>JBAIZL010000002.1:302555144-303235144 GCA_036971475.1 Prosapia bicincta | reverse complement strand
AGGTTGACTTAGACTAAATTATAAGTTCGGTAAGTTGTTGAGTTATAAAAAAATGATCTTGTAAATATTTCGTGAAAATTGTACTTATTTTAAATGTATTCTATTAAATGTTTCTCAAGATGAACGTTATATAAAGCAATGAAAAGTTGCTGAAAACATTTTGTCTCTAGCAGTTGTTCATAAATTTACTTAGCATAAATTGGTTTGGTGAGTCGTGTGTTGGGTTTCAGTGTAAGATTTTTGTTGTAAACATTTCGCAAAAATAATGTTTTCTTAATTCAATCTTCTTAAATTCTCTTAGTATTTAAAATAATATAAATCTATGGAGTAACAAACCTTAAATTTTTAAAGTTAATTAAGAATGTACTTTTTAAAGTTATTGACGTATTTATTATGATGAGCATTATGTAGTTATTGTGAATCAGTCATCCGAGGATGGTATGAAATTAGATAAATTTATATTTAAAGTATTAAAATATAGTGTAGTTTACATTTAATTTATTGAAATCTAAAAGTTTTAGTCTTGAGTAACGAATAACGAACAAGTAATATAAAAAATGTTAATGTCAAATCCTACGTAAATCAAGAAAGAAAACTTTTATTTTATAATTACAAATAATATAAATATGTATATACATATGTCAGAATAACAATATTAAGTGGAAAAATATAAAGTGAAAGTCCTTGCAATTTTCCATTTTTTTCTATGTATGGGTCGGACTATTATTCTTGTTTGTTACTATTTATATCCTATCTTTTTTTTCTTCGCTTGCTTTGTGTTGTAGTTTCTTTTCGCTTTTTTTCGTATTGTTCGTTTGTGAAGCACGTTTTGATACAGTTAATCCAGATTGTTTGTTTATTTTATTCTTTCATTTGTTTAAATCCTAGAGCATTATTTATGATATTCTTTGGTAGCCATAGCAAAATTTTAGGATGGAGATTTCGATGATAACCAAACTGGGGCTAAACAGAAATTCATATACATCTTTGCGAAGTTCACTTCAAGCTCTGGGAAAGTTGACTTCGTGCCAAAGCGCAAGACTTCGAACATGAAGATGCTCAGTTCAAATCTGACCTAGTTCCTCCAAATTTTTATAATTTATTTATAGAATAAATATTTGAAAAAACTGTACTAACACCAATTATCATCCACTATAGGTTAAAAGAAATGCATTTAACTTAATTGGATGAATATAAACGTATTTTATTAACGATTGAAAATGTGTACAATATATATATATATAAGGATTGTGAATTGAATAAAAAATATACATACGAGAAGAACAAGTTAGTAAGTAAATACAAAGTAATCGTTAAATTCAATAATTCTTTTCGATTTTCTTCTCCAAACCTGAGAAGGGAACGACTACGTAATTTGTTTTAAAACCTAATCAAATGAATCAGAAACTATTAAATAGAGATATGAAGGATAGCAGGACGTGTATCGAGAATATAAGATATATTCTTATCTGCTTTACAACGAATCCAAAACAAAAATCAGGCCCTACAAGCTTTAATAAATACAGTACTGTTACAACATATAGCCTATCCTGTTTGCTATGGTAGGATATTGTAAAACACAGTTTCTCAAGAGAGTAGATTTCTCCCAAGCTGTATTTGTAAAGAAAGGAAATAAATCATTATTATAAATAGGTTCATGACGCTAATAAAGTTTGCAAAGTGTGTATTGTCTGTTTCATGAATGGAAGTAGTGTCATTCAACGCTGATAATTCTCTGTTTTCTTGCTAGGTGTCGCTAGGGCTGGATGTAACTCAAAGAATCATATATTACATTACTAGATACATGAAATGTGATAATTTTGTATCACAGAGACGACACAATCTTTAAACCAATTCCTATACAACTCCAAACAAAATTGTGCATTTTTTTAAAGTCAATCACAAAGGTAGGTTTTTTATTAATATATTGAATATAGGCTGCAATATCAAAATAAAAACTGCTATACTTAGGATGCAGTTTTGGCCTTTTTAAAACTGTCGATATTCCATTCCGGGAAGTATTCAGCGAGGATAAAGAGGTTAAAGTCCCCAGAAATTTTAAAACGAAAAAATAATTACATTATTTTCAAGTACAATGAAGATGGTAGGTAGCACGGGCAGGCACTTGGCTAGTATCACCATTCCTGATTTTGTCGAAACAAATTCAACTGTTATTTATCACAAGTTATCTACAAGTGAAACCCAGCTACTGGCTGCGCCTCTAAATTCAACCAATAAAAAAAAACAAATTTTTACAGTTTAATTAAATGAATACCAGCGATAATTAGGAGACTTTGTAAACACTCATTACAAAAGATCCTTATTGTTTTTTTATAAAAAATTTTATATCTTATATAATAATAATAAAATTAATTCCCTAAATTATATGTATGTATATATATATATATATATATATATATATATATATATATATATATATATATATATATATATATATATATCCTATAGGCCTACTGTATTTAAAATCACTTTTGTTTATTATGCTCGAAGTAATTATTTTATAGAAGTTAACTTTTATTAGAACTGATTATCACAATTATACAGAGTACAGATTGCACGAACCTGTACATCACTTGGTATTTGTTGAGTGTCGGCTCTCCAGGAAGTAGGAGAACCTTCAGTAAAGTGGATAATGTTGTGTCGTGCAGCCAGATAATGGGGACTGAGAGCAGAGTATATAGACTTGTCTGGTGAGGTAACCAAGAAAATCAGGTATAAAATCGTTTGTAATATTAAACAGTAAGAAAAAGAAAGTTTTCCGGATATACTTGATAAGTTATAAAACTCCCTTGTCCCTTTTTACAAGTTTTTTTTCCTGATAATACTTGACAAAGACTACATCGACTTTGATTTTTTTTTCTAGTCTGCATATTTCTTAAAAATACACGTTTCAAAGAATAAGTAATTTTAAAGGTCGCAAACCGTAAACTTACATTTATTGTCGTCACACAAACATAACCTCATTTTAAAAATTCATCCTTTATGAAGTAATTCTTCAGTAATCACACAATGTTATACTTCATTACTATACAATATAAAAAAATATAGCTACAAAATAACCGGCTATATTAACTTTGATTTCTTTTTAATCAAGTTTCCTAATGTAAACTAAACTATTAATAAAGAGAAGGAGTTGGCTTCCATTTGTACGTCATTCTGAGAACAGGTTATGGCGAAGTACGTTTTAGAGGTTTTAATTTTTTATGTATTTGCAATTTTTTTACGTTACTATATTGCAAAAAGCAATATATAACGGCTAGAATAGACTTTATATTCGAATAGGATAGACCTGGCTGCATTAAAAAAATAATATTCCTAATGTACGTTAACCGGTTGCTGAATTGAATTTTATGTGAAAAAATGTTCAATCAAAACTATTCTAACCGGATACTTTCTTGCCACATTATAAAATATCTGCATAATAATGTAATGTATTACAACACAGAAACTTTGAATTGTAAATCGCCTTTATTTAAATAAAGAATAATTTATTCAACAAATAGTAGTTTTTTATTTCAACATATATTCTTGGAAAATAATACAGAAACTTTGATTTAATGCAGTAGCACGTGTTTGTAAATTGAGGTTAGTTTGCATTTTACAAAATTAAATCACTTATTATAATTCGCCTCGTTTTCAGATCATTGTTTTGTTAGAGTAGTCTTTTATTAATTTATTTCTTTCAGCTATGTGCTTTATTTAGGAGTTTATTAAATTTATAGGCCTATATTATATACATTCCGCTAGGAATAGTCTACTAAATAAGCTTACATTTAATAATTAAGGCATTCTCTAATTAAGTTAGTTTACTTTTCATCCTGTTTCCTACAACAATTTAATTAAAGTGGTAATAAACAAGAACAGTATATATTTCATTTAAATACTAATTTAACGCTTTATTACAGTAAACTGTTTCACACATAACAACCTAGGTTCATATTAATATATATTTACGGTACTAGCCTAAAAATATAAGGATAAAATCTCGATTTTTTTTAAGCTTAGTCGTTTACTCTGTAAATGAGTGTCCTATTAAATAAGTGAGAACCACACTACGACCACTTTCCAATAAAACGAAACGTTTAGGAAAGAAAGTCGTGTAATAATTAAATTATTTTAGGTTTTAATGATAAAAACTATGAACAAGTTGAAGTATCCAATTTTACGACTCGATGTAGACTTGTAGACCTAAGTTTTATAGATTAAATTCGATAACGACTATTGTACCGAATACCAATCGGTTTGAACGATCTCTTATAGGTTCGGCTGTAGGAAGAAGAATTAGAGAGTCTATTAATGACTCCTATTGTTAATATTACAGTATTGACACGTTGTCTTATAACATGTTGCACCTTTGTATTGAAGCGACCTGTTTCTAGACTAGTATTCAGTTTACAACTCGTGTAGGCTAATATAGATTAACCTAAAACCGAACAAAGTATGGGATTTGTTATCTATGTATGGATAGATATCTAAGCCTTTTACTTATGAAATACAAATTTTGGTTCTTCATTTTACCGAGCTCTATTGACTATTTTGCTTTCTTCATCATCTTTTTCGTTGCTTGGAAATTACCTTCTTTTTTAAACTTCAGAATCTCACATTTCAAGAGAATAATTTTTTAGGATTACTTGCATTTCCGGATAAAAGAATTGCCCTACCAGTGAATAATTTCAAAACGCTTACTATTAAAAGCGTTTCATGTTTTTGGCTTAATTTTTTTCAAAACCACTCATAGATTTCTACCGAAATGTATCTCCTTCACTACAAACCTTTCTCTAAACTACCCTCTCCACAGTCTTCAGCTACTTCCAACTTGTTGCACTTATCCTAATGGAATCTAACGTCTAACGATCTCCCCTGATCAGAAGCCTTTACTTGGCAAATTCGTGTTTCTGAGCACAGTTTCTTCTCAATACACAGATTTACTTCCCTTCTTTAATGTTATCACCTTGATTCATGATTTTAGCGTATGTGTCATGTATTCTATCTGTTGGTACACCCGCTATGAGTGTCTGTGTTCTCCTGAGTTTCATTATTTAGAAATGAAATAAGTACAAAAGCATTAAACACAAAGTTAATTGTTGTCATGTCGTTTCATCAGTTCTGTCACAAAATGACAATGAACATTAAGTACACGAATTAGTGTTAGTGAAACAAATAAGATCAAATTGACGTTCGTGGAAAAAGTTACTCAAATCAGATATATAGGTACACAAATTGAAAAACAAAATTTAAGGTCCTACATAGTTGGTCAAAAGGGATCTAGGAAGTTTAGTCTAATAAAGGTTTTACAATAAATAAAACTCAAACCAAAAGGTAATTTTTTATAGTTGGCGAAGGCTATTCGAAGAATTTCAACGACAAATCATTGCGAAAACCGGAAGAATGTAAGTTTTCGAATTCTCCTTACCCAGAGTAGTTTGGCTTAGAAATAATCTGTGGAGAACGGAGGGTCACGGAAAAGTGTCCAATGTGTTTTTCGATTTATTTGAGTTACTCAATATACGTTTCTTGTACTTCTAATTGTAAAGTATATTAAACAGATAAAATTATTCAAATAGTAATTGTTTTTATTCCTACCGCTGTTACTAGTAAACTTGTTTTTAAAGTCAGGAGTAAAATTTAAAAAATTAACAAATTCTTGATATGAATACTTTATGTGCATGTTTTATTCTTGTATATTAATCTTAGGCCCTATATCTTTCAGCCTAAAGCCGCTCTCTTATAATTAAGGAAATAAATTAGCTACAATCGGAATGTGAGGTTAGTCTGTGTACCTCAACCTGGAAACTGAATGAGAAGTTACAGGGCAAAGAGAATTCTGTTGGTTATAGCAATGGTAGCTGAAGATGTGGCTCATGATGGAAGTGGTTCAACTTGAACTGCATAATGACAAAACTTCAAACGATACCACTTTTACAATATTGGGATTAATAAAAATTACGTTACACAGAGTGTTTATGTAGGAAAAATGACAACAATAAACCAATATAAGTCGATTGGCGGAAGTTGCATGCTTATGTAAGTTCCACCAAAAGTAAGTCGACCAATTTGTCATGCTAGTCTGGCAATACATTGTCATGCTCCAAGTTACGTGGCGCTTTTACTTTGTATCAGTTAACTTATTACAGTATTCAGATCTTAGTGTAGTCGTTGATGTAATGTTGAGTGTGATATCAAAATCAATGTTAGCGGAATATACTATGAATGTTAGCCATTCACCCAATGTTTTAAACTTTGAGAAAGTTTGGTTTGGTCAATAAAAATTTTTAAAAAAAACAAATTAACAAGAAAAAGCTTATTAGTAAATGCATATTAAATTAAACTGTAAAACAATTTTCAAAAAGTGTATATTTTGAAAAACAATCTATGTTGTAAGTTTGATAAATAAAATAATTGCTATGGTAGTAGAACCGTGTATTCAGCTCGCTGATTTTTCTAGCGAAACGCTTAAGCAATAGCTTAGATAGCAATACCTGTGTAACCTTCCCAGATATGTTGATATGTATTAATACGCGAACATTGCAGTAAATAATAATAGAAAACTACGTGTTTAGCCAGGCCTTCGATTATAACAATATTTTAACTACAGCACTTACAAGCTGTTACACCAACAGAGCTTCCCTTGTGAACATAGGTAACAACGAACTCGTGATCAATAATCTATTCTTCAAACGCGTTTTAACAACAAATTCAACATCGCCACTGAGTATAGCTAATACAACATTTAAACTATATTGTTACAGTTATTTCACTATACATCTAAGTTATAGTTTAACTATACTCATTGATAATGATGGCCTTGTCATTGAAACCTGTTTGAGGTGTTTATTGTCGAGTTGAGTTTGTTATTATTTAAATATTTACAGGCTGTTATTTTACAGATTCGTTTAAAACTAATAATTTTAATGCAGCAATATATGTGTATCATAAACATATCATTCAATAATGCACTCATGAACTATTTTTAAACAAACATGATTTATATTTATTAATAAAAATATCTGGATCCTTCTTCCTTGTTTTTATTTCTTGGCGAAAATTAAGAATATTAGGAAAATTGTATTTACTAATGTTTTTACTATATTTTAATGTGTAATTTTTTATTTGTTTTTAATCTGGATGTGCTATTAGTCTAACGATATTAAAAGGTATACATACACTTTAAAAAATGGTATCTTCATATAATTATTTGTCTGTGAGTGTTATGTTTATTTGTTTTTTTTATTTTAAAGTGAACGAATTTTTTTATTCATCTGAAAAAATATTTCAATCGCAAATCAAATTTTAACAAAATATAAAATATTTATACTTGTGAATCTAATACACAGAGATAGTTTCGCCATGAGGTCCTTTCATGGATTGTGCCATACTAAGTTCGTGTTTTCTATCACAATTATAATCCAAGTAATTAATTACATTTCCTACAATAATTCTTGGTTGTTTTCCAAAGAATAACTATACGGAATTACAATGCAATAAACATTGTGGTAAAAACTTAATGCAATTTGTAGGGAAAGAAAAAATGAAAGATAATAAATTATTACTAAGAAATAAACGTATTCCTGGCCTAAACTAAGTGTTTAGTGTTAGATATTTTATTAGATAATTTCAAGGCTAAAGTGGCATAATGTCTTTATTTAATATATGGTTTGTTATAATGTTTTTATTTGTTGAAGTTATTAAAAAATATACAGTACACACAACAACGCATAAAACTAGTTTTCCAATTAAAGCACTAAAAATATCATACTTTAAAACTTTTGCATATGTTTAAACATTAGGCCAACTGTTAATTTTTTATTGACCTGAACGTGTGGTTTCTCTATTAATTTTTAAACCCTTCTGTTTTGGAATTTGTATTTAAAATCTTGTATTTTGGGAATAAAATATTTAACGAAATTAGATTCTTCCTGTGATTTTCAATTTTATGAATTTTGTAAATAAAATTACAGTAGAGTCGAATACCAAGTAGTTTTTCAAATGAAAACGTTAACACTGTAATGTAAACTTTACATTACACATACCAAATAAAATGTTTACACATACTAGAATGAAAAAATGAAATGTGAATTAAAAATGTTTACACATACTACTGAGTTGACTAAAATGCTACTGTTCTTTCTTGTTTTAAACTGAGGAAAAATGTCATTGTTTTTTGTTTTAAATTTTATTTGCTTAGCAGTCAAATCATTCATTCCTTTCAGTAACATGAGCTGTACACACTCATTATCCTCTTGCTTTGCAGATTAGGACATGCTCTGTCCAAAGCCTTCATTGTATCTTCGGCACTAACTCGAAGGTCGCTGTATTCTTCTTCATCCTCCTCTTCACTAGCTGCTTTTCATCCTCTTGCTTTGCAGATTAGGACATGCTCTGTCCAAAGCTTTCATTGTATCTTCGTCACTAACTCAAATGTCGCTGTATTCTTCTTCATCCTCCTCTTCACTAGCTGCTTTTCATCCTCTTGCTTTACAGATTAGGACATGCTCTGTCCAAAGCTTTCATTGTATCTTCGTCACTAACTCGAAGTTCACTGTATTCTTCTTCATCCTCCTCTTCACTAGCTGCTTTTCATCCTCTTGCTTTGCAGATTAGGGCATGCTCTGTCCAAAGCCTTCATTGTATCTTCGTCACTAACTCGAAGTTCACTGTATTCTTCTTCATCCTCCTCTTCACTAGCTGCTTTTCATCCTCTTGCTTTGCAGATTAGGACATGCTCTGTTCAAAGCCTTCATTGTATCTTCGTCACTAACTCGAAGTTCACTGTATTCTTCTTCATCCTCCTCTTCACTAGCTGCTTTTCATCCTCTTGCTTTGCAGATTAGGACATGCTCTATCCAAAGCCTTCATTGTATCTTCGTCACTAACTCGAAGTTCACTGTATTCTTCTTCATCCTTTTCTTCACTAGCTACTTTTCATCCTCTTGCTTTGCAGATTAGGGCATGCTCTGTCCAAAGCCTTCATTGTATCTTCGTCACTAACTCGAAGTTCACTGTATTCTTCTTCATCCTCCTCTTCACTAGCTGCTTTTCATCCTCTTGCTGAAGAACAGACTCGATTTCATAGTCATTTAAAACTTGGAATCATGGGTCATAGTCATTCCCTAACCACTCATTCAAATCCTCTGAGTCACAATCAGAAAAGCCTGGAATTTCCTGGCACGGCTCTGCAATTGTTTGGCTGTCTTCAATGTTGTTCGGTGTTAGGGTTTCAGCTGTTTCCTCTGTCCAAGCCAGGTTTTCCCTAGTTAAAGACGTCCAACTAGAGTATGGTACAAGACATCATATAGCAACGGTCAAATATGTTATTTTTTTGAAAACTCCACACCTTTTTCTTCGTCTTAGTAACAACCGACGCAAGACTTCTTTATTTGTACGCCCTTTTCATTTTCTCAATCACGGCTTGATCCATCAGTTGGGGTAATGCTGTCACATTGCGAGGTAAATAAACAACTTCAAAATTTCCATCAACTGAATTCAGTGAGACAGCCTCTGTGTGGGTAGGGGCATTAACAATCAAAGGTAGAACCATTCTAGTTTTCTTCTCTTTTTAAAACTTTGTCACCATTTTTGAAACTGAAAACATTTTTACAACCAAATATGAATTTCGAGTTTTCAAAATGGTTCTTGACAGTAAACAAATTAACGTTTTACGTATTCTGTGATTCATTTTTCGAATAAAATTCAAACCTATAATTTATTTTATTGATATTTTACAAGGTGTTCTTCGATTATTTTGCTCTCAGGTTTAAATTGTACCTTAAACTTAGGTATCTATTTTATTTAATCCCTCAAATGAAAGGTGGGTGATTTAATAAAATTTTAAAAACTCTTATCAATGAAACTTAGTTGAATCGACTATACCTGTAAAAAAGTAATAAAAGGAAAATAATAAAAGTGTGAAATAACAGTAATAAATCATGTAAGTTTTTTGCACTTGAAGAACATCTGAGCTGGGTATGTAAGCAAAGGTAATAGTTGAGTGATAATAAGACTACCAACTTCACAATTCTTATTTATTTTACCCAACGTTCAGTAACAAAGCCAACATTAGGCCTACCAGTGACAGCTAGACAATATCTGGAACGTAAACCAATATAGACATAGTAATATTTCAGATTCTGTGCAGCAATCACTGGTAATGTTGAATTGGTCAATTTAAAGTGTTCCATAAAACAATTTATTGATTGTGAGTTAGTGGCCATTATTAAAATATAAATAAAATAGTAGATATTTGATCATTTTATAACTTCTAAACTTACTATATATTTATCACATAAACGTAAATATGTAGCCTATGTTTGATGTTTATTACAAACGAAGAAAGTTATCAAATATAGACTATATTATACATTGTAATAATCATTTGATAGACAATAGAATTTTGTCCTACTTTCAAGTCATTGTTCCTCCAGTCGTCATATGGACACGTCTATTGTTTTGGCTGATTATAATTATTTTGAAAGTTTCCCAAGGCCACTTTTGATAATTCGGAATAATGATTGGCCAGGTCATTCCACCTGCCTAGACAACCGATTGAATACTCTGTAACTCTAAAAACAGGCAGTAAATGTATTAAGTTTCACCCACACGCACGCGCGGGCGCGCGCACACTCACACACTCATACATGCGTGTGTGTGTGTGTGTGTGTGTGCGTGTGTGTTAACTTTGTATTTAAACAGATTAAAAAACAACTTTTAAACAAAATGACTGTAACTATTTTTCTTTTACTTACACCAAATCATTGGTTATTTGTTTTTCATCTTAATGTTTTCTATACATATATCATTTTCTATAACAGATACTTTACTAAAATCAACGACATACTGATATTTCTCATTTCTCAACAAGCAATATTTCCATTAGCTCAGTACAATATAATGAAACTTTTAAATGCATTGAACAATTACAAAAATCACAATAGAAAAACATCTGATCAGAAATATCACTAAGGCTGTGTTTTAGTCAACCATTTATACCACTATTATAGAAATAGCAGTATGGTGTATTTTTTTAAATCGTACGTTTTTGTAAGGTAATAAGTTTTAATTTAATTTTAGATATGGGATCGTGTTCAAAACGTTTTCTTTCTTTACATAACAATATTATTTAAATTCTCTATGATTGTATTAAGTTACATTGAACTCAGAACTTGTAAATCCTTTTAAATGCCCTTCCTCCCCGTTGGAGCGTAGTACTTAAGCGTGTACTTCATTATATTTTTCTCACGGCATACCACGCCTAAAACGTTAACAAGGCAGCTCATTGAAATATCTGCAATCTGATTGCCCCAGAAATGATTTAATCCTAATCGCTATAATAACTACGTCATTTTTGAAAGTTAAAAGTCGAACACTTGATTTATGAAGGTCGGAAAGCCTTGTTCTCATTTCATAAGGCAATTTGTCAGACTATCAATAATTTATTACAATGCTGATGATGTTATGTAACTAAAATTAATTATATACTACAATAATTATTAAGTAGTTTCTACAATTCTGAAACTTTGATTCCTGTGATTCTGGAGTATTCACTGACACTTTTGTAGTCTTAGTTTTAACAAGCAGTGGTACAGTGGTATAGCCGTGCTGTAGTAGGCCTACCAAGTGTCAAGTCATGGCCGGAAGAATAGAAAGGTTTACTAGTCAACCTCTATCACACTGGCCATGCTCTTCTAAGTTAACCACTTCTTTCAATTTATCTCGAGGTGTGTCCTTATTGGGTTTCTTCCTTATTAGTTTTTTCATGTCGCACTTCACGCAACACTTACCGTGCTGTTTCATTTCAATTATCCATGGAAAGAGCTTTTTATCTTCTACTTTAACTGAATCCTTCCAACGTGATAGTGCAGTAGTATCATCGACGTGCCTGTTTAAAAAGGAGGTAGTTGGTCATCACTAGAGGATGGGTGTTTCCGAGACCCAACCCGAGTAAATACAGTATATCAGTATTTCAAAATTGTTGAATAATTTACATATCGTGCTTCTAAAATTAGTTTAATAAAACCCACATTCATGTTACGAGAATTTAAAGAAACTATTTACAGAGGACGTAAAAATCTCGTCATTGGAACTCAATCGTTTCAGACATACCTTTACATTTTCAGGAAGGGAAACAAATACAGTAACAAATCAGAATATGGGCTCTAATATAAATAGAAACAAATTCTGATTCGCTATTTATTGAGCAATCAAGAATTAATGGCAATACTCAAGTTTGGAAACATTATGGAATAATGAAATATGAATAACATATATTAAAAGTAATTAACTCATAATTGCTATCCAAAGCAATTTACAACACAAAATTGTTGTAGTTTTAAGTCATAAAGTTTTAAATAGAATATATTTTATTTTATCTATGATTTTTACACAAACAAAGTAATTTTTTCTAAAGGCTGTATTTTTTTAAAAAATTAAAAGCTAAAAATCATTTTGTTTAATACGTGTACAAGATGTAATTTTGGGCGCTAATTTATGAAAAATCTGGAAATAAATTTGTAACATATTTATTTTACTTATAGCAGACCATATATGGTACTAAGTATTAGGTATTTTTTGGTCGTGTAAAATACTTCGAAAATATTTTTAAAAACACAGAAAAACATGCATTGATTGACAAAGTATTGACTCCAATTTTTCCGTATTAACATAAATAACTTAAAAGTAATTCTAAACAAGGATAATGAATCATATTTTAAACCATAAATAATGGTTGCAAAGTTTTTAAAAAATACAAGAAAGCCTCATTTACAAAAACACACGGAAGGGTATAAACTCAATGTTTAGTATTAAAACTGAGCGCCATGTTATTTTACATTACAATATAGATAGGCTATAATATAGTATAGCCGCAAAGTATCCAGTTAGTATTGGTTTAGTTAGGGAAAAAAACAGAGTTAGTATACTAACGTAAATTAATGAAAAATACGTCTCAACATATCAGTTTTGTTGAAAGTCTGAAGTAATGGATGCCACTCGTTTAATTCGTCAATCGGTTAGTTTACCGAAGGAAACATTTTTTTCTTTTACCTACTACCCAATATATATATATATATATATATATATATATATATATATATATATATATATATATATATACTATATATATATATATATATATATATATATATATATATATATACTATATATATATATATATATATATATATATATATATATATATATATATACTTAGATATTTTGTAGCTATATTCTAATATAATCTTTCTCAATTATCACCTATTAATAACTGAAGAATTACTGCCATGAATTTTCAAATATTATTAAAACTTTTTTGTTTTTTAGCTTTACGTTTTCCATCAATTTAACAACTTCCTACGATTCTTGTAGGTTATATCTAAAGTCCTAAGCCGAGATATGGCACCAACACTTTTACCTCTATAACGACTTCAGCTATGGTTTAGTTTACATAAGTTATTTCGTAGAGAATGGTTTCTCCTCGCTTAACCTTTCACGTATATTTGCCTAACCTTTAAGCCTTAAATTTACTGCGTCAGCATTACTAACATAAACATTGTGGTCACGTCGCGTACCCAACCGGTTTTCGGTAACGTTTTGGAATCGTTATGTTACCTACAAATTCGAGTGACACATTCTTCATTACTCCGTCTCATTTTATAAATATGAGTAAAGTAATGTAGAGGCTCAATTGGGCAGTATATTTTGACGTTTTTACATTTTGCCTTAGAAACTGAAATTGAAGGTCGATTTAATGAAAACAATCCAGTAATACGCAGTAAGTACTAAATGTCAGTTATCAATTTAAAGCTATCCCTTTAAAATATTTTCTCTAATCCTCAAGTATTAGCAATAAAGTTTTATCTGATCGCGAGCACTAAATGTCAACATTTAAAGCTATCTCTTTAAAATATTTTCTCTAATCCTCAAGTATTAGCAATAAAGTTTTATCTGATCGCGAGCACTAAATGTCAACATTTAAAGCTATCTCTTTAAAATATTTTCTCTAATCTTCAAATATTAGCAATAAAGTTTTGTCTGATCGCGAGCACTAAATGTCACCGTTTAAAGCTATCCCTTTAAAATATTTTCTCTAATCTTCAAGTATTAGCAATAAAGTTTTATCTGATCGCGAGCACTAAATGTCAACATTTAAAGCTCTCCCTTTAAAATATTTTCTCTAATCTTCAAGTATTATCAATAAAGTTTTGTCTGATCGCGAGCACTAAATGTCACCGTTTAAAGCTATCCCTTTAAAATATTTTCTCTAATCTTCAAGTATTAGCAATAAAGTTTTATCTGATCGCGAGCACTAAATGTCAACATTTAAAGCTATCTCTTTAAAATATTTTCTCTAATCTTCAAGTGTTACCAATAAAGTTTTATCTGATCGCGAGCACTAAATGTCAACATTTAAAGCTATCTCTTTAAAATATTTTCTCTAATCTTCAAGTATTAGCAATAAAGTTTTGTCTGATCGCGAGCACTAAATGTCACCGTTTAAAGCTATCCCTTTAAAATATTTTCTCTAATCTTCAAGTATTAGCAATAAAGTTTTATCTGATCGCGAGCACTAAATGTCAACATTTAAAGCTATCCCTTTAAAATATTTTCTCTAATCTTCAAGTATTAGCAATAAAGTTGTATCTGATCGCGAGCACTAAATGTCACCGTTTAAAGCTATACCTTTAAAATATTTTCTCTAATCTTCAAGTATTAGCAATAAAGTTTTATCTGATTGCGAGCACTAAATGTCAACATTTAAAGCTATCTCTTTAAAATATTTTCTCTAATCTTCAAGTGTTACCAATAAAGTTTTGTCTGATCGCGAGCACTAAATGTCACCGTTTAAAGCTATCCCTTTAAAATATTTTCTCTAATCTTCAAGTATTAGCAATAAAGTTTTATCTGATCGCGAGCACTAAATGTCAACATTTAAAGCTATCCCTTTAAAATATTTTCTCTAATCTTCAAGTATTAGCAATAAAGTTGTATCTGATCGCGAGCACTAAATGTCACCGTTTAAAGCTATACCTTTAAAATATTTTCTCTAATCTTCAAGTATTAGCAATAAAGTTTTATCTGATTGCGAGCACTAAATGTCAACATTTAAAGCTATCTCTTTAAAATATTTTCTCTAATCTTCAAGTGTTACCAATAAAGTTTTGTCTGATCGCGAGCACTAAATGTCACCGTTTAAAGCTATCCCTTTAAAATATTTTATGTAATCTTCAAGTATTAGCAATAAAGTTTTATCTGATCTCGAGCACTAAATGTCACCGATTAAAGCTTTCCGTTTGGAATATTTCCTCCAACCTTCGAAAAAATAACATATTTTATTTTTTATGTTCCAATTTGTTTTCCTGTATGCTAGCAGGTATAGAAATTCTCTTTCTACTTAGGGATTATGTTCGACTTTTCAAGAGGACATAACTTACTCTATAAACTATTTAGGCCTATGTGTAAAAGTAAAGGGATGCATGGAGATATACTGTTTAACTGATATATTACGTTAAT
The DNA here is from genome assembly GCA_036971475.1 of Prosapia bicincta. Lineage (NCBI taxonomy): Eukaryota > Metazoa > Arthropoda > Insecta > Hemiptera > Cercopidae > Prosapia > Prosapia bicincta. The sequence continues at coordinate 303,219,619 of JBAIZL010000002.1, read as the reverse complement.
TGAAATTAACGACACTATAATTACAGTTAAATTACTAAGGAACTATAAAGTATAGTTTTAAATTAACTTTGTAAAAATATTTTGTACTTAAATATTCGCAGTAAACAGAAAAATTAACATTAAATGTTTTTATATAAATATTATTTTTTCATCTAAGATTTTTTAATGTAGTCCATAAAGACTTCTAGTACGCGTATCCGTCCGCGGGTTTATGGTATAACAAATTACTTACTTTATTGCTTACTTCAAGTCGACGTTTTGTGACGTAAACTGGTTCCGACATCTGTACTTGCTGAGATAAACAATGCAACATCCCGTGTTTATTTTGACCTTAACCTCAATAGACATCTTCTTAGCATTCTGCCTCCAAATGACAAGGACAAGGACTTCTAATCACTTTATACTCTGTAAAGCATTGTATTTACTCTATGTCTGCATTTTAAAACTCTATGTTTTAACATTTGGAAACTAAAATCAAATAAATTTATAATCCATTCTATTTCCTTAAAAAGATAAGTGTGAAAGTGATAGTTTTTGGAATCCATTAAAAAATATTGCATTTTAAAAATTATAAGGAAAATGACGAACATGACATATATTAAATTGGATAGGATTTAAAAAATGTTTATCTAATTATACAAGAATTTAAGCGGCGTTGTCTTGATTGACTGATTAAGGATCAACGTAGAAAATAAAATATTAAATCTGGGGTTATATCCATTTCATAACAAAGAAACGCGCTAAGAAAACAGTGCGTCAACTAAAGAAAATATTGTAATGTTGCGAATGGCAGAAAATGTACTCGAACAGCTATACATTAGAGAACATTTCTAAACGTCCTAACATATAATGTGATTGCAGGCGGTTAGTATATGAAAATTAAAATAGAGATTATAAAGTCGTTTTTGCTTCAAGTCATAACATAATTATTGGTTAGATTTTTTAATATTAAACTGACCATTATCGTCTGAGTTCTTGCTTCATCAGATATTGTATATGCTTATTTCCTATCTATCTAAGCATAGCTAGGGAATCTGGTAGTTTTTCATTGCAGATGTGCAGCAATAAGGGTAAAAAAAATGTTAAATATAACCAAAAATTATTTGAAAATTTTTGCAAATTTTCTATCGTTAAAATTATAATCTTTATTGTGAACAAATATTTATTTTTAAAATGTTGACTTCACAAAAAAATCAGCCAAATAGTAACACAAATGTTTTCCCCATGTATGCAAAGTAAAGTGTCTCAATGTAGTTTGCACTATATATTATTTATCATTTATTTTGTTTAGTATTTGAAAGAAAGGTAATGTATGGCTCTATAAATTCGACACAAATATAATTACAAAATAACCATCCATATTGTTTATTTAAATTAAATAACCTAAGATTTTTTCAGTTTATTCTCTCTCTCTCTCTTCCTCTCTTTCTCTCTCTCTCTCTCTCTCTCAATCTCTCTCGCTCTGAACACCTCCTTCCTTATATGGCCACCCTAACTACGCCCTTTTTGTATAAACTGTTATATTTTCTTTACAACGTTTAAAAAAAACTACGAATAAAACTTTCCTCAAAGGTTAACCTATTACATACAAAACGCTCGAAATTATATTGATTTGTAAGTAATAGGTCAAGGTCATTCTTGATAATATTAAAAACGTATTTTAGCAAATTATTTGCGAACAAAAATGATCAGTGTGTGTGTATATATATATATATATATATATATATATATATACATATATATATATATATATATATATATATATATATATATATATATATATATATATATGCTGATACGTATTCCTTTACGGATGGAAAAATATGATGAATAGTTACTATCTGGAGTACATCCGTTCATCCAGAGGACTCGCTCTTCTACTGTTGTTGGGTTCACCTCGTCAATGCCGGATGAGATTCTAGCGAAACGTCGGAACTGCGAATTTATGGACTTCAGATTGAACGGATGTACTCCAGATAGTAACTATTCATCATATATATATATATATATATATATATATATATATATATATATATATATATATATATATATATATAAAGAATATAAATCAATATACAAATACAAGAATTATAATTGAATTTACAATTCAAAGCTTTTCGTTGGCTAACAGTACCAACATCATCAGGAATATTAAACAATTAAAATTAACATATGTGCAAATTTGATCAAATAAATAGTTATGCCAAATCAATTACAATGTTGCTAAATTTTTATTTTGCTGCCCTAACACTACAAACACTGAATATATTATCAAATATTTATTTGATCAAATTTGCACATATGTTAATTTTAATTGTTTAATATTCCTGATGATGTTGGTACTGTTAGCCAACGAAAAGCTTTGAATTGTAAATTCAATTATAATTCTTGTATTTGTATATTGACTTATGTTCTTTATTAATACACAAGAATACATATTGCGATATATATATATATATATATATATATATATATATATATATAACATGAAAAGGTTAAATAGTTTATACAATAATATCTATGTTATTTGTGTAATGTTATGATCAATTCGGCAAATGTTAATTCGTTATTGCTATATTATTCAGTTGTTTTATTACAACCCTCTGAGGATGATTATATAATGGTATACATAATTATATATAGCTTTGTAAACTTGTTTTTAATTAGTTAATATCTTATTATAATATCTTGATATTGTAATTTGGGTCCAATTATCGATTAATTATATGAATTATAGTTTACCACAGGGAATTCTATTCTGGTATTGAGTGAAAGAAAAGTTTGTTCTCTAATAATACGTAGCAACTTTAATGTTTTCAATGTGATAATTAGTGTGTTGTTAATATTTTTATTTCAGGTTTTAGATTGCTTTCCTGTGGTACCTAAACGTTGTCGTCTAGGGAATTCTACCTAAATTAGTAGAGTTGTAAATAAATTTCATACAGTCCTCCTCTGTAAAAAAGACACTTCCCTGAATTTAAAAATTGAAACAATTATTAAGTCTCGCGCATTTTAACGCCTATTTTACTAATTTCATTCTATTGACCTGGGATTTTTTCTAATATAACTAAACACAAAATATGGGGAAGAAACCTTTTTATAATTATTAAGTCTCGAACATTTTTAAAGGACTTTAACTGTAAGTTAATCAAACAAACTATTTTAAATACTTTTTTAATTTAAGGCATTTAACAGATAAGGCAATATATTTTTTTCTCATTGGATTCTAACCCTCTCGACTAATAAGCAAATAATCAGCCACTTAACTAAGTACACGATAGATCGATGTTTACCATCTAATTATTAGATGTAAATACCAATCTTGACAAAACAGTTCTATTTGTAAAACTGAACGCTTAAACAAAAAATCTCAAAAATTACAAGCTTGACTCATCAACCAGGAATACAACAACAGTCCAGCCTGACATAAATGTTTTTGTTGATATTTTAGTAACAATATAAGCAGAAGATATTTTAAAACACAAATAAATCCTGCTAACAGTTAGGATATAAATCGAGCTGCCTTGGGCAATCAATGAAGTGTAAATACAGAACATTCTTCAAAATAATTTCAGATTAAAATAGCCTATGAGCATAGTTATTCAAAAAACATAGCTGCAAAGAAATACTTGTTTTGAAGAGGAAAATTGAACAAAAGCAATGTCTGTATATCTACAATCGACCTTGACAATTGCGTTTCATTTAATTGAATTTCCTTCAAAGATCAAAACATATTATTTTGCTTGACCGCAAGATTTGTCATCAAACGTTTGTTAATTAAAAATTTTAAAACGGAAAGAACTCCTGTTAATAGTTAGGATATAAACCGACTGGCCTTGGGGCAATCAGAGAAGTTGAAATACAGAATATTCTTCAAAATATTTTCAGATTAAAATAACCTGAGAGAACCGTTATTCAAAAAACATACCTGCAAAAAAATACTTCTGTTTTTGAAGAGAATAATTTAACAAAAGCTACATCTGTAGATCTACACGGACCTTGAAAATTGCGTTTCAATTTAATTGAACTTCATCAAAGATCAAAACATATTATTTCACTTGACCCCAAGATTTGTCATCAAACGTTTGTTAATTTTAAACGAACTTACAGAAAACAACAAGAGATTTGTTGTGGAAGATTAAATAACACACGCACGTAGGCCTACATTATCGTAACCATAGAACGTCGAAGGCTTTTTATTTTTTGAAAGTTCTAACTGTTAAATTTAATTTAAACCGTTTTCAACTGTTGAAACTAATTTTTACATGTTCGGGGTTAAGCATAAAAATTATAAAGTTCGTTTGATGACGACGCAATTTAAAGTAGAAATATAAATATACAGCTTATAATATAACTAAGTGGCTGGCAATTCACATGTCATATTCGAACAGATTGGACACAAATACGCGTTACATCTATAGTTTACGTATGTGGAAAATACAAAAGGTCAACTATTTTGATAGTTTTACTTTGATTTGGAACATTCAAAATTGTTTCTACAAAAGTACGCCGTTTAAATGTAAACTTTGGTCAAAGAGCGGATGTTAATTGTTAAACACTTTCTTTTCGATTCTGCAGAATTATTTCCAACTCTAAAAAAAACAAGAATAATATACAAATCACGAAAGTTTTTGAGAATGTTAAAAGCTTAATGGAATGAGAAATATTTCCAAACCACTTCAGAGTACTGGATACTTCCGCAACGATACCTATTGACTCTGCATCATGCAATAAGACTTTATTCGCACTTAAAAAAGGATCAAGAACTGGCAAAGTACTGGCTAAGGATAAGTTTTCAAAACCTTGCTCTTCCTTGCATAGAAAAAAGCCTTGAAAGTCAACTTGAGCAGCCATGATATCTTAAAAACATTTGTTCCTAAACCTAGAAAACTGATATTATTTGATTCCATCTTTACTTGACTTGATAGTTGTTCACTAAAACACTTGAACATAATTATGATGGTTAGTTGCACTAGCCTATGGTAGCAATTACGATTTTTATATTGAGGACGGCCGTTTCGGGAGATGTGTCCCATTGTCAATTCAGACCGTCACTCACATCTTAAGGGGACACATCTCCCAAAACTGCCGTCCTCAATTATAAAATCGTAAGTGCTACTATAGACAAGTGTAACATAACAACATATATTCTAGTGTTTTAACTAGAAAATTTGCATTTAAAATAGTCTTTGTTGTTTTTCAGTTAAGGTATTAGACTACTTGCATTTTATTGTTAACTCTACAAGCAATTTACAATTGATTTATGGTAGTATTAGTTTAGAAACTTGAGTTATGATGAATCTGGTTTTCCTTTCTTCAATTTACTCTTGAAAAATTGTTCCCTAAAACTGTAGTTATAACTGTGGGAATGGGTTATAAATAGTTCTGAAATACTGCAGAGTCTCGATAATTCGAGATAGATGGGACTGAAACCCCCTAGAGTTACCGCAAACTCGGATTACACGGAAATGCGTTCCTGAGCATTAGTAAAAATAGGAGTTTTAATGAACCGTATTGCTATAAGTAATTAAATATGCACTAAATAAGTTAATAGAACTTTACATAAACATTTTTCGGAAGCAGGACTCATTTCCTTTGCATACCGTATTGATATAAACATTTCTTGGATGCCCGACTCATTTCCTTTGCACACCCTATTGATACAAACATTTCTTGGATGCCCGACTCATTTCCTTTGCATACCGTATTGAAATAAACATTTCTCGGGATCCCGGCTCCTACTTTGCATACCGTTTGATAAAAACATTTCTTGATTGCCCGACTCATTTCCTTTGCATACCGTATTGATATAAACATTTCTTGGAGTCACGACTCATTTGTTTTGCATACCGTATTGAAATAAACATTTCTCGGGATCCCGACTCCTACTTTGCATGCCGTATTGATATAAACATTTCTTGGTTGCCCGATTTATTTCCTTTGCATACCGTATTGATATAAACATTTTTCAGAAGCCGGGCTCATTTCCTTTGCATACCGTATGAATATAAACATTTCTTGAAAGTCCAACTCATCGTTTTCTTCAAGAATGATAAAATAGGGTCAGATAGAAGTAGGCTCGAATTTAACGGAACCTCGAGATATCAGGGCTCGGAATTTCGAGACTCTACTCTATTTAGTAGTAATCTTTGTACTGTTTTATTATACTTTTTAAATAAACCAAATTAGGATGCATGGAGAAATTAACTAATCAGTATTTATGTTACCTTAAATACAACAAATAAAAACATAAGTTCCATGTCATGTTATCATCATTCCACTTTATATGAAGCCATGAGAGAAAATTTAATAAATACACCTTGAATTTATGGAAGATAGTGAACCTTAAACATGATATCTGTTAATTAGACCTCTTTTTGGATTCGAAAGATTTAGTTGTATCACGATAATATTTATTATAAAGACATTCTTAAAACTGTTAAGTTCATTAGAGTAAAAATTAATTCACAGCGTTAAATTTAATTAATTAAAAGAGTTTACTCAAAGTCTCACTATACACTAGTTTATTATTACAGACTAGTTTCGCCGATGATGTCGCCCTCGTCAGTGGTTGGCTAAAACTAACTTCGACCAGTGATGAAAGCAACATCGTCGGCAAAACTTAGTCTGTATTAATAAACTAATGTATACAAAGATTTTGAGTACTCTTTTAGTATTTACCGTTATGCTTCAACTGACTATATATTTCTTAAATATTATTAAGTTTCTGAAGGGGATTCACAGAAATCCCCTTGATCATTTTATCCTCTCTATTAGACCTCTCCAGAAAATGAAATCCAGAAACTTCAAGGAAATCTGCTATGTCATCGGACACAATGAACTATTTATCAGAGCTACTTTAGGTAAGGCGTAAGGTTTATTTTCTATTAAAAAGTATAAGGTCTACTAAACAACTGAATATTTTTTCACAAAACTTTCTTTTAACTATAATTTATAATGGTTATTAAAACAGGCTAGTGATTAATATTAATAGATCTAAAATACAATCGCAAAAATGATTAGCTTGAATTTAAGTAGCAAATAGCTATACAACTATACTTTGAACTCAGCTTGTAAGGCTATGTTGAAACAAAAAAAGAGGCGTACACAAAACTCACGAATTAATCATGTATTAAGTCAAACGCGTTTCAATGACAAATTTTGTAGTAGCGACACTCACTGATGAAGATGACTTTGTCATTGAAACGCGTTTGTGTTAATAAATGATTAATTTGTGAATTTTTTGTGTCTTTTTTTTGTTTCAACGAATAGCTATTGATTTTCTTTTCTTATTTACTGTTGCTTGTTTTGTTTTATCTGTAGTCTTTATTTAAAAATTAACGTGCCATTAAAAATTATTATTATTAATTTAAAAACCTGAACCACATCTCGAATTGTAAATATATTAGGTAATAATAAATATTTTACGCAATAAAGACAAGGCAGATTAAAGTAAAAACGAAAAATTCAATTTTGCCAGTTGAGATCATTGATATGATAACCTAACTGCTACAGTCTATATTTATGTAATGATTTCAAACAGTTTGAGTTTTTCACGTTTTAAAACCATACACGTAAATAAGCAAATTCTCAATATTTTTAAAAATATTTCATAGTATGTGTATGGCTAATTAGCTGATAACATTCTGATAAGCATTTACAGCCCAGTTTAACCTGTTGACAAAATAGATGCGTAAGTATGATGATCAGTCCTTTAATGCGTGTACAATTCACTATTAAAGGACACGCATTTTACGTTAATAAAATAACGTAATATCGCCCTAATCCACTAATTTTAAGGCTAAATTAATATTTTCAAAACATTATGGTCAAAATCTCGTTTCTTCTCGCTTCATAAAAAAATGAATTTATTTTTAATGAATTTATAGTTTTCGTCACAATATTTATAGGTTATGTTTTGTGAATACGTAAGAATTTGCTTAGGGTTCTTTTGTCTGTTTCCTGCCTGTGAAAAGTACAGGTGGATTAGGTAATTTTAATGACTCAGCGATAAGATAAGCAGAAAATGAGAAAAATCAAAGCAGATAAGGTAATAAGTATGAGTAACCGATAAGGTGTTTCCTCCTACGCATGAAATACGGGAAACGATAAATTAGGTGTGCGTGGTTGTTAAACATCTTATCTTCAATTTCCGTTGGATAAAACAAGGAAAGGCATATTTTTATAACACAGTTTTTGAAGTCATTAAATATATTAGAAAATTAAACAGAAAATTCTTGAACTTTAAAATATTGTAGCAAAGGAATTAACAAAGTCTTAAAACATATGGTCAATACACTTACTTCAAAGATAAATTTTAAGAATATTCTTCGATAATATTTGTTCCACTTAACTAAGCGTAACACATCTTAGGTGGACGTAACCCAACATTGTTTTAGTGGGAAGTTCGAAAAAATCTTTCTTAACCCAAATATGTTAATTTTATTTTCAAATAAAACTTAAAAACATATATTTTATGTCAAACATATAATAAATACTTAATACACGTGTATAATTGTTGTATGCTTTATCAAGATAAGCAACATAAATTACATTGAAAATGTAAGTATTATACATTACATGTAGCATAAGTAAATGCCGCTTAGTGCTTTCAAAACCTTATAAATATACAAAAATATTGATAACAGTGTTACAGACCATGATAACAATTATTATTCTGGTAAGGCAAACTCTTGTATCATGGAACCACCTAAAAAATGCTACATCCTTACCTTCAAGTTGATATTTTGAAAAATCCTCGATTAATCTCAATTGGCTGATAGTTGTCATTTCCGAAACTGTGATAACAATCACCACAAGGCCTGCGTCAACGTTACAACGACCACGGAAAGACTAACGTCGAACTGGTTCTGAAGCTATATATCCACATGCGCGCGCAAGTCGAACAGCCTTGGTGAGTGGTGTCAATTGGCGTCATTGTTGCCATTGTTGCTTTTTCAAAAAAGTTAGAAGATTTACGAAAATGTAAAATAATAAATACCCTAACCTACTGTTTGTTATCGTATACTTTCATAATCGACTACACGAAGGACTACTATGAGCGGTGGAAACAATTTTTGGCCCTTCAAAAATTCCATTAATTCAAGCATTGTAAATGTAGGAAGAAATCATAATTGGAAAATATTAAAATAAAATATAACTTAAGGTTTCGTTTCTCAAAGACGCTTAATACAATGTAAATGCCTTCTATGAAAATAAACTACAATTTATTACCCGATTCCATGTATTCATACCTTCACAAAACTATTGCAGACATTTGGATCAGCGTGATTAAATCGCAGCTGAGTCTTTTTCCATACTTGCTGTATAGGAGAAGCTGAGAAGCTCAGGGGAAAAGGAGCGCCCGGTTTGCTTTTGGGTCTCACAAATAAGAAATAAAAACTTTAGATAAGAAAGTCAGAGGAAATATCTTTAAATGTGGCCTAATTTTAAAGAAACACCAAGATAAAACTATAACATATTATTTTCTTATCTGTAATTCTGTTACTTTACTTAAATGATGCGAGATAGGTTCTTGTACTTTGGTCTTTTTCTCTTAACTTTTAAATGAAAACTCAGGGTTTCCGATGTAGTATACAGTGAAACAATGTGAGTAGTTCGTTTAACTGATACTACAGCACAAAAGTACGAGGTTAACTCAATGGAAACAACCATATATATTTCAATTCTCGACAGTATTTTCGTTAACATTAAAACTTGATTCCAAAATTAATTATTGTGTATAAAAGGAGGCGATTATTTTTATTTAGGCCTTCTTTATTTTCCACAAGCTTAGATGAAATTCCGGACTTGGTGACTTTCAAAGATCAGTAAGTAGATCCTATTAATTTCTTGTCTTTGTTAAGAATTGAAACTTTTGTAGTAAAAATTAAATTTGTAAATGAAATATTGTGCACTAAAAAAAGTTATAATTGTCAAAAGTACAAGAGAATAAACATGATTATATATGCGTACTACCAGTACAATAAAGTATGTTTTTCTATTTTAAACGAACTGTTTGCTTAGACCTCTTAATTGTGTTTATAGCGTAACGTATTCTGTTGATACATCGGGATTAGAAAGTGCATGAGTTTGAGGATAACGGAATATCTTTGAGAGGCTTCGCTGTCATTTATATTCATCGTGATATAAAGTGAACATGATGACGTCATAGATTAATATGTAAAGCATTAAAATAAATATATATTTCGTTTTGTAGGATATGTTTAATTCAAATCATTTTATCTTTATATTTTCTTAAAATTTATTTTCAAAAACATAAATAATTATGGCTATGTAAATGTTAAATAAGTAGAAAAATATGCCTAAATAACTTGAATAATTATTATTTTCTTTGATTTTTTTTGTTTGTGTTCGCTAAGTGTAGGCCACACTTATCATATTTTATTGGAAAAATGGGGACTTAATTAGGACTAATAAATACATTTAGCATATTTTATTGGAAAAATGGGGGCTTAATTAGGACTAATAAATACACTTAGCATATTTTATTGGGAAAATGGGGACTTAATTAGGACTAATAAATACACTTGGCTTTCTTTCTTATTAGCAACAGTTTCATTTTTATTTCTCCTTTCAAGAATGTCGTAGATCCACCACTTATAAATGTCCATTCAGTAGAATCTGGATATTCTGCGACGTCACATATATTTCTTTGAAGAAAGACCAACATACATAACCAGTTGTAAGACGTCAGGCTTATATACCCTTCAACAGAGACATATGTGGGGCGTTTGCAAACTATTAAAGATTTTTTTAGTTCTCAATTCCTCTGGATTTTAATTCATCTGAAACATCTTCTTATTGCGAAGGTTGGTTTATTTCTGATTTCGTATTTAAGCGGAAAGAGGATGGCCTTAGTGAAAGTACATATTCCTGAAGAACAAAGAAGGTTTAACTCATAGAATGCATGTTGAATCTAGTTGACCTTCAGTAATCTACATGAAAACCTTAGCATTGATAATTAGTAATGCGTATTGCACGGGCGTGCTTGCGAGTTGCATATAAAGATGTTTGATTGATGATTCTTTTTTAAACTACTATTTTTCGGTAAAGTAACAACCGCTGAATATTTACTGAAATAAAACAAAAAATGATGTTGTAAACTGAGTTTTAAATTATTTAACAATGATAAATAATTTATTTAGTGCCAGTTTTCGGAAATACTATCCCCACAAAACCGTTGGCAAACGTCCAAAAAATAAGGCAAACAAAAGTTAAAAAGGTTATTGACCTGGTTGAGTAGTCAAAAATGATAATAGTAGATTCTTAAGTAGATAAGGTAATACTCAGCACTCAAAATGGGATAAAAGGTTGCCAAAGCAGGGAAAATATGTGAATGCCAGGAATAAGCTATTTCTAAAATTAAAGTTGCTTGTTGTAATTATCTTGAATTCACTGATATTCATTATGTAGATTCGTAAATAAAACGTTTATTTCGCAAGCAAGTAAGTTCTAAAGTATTCACTTCTTACGCATATTATTTATAAAATATTTAATAACATATTATAAATAGAATGTTTAAGAAACTCGCTGTCAAGTGGCAAGTCATTATAGTTTAGTAAAGTCTTTAAAGCCGTAATAGAAAATGTTATAAATATTAAATAAGGCAAAAATAATAAATTTATACATATACATAAAACGCGTTTCAATGGCTTTTAATCCTTTTTCATTAGTGATAACGGTAACAAAAGTCTTTACAGAAAATAATCTGCACATGATTTTACCTGTCTGTATAGTCAAGTATAATAAATAGAATTAACCCAACCAATCATTTTTTAGTAGTTTCAACCCCTCCTAGATAGTGTGCAGGTTTTTGAAGTAGACTCTTTATAGGGTTCATTCAGGAACGCGTTAATGTCCATACAGGCTCTCGGAAACGCGTTAAATTCTCTTGTATGGAAAACTATAAGTACAGTTCATGAGGTTTAACCGTGTCTCTGACCTTGAGGTCGCTAGGCTGCACTGCTTGTTGGTTAAAACCCAACACTTCATAAAACATCAGTGTCGTGTTTGAAGTGTAAACAGCTCTAATTAACTAAATGATAATACTGTAGTAGTTTGATGTAGACATGATCTTTAAATGTGTTGCTCTGCTTCTGCAAAGAAAGAGACGCGATTACGAAAGAGACGATATATGTATTGTATAATGTTTTAAGTTAGGCTAGTAGTCAAATGCTAGAGCAGAACGAGGGGCACCGTTAAACTTCACGCACTGTAGGGTAGATGGAAATATGTAGTGATAAGGAAAGGACATATTGGTCCCCTGGGGATAGGGGAACAAAATGGGATCACGTGGATAGGGTCGCTTACCTGAAGTGGACCTGCTCTCAACTGATATCAAGACAAATGCCTATCTGTTACGCGGAACAGATTAGAAGACTGCTCTAATTTGATGACGTTTTGTTGACCTGCTAAATGGAAAATAATCATACTAATTCACGACACAATAAAGTAATCATTGTTATGAGAAGCACTGCGATTTATATGCGGCATATGTTGGTTTATAGGAGAGGCTCTCCAACATTTCTCAAATGTCACGTGATGCAAGATATAATTAATTGGGAAATATTACAAAATATAAACATTAAAAAAATCAAATCTTGTTTAATATGAGTTACGTAAACGTTTTCAGAACACTGTTTTTGAAGTACGTAGCTGGAACTGACAGTATGTTGAGAATAATTGACATCTTTTACCAGTTGAGATGGTTTAAGGAAAGATAACTATGTGAACCATACCGTACTCAAGAAGGCCCGGAATAACGAGTTGACCGTTCTTAAATTTTTGTTTTAATTTGGTATTTTAACTTTTTTGTAAAATTGGAGAATCCCTGCCTCAAGTATATCAGTTCTCAACCGTGGGGAGAAAAGGTGTTTACCATCTAGCTTGCCATTCAATCGGATTAAAGTATAAATATTACAACAGATGCAATAAATGGAAGCAATTACTTCTGCAGAAATAGCGACCTCGAGCGTCTAACCATCCTCTATAAAGGCTTGTGCTTCTGCAGAAGCATTTTATTTTTTGCAAAAAATATGCTTTTTATTCTGACAAAATTGAAGGATTACTAAATATATGGGCATGTTGAAATACATCCATTTTTAAAATTCTTAATGTTATGCTTTTTATCTAAAAATGTAAAAGTTTCTTTTACTTTATGTTTTAAACTCTTATGTATTTATCCAAATTAAAGAAAGCATTACATGAGATACAATGTTCTACATGAGCATTACATGAAACAGGTTACGATGTTTCCAAATTTATAACTATGAACTAAATGTACCTTTTCAAAAAATAAATAAATCGCACAAAGAAATTGTTTTTTGCCTAAAAAGGTATCAAGATGTGACAGTTTAATTACAGAAGATATGTAATCGTAAAAACTGTTTGTCATTTATAGCCTATTTTGTAAAACTAATGTTTTTTTTCGAAATAATTATCAATATTTCAAAACAAATGAATGTATGGCCAAAATTCAATTTTAAAAGTTAAATATTCCGACGTTAATTTACCACATATTAACTCTTTTTATGCCTAAATATAACACTAACAAAAAAATTTCTAATAATTTCTAGTATGTCTGAAAATTAAAGTGGTTTCTCTTTGAATGGCTTAAAATAGGCATTTTTTTTTAATTGTGTTTAATTAAAATGAAAATATAGTGTTCTTTTGAGACTCTATTTCTTTCAAGCCTTTACGTGATATCCGATACCCTGGTACACATATTTCGTAGGCTACTCTTTAAATCTGGAATGCATTTCAATTGAGAAAGAAATGTAATTAATTATTTTTTTCAAATTAGGTGTAGGTTAATTTTATCCACAACCTATTAAAGGCATTATAATGGCGTAAATTGACATTTAATTCTCCTTTAAGGTGTGAGTTAGTTACCCCGTCGCCAGAATGTCAAATCAAACTGTATTGCTGCAATTTAATGTTCTTGATTAAGGATATTTAATAATATATTTTAGTGTATGAACATCATACATATATTTTGCTACTAGTAACAAAATCTCAATGTTTCTAGATATTTTGTTTCTTTTTGATAATTCCATAGTGTACATAAATTTTTTATTCCTACCTACTTGTAGAGTCAAATTACAAAAGATAATAAGTTATTGACCTTTGATAAGAAACGTTTGTTATCAATAGGCCTATCATCACACGATAGCTCACCCAACAGCTGTTAGACTTAACAGTTGTTGGGCTTTGTGTTTAAGTTATGTGATACTTGTATAATATTATTTCAACATACTTCTTAGGCACTTTTTGTTTAGCTAAATACAAACTCCACTCCTTGGAAAACCGTTCATGGTTATTATATTATATTGCTTTTTATTTTATTTATCTATTTATAACTATTTTTTTATTGATACATATTTGCTGCATTACGCCGCGGTAGTATTTTATTTTTGTGTAGTTTAGTACGATTCTGTAGGAAAGAGAGTTTTACGTGGCCATTTTATGAGACTGGTGATAATTTGAGTGAAGTGAAATACTGTGGATGATTTGAATTTATTTTTCTGATATTGTGTAAAATTTTTGGTTATTTTGTTAGTAATATATCTTAATAATTGATTTTGTCATAATTTTCCTCTTATGTTGTAAATTTTATTTTATTTTGAATTTCATTAATTGTTTTATAATATTTTGTACGAGACTTCTTCTGTGAATTTTATAGCCCTCCTCCAATAAAATGTTTACTTTTACAAAACTAATAAATAAATTAGGGAATGAAATAAAATAAATACACTGATTACAATGTAAAAATTAAAATATAAAAAAGACAAATTTAAACATATACAAAAATAAAAGCAAAATTGTAAAACGAACTAGATGAGAAAGAGAAAATTAACAAATATTCTGGGTGTTGACATTAAAATTTCATTTAACATTTGTTACCATCTAATTTTCAAACTAATTTGTTAAAAGTGTTTTAATTTTAATTTGATAAAATACAAGTAATTATGGAAAAATATATATTATTTTTAATAATATTATCAATTAAGCTATACCTTTAAAGTTATTTAGATTCATTTTAATTTTCAGGCACAAATATTCTGTCAACTTTAAGTTTTCTGATTTGCCCCCTGGAATCCCAGCTTCAAAGCCTTGATGCCAAAATTTAAAATTTTGTAAAAGTTTAAAATTTAACTACGCTCTTGCTCACCATTCCTTTATTTAATAGAAATATAATTCGAGTTATATAATAATGGTAAAAGGAGTGAACCGTTAATAATATGTTTTAAAAGATTATTGTGTAGGGGAGACTGTTGTACACTAGTGTACCAAGGACCAGCCTCCAGTTTCTATAGTAGGTTAAAATTACCCACTATAGAGTAGAGCAGCACTTGCGGTTTTGTGGCACCTCAGCGTAAAAGAAGCGGATCCAAAACTCACCTGGTGGTTACCAAACTAAGCATCATGTATAGTAGCTTTTTTCAACCCAATGTATAATAGCGTCCAAAACCCAAAAGTGGCATGTCTGAAATAATCCTACAGCACTATACACACTGGATAGATTTTATTTAGGTCTGGGGGAACGCAATGTAAGCAGTAACAATTGACGCTAGCAGCAACAATTAACCAGTATCAACCCTCTTCACGAGGAGCTGCATACAACCCCCTCCTATCCCTTTTCTTCACCCCACTCTCCAAGTTTCAGTTCTATTCATTCTACACAATTACATTCCCTATCCTAAGTCATTTCGACTAAAATCGTTACCTTTTCTAGTTTTAATGATGGGTTACGTTTAGTCTTAAGGCTTTTGTAAACTCCATCAGATGGACTTAGAATCACTTTTAAATCATTATGTAATGGTTTTTTGTCTGAATTTACATTTTATCTAGGTTTAAGCACACAAACCCTTACACAACACAACACATCCGAAATACCTACACGTATTATACTTTATTAAGTATAAAATCATTAAAAACAGCATCCATTCCATTAATTTAAGTAGGCTAAGCTTAGTCTTCAGAAATTTTGTAATCATCATTGTTACATGTCTCACATTCACTTGTCTTACATCTTTTGCAATCTCTAACTCCATTACCATTCAGTAAGTGTTCTCTTAGTTTCAGTTTAGGTTGCATATGTTACATTACACCTGTACTACACATATGTATTAATAAATGTGGAAATACATAATGCCCAGCAAAAAAAAGAGAGTCAGTCAACCAGTCTCCTTACGACAGGTAAACGCAGTCTCACTGTAATAAAACACATAGTTACCATACCACCCATTAAACGTCCTGCCACGCAGATACCCCTCCTCAAATCCATCCCTCTACCAAAAGCCGTGATCCCAAATTCCACCCGCAGCAACTCCTGACAGACGCTATAAAACTTCGGGGGCCATCAAACCCCCTCCTTCTCTGACTGAGGAGTTGCATAAGCTTGAGATATGCCACACCCCCTCTTTCTCTGACTGGCTGACTGAGGAGCTGCATAGCCTTGGGGGTCACCAAATCCTCTATTTCTCTGAATGACTGAAGAGATGTATAACCTCGGGAGTGACCAAACCCCCTTCTTCTCTGACTGACTGACAGGAGTTGCATAAGCTTGAGATATGCCACACCCCCTCTTTCTCTGACTGGCTGACTGAGGAGCTGCATAGCCTTGGGGGTCACCAAATCCTCTGTTTCTCTGACTGACTGAAGAGATGTATAACCTCGGAAGTGAAGAAACCCCCTTCTTCTCTGATTGACTGACTGACTGAGGAGCTGCATAACCTTGACCTCTACCAAACCCCCTTCTTCTCTGACTGACTAAGGAGCTGCATAACCTCGGGACCACCAAACCCCCTTATTTGCTGATTGACTGAGGAGCTGCATAACCTTGAGATCTAACAAACGCCCCCCTTCTCTCACTGACTGAGAAGCTGCATAACCTTGAGATCTACCAAACCCCCTCCTTCTCTCACTGACTGCGGAGCTGCATAACTTTGAATCTACCAAACGCCCTTCTTCTCTCACTGACTGAGGAGCTGCACAACCTTGAGATCTATCAAACACCGTCCTTCTCTGACTGACTAAGGAGCTGCATAACCTCGGGGCCACCAAACCCCTTCCTTTGCTGATTGACTGAGGAGCTGCATAACCTTGAGATCTACCAAACCCCTTCCTTCTCTCACTGACTGAGGAGCTGCATAACTTTGAGATCTACCAAACCCCCTCCTTCTCTTACTGACTGAGGAGCTGCATAACTTTGAATCTACCAAACGCCCTTCTTCTCTCACTGACTGAGGAGCTGCATAGCCTAGAGATCTACCAAACCCCTCCTACTCTGACTGACTGCTGAGTATCCGGCTTCAAAAATGCAAATGTGGCCCTAGCCTTAGGCTGGCAGTTCTGTTTGTTTTCATTTAAAATGAAAATATTTTACTTATATTTTACTTTTTATAATTTTTTTTGTTGACGATTTACACAATTTTGAAGTTTTAGAATCACTTACCCACTAAATCTTCATCTTAAGTTTAACGTAAGTGCCAAATTAAGTTTAAAAAATGTGTGAATAAAATCTAAACGCAACAATATTTCGACAAAAAAAGAGAAAGTTCGATTATTTTGGTAATTAGCAGTTGAATTGTTTTTACTCACGCAATAAAACCATAACCTTAACCGTAAGACAGGTGGAATACACGTTAGCAGTGTAATTCAATGATCAACATACAATGGATAGGGTGTGCAATTTATTCTGCTTTCTTTGCCCTTACATGGACGTTATTATTCTGTTACACAGTTTGCACGCAGCATACGAGACGGCAAATGATAGGAGTGGGAAAGTATACAAAATATTTAAGAATCATCTTGTCCTAGAAAAAGTGAATGAAGGAATAAAAACTGAAAACAAAAGAAATTATCTGATGAATAACTAAAGGAAACCACGTCGAAATCAAAAGAATTAGAGGCGCTGGGAGGGCCGTTTGAAAATTAAATACCTTCCATAGAAGGATCACAATTTCTTTTTAACAGTTTACAACTTACAACAAAATGTATTATAAATTGCTCAGATTTATAATACCTTTCATATAAAACGAATTGACAACAGACTGAAAAATGTTAATAAATACGCTCCTCAATATGCGTAAATTCGTTTGACAAGGGCCGCATATTAGAAAAATTGTACTTTCGAAAAGCGCCTAAATGGTCTAGCTATATCTTTGGCCTATATATCCAAAACAGAATCGCTTTCACAGAAGATGAAGTTCTCGACGACGTTTTAGAGAACTCTGGGAGACTGAATAGAACTGTGGTAGAGGGAATGGAAATTTATATTTCACTAAGAGTTTCTTACTTCTTGTAAGCCTTTAACCTGATTTTCTAATTAAATACCACCCTGTGAGTGTAATTAATTTTATAATAAATTGAATACTTTATAATGATATAATTTTAATCAGAAAGAAATTTAATTAACTTTTGTTGATTTTTGTTAGCCTACTATATTTATTAAAATTGCGTATCATAAAATTTAATTTCTAAATTTGCTCTTGATGTCATGAAACAGCTAAAAATGTCAATACCACCAAAGGGATTTATGACTGAGAAAATATATCAAGATAGATATCGGAGCGGCATGCAGACATATGAGACCTTTTGAGGGAGCATTCAATTGAAACTAGAACAAAGAGTTTTTATCATTTAAATAATGACCACCCTAATATTCACTTTAAATTTACACCATTCCGGAATGTTTTATGAGTTTGTGAAAATGTGTTCGTTGACTGAACCACAACCTGGTTGTAAAACTGAAATAGGCCTACCTGGAGTTATGACAAGATGGTGCTTCAAAATAACCTGGCTTATATAAAACGTCGGCGTGTGACAAATGATTACAGTGATTTGTCCTCAGTTCAGAATTCCCGAGTATATCTTACCCTGTTATTATTTATTTATAAAACTGTAACTTATATTCAGCGTATCATGTTGTCGACCTAATTCCCGGATATTTTTACTGATGAGCTAGTTAGGTAGGCTACGTGCAAGGTAAGTTCCAAGCGAAAGGTGACTGAAATATTCAGCGTATCATATTGAAGTCGACCTCATTCCCGGATATTTTTACTGATGAGCTAGTTAGGTAGGCTACGTGCAAGGTAAGTTCCAAGCGAAAGGTGACTGAAATATTCAGCGTATCATGTTGAGTTCGACCTAATTCCCGGATATTTTTACTGATGAGCTAGTTAGGTAGGCTACGTGCAAGGTAAGTTCCAAGCGAAAGGTGACTGAAATATTCAGCGTATCATATTGAAGTCGACCTCATTCCCGGATATTTTTACTGATGAGCTAGTTAGGTAGGCTACGTGCAAGGTAAGTTCCAAGCGAAAGGTGACTGTAATATTCAGCGTATCTTGTTGAAGTCAATCTAATTCCCGGATATTTTTACTGATGAGCTAGTTAGGTAGGCTACGTGCAAGGTAAGTTCCAAGCGAAAGGTGACTGTAATATTCAGCGTATCATGTTGAGTTCGACCTAATTCCCGGATATTTTTACTGATGAGCTAGTTAGGTAGGCTACGTGCAAGGTAAGTTCCAAGCGAAAGGTGACTGAAATATTCAGCGTATCA
The DNA here is from genome assembly GCA_036971475.1 of Prosapia bicincta. Taxonomy (NCBI): domain Eukaryota; kingdom Metazoa; phylum Arthropoda; class Insecta; order Hemiptera; family Cercopidae; genus Prosapia; species Prosapia bicincta. The sequence goes on along the minus strand of JBAIZL010000002.1, from coordinate 303,200,031 downwards.
TGTTGAAGTCGACCTCATTCCCGGATATTTTTACTGTACGAACGACTGTAAGACAGGAATTGACAGTGATTTGTTAATGCTGCAGGTCCCACCTTTCCGTCACGTGACCAGTCCTACTCACGTCCGCCTCCGTTGTCGTTGTCCAATCACGCTCCGACAATGCAGACTATAGCAACACTACCATCTGTCTAGGTCTTGGTGGTGTGGACTATAGCCTTGGATACACTTGTCATGCAGCCTTCCGATCCGACTACGGCCCGATTTTGCTCCAAAAATCTGATCGACGCGGGATCGAAAAAGAATGAGCACACTGTTCCTGCTCCTTTCCGATTTTACAGTAGAACATCTCGTCATCGCGTCTCTGTACCTGAATGAAGCCCAATAATACAATACCATACAATGTGTTATAGGCCTGAATGAGGACAATATAGTTGTCGAAACCTTGCTGAATTTTTATTAAATTAAGTATTCTTGACTCATGAATCAACCGTATTTTTATTCAACAAAAAAATTTGTGTGAGTGTAGGCTACACATCATCATAATGAGTTTTTAGTTTCACATTTTCGCTGTAAATAGTTTTATATAGCTGATGAATTTTTACTTTTACATATTTGCTGCAAATAATCTTATTTGGGCTGATTGAGTTTTAGACTTTTTTTTTAATTTGCTAAACTTACTATTTATTCTGTATAAACATTTTGAAGACCAGACGGGTTTCATATGTCAAATAATGTATAAAGCTTCCAGATTTAGCACAATTTTAAAACCTGTATACAAAATGAAATAGTAGCAAACATTCACGAGTTGTGGGCAAACGTAAATGATTCGTTTGAGCTGATGAGTCATCCGCTCGGAAATGTCCTGCAGTTCTACCTCTCGGACTTTTTGAAAAGGCGGAAGGTGGGGAAGCCCTGTCAGGCTGCCCGTATCAGCCAAGTGAGCGTATTCACATTTGATTCAAGGATATTCATTTTTTTAAATTGCAGAAAAGGCCGCCCGTCCTTGCCATCCCGCCTTACTGAGCAGGTAGCTTAAGCCTGCCTTTTCAGTTACTGGTGCACATATCCGCTTCGTCTATTTTCCATAGACATTGCTGGATAAACTAGTGTCTTGTCCTACTGAACTAAAACACTATGCAGTAAAGAAGAATAAGCCTGCCTTTTCAGTTACTGGTACACATACCTGCTTATCTGTTTTCCATAGACATTTCTGGATACGCTAGTGTCTTGTCATACTAAACTAAAACACTATGCAGTAAAGAAGAATAAGCCTGCCTCTTCAATTACTCGTGCACATACCTGCTTGTCTGTTTTCCATAGACATATCTGGAAATGACCGTATTAAAATACGCAGAAAACATTTTAATGAAACAATAATTTTTTGTAGAAATTATTTAATTTGAATATATAGATAAGTTAGATGCTTGTTTTCTCCTTTTACTTTAAAATTCATATGAATGACCTTTTAAGGTCATTCATATGTTTAGTTAAATCTGTGTAAATGGTCATTTGTATATCCAATCATTATGTTTTATTTAACTAGAGGATAATACAACATTTCATGACTAATGCATTACTCGATTGATGGTTTTGAACACCGCCTTTGATGTAAGATTAATAACAAATAAGTTTTTCCAAAAATGATTTTGTCAACATCATTAGTGTTATAGTTCAATTTTTTAAATGAAGTTTGTTTTTCCACACACGATTTTCAATTCCATTAAAACTATTTTCTCCATTGGTTTTACTGATATTGCTATAATGTTACTGATAATTCTATAATGTTACTGATAATGCTATAATGTTACTGATAATGCTATAATGTTACTGATAATGCTATAATGTTAGACTGATAATGCTATAATGTTACTGATAATGCTATAAATGTCTACAGTGAGCCTTCATACACTTCATAATTTCTCCATTACTCAAATAATAAATGCCATCTGAGCAGTATCTGAAACATCTTTTGTCTCATCCAAGATCAAAATTAAGCACTCTTAATTGCCAAAGTGACAATATTTGCTGACAGACTAATATAATAAAGTAAATTTTCTTTCTTTGAATAAATTTTTTCTTATGCTGCAATCATGCAATGCTTAATTAATTCACCATCAATAAATGATTTTCCTATTTATGAACTACACAAAAACAAGCATGAGTTGCTGGCTGCTAACTGATTACCATTTATGATTTTTTCAATTACTGAGATTTTAAAATGTGTTTCAATTTAATGTTTTTCTAGCAGTAGACATTGTGTAACATTTAGGATTATTCTGAGAAGTGTAAGGCCCATAATGTTGTTTTATAATGTATCCTTTGTTTTATTACTAATTATACACTTTGCCTTAATACTTAATACAATCATGCATATTGATATACCACCCAATTAAAAGTTTTGCATTAATCTAGGTTTTGTTTCTTGCCTAACAAATCTACACAAGATGCATGCAACTTCAAATCAAAATAATGCTAATGAATAATATTTTATGCATGCATTTTCATCTTCAATTTAGCTCTGAAATTTTTATCTTTCATTTTAGCATGGTATATTTTATTATTGGAAATTAAAACTGCTTATAGCTATGAGGGAGCAATGTTTTTGCAGTAAATGGTGATGTTTAGTTTAATTTTCAAACTGCTATCCAGGAACATTAACATGAAGGCATCAACATTACCTCTAAAGGAAATTAACCTATTGAAAGTAGTGGTAGGTAGATGTTGTGGAGGAGATAACAATGCCTAGCATTGTACAAGACAAAGCTAGATGTGATTTAGAACTTTGCCTTATCTTTCTGTCTTGAATTCTTCTCACTACTACTAAAAATGTCTTAGAAATATAACTGGATGTGGAACCAATCAGCATTAAAATTGATAATAACAGGGATTTCTTAAAATTTTTAAAGAACCAAACTTTTCCAAATAGTTTTGTTTGGAAAGTAACCTTTTATTTTAAATGTAAAAAAATTTCGCACACACTGTAATTACTTGCAATGAAACTACCACCTTTTAAGTAGAGCTATGGTCATGGTGGTATTTTTGGAAATGAAATTGGTGATGAAATACCTACAATAGCATGTATAATTAGACTGAAGCCCCCAGTAATATATTTATTTCAAAGTTGTCACAAAAAGTTACAAAAGCAATGGGTGTGGATTTGGAATTAAGAAACTGTAATAGATCAAGGAAATGTTCTACTTTTGGCAGAATTTAGTTGGTAATATAGATTTTACAGAATTTTACAACAATAATACAACATTATCTATGTAACAAGATATAACTCAGTATTATTTTTATAATACACTACAGAAGTCATGATATATACCATACTCTACTTTAAAAATTATACATTACCATTTACCTAATAATAAATAGTCCGATACTTGGGACTAGGCTTTGTTAGATTTTAGAGATCTGTTGAATTACTGAATTTTCAATGAAAAGTGTGGAGTTATGCATTTAATGTAAAAATTATACATTTAATGTAAAAAGTTAAAGCCCTTAATGTACTAACAACACATAAGAAGTGTAAAGCTAAACTGCAGAAACTGAAATTTGTAAACGGTTCATAAGCATTTGTCATTGAAACATTGTGAGTTTCAGGAATTTTTAGTTTAACAAAATGGTTACCTTACTAGCTGGGACTACATATTCTGACTTAATCAAATTATCCTTTTAGTATCGCATGATGGTTTTTTTTGGATAACGCATACGGTATTTGTTTATTGTGATCTTAGTTTTTCTCTGTTGTCTGTGAAACAAAACCTTATGAATAATATAGGTACCCAGTTTTATGCATCTTGTGGTATATTGTTGGTTCAAATGGTTTTACTTGAATTTCTAGTTTTATATAGTTGCTGTGAATAGTTTTATGTAAAGTTACAAATTTTTAGTTTCGTATCTGTGGTGTAAATAGTCTTATTTGATTTGATGAAAGTTTAAAAGATGACTTTTGAAATAAATTGCAGTTAAAAAACAAAAAGATGGTCACTATATTTTTTGATGGGAGGATTATTGACATATTAGTGAACAGATATATAATTTATCTGTATAACAGTTTCAAAAACAAAGCAAACCCGTTTTGAGATGAGATTTTGCAATAATAATGGGTCTAGGATAATGGATTTCAAGAAATTCTTGGAATCCCAATTTTAAAGTTCAACCTAAAGTTGAAAATTGAGGACATCCTTGGTGAAATTATGCCAGCTGTCCAGAGAGAACCTCAATAAATATAGAAAGGGAGGCTGTTGCATACTGTTCCCCAAAAAGTGCGGAACGACACGTTTTACGTGTTTCAAGTGTCAATAGTTTATCCATCTTGATCAAAGAAAAGTATTATTACATCATGGAAAATTATTATTTACATCATGAACACTCTTCCCAACAAGAACAAAATATTGAAGAATTACTAACACACAGATAACTTGCGTTCCTGGGATCTAACCCTTGAGTATACAGAAACAATTTAGAAAGCATCTACGACACACTGGCCTTGAGTCAGTTGTTACCAAACAGCGTTAAAGAGTTGATGAAAATGCTCTCGACAGGTGTGTCACTCTAGATTATTAATAATGGCATTATTATTAAAGAAAGAGAGAGGCAGAGAAGAAAGATGGTCAAACTTGAAAAAGGAGACAAAAAACATGCAGGGACTAGCTTGTTTTCTCTTCGTATAAGCCCAATGGACTTACCTTAAGGCCTACACTGGTCACAGGCTCTAATTTGGGACGACAAGAGAACTTCAGAACTTCTCAAAACCAGTACAACCTCACTAGGTATTGGAACAATAGATAGATTATATGAGTCAAAAGGGAGTACGTGAACTTGTTACTATAATAAAAAAATTTTTAACGATTTAATATTCATCATCTGAAGTGAAAAAAGCTTGTCGCTTGAAGTAGCGAAGGGGGAGATAGAATACCCAAACTCCTCAAAAATATCTTAAACAGTATCTATGAAATGTTTAAAAGGAAATGATGGTGAAATATGAAAAGAGTAGACAGATATAGGTCACTGGGAATACTTAACTTATCCTTTAGTTCAAAGAATTCAAAGATAGGTGCTAATGTTAAGGAGAATCTACAGCCCAGCTTGTGAATCAAACCCCCCTCCCTCCACGAACCAACCTTATAGCCATGAATCCCAACCGAAGACTTCTGAGATGGAGTACTTGGTGCCATGACTCGGTATCTATATATAATATATGAAGGCTTTTCGTGCCTTCACTCAGACACTACGGTTGCCCTGCTTTTCTAGAACTACTGGGGACCAGTAGAACCTTTCGGATCGTCTGGGTTTCCATATGCCTTATACGCCAAAATAAACAGTACTGAAACTGAATCAGCTGTAGTTGCCGTCTTGATCAGCTGTGCCGACTTTTGATTCTTGTCGCATATTCATGTTAACATATTTCATCTGAGGATAGTTTTTGCTAACATGATGCTAATTACTGCAGAGAAAAATATGTAAATAAAATGAAAATGAAATAAATCTTACAACTGTTTCAGTACTGTTTATTTTGGCAGATACAGTAATTAAATATAATTAATTAATAATAGATATATAAAAGTATTTTGCTAGCTGAAATCGAATGGCCAGAAACTAGTCATTTCTTTCATACCAACAAGTAATTCTGTTTTCCGAGAGAAATAAGTTTAATGCACTGTTAATTTTCTCTTTCCTCTGTCTCCTTCAGTGACAGGTTTGTCTCCTGTACGACGATATCTTTCCCTAGCATATGCACTTAGAAACATCAACGGTATAATGGCAGCCCTTCATCCTTACTGACTTTTAAGTAAATTATAATTCGACTTTGTAAGGCGGTTGTGGCATATGATTAAAGAAATGTCTTGTAAAAAACACATTCTGTCCGATTTTCCTGAATAGTGTAATTGTACTTACATTGATAATTTTTTTGTTTACATCCGATGCCAGATCAACGGCCTATATTTTTGTTGGAGTGACAATTAGGCTTGATTATTCCAATTCCCTCCCGACAGGACATCTTCCATGAGGCAGCTGGTAGACCACAAGGTGCAAAGCGCGAAAGCAAGTGTTTACAGGCCTCTATACCGAGTCTTGTGAAAGGCAGCCTACCCTTTAAGTTTTGACCCAAGTTCTTCTTATTAAAGTTTGTTAGTATTCATTTAGGCTAACATTATTTGCAATAAATGTTGTTAGACACGTACTGGGAATTTTTTAGTTAGTAAGTTGGAAGCCTGAAACTATTAACAAAATCATTTAAAATAAATACATTGGTTGTTGATTTTGAGTCGTATTTTTTTAGAGCGAAAAAACCCAAGCGACAGAGTAAATATCTTGTCAGTTCAACTATAAACGTTAGGCTCCAAAAGTGGTACTGTTTGTTAGTTTTAGTCAGATTAAAATAATAAGATATTTTATTTTATTGCTGATAGATGAGGATGGCAGTTGAGTGCAGTACACAAATGGATGGCTCCGTTTACATTCCTTGCTCGAGAAGACGACTGGGAACGAAAGTGAGTTGAGCATGGTGAGATGTGCATAAGCATAGGTTTTATAGATAACTGTGACAAGCCCTAGTACCTAGCAATATTGACAGGGAAAATACTTTTCTAATTTTTATCTTGTTATATTTACTTTACTTTAAGTAGAGCACAGGTTCGCAAACTTGGGGCGTGAAGCAAATCAGGGGGCACGAAACCAGTTGGAAATATGTTAAATATATTCAATATTATAAAAACATACTTGATGTTGTTAATGACTTGGATTGTATCATTACTAAAATACAACCTCAAATAGGCATGCTAGTGTAAAAAATGCAAGCTCAAGTACCTCACCAACAGATTTTTCTCTTATCAGTTAAAATTTACATTGCAAAAACTTGAAATGTTATACCATGTTTCTTGTGAAAGTATTTATAAATAAATAAATTTTTCCCAATATATATATATAATGTCTTTTTTTTATATGCCCATACCATTTATATATAGTGTAAAGTAGAGAGGAACGTGGTAGGATTTCATCTTAAGGAGAGCAACGTTCCCTATGTTCGGCCATGTTAACTTAGGTACATTTATCTCATGAACCACTAAAGATACAACTATCAAATGTTGCACAGTTCTTATACGGTTCTTTCTACATGTCTTTACTAGAGGATATTTTAAAATAATGTTTTGGTCATGCGATATGATTTTTTTTCTAAACCCTTTTTAAATTGTAATGTTTTTATGTATAAAAATATTTATAACCAAAAAAATGTTAGGATTTTAGGAAAACCCTCTGGTCTGTTTGTTTACAATACATATTAAAATATATTTGCCAAATTGTATCATTGTAGCTTGAATGGTTCCTGTGAAAAGTGTACCTAAAGTTTAAAAAAGAGGGGTTTCGGGAATTGCAGAAATAAAGTTAGACATGCACTGAACAGGTAAGTTACATAATTTTAATAATGTCCTGCTGCATATGAGGGGTTGTGTAGTCCTTCCTCCTCTTCGAATTCTTCTTCCAATTGTCTCCTTTTCAAACTTCATTCTTGTCTGCACTTCTTTTTTAATTCGTCAATTGCTTTATCTGCTTTCTTTACAAGCCTTATGTCAAGCACATTCATTGCTTTTACACAATTTTCACCAGCTTGTAAGCCTATCATAAGGGCTTACATCACCAAGTTTTAGTGTGTTGATCCTCACAAAAATTTTTTTTGGGACGCGGCTCCAAATTATGTTATTGAGGGACTCACTTATGTTCTGAGTTCCACCATGCTCGCATTTACTCAACAGAATAGGGTTTGACAGATCTTTGAATACCTGTTTGATTTCTCAATTTCTATGCTCTAAGACGAGCCCCCATCCGTTTTTGAACGTGACTCACGCATTCCATTTTTTTAACTACAAAGTTTGGGACATATGGTTTTGATTCAGAAACTGTTTTCTCTTAGATATCTTGTTCATATTACAATGTACTTGCTTTTACACAGAGTGTAGCAGGAGCTCAAATTTTGTCGTGCAAAACTTTCATGAACGCCTTTACATAACGAAGAAACAATGCAAATTATGCATGTTGTATATCATTTTAAAGAGCAAATTCTAAGCTATGTTTTAATGTAAAAACCCAAAAATTTTTTTACGTTGCTTCCCTTAAGAGAAGGGGACGTGGAGCCAAAAAGTTTGGGAACCCCTGCTCTAAATACTGCAAGATAAACGTATACATTTCCTATACATTACAAAGTACGTAGCTCAGTATGTTACAAATTGTTTCCTGTACCTCCTGAATGTGATAGTTTATATTAAATTTTTAGCTAAGAAAAATGCATGAATAGCTCATGGATTTCTGCAAAACTTTTCAAAATTGAATTCTTATTAAATACCTTAAAAAACATAGAATATATCGTAGACTCTCGTGATGTACTCAGATTGTATCTATTGTGTGTGCTTAAAGAGTTGTGCATGTTTAAAGTTTTAGTTGTAAAGGTTCTAAATACTGCAAGATAAACTTATATAATTCCTAAACCTTACAAAGTACGTAGCTCAGTATGTTACAAATTGTTCCCTTGTATTCCTGAATGTAATAGTGTATATAGAAATCGTGTGTGAATTATTTGCTTTTTTAGTTTAAAAAAATGCATGAACTTAGCTAAAACTAAACTAAAGTTTTACTACACTAAAACTAAACTAAAATCTTACTACACAGGTATGTGCTGTACCAGGTGTCCGTGCCGTGCCGTCCTAGTGCACGTTTAGCTTTATTCTTCCTTACTGCAGTGTTTAAGTTCAGTATGACAAGACACTGAGATTATGGAACAAAAAAGAAATTCCATTATCCTAAAACTTACAAAGGTAACAGATTAATATTCACCAATATGCATAGCAATTTTGAAGCACAATTAGCCACAAGGTTGACATGCGAGTTACGAGTTAAAGAACCACTCTGAGTATAGGCACAATCTAATCCCTATGCTCAATTTCAACCAAGAAGGAAGCTGCTGCTTATAGATAGTGCCAACCCAGGGCACAATAGATTAGTGATATTTACTGTATTTTTAAAAAATTTAGATCCTCTGGTTCTGATTAGAGTGTCTTGTTTAGTAAACCTAAAACATCTTGAGTATTTTATTTTAAATATTTAAATTTTATTTCACAGTTTAATTTTAAACAACAAAAGTCAAAAGAATTTCAAGACTTTAGTAAAATGAACAAACTTAATTATTATTTATTGATTTTGACAAATCAACCATTTTAAAACTTTAACAAAATATTGCACGGTTTAAATTTAATGTTGTTTTTATTTTTGGATTTTATAAATATACGCCACTAAAAAAAGTATTATTAAATATATAATAATATTTGCTCTCAATAATTTTCCCTATTTGAAATAGGAATTTATGCAAAATCTCTTACATAAAATTGAGAGTTATCTTGTTACGTATAATTTACTAAAATAATGTACATATTATTTACTACAATAATTTAGTAAATTTTAGTTTTACTAAATGTTCTAACAAGAAAAACTTTCCTTTAAAAAAAATGCCTTTTTTTTAGCAATGTGTTGTCACTATTTAACAAGATTTTTCTAAAAATACATTTGTTTTCATTTATTCTATTACTTTTAATATTAAGCAAAAATCTATTTAAATATTAATTGGAAATGTATAAATAATGAGATTAATTGTTATAAATTTCAGTCCTTTCAAAGTTTACATTGAAATAAAAATAGAAATTTTATACTTTTTTTGTATTAACTTAGCAAAAAAACCACCACATACTGATTTATTCAGCAGAGGCGTTTCGCACTAGGTCAGCACATTATTCAATGCTGTGAATCACTGACAAGACTGTTGCTCAGGTGTGTTGTGTTGGTGTGAGTCTGTGATTACCAATGTTATTGTTATGAACAATATCACACCACAGAACAGAAATAAACTGCACACTCACACCAACACAACACACCTGAGCAACAGTCTTGTCAGTGATTCACAGCATTGAGTTGACCTAGTGTGAAACGTGTCTGCTGAATAAATCAGTAAATTGTTGTTTTTTGCTAAGTTAATACAAACAAATTATAATCTATACAAAAACCTCAAAATATACAACACAAAAGCTGCAAATAAAAATATATTTAAAATATTACACATAATATATGTGATAGCATTTATTTTTGATACTTAATAAAACCTACCATTATTTTTTTTTTAAGTCTTATGATATAGTACCATAGTATGTTATAAAAGTGAGGGCTTTATGACATCCTTCCATTTTTTTTAATAAAACTATTGAAAAAGCTTTCTATTGCTTAGCACTAAATTCAATCATGAATTTACCTTAAATTTACTTACCATGAGGAAGCCGTCTTCAGTAGAAACAAATACAACAGTAACACTTGTTTCTAAAGAAAAATTGAGGAATTTGGTTAGTACACAAATAGGTATGTGGATATTTTTACAATTGTTTTTTTAAATAAAAATATTGAATATATTAAAAAATACATAAATGTATGGTTGCTATTCATAAACATAACTATTAAGACATATATTATTTTTTAACATATTCACTATTACTAAAACTTATACAGCAAATTGAATACTGTTACATCCCTTTCTTAGTTTATTTTTATCATATGTATACATTTGTTTTGGAGAACCTTTATCATAACTTTTAAAATCTTTTCTTAGAATTTTTAATATTTCTTTTCTAGGTTATGACTCTCAGAAACACACCCAGCATTCCAAATGCGCAACCTTTCACAAACCACCTCTGTACACGTGTGTAATTAGACCTAACAAATAATGAAGAACCAATAATAACTTCCATTCATCGTGGTTTGGAAAATAGTGAAATAATATAAAATAGTCATATCAAAATAAAAAAATGAGAGTAAATAATTTAACAAAAACTCAAACATACCTAGAAAAACCTTCACAACAGATTACATACAGGAGCCCAAGAAATAAAGAACGTACACACAGGGCATACTTATGTAAAGGTAATGGTAGAATTACTGTTCTAAATAACTTACTATTGAATTTATTATGGATGGAACGCTTCATAAAGGCATCTTCTTCTGTTATGTACTTGACTGTAGGATTTAAGAAACCAGTGAATTTGATAAACTTACTTTGTAGGTAAGAAAGTAATTCATAAACGTAGGTATGATCAGGTCAATCCATCTGAAACGTAGTTTAAAAGCTGAAGCTATTCAATGAAATTGTGTGCATTTACATTATAAGTATTAACTCTACAACACCTATAACCTAGTGAAATGAAACAAAAGGCGAAAGAATTTAAAGTCATTTGTAACAGCTACCTATAATGCAGAATAGAGATTTAGTGATAAAATCACACAATCTAAATCGAAGTACCAAGAGTTGTTCAAATGACAACTGAAGCTGAAAAATCATGGATAACTCAGTTTTTTAAAGCTTGTTTACAAACTTTTGCCAGTGGATGTATAAATTGTTTGATATTTTATTTTATTTTATTTTAATAAAGGCAAAGAGCAGTAAAAAATTCTCATTTTTTTGTCAAAGGTATTTACATGCTTGTAACTGAAAGCAAATGTTTCCTATTATACTAAAGCTACTAAAAAAATTTAATTAAAAATATCATTTTCTTATGAGATATTCTTATTTTTTTCATTTCAAAGTGTTAAAATAAAAGTTGAAATTTTACCGATTTCCCATCACATATAATTTTTAAGAAATTATCATTAACATGTAAAGAAATTGCCTATAGAGAATTAATGACAGTGTGAAGAATTGTGATTTACCTTAGCAACTAACTCAAAAGTCCTTTTTTGAATACATTTCAAAAATATTTAAATTTCTTTGATGGATCTATAATTTATAGTCAGTAATTTGGGGGTAGGTGGGGTTGAAGATACTTGCCTCCATATGGTGCCCAGTACATAGTCTGAACAACTAACACATACTGTCAAACAAGGCATATTAAATAAAACTAGAAAAATAATTAGATGGTTTGACTAAATAAAAACCAAGCCTTTATCAATGCCTTGACTAAACTGGTACCAAATCTAAAACTATCTTCTTATGTGGCAGTGGTTTCATTAATCATACATGTACTAAAATAAAGAAAAAAATAATAGCAAATGTTGACAGATCCTAGGATACTCATCGCTAAAACTGTGACAACAAATTCCCTCAGGAATAGTGATAATGGAATGTAAATTAAATCTCTTGGAGGGGCCTGTAAACCCCTATAAAGCATCTCTCACAGACGACCAGGCAGGGCATAGTGATCTTCTAAGCTGTAGAGTAACCAACCTAGGAGAAAGAATACTCCAAAACCAAAACCCTGGTACTCCAAGCTATGGGTTGAGACATTAGGCTAAAACCCTAAAAAATTCAAATTTGTTTAAAATCCTAAAACCAGCTTTAGAAAATGGATAGAATTCAAGATATCGACAAAGGTTTCAATAAATAGACTATGAATATCAGAGCTTGGAATATTCAGGTGCTTTCCTAAAAACTAATCTTAGTCTTAGACCAATGGGGCTTTCATAGTTATAAGACACAATCTTAGAAAATATACAACTGAATTTGAACCCATTAACAAAAGAATAATAAAAATATATCCATCAATTAGATAATACAAAATAACAATTTTAGAGGTATATGCTGTGAATGATGGAACAAAAAAGACAGCTTTTTCAAACAACTACACTATAAAATCATCAAAATAGAAAAAAACAATACAAAAACCATATTGCTATAGAGACCTAAACAGTAAACCAGGGAAAAACAAATGACAAGGTGGTAGAGAGGTATAGTGAGGAATCAGAAAATAATAATGAATATATACACACAGCAGTACGTCAGCAAAATGAATTGAGAATAGCAAATAGACAAATGCACATGCAGGACTCTAAAAGCTTTAAATCCATTATAGATTATTTGAGAGTAAGGCAAGAAACAAAAGTAAAAGTCCAGAGCATAGGAGTAAAAATAATAGGAAAGTACAAAATACAAAATAATAAAGTAATCATCTACTGTTTATATTAATTAAAACAACCTTTCACCACAAATTCAACAAATTTTATTTTAACCTTATGTACATTTCGACTACAAAGTAATCATCTTCAGAGGTATTTTTACAAATAACTAGTTATTGTAAATTTGTTGAATTTGTGGTGAGAGGTTGTTTTAATTAATATAAACATTTACGCCACAGTTGCTTTAAGTTGTTGTAATCATCTACTGCTTATATTATTCCTTGGAAAGACAGAAAAAATCAGGGAATAAGGAGCACGTAGAATAAAAATATAACGTGGATAGTTTGGAGCAGAACTATGAAAAAGAGTTATATGAGTTTGATGAGAATTAAAAAAGAAATTTTATGCAGATATCATTACCAATATAATAAAAAATGCATAACATAAAGCTTCCAAAAAAGCACAGGGTTAAAAAGAGAAAGGAAAAAATGTTTTGGTGTGATGAGGATACTGAAGCAGAGATAAGGCACAAAAAAACAAAGATTCATGAGTACCAAAACTGATACCAATAAAATTATTTATAAGAAAGCCTAGGCTCATGTTAGAAAAAAAATAACCAACAAGAAAAATGATTCATAAGAGAGTAAGTGTACCAGAAGAAACACCTACACAACGGAAAAGAAAAGCGCTGAAAACTGGATAGTTGTAATGCCTTTTTTAATTTACTAAAAACTCAGTGAATAAAATAAAGCAGAAAATTGCATTCTTAGTTCCCATTATCGCTACACAGGAGGAGCACTGCTCAAGATGTCAAGTACCTATCTTGTTAGCACTTAAATTTTTGTTATCTGGAAACTTTCAGAGCCTGAAAACCCGCAGACAAACATGAAATCAAGCGAAAATACATTTTCTATATAAAATAAGTATTAGAAATTTATATCTTTTGCATCTGTCAAACAACACAAGACATGGCACCCATACAAACTAAGGAAAAACCATTTACAATACTGGAATAATTAATTGTATAAACTGGAATAAGTATTCATTTCATAAACTGTTTCTATAGATTAAATTTATTCAATATTATTTTATTTCAAACTCATTACATCTCAATAAAGTTGTTAATTTCTTTAACCCAGGAATCGTGACGCGTAGCCTCTCGGACTACAGACTACGCTCCATAAAAAAAGATTTTTTCCAGGAAGTGGGTGGGGTTATTGACAATGCCATTTTCAATAATTAGTCCTCCCTAGTGAAGTTCAATGTTGATGTAAATTTCTGGTCATTTTCATGTTTTACTTCCATTCAGTGACATGTCCGTCATATGTCAGACTGCTCGTTACCATTTACGAGACTTTTATCACTTTGTCTTAATATTTGTTTAACAAACTTCTTTTTGTATATATTTAATCGAATAGTGTTATTCTTATAATCAGTGTACATATATTATAATTATCATGGATGACATTTTAAATATTGATTTTGTAATAAATGAGGTTGTTTTATCGCAACTAGATGAAAATTACTGTGATGAATACAATAGTTGTGGTGATGATAATGATTTGATTGGTTGTGGAGAAGAAGAGGATAAAGCTGGCGATACAGAAATAAACCCGGATTTTATTCCTTCAGACAATGAAAATAGGTAGAATGGAACCATCGAGTATAAGTGAAGATGGTAATAGTCATAGTGATGTTCAGACTACTAATCCTGAACATATTATGCATCCAAATATTATCGAATTTACAAAGACTAAACTAGATATCATCGAATTTTGTAATGCCAGTAAAGGTGCTGTGGACATTTTTGATGAAATGTCAACTTTGATGTCATATTCCAGAAAACTAGAAGAGGGCCTGTGAGTGTTTTCTATGGAATGGTGAACAGCATGCTCATCAACTCAAGTTATCTATGTCCATAATAAAATCTCAAAAAACAAGAAACCCAAGTCAAGTACAGCGTTTCCCAAAGACATATGTGTAGAGCTCACTATTCCAAGTTTTGCAACGACAAAAACTACATAATCTCTCTATAAATCTCAAGCGACATATTGAAGATGTTGGTGGACCATAAATGCCTCCTACTTAAGAGGTTCGCAGAGCCTCGAACAAAACATTTTGTGCTATTTCTCCAGCCAAAATAAAAGGGATGACTTGCTTCCAGTGTGCCACCTGTGCTAAGCATATTTGCTTGGAGTATCTACGAGAAGTGTGTGTAGACTGTGTGAAAAAAGACTACACATTTCAAAAAAGTTAGAAAACTTGTACAACATTATATTTTGCCATGTTCATGTCTAAATTAAAGATAACTCTTAGGTTTAATTTATTTTAAAAATTGTTTCCCAAAGTAGTCTGAGAAATTAAAGTGTGAAGTATGGGTGTTACCATTCTCGGGTTAACAGTATTTCTGAGTCTACAACTTGGGCTATGTTCCAAGTCTGAGCCAATGACTCCAAGTTTGCAGTTAAGTTTTAGAATTAATTAATACAAGTTGCTATTTCAACCCCAGAACTATAGAGCTGTTACACAGACTTAATTATTGCAATAATCTAAAATTGCTAGTTAATAACATAATATTAATTTTAAGCAGTGTAACAGATTTCAACACAACTATTTAGAATCCTTTATTTTAGGTTGGACTGAATCCAAAACTACCAGTAAAAGGTCCTACAGACCAACTACTGTGAAGGTGATCTGCTTTTTTTATTTCGTTAACTTATGTATATTAAAACTATTAATCAGTAATAATTAATTCTAAGAACTAGATATTTGATAAATAAAGCACCGTCAATGATATTATAGGTTGATGTTAGTCAAAAAATTCAAGATGTTGCTAGATGACAATTGATTGGTTTTCCCTCATTTTAGGGTTGTAAATATTATTCTACAGACCTTATATTGGTAGTGATTTTACAAGTTTTCTTCTGAGTGTACCTCTTTTATACAGTTTTTTCATAGTCAGGCATTAAAAAAAATGAGTGCAGTGTTCCCTCTGTGTATCTAAATTTGTCATGTACCATCATCATAGAGGTCATTTTCCCCTTCAAAATTTTTGTTATAAATAAATATTTGGAGTAAGTTCGCAGAATTATTGATTAATACTTCATAAGTTCTAGAGTCAGTTGCATCTTTGTCTATGCCACTGAATGTGTTAATCCATCATTATATAGAAAAGGTTTTACTTAAACTTCATTTGATGTCTGTTTAAATATTTGATGTGTTTAAGGTTAATGACAGGTTATGGACCAATTCATGTTAATACAAATTAAATTATTTGAATACAAATTTGTAATAACATAAATTGGTTTAAACAATTTAATGGACCTACAGACAACTATGCAGACGACGTACTATTCAAAAACATTATACACACGACTCAAGCAGAAATATGTATAACAGGTAACAGAAATATGTCAACAGATAGCAACATCACGGACAGAACATCAACACCAGAAAAATAGAGAAAAATTAATGGGTGATTCGACAATGGTCAAGTGACCGAAAGGTGCCTCATCACATAAGGTAAAATTATTGCACTTAATGGTGGAAAAAATTATTTACAAGTAATAACAATAACTTCATATTTATATATATATATATATATATATATATATATATATATATATATATATATATTTTTTTTTTTTTTTATTTCATTCTCTCATATTTCTTTTTGTGTTTTCTCTTCGATTGACAAAGACCACTGTGAGGTTGAAATATATCATTGTTTAAGTGCTTTTATGTGTTTCTATTTCAAGACTACAGTGTGGACTCTTACCAAGGTAAGTCTGTCAGTCTCCTAGTCCAAAAAATCTATATATATATATATATATATATATATATATATATATATATATATATATATATATAAGTGAATATATGTATATACTTGTATAAATTCACTTTTAAATTATAAATAAAAAACAAAATTTTATAATTTGCAAAAAATCCCAAGATTTTTCCCAATGCTAATAATTTCTGTATAAATCCCGATTGGTGGCCACTCTCTCAAAATATGACAACACCATTAAACAATGCACCATTATATTCAGTTTCTTTTGCAGACAATTAGGTGATACTGGCTCAGGACTATGAGAACTTGGATACATAATCAGAAAACTGGTCAAAAAATATAAAATCTTGTTTTAGACATAAATCTGAAAAGATCAAATACATGTATTTGGAGGGGAGACAGACTTCATACTGGAAAAAGGACAATGTACTGGACATGGGAAGGAATATACCTGGGTATAATTATTACAAGTGATCGCAAACAGGATGACCCATCACTCTGGTTAAACAAGGAGAGGTGGAGACTCGGTACCAATGAGAACCATGAAGGTATACAAACGGAGATCTGGATTGATGGAAATAAATGGTCATTCTTGTACAATCCAGCAATCAACAAATGTAAAATGTCAAGGCTTAAAAATATTAGTGATCTTAATTCTGTTCTGCTTAGGGATCTCAATGCCTTTTCTCCCAGATGAGAATACCAGGAAACAGAATCGATAGGAATGATAGTATAAGAGCTCATAGACTCATGGTTAGTGGAGTTCATCAAAACCTCGTAGAAAAAAACACTCTTCTATCTTACAGAGAATATCATTCTGATATAGTATAATCCCACTAAAACCTAAGTTATGTGATAGACCTGAATAGACGTGAAGTCCCAAATTATCTCATGAACCTGGTGTTTCAGAACAATGTATTCTTTTAATAAAAATCATTTTATTTTTTTTAAAATTTAATTTAGATTATTCAACTTTTATTTATTTTTTCAAAATTCAAATTCTGACAGAGTAAACATTACCCAAAAAGTTTTAAAAATCAAAGTTCCCCAGAACTGTGTATACTTTACTACACAAAGTGTAAGCTAGAAAAGGTAGTAGCAATCAAATTAAATTTAAAGTCATTCATAAAAATTACAATACCTTTTCAAATACACAGTAGTTTATTAATGCTAATGATAAGATCAATGGAAAAAATTATTTTACAAGATCATGAGAAGATTGGTTACATTAAAAAAAGTTATAATTTTAACAAACAATTTTTTCTGTGTATTTTATTTAATATTGTGGTTATATTATATACAGTTCAGAAATATAGAGATCTAAATATAAACTAACAGCTTCTAGGCATATAACAACATCAACACACCTTTAAACATTTTAAAGATAACATTAATAAAACAAGTACCTACAAAGTAATATTTGGTATTTTTTTAAATTTAGTTAAAGATTATATCTATTCTTAATTCTTGTTCCCATTTTTTTAATATTTTTTGCAAAGGATTATGTTATATCAAAATATTTAATAAACTTATACATAGCGAAAAATTAAATATACTAATAATCTTTTATTCCTAGATAAGATTACTTCTAAGACAGGTAACATTTCCACTTCCTTTATGTTTGTTAAATGACTAGATAAAATCTGGTTGTAAATATAATAAAAAAGATATTAATGTCATAAGTAGATTTTTTTTAAAATGAAGGTGTATTTTTGTCACTTAATTACTGAATTTGTTTGTTCATAATATTTTGTTTGAGCACTATATTTTAGAAAAGTTTCCTAAATCTACTTTTAATCTTGTTGCTTATTGCTTAAACCACACATATAGAATAATACATATTATGTTATTATATATCATGCTCTATCTGTATATTCATTCCCTTATTAATAACTCATGGAATGTTACTCTGGAAAGTCTTTTTCAAGCAACTTGTGCTCTTCTTGTGCACTTCTTCTTTTTCATTCTTGTGCTCTTTCAATGAATGGCTGGACAAGACGTAGGGGTCTCCAAACATTTCAGCCTTAGACTAAACTGATAACTTCAGTGATCTCCCAGGCCCAACACTGTTTTAATTTTTCTGCTAGTATCTATAATTTCTAGATTAGTCACCGAGAACGCCCCCTGAGTGAGCATACGCTTGCTCAATCACTATTGTGTTGTACTGTATTTTTATGATCCCGACACTTGATGACATCTTTTCGTTACTTTTAAAAATAGATAGTGTACCAATTGCTAAATACTAGAGTAATGGGTAAGCAGTACCATAACAAAAATATTAGTATACCCATTACAATCATTAGAGTATAAAAACGCTAGAAGCATGATCATGAGTCATTCTACCTAGGAAATGCGAAGAAAGCGAACCTGTGAGTTATGGAATAAAGTAACAGTACATAACTTTGAGTAGTGATCGACATTTTTTACAAAATGAAAACCATCGTAATTAATCTAAATTACAAAAACGAGAATGACTGGGGAAGTTATCATCATCTTTGTCGATTTGATAAATTATCAAATCATTTCAGCAGAAAATAATACTCTTTCAATCACTATTGCAGGAAAACTGTTTCACACATTTTAAAACGTGAAATATTCAGCCACACTACTGAAACTCAATTTATCTGCTTAAAACATGCTTGTGCATGTTTAAAAGACATCTTTGTAACAGTATTTTGATTTAAGAAAATATATCAACTCAACTGTCTTGACAAAATTGGACATCTTGAGTAATTTCTCTGGTTTTGGATGAATCAATGGGTTTCTCAGATACTGCTCAGGTACTGGTTTTTATTTGAGGAGTAGAAACAAACCTATGAAGTGTAGGAAGATCTTCTTGATATTATTAGTATTCATGGCATGGCAAGTGGTGAAAATATTTTTAAGGGAGTCTAAAATGTCATTTAAAAAAAAAAACCTTCAATGGAAACACTTGAAATCTTCTACACCTGATGGTGGCCAAAACTTGAGGTAATAATAAAGGAGAGGTACCTCTTGTGTCAAAGGCTGTAGAAAATGATGGTGGTTCAAAACCATTACTCTTACATTATATCATTCATCAACAGTCTCTGTGCGGAAAATATTTCGATATGTCTGAAGTTTTAAAACTAGTCACATCAGTTGTTAATTTCATCAGATTCATTAGGCTGAATCACAGAGAATTTTTGAATTTACTAGAGAGATTGGAGAAACTGATTTACCATATGGCTTAGTTACAGAAAAGTCCTTCAGTACTTCTTTAAACTTCAAGTAGTGATCGACACTTTTTTAAAAATGAAAACCATCGTAATTAATCTAAATTACAAAAACGAGAATGACTGGGGAAGTTATCATCATTCTTTGTCGATTTGACAAATTATCAAATCATTTCAGCAGAAAATAATACTGTTTCAATCATAACTGCGGGAAAACTGTTTCACACATTTTAAAACGTGAAATATTCAGCCACACTACTGAAACTCAATTTACCATTGATTTTGCAGTTCAAGCTTTGAGTGATTTGAATGTAAATGTTGATACTTATGTCTCAGACTTTGATCTCATTGCAAATAAAATTAAGATTTCTCAAAATAGTTTTTGATACCAACACTGCAACCCTAGCACCAGAATGGCAAATAGAAATTATTGATCTACAGTACAGTGATATATATTCAAGAACAAATATCAAAACTAATCTTTGTTGGAATTTTACAATAGTATTCCATTAGTTCAATTTGATAATTTGCTCATGGGCTCTTTTCTGTTTTTGGTACTACTTACTTGTGTGAGAAAACATTCTCCAAAATGAAGTACTAGAAGAATGTTTACAGATCTAAACTAACCAATGAGCATCTTAAACCTCTTTTAATAATTTGTACAAGTAAAATTGCCCCACAACTAGAAACTATTTTCAGTGATAAATCATAAATACATAAATTTCATTAGTATTTCTTATGTTATAATGTTTATATATATTTATAATGTTAGTAGGATTCATTTCAATTATTTGTTAGTTAATGTGGTCAAGTTGAATTTTCTGTATATTATACTTGTCATTATTAGGCTCTATCTACCAAGTAAATAAAACCAGGTTAATATCTTTCTATGTTTTTTTATCCAACTTATCACAACAGTAAGTCATTAGCTGTCAGATTGATGACACTGGTGGGCCATAGATTGGAGACCCCTCAACTAGAGCATAAACAATATATTTATGATTTGAACAACATGTAGGTATTTGTCTTAGGGATCTATGTTGTTGCACATTGCCCACAATTACAAGTTACTCAATGTAACTATTTTTTCTACAGTCTAAGCAACCAAAAAATTGCAGGATTAAATTAAGACCGCCCTCTCATAAGTTACTACATAGTTAATGCATGACATTACTAATGCATTTTAGTCATTCTCACATTAGTCCCCTGTCACAAGACATTTTTAGCTGACATAGGGAGCAAAACACCTCCAAACTATTTTTTGTTGTTACCCTGCTTAAACATCCATGATTCAACACTAAAGTAGAACTTTATTATAATAGATCCTATCAAATTAGATATCGTTTATAATATACTGTTTTAACAGTATTGTTTAGACAATACCATCCCCCAACCACATAATCAGGCTTTTGCAGCCCGCACCTGTGTAATGCCTGCTGAAATGGTAGCTTAACTTAACTTATTGATCTATTGGCATACCCCTCAAAAATCATGCATAAGAACTTTAAAAACACTTTAAATTCTGTAGATATAATATTAATATTTATAATATTAATGATCAATAAAATACCCAGTCGATGCTGAAGTGCCCAAAAGGTTATTACATATCTTTTAAAATAGCAATCTGTTTGTTAAAACTACCTTAAACGATGCAAGAGAACTGCAAATAATGTATGCATACTAGTAATATGTACAAGTTTAATGTAGTATAATACTAACTCGTCAAGTGTTGTCAAATATTTTGTAATCAAATATATAACCTGACCAATAGATCTTGCCTCAGAACATGATTTTTTTTATTAAAAATACCCTAAAAAACTCTTTCAACGCTAACCCGAGGGCTTCCAAAATTTTAAAACAATGTTAGCACTAACATTGAATTTTATGTTACAGTAGCCACAATAAATCTGTTAAATGATTTTTAATTGATATAAGTAAAACTTGCACATCTTTTCAATTGGTTTGTTTCAATTTTGTATTAACCATTTACAGTTTACTCTCCATTTTATTTGCATTTTAATTACTTTACAATACATTTTTGCATTTGACTTTCTCTCAAACAGACAACCCTCAGCTCCAATTAGTGCATTACAATTTGGTTCTATTGAATTCGTAAATATCACTGATATAATGAAATTAGGTTCTTTGTTGTGACTTTACTTTAACAAAGTAAATACTAACTAGATATTAAACTGGATATGAAGTCTCTTTGACTCTTTGTCTCAGCTGACTTTCATAATGAAACCCAAGTATGTAAAAATGAATAACTTGTTCATATTCATTCAAGCCATTGGTAATAATTATACTAATATTAAAGCTGACAACATTTTTTTTTTAATTTGGATCTTATTTATATACAAAACCAGCACTCTAACTTTTAAACTGTACGCAGCAAATCAGTTGAAACAAGTTCTTTGTGTGCTACACCATCGATACAACTTAAATTAGTCATTTGATATTCTCTACATAGATAACATCATGACATTGTCAAAGACTTATTATTGATTCAACAATATTGAAGAGTAAAGGACAAAGAATACACCCCTATACACCAAACAGAAATTTTGCATAATTCTCACTTTGCATGTGCCTTGCTAATAGATATTGCAAATTAGTACTGTTATCTCTGTACTGTACTATCTCTACAAATACATTCTTTACTTGTCAATCATCAAATCAAAACTTCTTAGATAAACAAGTAGAGAAAAATTTTGATGCTAGTTAAATTCACCATATTTCTCAGCCAGAAGCCTATATTTAGGATCTGCTTTCTGGTGTATCTTTCCTCTGATAAAACCAGTTTGTTATTTTGTAATTTGAAAATTGTTGAAGTGTTGTAAATCCAATTGGTTATCTAAATTTACTGTATTAAAAATTTGGGTTAAGGTTCTATATTTTCTATTTCCTAAGGACCTAATTTTCTGGAACAGGACAATAATTGAGTATGTTTAGTCGTTCTCCAGTTTCCTAAAGTACAGTTTATGTTTCAGTTTAACAACATAGTGCCCGGCAAGCTGGCCTGAGCAACCGGGCGGGTCCACAGGTGGCGGATAGTGGGACGGCCTACAGAAATGTAGGTTACCTGTGAATAAGGATTCCGGAAGGTTTCTGAATATGCAGGCCTGGACCAAGGCTATGGTTCAAAGGTGAGGAATTATCCCTCATCGTCAGTCAACCGGTTGGGGGCGGTAGAAATAACTGCTCTGACTGGGGAGACTAGGGTAGTTGGGAATTAAGTCCTCACAATGCTACTCTCACCTCCCAGGTGAACCAAGGGCAATGCGACAGTGAAATATGGGCGGGAAACTACCCTAACGACACAGTTGTAAAAAAGAGAGTAAAGCAGGCTGTTCGCTTCATGAGCAACAGTTAATAATCTCCTGAACTTGGGGTGTGCTTCAAGGTCAGTGACTGAATACCCAATCCAAGGTGGAAGGCATCGTGCCGAAGGATGAATGGCTGCAGGGTATAAAATGCAGTTGCACACGATCCCCTTGAGGAACCAGACAAAACCTCATTGTATGTTGTCTTGCCAGGGCAGTGGGGGCTCTGCTCTGGTCGACCGTTATTTCCCCCATACTCGTGGGACGTTAATGGACCAAGTAAGTAAAAGAATTGATTTCGAGACTGCACAGACAGTGGGAGCCAATGAAACGGCAAACCGTGAGTCTGTAGCAGATGTGTCAACAGCAACCATCACTGGGGGTGCGGGGGCGGCTGTCAAGCTGCCAACTGCAGAAACCGGTGAAGTGGCTGTAGAGTTGAGCACACTGTCTAGTCCTGGGGCTGCTCTGCGGACCCAGGCAACTGCAAATTAAGCAGAACAATGATCAAGATCATTGCCTCCAAGTGAACCTACAGCATAGCAGGGCGGCGAGTGCTGTCGTGTGTAGGATGCTGGACAGGGGAGAGGTGGACTTGGTTCTCATCCAGGAGCCATGGATTTCTGGAGGACGAATATGCGGGCTGGCGACATCTGGAGGTAATTTGTTGTACGATAAGGACTCCGGTGTTCCCAGGACGTGTATCCTGGTTAGGAGGGGGTTGAGTGCTTTTGTACTAACGGACTTCTGCTGCAGGGACTTAATAGCAGTGACAGTGGAGCTGCGGGCGGAGGGGAGGATGAAGAGGCTGAACCTTGCCACGGCATATCTCCCCTTTGACCACGCGGGGGCTCTACCAACACAAGAGCTGAGGAGGCTGGTCGAGCACTGCGGGGCTGTGGATGAGGAGCTGCTGGTGGGGATGGATGCTAACTCCCATCACACTTCGTGAGAAAGTACAGGTATCAACACTAGAGGTGAGGAACTTTTAGCTTATCTTAGCTCTAAGAATTTACTAGTCTTAAATCAGGGGGAAGAGCCGACGTTTGTCACTAGGGCCAGACAGGAGGTCCTGGACATTACGGTGGCATCGAACCAGACGGCTAGGTATGTACTAAACTGGCATGTGTCGGATGAACCATCTTCTTCTGACCACAGACATATTAGGTATGATATCTCTCTAAATCCAGCCATGTTTCGGCCAACCAGGGATCCAAGAAGAACAGACTGGGACTCCTACAGGAGGGACCTGGGAGTTCGGATTGAGGAGGCTGGATTGGAGTATGGTGGGAGGAGAGAGCTAGAAGACTCTGCCGCATTGGTTGGCGAGGCTATAGTAGAATCCTTTACTGATAACTGCCCTCTTAGTGAGGGGAGAAAAGTAGGGGATCCGTCATGGTGGAACAAGAAGCTAGCCAAACTTCGGAAGACCACCAGGAGACTCTTTAATAGAGCAAAAAAGAACGGGGAGTGGGACCAGTATAGGAAAACACTAACCGAATACAACAGGGCAATTAGAGAAGCACGCAGGAAGTCCTGGAAGGAGTTTTGTCAAGAGATTCACAAAACTCGGGAAGGGGCACGACTGCATAAAGTGCTCTCTAAGGACCCAGTTAACCTGGTGGGGATGCTAAGAACCCCACTGGGAAATATAACCAAAACTGCAGGGGAAACTGTGGAAGAATTAATCAGAACACATTTCCCTTCCAGTGCTCTGAGGAAACTTGGGGGAGCAGACACTGAACCAGTTACCAAACTCTCCACAAGACGTGGTAAGAGGGAGGACTGGGAAGTGGCAAGGAGGATAGTAACTCCACAAAGGGTAAGATGGGCTATTGGCACATTTACCCCTACAAATCTCCAGGTCCAGATGGGATCTATCCTGTGCTGCTGCAGCAGGGAATGGATTTACTGGTACTGGTACTTACTAAATTATACAGGCTAAGCATTGCTTTAGGGCATGTGCCGACAGCCTGGAAAGCTAGTAAGGTGGTCTTTATACCTAAGCCCACCGGTAACCAATCGGAAGGGAAAGGATACAGACCTATTACACTCATGTCCTTTGTTCTTAAGGGACTTGAAAAACTGGTTGATAGGCATATTAGGGGGGGGGGTGCTTTGGCCATAAAACCACTGCATTGAAACCAGTATGCTTATCAACCGGGGAAATCCTGCGAGGGAGCTCTCCATCAAGTGGTTGGTAGGATTGAGCAAATGATCGCCAAGAAAGGTTGTGCCATAGGTGCCTTCCTCGACATTGAAGGGGCTTTCAATAACCCCTCAGTGGAGACGATGGTAAGTGGTGCAAGACGTCATGGAGTGGATGCAACCACTTGTGGTTGGATAAGTTCCATGTTAACAAACAGAAGCATTTCTGTAGAGGTGGCAGGGGAGGTCAGAAGGGCGGAGACAAGTCTGGGCTGTGCACAGGGGAGGGGTTCTCTCTCCTCTGTTGTGGTGCCTAGTGGTTGACAACCTTATTGAACTCCTGAATGAACAGGGGTACTTCTGTCTAGGATATGCGGACAACATAGTTGTTCTGATCCTGGGCAGATTCCCTGATACTAGTCCTTGAGGTAATCAGAAATCCTCTACGACTGATTGAAGGGTGGTGTAAAAAGAAGAACCTTAGGGTAAATCCAAAAAAGACTGCTCTCATTAACTTCACCAGACAGCGAAAAGATCTGACGACCAGGATGCCCCGCTTGTTTGGTGAATACCTTGAGTTTGTGGAGGAGGTGAAGTACCTGGGAGTTACTATGGACAGGAAACTCACCTGGAACTCACATCTTGAGAGGACAGTTAACAGGGCCAAAAGGGCACTGATGACTGTGAGAAGAATGGTGGGTAAGAAATGGGGACTGAAGCCATCAATGATGCACTGGATGTATCTGAGGGTGATAAGACCTATGATTACCTATGGAGCTCTGGTGTGGTGGACAAAGGCCAACCAGGCACAGACAAGAGCTAAACTGAGCTCTATCCAGAGATTGGAATGTCTGTGCACACTGGGAGCGATGTCAACTACACCAGGTGCAGCAATGGAAGTAATGCTTAACCTCCCTCCCCTTGAGCTTGTCCTTAGGGGAGAGGCGAGGCTGGCGGCATGGAGATTGCGCAACTCGAGCAACTGGGCTAACCTCCCAGATGTCTCGGGACATATGAGTATCGAGTGCGTGGTCAAAGAACCCGTCTTGGAAATGGGCAGCGACCACATTACTCGAATGTTTGCACCTGACCAGGTCCACCAAACTATGATGGAATGGTCAGGGACATTAACATCGGGAGCTCAGATCTGGTACACAGATGGCTCCAGGATGGACTTCGGCAATGGAGCAGGGGTGTATTGTAAAAACCCAAGGGTAAAACTAGTTTTTTCCTTGGGGAGGCTACCTCTGTCTTTCAGGCCGAAGTATATGCTATAAATGCCTGTCTGGGAGAGATAGCGAGAAGGGAAACACACGGGACCCGGATTGCTATTTTCTCCGACAGTCAGGCAGTAATTAAGGCACTAAACGGACACGTGGTCACCTCGGCCATAGTCAGGGAGTGCCTAATTAACCTACAAGCTCTGGCAAGGCACAATCAAATCAAGATAGGTTGGGTGCCAGGGCATAGGGGAATACTTGGAAATGAAGCCGCAGATGCGCTGGCCAGGGAGGGGTCTTCGACTCCCCTGATTGGACCGGAGCCTGCGGTAGGTATTTCCAAATCCATGATCAAGATGACAGTGCGAAGGTGGATGGCTGAAAGACACTGTGAGCACTGGATCAGGGCCGAAGGGATGAGACACAGTAAGCTAACCCTTAGGAAACCTTCCTTGGGGCTGCAGAAGAGTCTCATCTATCTGTCTAGGCAGGAATTGAGGATAGCCACAGGTCTACTCACGGGACACTGTGGACTAAGGAAACATAAAATGGTGGATGTGCATAAAATGGGTATCTACAAAGATGAACCAGTGTGCAGATTATGCGGGCAGGAACTGGAGACTACCACACACATTATTTACAGATGTGAAGTACTTGCTGAGAGGCGCTTCAACCTCTTTGGTGATGGAACGGCTTTGGTGGATGCTGAAGGTAAAACTCTAGTCAGGAAACTCCTAAACCTGGTAAGAGGGAAGGGGTTATTTGACTAGATCAGGGAGGTAAGTACAATATACCTTAAGGTAGCAGTGCTTTGGGCAATTCAAACCTGCTCCCAAGTTAAATAAAAAAAAAAAAAAAAAAAAAAACATAGTGCCTAAATTCTTCAACAATTTCACATTATTACTATAAATCCCAGGGCTGTCCCTATTCCTAGTATGCAAGTAGCTTAACCTACCTAAGACAACAATAAACCTAGCTCAACATTATCATAATCAAAACGTCGTAGGTGTAGACACATGGAAAATATTTTTAACATTTGGTTGTATACATATTTAGCCTACAATGTTACCAAGATCACTTTTCATTTTCGGATTCAAAGTCTTAAGATTTTAGTAAAAATCTGCATTTTTTATAATATCTTTGAATTTATTTTTGATTTTGTTATATGTTTCAGCAGATATATTACAGATGAATGTTTTTATCTTGACTTTTTTTACTATTTACAGTTTTGAGAATGGAATTATTCCAAAATTTGTCAACAAAGAAAAATATTAGAATGTTAGGAAAGGCAGAAAAATGTAATATTTTAGGTTCTTTGTTCACTTTATAATTACATCTTTAAGTATAAACCATGAAAAAGCTTCTTTGAGAACTTATCGCAAGATATAGCCAAAACTATTCTTTTCAAATTTTACCTTATCACATTTTCTTATAGTGTCATATTTCATATTGTAGACTTAAAGATCATTTTACACACAAACACCTCCACCCCCTTAATCTAGCTTTCCATAAGAGGAGTTAGTCAGCTGATAAAGTATCCTTTCTTTTATGTCTGAGTTATCATAGCTGAAAATTCATCAATTTTCAATATATCTAATACACCCAATATTAATATCTAGAAATGTAGGTACAACCGATAAAAGCAAGTGACACTGATGCCAACAAATGTAATTAGTAAAAAAAGTCTTATGACACGTGCTGCATACACTGTAAAAGATTCTGAAGTTATATAACCTTATCAAACATTTTAAAACAAATTTAACAATTAGATTTTTATACATTTGATATCAATGTGGTAAGAAAAAACTATACAATATGAAAATAAAACAACTTTTTACTACCATGTTCCCTTTAAAACATAAGTTTTCCAAAGACATCTCCATTACAGTTCACGATAAGTCAATCAAATTTGTTTAGGCAATCTGACAGAATGAATGTGAAACATCCAATGTAAGAGAAATTACATATGAACAGATATAACACTGTAATACTAAAAATAATTAAACTAATACTAGTAAGTTAGTTATAATTAATTGTTAGAAATGTTCAATAAATCTACGATCTTTTCTATTAACATAATATCCTGACATAAACAGTACATTCATGACATATATCTAACTACATCTAAATATATATCTAAATAATTATCAATCTATTATTAATAAATATATAAAGTTTAAAATGTAAGACACTTTTATATTAAAGTACAGTGTTTTGATTTTTGATTGATTATTTAGGGAGCACAATAAATGATTTTCATTTGATGATGAAGAAATACACAATGAGAACTAATTGATATATATTTTTAGCTAATTACCTAAAATATGCCTCAATTCTTCTAAACATATATTAGCTTCTTTTAAACCTTCTTCATTTTTGTGTCGTTTGGCATTTTGCCATCCCTCTTTACAAGACTTTTTAGCTTCTGAATACATATTTTTCTTAATGTAAATATTACCAAGGTTGACATAAACTGAAGAAAAGTCTTCCATGTTTGGTAAATGTTTACCTGTTTCAACTGCTTTAGTCATATATATAATAGCATTATCATTGTCTCCTCTTAAAAAACTTATTGTTCCTAAATCATTAAGCAAAATGACAGTCTGTTCATGGATTTCTCCATACAGCTGCAAACACATATCATATGCTTTTTTATAATTAACAAAGGCTTCATCTAACCTATTGTGTTCATGAAGAAAACGAGCATACCAATCCAATGTCATTGCCCACAAAAGAAGAACATCTTCATCTGTAGAATTCGGTACCAGTTTCTCAAGATTGTTTACACAAAATTTATATCCTTCTTCTGCTTTTCTATAAAAAATCAATTTAACTCAGTTATTAAAATAATAAAACCTCAAAAATAAACTAATTAATTCTTACATTTAATTCTAGTAAATTAAAAACATTTTAATGTAAATTTTTCATTAAATAGCAATATTTGAAGCAATAAAATAGCAATAAAAACAATCATTATTTGAATATGGTGTCAGTGAGGTTCTTGGTTTTGCGTATATTGTCGGAGTCTGAGATGAAATATGCCCATGATGTTCTGTAGCATCTGCAACGGGATGTTGTTAATTTCCTGCCTAATTTGCTTCTTAAGATCTTCTTTAGTCCTTGGTGGATTTTCTTTGAAGACTTTACATCTAAGATAGTTCCATAAAGAAGAATGGAGCGTTCAAATCTGGTGAATAGACAGACTAAGGGATATCACCATTCCTGCTGATAACCCATCCTGGAAATGAGAGTTCAAGCAAATGCATTGAAATATTAGCAGTATGGCTTGTTCCACCATCTTGGTGGAAGAGAGTTTCTTCATCTGGATCATACTGATCGATTTCAGGTAGACAAGTTGGCAACTTGTCATCATAACATTAAGAGTTTACCAACCATACTATCCCCACTTTTTTTATATGATTTTACAGCAAACCCACCTTGCACACTTGACCAATGCTCCATGGATACTGAAATATTTACATGTTTAGACATGCAAAGTAATTTCTCCCACCTCTTAACCCCTCCCCCTCTACCCGTCAGCTAGTCGAAATCATTCCATTTCACTGCCTCACCCTGTACATCATAATGTTGGACAACTAATATGTAGTACTTCTGGTACCTAAATACACTATATGTTTTAAGTACAACAAAAACCAAGATGCTGTATTTAGATCCAGTTCTAAATCTGTAATGAATATCACTGTAAAAATTGTTTATTAACATTGTAAGTTTTGTTTTAATAATAGTCATATCTGCCAACCTTGTTAAAAAATTATTGAAAAATCAGATGATATCAACAATCCTCTACCTCAGAACTATTGAAATTTTATTTCAGTTACTCACAGACCTATTCTCAAAATTTCTCTACAAAGGAAAATGTGACAAGTTTATGTATCACAAATTATGGGATATTAGATACTGAAAAGTGTTTTAGAAGGGTATAAAGAGATTTTTTCAAAAACTTTTGTAATAAAATTTAGGAGTATAAATATGCTTATAATTAAAAGGTTAAAGGAATCTTTACTTTTTTCATTAATTGCAGTAAAAATTCACTGTGAACTACTAGAAAATTATATTTTTACTTAGAGTTTTCTATTTTTTTGCTACATTCAATATAGTTTATAGAGATTAAAATAAAATAATACTAATTATATTTCCTGATGATATAACACTTTTCTATAAACTGTAAACTTTCATTGAAAAATTTTGAATTTAAAAAAAAATTAACATTAGTGTTACACAAAATTTGTTACTGTAACACTAAGGTTTTAATATGAAATATGTTCTATTTCATTGTTTTACTTCAACATAAATTGTACTTACACATAATCTTTCTTATGTTCATAAATTTTTGCCAGCTTTAAACTCATATGTATTATTTTTGGATCATTCTGCGATACTCCTGTTGCTAAAACTCGCTTCATCACTTCCAAAAAAAGCTTTTCTGATTTTACGAATTCTCCTTGTGTAAATGCAACATTCGCTAACATGTCATACACATATGTTACACCATCACTATTCTGTTGTTCTTGAGCTAGCTTCAATGCTAGATGAAGCATTTGTTCAGCTCCATCATATTCATCTTTCTAAAACATAAAACAATAGAACTCAGAGTTAAAGTGGCTTAATACAAAACATTTTTGACAACAAAAAAAGAAACTGCCTATAATAAGTTTTAATATACTGCTCTAGATTAGACTTGTTTGTTTATCTTGGCAAAAAAAAAACTACTACTTACTGATTTATTCAGCAGACGTTTTTCGCGCTAGGTCAGCGCATTTTTCAATTCTGTGAATTACACTGTTGCTCAGGTGCGTTGTGTTGGTGTGAGTCTGTGGTGTGTTATTGTTTATAGAGTAGTTGTTAGTTATGTGCTCAAATATAGTGTTTGATTGGGAGTGTGTTTGGTCGTTTAGAATGTGTTGTGGATAGTATTTATGGTGGTATCCACAACACATTCTAAATGACAAAACATACTCCCAATCAAACACTATATTTGAGCACATAACTAACAACTACTCTATGAACAATACTTTTTGTTTGTGTTGTATTGTACTTTATGTTGCAATATGTTGTTATAAAAAGAGCCTGTATTCTGTTTTTTATTTTCATTTTTGTTCCTTATGTTGGTTTGGTTGTTTTTTAAATTTTAAACCTCAGGTTATCAATTATTTTCATACTCTAATCATTCTATGAGCTAATTATTTAAGAAGTGCTGATTTCTTTATTGGTGTTTTCTATAGATATTAGTACTTGTTTAAATCTATGGAACATGAATCTAAAGATGGCATGTTTATGTTGAATTAGGTAGTTTGACATATTGTGGATGAATACGGCTGTCATTGCTTTTATAAATCTGGATAGTGAGTTTATGTTTAGAGATCATTGTTCTAATGAGATTGAGAAAATTTTGGGATCAGTTAGTTTTATATACTGATTTGAAATTAGCTTCACGCAGATTTTTTAAAATGTAAATAGGAGTTTTTCTCATTGACTATTGTTGCCTCTTTTAGTGTGATAAATTTGTTGATGTATCTGTGCCAGTAAATGAGTTTGAGAGTCAATGTGTGTGTTGTGAGACGTTTGTTTGTTTAAAATAAGAAACAATGTTTTGAACAAAAATTTATTATAAGAGTATATATGTTTCTTGAATCTTTGCTGAAAACTGTGGCATGTTTAATCAATGTAGAGGGAGGAAGACAGTGGAGTGAAAGAGTGAGAAAACAAATGACCAAAACTCAATTTACTTGCAAGAGTATACCCCAATTTTCAAAATACAATTTTTAATTTTGAAACTGAAAAGTAACTTTATCCTTTACCTACTTATTTTTCATTTACCTTCAACTTTAATCAGTTACATTTTATGAGTGTTAACTTTTAACTTTACAATTAAGTTTTTCCCAACTTTCCTAAGTATGTACAAGGTTTGTCTTAATCATAAATAAATTATAAACCACAAAAACTCATTATTTATGTCTTGTTATATGTATAAGTATATGATATATTATATGTATAAGTATATATATATATATATCAACTGTAAAGCAATCATCTTCAGCCTACAAGACTAACTTGTAGTAACTAAGACTAACTTGAGGACTCTTGTACTAATTTCCACTAAAGATGATTGCTTTGCAATCAAAATATACATCAGGACATAAATAAAACGTTTTTATGGTTTAAGAGGTTTTATTTATTTATAATTAAAAATTATACCACAGTTGCTCCAAATTATGATTAGGGTTTAACTTATTGAACTTGTCCAGTTTTATTATGTGCTAAATTGATTTCATACAATACTTTATACTATTTTATAAGGCTATGTAGCAAATCAAAATTGAGAACAGTAATAAATTTTGTAAATTCTATTTTTTTAATATTTTACTTGTCTTATAGTTTGATATACTATACTCTAATTAGATTTGTATCTATATTCTATTGTAGGTAAATAGTAGTATGGTATAACACAGTACAGTTATTACTAAAGAATTATTTCAAAAAGAACTATGTTTTTCAATTGACATCAACAAATATTTCAGTAAAGTTCATCATTTTTCATACCACCTTTGAGGTTTTTGGTTTAGGAGGGGTAGTTTTACCCTGCCCTCCTTTGGTAGTATTTTTTGTGGCACTCGTTACTGCCAGTGCCGATTTGCTTGGTTGTACTGGACTTTGTTTGTCTCCAACCTTTCTATCTATAGTATTTGTCGCAATATGTTTATTGCCTGCTGGCAGCTTCCTTTGCGCGGGGATATCTGCGTCGGCTAATGGCAAAATGGGAAATATCTTGCTTCGTACAAGCAAATCACTCAACATGGTCGCTGGTTGAACTAAATTTAATAGAGGGCCATTTGAAACTAAATACAGAGTAAATGGCGAGTAACTTCCTCCATTAAAATTTCTATTTTTTTTGGTCGTCAGCACACTTAGAACAGGACTATTTCATAGTGCTCTCAGTAGCAGCATATGATCTACCGTCAACCTTTGGTTGTGTAGCTCTGAAGATTCTTTTCTCCACCTTAAAATGAGGATAGTTATAGGTTCATGCCGGGTGATCACCAGCACAGTTTGTGCACTTCAGGGTATTAAAACAATCCGTTTCCTCATGGCCTTCCATGTTACAGTAGCCGCATACACCCTGTTTAGAACACGCAGAACTAATGTGTCCAAAACGCTGACACTTGAAGCATCGCCGAGGGTTGGATACATATCTGATTTCATAATGGCAACAACGTCCGTAACGGACTGTGACAACAGTTCGGACTTGATTTTATTTATAGGGACGTACATCAAATTCCTACAAGTAATGACCCCAACCTTTGAGAAATTCAAGGGGACTCACAGATATCTTGACCTAGTCAGAAAATAAAGTTGTTTTTATAAGAGATCGCGTCTGTTTCTTACGACTAGCTGCAACGAGCAGTGTCCCATTCCTCAATTTCTTGATAGATGAGACAGAACCTCCAGCATAGGCTCTCATGGCCTTATTTATTAGAAAAGAAGAAACTCTGGACAAATCCTTTCCTTCTTCGGCACTAGAAAATATCAAATATTTTGGTGATGGCAATGCAGGTGACGTTGGCACTACAAACTTCTTGCTCAAATCATTGAATTTAGGCCCATCAGGAGAATCTTGATGTGTCTTCTTAAGACTAACACCCTTTGACATGTTTTTAGGATCCATAAATTTTTTTTAAAACCAGCCATCATGTCAGGCATTATGGGCAGGACTATAGAAGCGAGTACATCCGTGAATCACATAAGTTCATTTCCATCCCTCAGAACTCTGGAGCCTATAGTTTCCCCCTTAACATGACTGAATAGACATCAGCCGAGTACTCGTAATACTGTGCACAGGCTCCGACACCTGTGCATCGCAGACACTCCCTGACCAAGGGCCAAAGCGCTGGCAGACCAGAAACCGCGTTTACGTCTCGGCAGAGCAAGCATCCTGGACCAGAGATTGTCAAGCTTTGGCCTTTTCAGCACTCCCAACATGCAACAATTCTGACCCGTCAAAAAACCCTAAGAGAAAGTGTAGGTGTTGAAATGTTTAAGGTTTGTGTTGAATATGTGATGTCTGTAGAAAGTGTATTAATATGTAATAGTGAAGCGAGTGTTGACAGTAATGTGATTGTTTGACTGCAAAGGACGCTAAACCCCTCTTAGTAGGTGCGGCTAGTCCACACCAACTGCAGGTATTTTGTGAAAGAAATTTAAAGGAAAAATATGCGTGTTATACACACACATAAATATATATATATATATATATATATATATATATATATATATATATATATATATATATATATATATATATTTAACATTGTCCGACCATCGTCAAGCGTTATATTGATTCAACAATGGTCAAGCAACCGAAAGGTGCCATATCACACAAGGTAAAAATGAATTGCACTTGGTGGTGGAACAATTATTTACAATTAACAATAATAACTTTAAATATAATATAAACTATATATATATATATATATAGATTTTTTGGACTAGGAGACTGACAGACTTACCTTGGTAAGAGTCCACTCTGTAGTCTTGAAATAGAAACACATAAAAGCACTTAACCAATGATATATTTCAACCACACAGTGGTCTTTGTCAATCAAAGAGAAAACACAAAAAGAAATATGAGAGAATGAAATAAAATAAATGTAATTTGTAATCACAGATTGTGTAGAGTAGAAATCAGATGTCACAGATGCACAGATTAAAGATATATATATTGTTTCCATGAGCATATGAGTGATTATAGTTTATATAAGTCTGTCAGGGGAAAAGAGATTGGAGACGTCTGATGAGGCTATTGGGAACAAAAAAAAAAAAAAAAAAAAAAAAAAAAAATGAATGGATTTATCTGATGTTGAGGTTAGGGGATTCTCTGGACTTGGCATACCACTGGTATGATAGTTCCCATCTTCTCAGTTCTGAGGGATTGCAATCAAGGGGAGTGATTTAATTATTTTTGTGGTATAGCAGTCATCAAAAGTTGTGATGTGACTCACAGCATGTTGAGCTGTTGGCCTATCCATATTCATAATTTTAACATCATGTCTGTGGCCATTCATTCTGATATTCAGACTATCCGTGACCATCCGTGTATATATACAGGGTGCAGCAGCATAACTTCCTTTTTTTAAATGCTCGCCATTCAGTTAGTTGATGTCATAGCGGAGCGCTAGTGGTCTCGTTCAAGAGGGGGTACAGTAAAGTTTTGTCCCGACACGTTTCAGTCGCCATCATGCGTTGGAATAGTGAGGAGCGTGCCTTTGCCTACTTTTCAAGCAGATGTTCGGTTATTGCAACACAGCGAGCATTTCGGAATCGCTTTAATTTAGCCCCGTTGGCTCCCGTCCCAGACAGCAAATCAATTTTTACATGGGTCACTACATTCAGACAAACTGCAAGTGCGACAAAACGAAGAACTGGAGTCCCTCGGCCCGTTAGATCACCTGAGAACATTGAAGCAGTGAGAGCGTCAATGTTGCAATCACCACGGCGTTCTGCGTGGAAACACGCATCCGCCCTCGGACTATCGTTCTGTGAGAAGAATTCTTCGTGATGATCTTCATTTTCATCCCTATAAGATGGCGATAGTGCAGGAACTTTCAGAACGTGACTTCAATTCTCGGATGAACGCGTGTGAGCTTCTTCTTGATGTCGTTCCCGAGGGTGCTATTATTTTTTTTAGCGATGAAGCCCATTTTCATTTGTGTGGGTCGGTTAACAAACAAAACATGCGCTACTGGGCTGACAACAACCCTCGAGAATTGCATCAAAGGCCTTTGCATTCACCCAAAGTCACAGAGTGGTGTGCAATTTCCTCAGCTGGAATTATTGGTCCCTGGTTTTTTGAGGAAAATGAGGTTACAGTGACAGTGAATTCGGAACGGTATGTAAACATGCTACAGAATTTTTTTTTCTCACGGCTAGAAGAGTTGGATTTGGGGGACACTTGGTTCCAACAAGACAATGCAACAGCACACACTTCAAGAGCATCGATGGCTGTTTTAAGGAAACACTTTCCAGAGCACCTTATCTCAATTAGAGGCGATTTGTCTCTCCCGATCTGTCCCCTTATTATAAAAAATAAATAAATATTTTCAGATGCATACAATAATTTTTATTGAGTTTTCAAAAAAGGAAGTTATGCTGCCGCACCCTGTATATAGACACACACACACACACAGTAGAACCTCTATATCGAGCCTCCAGGATAACAAAAAATCCTCTACATAACGAATTTTTACCTTGTCCCATGGTATTTTAGAAATTACACTGCTTATTTACCACTATGCAACGAATTTTGAACCTCTCAATAATGAAATTTTTTTCACTTCAAATGAAGAAATGTAGGGAGGTATAGGCAGCTCACAATGTTTAAACTGTGAAAATCTATATTTTCAGCAGGTTTGCGATTCAGGTAGGAGATAGGGAAGTAGACAGGTAGTAGGGGAAACAGTACTTTCCCAGCATTCTTCCAGCAATTGACTACATGTTATGTTAGTAGAAATAAAGTACTAAGACCTCTGCATTCAAACATACAGGACTACAGTACTTTCCCATCCTTTCACCATTTCTTTTATCACTCATTTCAATCTTGCTAGCCCAGTTACTCAGTTTTATTTGTGCCGTGAATTTGACATGCTGTGAAAAATGTCAAAAAGAAAGTGTTTAAGTGATGCAGAAAAAGTGTGTGTTATAAGAGAGGTTGGTAATGGTATGAAAAAATTGGATGTTCCAAAAAAATTCGGTAAACATCAGAGTTTGCTATCAAGTATTCTATAAAACCGGGATCAGATTCTACAACAAAGTGTTCCTTATGATTTGCAAAGAAAGAAAATGAAACTTTGTACATATGGTGATAACAATAACATGATGATTAAAGAGTAAGGTTACAGTAATGCCCAAAAAAAATCTTACTCTGTCAAGAAATCTTATTAAAGAAAAGGCTTTGGAATTTGCAGTATCGTTAGGATACAGAAGCTTTAACGCAAGTAACGGTTGGATAGAAAAAATTAAAAAAAGGCATAACACTAAAAAGTCCTAGTGTTGATATCCCCACTTATGAATTGTAGAAGGAAAATGTGTTGAAAAAATTTTAAATCTTTATGAACCAAAAGACATTTTTAATACTGATGAGACCGGTATAATTTTTAAATGTTTGCTCAACAATACACTAACATTTAAAACCTACCCTTGTTTTGAAGGAAAAGGAAGCAAAGAGAGAATCACCGTATTAGTGGCAGCTAATATGTTAACAGACAGAAAAACTCAAATTGCTTGTGATTGGCAAAACAAATCTCTGTGATGTTTCCGATCCATCAAGCCCTTAGAAGATGATTACTTCTATAATAAAAAGGCCTGGATGTCAAGCAAAATTTTTATTGAATGGATGTTGAATCTGGAGAAGCAGATCTCCAAAGAGAAAAGAAAATCGCATGCCCTGCACATAGGCATGACATCAATTCCAGACTGAAGAGTGTCAATGTGTTTTTCTTTCCATCAAATGTCACATCGACACTTCAACCACTGGATCAGGGAGTAAAAAAATTTTAAGCTACACTGCAGAATTATTTTTTTTTTAAAGATTGTGACTACCATAAAGAACAATGAAATTGTACCCAAAAACATTGTTAATCTAAGGGATTGCATTGCTGAATTGTCAAAAGATTGGACAAATGACATAAAGAACACCACAGTTTTTATTTATTTCTCCAAAGCTGGATTTAATTCCGCCATACATGGAAAGGACAGTGAGGACAACATGAGTTTAGGTGAATTAAAAAAAGAATGGGATTTTCTGAAAAGTTCAGGAAATGTAGCTGATTACATTCCACTTGAGGATTATATTTTTGTGGATGGTGATGTAGCTATTTCCAATTTTCCAGACAAGGAAGACATACTCCAAACCATCCAGATGACAAACTCAAATGAACTTTTAGAAGATGAGGACGGCGACTGTGACGATGATTGTGATGAACCTGAAGAGAAAATTACAGGTCATAAAGTTTTACAACATTTCAAAATCATCAGGAGAGGATTTCAAAAAGATGGCGTGCCAGACAACATTTTTGACTGACTGAATAAATGTGAAACATTCATTGAACATTATGTTTTATTCAAACACAAAGTGTAACAAAAAATTCCTCACAATTTCAAGTAAAACTTTGAAAACTAGAAACAATTTAAAAAGTACCTATACGAAGTTATTTACAGTATTATTTTGTTTAATTTATTAGTTTTTTTCCCAGATATGGTCTGTGTAGTGTATGAAACAGTACGCATTATTTGAAATTGAACTGGGTGTATCAAATATTCAAATAAAATTAGTAAAGGCAGTTAAACAATTAAGGTACTGAGTGTACTTCGATTAAATTCCACTACGTTTAAGACATGCTTCCTGAAAATTGATTGGTAAGTGCACTTATTTATTACAATACTTTTACAGTAAGTTTTCATAAGCTTTAAGTAACTTGCCATACCCATAACTTGTCTACTCTTCAGAGTAGACCCTATGAAATATATTCAATATGGATATCTAATACGGTACAATTAAGAAACATTCTGAACACATTCACAAAACATGTTTTGATTTTCAACAACTTGAATTTTTAAATAACTGAGACATAAAACATTATCCAGTATTAAAGTTAGCCTATAAGTTCAACTGTATATATATATATATATACAGTGAAACCTCCCTGAACGGACACCTCCAACGTACGAACTGCAAAATCCCCCCCCCCTCTTGTTTTTTACTTGTTGTTCGTAATGTGTTTTTACGGTGTTGTTGCTTTTTATTATTTTTATTCGCGCCTGCTCATCTCCGTTCCGCTCTCGTGCTCTTGTAGCCTCAAGTGTTCCTAAAATTTGTATGTGTTCGCCCGTTATTTGCCACGCTTAAACGCAAGCCACTTCCCGCTGATTTCTACCTAACAATTTTGTATGACCCCCCTCAAAATGGTTAATGATGTTTTGTCGGGTCTTTAAATAGTCATACTTATCAGTTAAGTAGTCAGCTGGAAAGAAACAACATTAGCATGAACACACAACATTTCCAAAAGCTCTTACCATCTTAGAAGATCTGCAGGCACAGCAAAGGGACGTGCAAAATATGATCATGTTCAAGTTACCTTTTTGAAGGCTCCTGTGTTTTATTAAACCTGATCTGCCAGTAGACATCGTCTCGGCTTTTATATAAAACACCAACTAATTTTCAGAATAGCTCAAAAATTTTACAATAAATTTGTCCTCAGGAGAGGACTTGTTTGAAGAAACATTAGGCTCTGAATTTTATAAATAATTCATTAATTAATGAAATTTAAATTAAAGTTGTAATTTGATTTAACAATCATTATTTATTAGTTGGAAAAACTAAAAGTTTTATTGGTTTTTCAACCCAGGATAAATTTAAATACCAAAAGTTTTTATAATACATTTAATTACTGTTTCAAAATAAAAATAAAATTTATCATCAACTAAAATTCAATAGAATCTCTCGTTACTATTTCTTTGTCTTTTTCATATCATCAGAAATAATTGTTTAAATTTTTCTTGACATATCTATTTACTACATAGATACTTGACATATCTATTTACTACATTTTATATAGAATCAATTAATTACATTTACTTCTTTAAACAAAAAATCTTTCTTAATCTAACATAATAAAATTTTCATCCTTTAATTTTAAGATTGAATTGGTAAATCACAAATTTTATATCAAATAATTTTAAACTTCGTATAATTCTATAAATCTTGTCTTTCTGAAAATGATTGACTTATGGCCAAAACCACTTTGTGAATCTAAATTTAATATTTATTACTTAAACATTTTTATCATACAAATTATTTTTACTACATTTAATATTTATTTAAAAATCCCTACTTAGAGTGAAGTCATTGTTTAATTTTTATCTTATTGAATTTAATACTTTTAACTGACTAAATTTGACGTTATTTTTATATAATAGAGAAAATGACTTGCCAAGAATTTCCCGGCCGATCCAAGAGTCCTCTCGTCTTGATTCCAGGTCCCTGGACAATGGAAGTAGCCATCCCTGCTAAGTTGATGTAAGTCCTCCATTCTCCTCTGATCTTCACGTCCCGGAGGCTGAGTCTGAAGCCCTCGTCCGTGGATCGAATTAGACGGCAGAAATGTGGTGATCTGAATCCATCTGACCTTTTGGGGTTGTCCTAGGTGCGATCCTGCATTACGGCCGTTAGCACCTCATATTAAAATTTTTTTACAGACTGCCTTACAGGTCCTAGCATTCCTGTATTTATTGCCGCTATGTAACCCTTCCCCACCTGCTCTTAGCTCGTCACTATCTCCGTGCGTTTTTCTTGTACGGGCGGGTTGGACAAAGTTTTCGATTAAACCTGCATAATTCTGTTATCGGTTATGGAATACTGAAAAATGTCTATTTCTTTAAAATGGCTGTAAATTTTTTGTTATTTAAGTTTTTTAGATTTGGTTTTCACTATTGATCTTTTTGGATTTTTCTGGTCATTTTAAAATGTCAGTGATAGTTCTACGTGGCCTAGTTCTCAAGTTAGCATTTTTCAGCACTTAGAAAATTTCACTGCACTCCCGTTTGTCAAATTTAGTTAGTTATTACAGTTTTATTTTATTTTAATTTTTAATTTATCTTAATACTAATTATTCAAGAATTTACTATCTTCTTCACTCTTTACAGTGTTTAATTATACACTAAATTAACACCTTATTATTTAATTCTTAAATTTGTTATTCAAAATTTTGAAATTATTAATTTCTTTACTTGAGCAGCCATTCTGACCGTCTCAGGACACTTCTCTTGAACAGATATTTTTCTGGGAACTGAAAAATTTAATAATACATACATAAGACATTTACCTCGTTTGAACGGACACTCCATTAGACCAACAACAAACAGCAAATGGTGCCTTTTTTGTTTTTTGCGCCCCTAATATGCGGACAAATTTACTACAAAACGTAGCTGAAATAACTACGTATACAATCAGAACTTTATTCATATCTCCTCACAAATATATGAGCCTATATGAAAAAGTAGTGGTAATTC
This sequence comes from Prosapia bicincta, assembly GCA_036971475.1. Taxonomy (NCBI): domain Eukaryota; kingdom Metazoa; phylum Arthropoda; class Insecta; order Hemiptera; family Cercopidae; genus Prosapia; species Prosapia bicincta. The sequence continues at coordinate 303,158,351 of JBAIZL010000002.1, read as the reverse complement.
ATTATGCTGACAGTGATACACATGTTATTCAGAATATTGCAGAGGGTTTTAACATAGGTAAAACGAGTGCAGTAGAAATAATAAGAAACAAAGATATGATTTTAAACCAATTCAGTGAAAATGGAAACCAAAGGGTGCGAAGAACCTTAACTGGACATGGATTGGGTAAGACAGAAGATAAGGAAGTTTTTGATTGGTTTCAAAAGGTTAGAGCTCAAAAAATTCCAACTTCTGGGCCCTTGATTCAAACAAAGGCCTTAGAAGTTGCAAGTAACTGGGAATAGACGATCTCAAGGCATCTAATGGATAATTCGAAAAATTCTGTACACGAGATATGATCTCTTTTAAAACAGGACTGTTTTATAGGGTTATAGTCGGAAAAACGATGTGTTATAAAAACGAAACGTGTGTTGGGGAAGATTTCAAAAGAGCGGCTAACTGTTGTACAATTCCACTGCTCATAAAAACAAACGACGATTAATCTTTATTTTAAAAAATCATAGGCTAGGCACTACAGTAGTTCAAAAATTAAATTACTGTACAGTACTATGTTACTGTTTGTTTCAGTGTTTTTAAAATTTGCTTTAGAATTTATGTTTAATAACAGTACAGTACCGTATTTATTGTACTGTATGCTGTGTTTATAAAAAGGTAGCCTACATTATTAATTAAATACAGTAGTATTAGGTAAATACTGTAGCGTAATATGTATTTGATTTTAGAAAAAAGTGTGTAGTGAATAAATACTGTAGTCATTTTTGAAATTCGGCTTTTCCTTAACACCCCTCCACTAAGTGGACACCTCTCATGGGCGGACAAAATATCGAGAGCCGTATGTGTCTATTTAACAGAGGTTTGACTGTGTGTGTGTATGTATATATATATATATATATATATATATATATATATATATATATATATATATATATATATATATATATCTGCCATATTCAGCACAAAAAATACACTTTTCATTATTTTTGTAACCTACGCTTTCATCTAAGTCTTCAAATTCATTGTCATCACAAAGTTTGTTAAGTGACATATCTAATTCGCTTCATTCCAAATATCTTTTCCTTTTCTTTTCTGTACGCTTAGCATTAGCTTTATCTTCATATGATAATTTTTTGTTAACATGTTTTCTTTCCTGTTCCTCTTTTTGTTTTTTTTTTCGTTTCTTATAAATTTAGTTTTACAGGAGTGCTGGTCAGAATCTGGGAGTGTTGCTTTTCAAAGCTACTTTCAATGGGCCAAAAAATGTTACGCCTAAAGGTTGCAGTCTATGGAAGGTGTGAGGGGGATTGACACAACAGTTATGTGAATTCGGTTAGAAAACTCATATGCTTTAGAGCAGGGATGCCAACTACTGGCCTGGGGTCATTTTTATTACTTTTATTAATAAATGTAAAACATAAAAATATAGTATAATATTTTAAACAACAAACCCAATAACCACAATATAACTTTATTTAATCACTTAATGTACATTTTGGTTACCAGGTAACCATCTTCAGAAGTACTGAACAAAATTAATTTAATTTACAACGTAACATATATAGCAAAAATATTGAGGTTATAAATTTATTGTTATTTTGTCTTAAGCATTGCCACTTGAAACAGCTGATTTTAAGTGACAATGCTTAAGACAAAATGACAATAAATTTATAACCTCAATATTTTTGATATATATGTTACGTTGTAAATTAAACTAATTGTGCTCAGTACTTCTGAAGATGGTTACCTGGTAACCGAAATGTACATCAAGTGATTAAATAAAGTTATATTGTGGTTATTGGGTTTGTTATTTAAAATATTATAACATTAGGCCACAGTTGCTCAAGAAATCATTAAAAATAAAAATATAGGTTTATAACAGACATAAGTCACCACACGAATGAACTCAACTTGAAATTACAAGGTCCATATTAAACCATGCAGCAGTTTGTTGCACTTAAGATTTTCCAATCCGGCTTTAAAAGAGCCAATCTCGTAGATTTTTAATCATGCAAAGAAATCATGGAAGAAAGTGTACCTTTTCAACAATGACATTTATAAAATCAACTCATTGCAACAAACTCACAGACAACCATTTTCGAGATTTGCTAAAGGTTGCAACCACTTCAATTCATATTGATTTTGAAGAACTGTTGAACAATTTTGCCCACCTGCAATGTTCTCATTAAGCAAAAGTAGGTACGTACTTATACATGATTTTAAATTTAAATAAATTAGAGTTATTTTCCAATACTGTGTTCTGATAAGTGTAAACAACATGATTGAACAAAAAATTTAATATTATACCTTACTCATATTGATCCCTTTTACATTGAACATGATATTAAATGTAGGCTATATGAAAATATTTTCTATAACGTTTATTGATTCATATTATTGCATATACTACCCATACTATACGATATATACGTATTGTGCCTACATTTCGCTTATTGATGTATAAGTGGAATTAGCTGTATGGCCCTCGTCTTACCTGAAAATATTGAAGTGGCCCTTTAGGGTTAAGAAGTTGGGCAATCCCTGCTTTAGAGAATTGTGGCTGCCATGGTTTTTACAAATTAATAAGTCTGGGTTGTCTGACATGGACTGTAAAATGTTTCAGCCAAACAATGTACAAAACTTCGTTTAGCCTACCATTACCAGAAAAATAATAGGTTGTTCCATCTCTTTGCAGATGGGCTGTCATCCTTTTTCGGGGGGGGGGGGGGGAACATCACTGGGGGAACGTAGCCCTCCAACAGCGTTATATATGAACATACTACTGTTATAGTTTCCCCTCTCTCAGCTGGAGTAGCGCTGACTACACATTTTTGTCCCCTCTTTGCATTCACTTTTGCAGATTTTTTCTGGAATTGGAAATTCCAGTTTCGTCAGTGTTATATTGCGATTTGGAGAATAGCTATGTTTACTGGAAATAATTTTCAAATTGTCATACAACAATCCAACTTCTTCCTTATTGAATTTTCGAATTCTATCTATACTGTATAGAAATTTGCTGTTGATTCCCCAAAATTAAAAAATTTTTAAAAAATCAACAAAGCACTATTAGTCCTACGACACCACGTTTCACCCGGCACACAAACCTAATAGAATCTTATTTTTGGCGATAATAAATCAAAAAATTACTCAAAAGGACAAAACAAATACTTATGTACAAAACAGAAAATATTTTAATTTCTATCACCAAAAGCGATAGAACTTACATTACACAAAGCATGTTGAATTGAACTGTTATAGTTGATTTTTTTCAAAATTTATAATTTTGTGGAAGTTACCAGCAAATTTAATTCCTTTTCGAGGTATTTTGTGAGTTACTACATCAAAGAAAAAGCTAAAAAGTTGAATTTGTAGCGTTTTAGGTGTGCTTTGGAGGGGTTGGAGAAACTGATATTTGCAACATTTTCAATTTTTGTGGTGAGAGTGAGTTTTTATAATTTGTTTCATATTCTTAAAGACTTTCTGCATCACCTATTATATATGTTTTTACTAAAATCGAACACATGGGAACGAAATAAATACCAAAATATCAACTTTGGCACTCCCAATTGGGCTACAAATATGCTAAAACCTTCCCAGGAGTGTGTTCAATAACTTCCAAAGTTGTATGTCAATCAGATGAAAGGTGTACATTATACAACCAGGCAGGTTGTGAACTCTGTTTTTCTAACGGTAGATCTCTCAGGTGGTGGGAAATGTGCTTAGTAACCAATGAAGGTTCCCTCTAAGTATCAAGTCTGAAACATTATTAGTTTCGGCTTTACGTTGGTCAGTCAGTCAGGACTTCAATTTATATATAAATTATATATATGCACTCTCATGTTTATATGTGTTTATTATATATATATTTCTTTGTGGTGGTGCTGGTGTGTATTTCGCATCAGGATTTTACATCCTGAAGAACATTTTTTCAGTCATTGTGATATTTAAGGTCAACACTTACACCTTTACTTTATTTAGTATACTATTACTTATGAAAAAATAGCATCACAATTTTGTAGATGTATGAAAAATAGTATAAAACCGAACATTAATCTATTCTTTTAACATACCTGAATCATAAGAACTGCTCTTTTAATTATCATAATCAACTCAGATTCCTGTTCATCTTCTTTTGTTTGAAAAAAACTAAATATTCCAGATAGACCTGCTAATGTAACAGTCATTCTACCCTTAAATTTATGTCTGCAGCTTTCAAAGCTTCCCTCAAGTATAGGAATTTGGAATTTACTAGATGCCTTTATAAAAGCACTATTATTTTTCAGCTTTCCAAATAAATTAATCCTCAATGGAATTACACTAAAAACATGGAACGATTTTTGAGATGTTCTTGACAGATATGAATATCTGTTCAGCGAAGACACATAATTTAAGTTAAATATCCTAACCAAATATTTTGAAAACATTTTGACCACAAACGTTTAGAAACAGCTGATTTTAAAGCAAAATAATAATAATTCGAAATTATGTTTGCCAACTACTGCATAAACAAATATTACTGCCTCTAATTAGAATAAACAAAACGGTCAATGAGTTTTTTATTTCTATACCATGTGTTAAATCCAAATTAAAGTTTTAAATATAATAATCTCGTTAATACGGTTATCACAATATTTTAGTTTGACTATTATATCTCAGTCTATGATTTATCCTTAAACTTGTACAGTATTTAGTAATAGTCTCTTGCCTCATATTGTATCATGTAGTATGGTCCTTATGTAGCAAAGTATTTAGTGAGTACAAGTTTGACGTCATCTCATTAGTCTTCTCATTACATTAACTTCTAAATATAATCTCATATTATTAGCATATCATATAATTAGCATATATCCAAGTAAAAAACCATTCCTTGAAAAAATTTCATAATTCAATTTTATTTTATTTGTACGGAAGTAAAATTTTATACAATTCATGGTACTACTTTCATTGTTTTAAAATTAACAAATGTTACTCCAAACACATTCTAAACGAGAAGAGGGTATTATAAATACAACAAACGAGCGACGTACAATATTAAGTATTTAAATAACTGGAGCATATTTTATTCAATTACAGTATTTACAAACAACTCATCTCAGCTAGCATATTTAGCTCAGTTGTTCTCTTCTATTATAGGTTTTAAAGCAATCACAAGACAGATGGTTGTTTAAACATCACCATTAATTCTTTCTTGGTTTTGCTGTCAGCGAATTGAAAAATGAAGCATTCTAACATAAATTACTTGCACGAACTTAAAATTGAAATAACATTTCAAATTATTACTATATTTTAAAAATTAATCAAATTATAATGTTTCTCATAACACTAGATAATCGTCATTATAAATGTTCTTATTGATATCACTGGGCAAAACACCACTGCTTACTGATATTTTTCAGCAGACGCGTTTCGCACTAGATCACTGTATTGTTTAGTGTTGTAAGTGGCTTTTTGCCAAGTAATATCAACAGGAGCATGTTAAAAACTGTAAAGATGAACCGGACGAAAACTGTAAGTTCCATTATATAATTTGGTTAGCAGAAAGCCATGCAGAACTTATTGAGAACTATTTAATAAACGTGAACTTTTATGAATCAATCAAAGAATATATGTAACTTTACTTTAATTTAGTAAGTTTATATTATCTGTTCTGTTACTTTAGATGTGTTTATATATTTATAGTATTGTTTTGGTGTTTTAAAAAAGATTTAAAAAAATTATTTCTCAGAACAAAACGTTTTACCGTCATTATTTAAAATCAAAGAAATGTGTAAACAAAATAAAGTTTTGACGTTTAGTGTAGTTGTGGTGTAAAACTTCTGTAATAATAAACTACCCTAACCAGAAAACCAACAACCTTGTTCAACAGAATCGATTAGGATAATCCATTCAACAAACAATTAATGTGTGCTGGCAGCTACAAATGACAACAACGGATACGCGATCATAAAGGCAGTAAAAACAGCTGACCGTTGGTATTTAAACATATGTTTGTATTAACTGATGGACACGAAACCTGTTCGTAATACAGTGGAGAGGTGTTTGAATTTTATTGGTGTTTTGGATTGTTTACTGTGTGACAGGCTATAAAAGGTTTGGTAACAGTGTTTCATATTATTCAATAATATAGGTTTTTGTTTAAAAAATGAATCGGCCGTACTTAAATAAACAATTTATAACTAGCCTATTAATAGGGTTATTATTGATTTTAATATTTCTTGATTTACCAGTATTTTGTAATGGTCAAATTCATGGACATTCACATGACCATGGTCATGAATCGCCTGCTTTCAAATATTCTAAACAGGCTAATGAGAAATCATTTGAAAATGAAGAAGTATCTAGTACCAATATTAAGGAAAGGGATATCACACAGTTATGGATTGAAGCATTGGGATCTACTTTATTAATTAGTGCTGCACCTTTCTTTATATTATTTTTGGTTCCTTTAGATAATTCTAAAGAAAGAGAACCTCTTTTAAAAATTTTATTAAGTTTTGCCTCTGGTGGTTTATTAGGAGATGCATTTCTTCATTTAATACCACATGCTTTGTCATCTCATGGTCATAGTTCTGAATCCCATTCGCATTCTCATTCACATTCTCATTCACATTCACATTCACATGAAAGTGAAGTTGAGGGGTTTGGAAATGACATGAACGTTGGTTTATGGGTATTATTTGGAATCTTAACATTTCTTATGGTTGAAAAAGGTGTACGATTGATAAAAGGTGAACATGGACATTCTCATGGACCAGTTACAGTTGCACAAAATGAAACAAATGATACAAAAGAAGATAGCAAAAAGGATTCTAAAAAGGATAAGGATAAAAGTAATTCAAAGTTAGCAGAAACTGATTCTACTGAAAAAGATTTAGGTAACTAATTTATAATTTTATTGTGTTCAGTTTTTTAAAAAATGTTTATTTTCTTTACTGGATTTTTTTCTAAAGTCTATGTATGCCACTGGAAAAATTAATATAAACAAATGTGTGTAAGCATATATATGTATGTGTATGTGTGTGTTTTATGTGCAGTAGTTATTGGTGGAAAAGATGACATCAATATTGAAAAAAAATATTTCTTAATTATTATTAACTACCTATTAATATTTGTTGATTCCACCTTCACGTGAGCTACTAGTTTTCACTAAACACTTGTAATATTTACAAATTTGCCAATAGTAGTACTTACTTATATTTCTTGAGGACGGCCGTTTTGAGAAATGTGTCCCATTGTCAACTCAGACCGTAACTGATCTCAAGGTTTTTCGTAGGTTAGGGTATTAGGGTGGAGGTTATCGGTACAATTTTTTTTTTTTGTTATAGAATGTATTACCTACAATAACACATTCTATAACCAAAAAGATGACCTATCTTTTAAGTATACCCTATATTTGTAATTGATTTTAGATTTTATATACAATAATATCAGTTGTTACAGGTGTTTGATATCGGTCAGTTGACTAAAATTGTTTTACTGGTAGTTTGAGTCCTTGTTTTATTGGTGTACCAATAAACCAGATTTAATATTATATATATATATATATATATTGTGATATTTCACGTTGTCCATTATTTTTTCGTTGCATTGACTTTATAAAGTTATTATTATTACCTGTAAATAATTTTTTCCACCACTATCATGAGTGATTCGACAATGGTCAAGTGACCGAAAGGTGCCTCATCACGTAAGGTAAAATTACTGCATTAAGTGGTGTGAAAAATTATTTACAAGTAATAATGATAACTTCATATATATATATAGAATGATTAGGTCACATCCTAAGAATGCCCACCAGTAGAATGCTGAACAAACTTTTACATGGCACTATGATTGGTAAAAGAAGAGTTGGCAAATTTATAAAATTATTGGCAAATGTAAATTAATAGTACACTTCTATGTAAATTTAAGAATAAATTCATTGTGTTTTTGTTGTTGTTAAATCCAGAAATCATTTAATTTTAAGCTGTGTAGAATACAGATTTGGTGCCCAACATAATTTAATTAAAAGAAATATTTAATATTAATAATAAAAAAAATTTATATTTTTATAAATTTAATTCTTAACATAAAAAGAAGCATAGGTTAGGTAGTGTCGAGGGAAAACAAATACATTACAATACCATACATAAACAGAACATCAAATAAAATAGCCTACAGATTTCAAAAAACAGGAATAGCATATAAAACTAATAGTAAACTACAAAACAAAATACAACACATCACCAACAACAAAGATAAACTACAAGCACCAGGCGTATACAAATCAAACTGTACAAACTGCAACAAATTCTACATTGGTCAAACAGGTTGTAGGTTCTATTAAGGAGTCGAGAAATACACAAAATCACCCAAATAGAACACCGACTCAGCAGTCACCACTAGAACAATATGAAATTTATAAACACACAAAAACAAAATACGAAGATATTAAACGAACAAACCCAATCCAAATGATACATATTCTTTGACACTATCGAAAACCTGCCTTTAAAACCGTCACCGCTTAACCTAACAACAACTTCAAGCAGAAAAGTTTGACACTCATGAAGATCACCACAGAGCGATCGAAAACGTTCTGTCTCCGAAAGTTTCTACAAATTTACAAAATAAATTAAAGTTCAGATTGTCATAAACTAATGTAAAAGTGATTAAATAAGTGTCTCCCAACGTTATGGACCACAAAATTCAATAATTAATATATTTTGGAAAACTTAAGGAATTTTTTAAATATTTTCCATTTAGACAAGTTTTTTTTAAAACTAATTATTAAACTATTTTGACTTTTACCTTTGTGAATACTAATATATGTTCAAGTGTTTTTATTGACATACATATATGTCATTAAAAAAAGGAGGTAAAAATTTGTGTATTTCTTATTGATGTTAGTTTTTGTATTATTCAACAGTCTTGTTAGCAGTAACCAATAAATAAAGTAAAAGTGTTTGTGATTTGAAAAATATGATCTTTGTAAATATGCTGGCGTAAAGAAATAAAATAAAACTGCAAATAAATAAATTTGCAAAAAACTATAAAAAAGATATAAAAGAGTTAATTTGGTTTAATTTTTATTTTATATTCAAAGGTACTCCGTAATTTTAAAATTTGGTAAATGTAAAAATTAAATATTATTCCAAATATTGAAAAGTTAGTAATATAAGGAAAATACGAGTTATTTGAATATGTTCAATCTATAGTCTGTTATTGTAATCAGTGAATAAAACAAAATTTTGAATTAAAAAATGTTTAGATAGAATTTGGTATTAAAATTTGTTACCTTAATAGATTCTTATTCGTACAATTTTTAGACACATCATGCATCCTTAAAAAGATACATTTATAAAAACACGATATTAAAAATAAGTTAAAAATAGTGATGAATTTTGTAGTCCATTATGTTAGGTGAAACTTAATTAATCACTTTTACATTATTTTATGACTATCCGAACTTTAATTTATTTTGTACAAACTTACTGAGACCAAACGTTTTCGATCGCTTCATGGTGATCTTCATCAGTGTCTGAATTTTCCGCATGGAGTTGTTGTTAGGTTAAGTGGTAACGGTTTTAAAGGCAGGTTTTCGATAGTGTCAAAGAGTATGTGTGATTTGTATTGGTTTTGTTCAATTAATAAGTTTTATAACATATTTATAAAAAAAAAAGACGCAACGGGGTTTCTTCTTATTATTTTATTGAATGATAATATTTAAGTTCTATTTAAAACAAAAAAAACTACTCATTAACAATTCATAATTCTTTCTTATAATAATTTTTATTTCAACAGTTAAACAATACACAATAAACAGAACAAAAATAAACTTAACAAATTTTAACACAATATACTAAACTCACTTTCTTTGATTTTTAGTTACAAATTTTCATATACCCTCGGCTAATTTTAAGATTTCTTACTATCTCGGGGTTTATAGGCATGGGCTATATTTTTTTAATTCTTTTGTTAATTAAATAAATTTTGAAAAAACAATATTAAATTTTGAAATTAGTTTTAATAAATATTTTCCTGATGGAAAAACTTTAATTTGGAATAAGCAAAAAGGCGAAACTATTTGAACTGGATTATGATTCTTCCTACTATCTATCAATTAAATCCAAGATATTCTAATGTACAAATTTAAACTTCCCTATTATCTTAAGAGTCCACTAAAGTTTATTTTTTATAGCGCTATATACTTAACTTATCAAATATCGAAATTCTGCAGGTCGCTTACGTAAGATTCCGTTCTCTTCAAATTTCACTTTTTACACACTTAAATTCGTTTTAGTTCCTTCAAATTATATTACCACTGTACTTTATCTTTAAATTCACTTCTCCTTATTTAAAATTGCCAAGTTTCTTCACAAATCTGTATAATTTTGACGGCTTTTTTCAAAAGGAATTTTGACTGGTCATGGCAGGTCCCATCTCGTAGTTTCACCACGCTATAACCAACTAACGCGTCTTTAGATTTTTTAATAATGTTTAAAATATGGCGGCTTCTCCTTCTTCTAAAACACATGTTGCTATAATTTAGTTCGATTCCTTCCCACTAGAGTCGACTGTCTCTGCCCTACTTTCTTCTGTTTCTACAGCTGATGCAATAACGCGATTGTTTACAATGGCGTTTTAATTTAGTTAAACTTTGGTTGAAACTTACTGTTTCAATTTTCCGATCCTTAACAAACCTTCCAGTGTTTATTTAATTATTATTATTTGTGTGTGAAGTGTCTTTGCGTTTTACTTTTGTAATAATTCCGAATTGTGTGTGTTTTGAGCTGAATTCATAGAACATAACCTCTCATTGTTTACAATCGTTTTTCACTTTCTCCTCCAAGTAATTACTTATGCCCTATGTTACTAATATTTACAATTTTGTTTGAATGTAATTATTATTAGATTATCTTGTTTTAATTTATGTGTTAGGGGTTTTGATATAACAAATTTCCTCATGCATTTTTCAGTTCAAATACCTTGTTTACATTTTGCAACCTTTTCTAGGCTTTTACTGAAATTTAATTTCAATTTAACCTAACCAATCTTTTAATGAATTTCTTTTTAAATTTTGTGTGAGTTATTTCTAATATATTTTTCCAATTCTTAAAGAACATTATATAGCCCATTCTATAAATGTTACAATGTCCCCTAATTTAATTTAAATAAAAAAAAATATTCCTACTATCTACATTACACATTCTTTACATTTTACAAGCTTGATTAAATATACATATTTTTTTTTTTTTAAATTAAATTTAAATTAACATTTATTTCCTAATTGTACATTTTATTTAATAACTAATTGAACACATTTTTTATTGAGTAAGTACTTCAACACTTTGGCTAACTTACCGTCCATTGTCTTTACTACTTTTATAACTGTCCATTTAAAAGTCATTTATACATTCATCTGTCCACTTTCGTCCATTTATACTTAATTCCTATGACACAATTTTATCTTAATTCTTTAACAATCAAATACTGAGCTGAAAACTTCAAGCTACTTGTCTTACATGGTTTATACTAGTTTAAAACACGCATAATACTATTTCATTAATTTTATATGTTGTTATTTATTATTCTATTTACTATCCCTTTTTTCGCGTCCTCCCAACTATTCATAATAAATTTTTTCAATTAAAAATAATTTTTCTTAACCTTGCCTCAACCTCACTTCAGTTATAAATCTATCAACTCTATCTGAACACAACTATATTAAATTTAACCCCAATTTCATATTACTATTATTTTTTATTTGTTTAAACTCTATTATATTTATATACTTTGTTACATATATATGACAGTAATTCACCTTACCTACCCTTATTCACGTAGACATTTATTTTACTTTAACATATTATCGACGACATCAACACATTAACACCCTTATTCACGTAGACATTTATTTTATATCACTTTATTATTTTATACTTATATTTATCGACGTTCTTTATATATTCTATTTTATTAAAAATTCCCCTTTTTCCAAATTATATTTCCCCTTTTTATATTGTTATGCTCATCCAGAATATACATATCTTTATCTTTGCAGTGCATCCCACTTGTACTCATTCCGATTTTATCTCTGCTATCTATTTTTAATTAGGTTATTTAATATATTTTAACTTATTACCCTTAGTCACTCCTCTGTTATGTTTTGTCAAATCCTTATATTTTTTTTTCTATTTTGAGTTTATCTCCCTCTCCAATCTTACATCCAGTTCAAATATTTTCTTATATCATTTCAGTTTATTTTGTATGAAGTTTAACATCTAATATTTTTAAAGGTTGCAATCTTATATCCTCTATTTGATCATATCTATAGCTCCTTCGATTACACTGTCCCTATATCAACGAATATAAATTTTGTTTTAATATTTATTTATCATAGATTCCATTATTTATCAACGCAGATTCTCCCTTACAATACGACGAAGTTTAAATACACAATTACCATATTTTTATTACAACGATGCTTTAATATTTAATATCACAGATTCATATTTCTTTTATAATATATAATATATACAACGAAGTTCCATTATTTATCAACGCAGATTCTCCCTTACAATACGACAAAGTTTAAATACACAATTACTATATTTTTATTACAACGATGCTTCAATATTTATTATCATAGATTCATATTTATCTTTAGTCATTATTCGACGAAGTTTCTAATAAATTATCGTAGATATAGTTACCATCCCTTAAACTTATCTCCTGCTAACGTTTTCTTATACACATAGTCACCTAGAGTTTATTCATATTGCTTCCTTTACCTATATTTAATATCTCCCTTCCTATTTTATTTTTATTTTCCAATATTCAGTTCTCCTGGATACATGTCATATTATTGCCTGTGTCTATTAATGCCTGTAAACTTGTTTCCTCTATTTAATTTCTATTCTTGGGTTTCTTATTATCTTAGTTTTCCGACTGACTGTGGGCACCATGCTCTTTTCTTGTCCCCACGCCTGTCCTTGCCTTAACACCATTTACATCTCCATTGTATCTCTCATCTGCTTCATAAGTTCTATTTTCTCTGTTATTCTCATATTTAAATTCCATCTCCCATTTTCCAAACTCGAGTTATGCCTCCACATTCATTAACATATCTGTACCTATGATAAATTTTCTCAATAAGCCTTGTACCACTAAGCATTGAGACGGATATTTAACTCCTCCTATTTCTCCTATTACCATTAACATTATATTAATCTTTTCAGTCTTCTTATTAGTTGCGGTTTGAATTGTTAAATTTTTTATTGGCCATATTTCTATTTTTCCTATTTTATTTCTATCTCCTAACCTTCCCTGCTCTCCTAATATTTTCTCCCTTACATCTTTGACTTTCCTAAAACGCTTATCTGTTATTTTTCTTTCTCCTATCGCCTTTAATTTCAACTCTCCTAACTCTTCTGTGTTTTTCTTTATTATATTTTCTACCTTCTCTATCTCTTTTTCATTAGTTTCTCCCACATCAGCTATTATTTCATTTGTTTCCTCAAAATTTTCCTTAATCTCCTCCTCTAATTCTCCATCTTTCTCCTCTATGCCTCTTCTCACATCCTCTATTACAGTATTATTCTTTGTCCTCCACTGTTTCCTCATATCCTCTATCATTTTCCTATTGTCCTCCCTAATTTCATCTTTTATTACTTTTAGATCCTCTTTCATCTCTCTTATTTCGTCTCTATTCTCATTTAATTCTTTTTTTATTTCGTCCATTATATCTAATTGTCAATTTATTTTTTCATTATTTATATCTAATTTTCTATCTAGATCCTCTCTCCCTTTTTCACTCATTTCCATGAGAGTTCTCATCATCTCCCTTAAATCTTCATTCTCATTATTTCCCCGTTTTTTTTGTTGGGTTTGCATAGGTGGTAGTCCTCTAGCTTCTTCTACCTCAATGTTTCCTATTGGCATATCTGTGCCTTCCATTTTTATTTCTTTCATTTCCAAACTTGTCCCTTTTTCCTGTTTTTTATGCTTTATCTCCCCGCAAATTGTACAATTCCCTTTTTGTCAGACATATTTTTTCTTTTTTTTTTTTTTTAGCTATTAGTAAACTTATTTTACAAAATTAAACAATTTATAGATATACTGTAAACTACTAAACCTAGCCTTGACTCTATTCAACTCAGTGTTTAATTTTACACAATTTTTTCTAAATCTATTTCCAGTTCAAATGTTTTTCATATAAAAAGTTCTAAATTAATTTTGTTTCAAAATCTCTCTAAATAAACTTTATCTCTTATTATATCGAGCTCCCACGATGTTGCGCCAATTATAACATATTTATAAAAAAAAAAGACGCAACGGGGTTTCTTCTTATTATTTTATTGAATGATAATATTTAAGTTCTATTTAAAACAAAAAAAAACTACTCATTAACAATTCATAATTCTTTCTTATAATAATTTTTATTTCAACAGTTAAACAATACACAATAAACAGAACAAAAATAAACTTAACAAATTTTAACACAATATACTAAACTCTCTTTCTTTGATTTTTAGTTACAAATTTTCATATACCCTCGGCTAATTTTAAGATCTCTTACTATCTCGGGGTTTATAGGCATATGCTATATTTTTTTAATTCTTTTGTTAATTAAATAAATTTTGAAAAAACAATATTAAATTTTGAAATTAGTTTTAATAAATATTTTCCTGATGGAAAAACTTTAATTTGGAATAAGCAAAAAGGCGAAACTATTTGAACTGGATTATGATTCTTCCTACTATCTATCAATTAAATTCAAGATATTCTAATGTACAAATTTAAACTTCCCTATTATCTTAAGAGTCCACTAAAGTTTATTTTTTATAGCGCTATATACTTAACTTATCAAATATCGAAATTCTGCAGGTCGCTTACGTAAGATTCCGTTCTCTTCAAATTTCACTTTTTACACACTTAAATTCGTTTTAGTTCCTTCAAATTATATTACCACTGTACTTTATCTTTAAATTCACTTCTCCTTATTTAAAATTGCCAAGTTTCTTCACAAATCTGTATAATTTTGACGGCTTTTTTCAAAAGGAATTTTGACTGGTCATGGCAGGTCCCATCTCGTAGTTTCACCACGCTATAACCAACTAACGCGTCTTTAGATTTTTTAATAATGTTTAAAATATGGCGGCTTCTCCTTCTTCTAAAACACATGTTGCTATAATTTAGTTCGATTCCTTCCCACTAGAGTCGACTGTCTCTGCCCTACTTTCTTCTGTTTCTACAGCTGATGCAATAACGCGATTGTTTACAATGGCGTTTTAATTTGGTTAAACTTTGGTTAAAACTTACTGTTTCAATTTTCCGATCCTTAACAAACCTTCCAGTGTTTATTTAATTATTATTATTTGTGTGTGAAGTGTCTTTGCGTTTTACTTTTGTAATAATTCCGAATTGTGTGTGTTTTGAGCTGAATTCATAGAACATAACCTCTCATTGTTTACAATCGTTTTTTCACTTTTTCCATCAAGTAATTACTTATGCCCTATGTTACTAATATTTACAATTTTGTTTGAATATAATTATTATTAGATTATCTTGTTTTAATTTATGTGTTAGGGGTTTTGATATAACAAATTTCCTCATGCATTTTTCAGTTCAAATACCTTGTTTACATTTTGCAACCTTTTCTAGGCTTTTACCTAAATTTAATTTCAATTTAACCTAACCAATCTTTTAATGAATTTCTTTTTAAATTTTGTGTGAGTTATTTCTAATATATTTTTCCAATTCTTAAAGAACATTATATAGCCCATTCTATAAATGTTACAGTTTGTATTTTGTGTGTTTGTAAATTTCATATTGTTCTAGTGTGTTGAGATGTGGTCCTTTTTTGTTGATGTGTAAGATTTCTAGGTTATAGTTAATGTCTGTGTATTTGTGTCCTGTTTCTTTTAGGTGATTGGTGAATGCTGAGTCAGTGTTTTTTTTTTTTTTTTTTGGTGATTTTGTGTGTTTTTCGACTCTTTGGTGGAAGCCGCAACCTATTTGCCCAATGTAGAATTTGTTGCAATTTGTACAGTTTAATTTGTATATTTTTGCTGTTTGTGTTGTGTTGTATTTTGTTTTGAAGTTTGTTATTAATTTTATATGCTATTTTGTATCCTGTTTTTTGAAATTTGTGGAATATTTTATTTGATGTTCTGTTTATGTATGGCATTGTGATGTATTTGTTTTTTCTCTCTGTAGTATTGATTTAAGTGTTTTTTGTATATTGTGCCGTAGTTTTTCTATTATTGTGGTGTTGTATCCATTTGTATATGCTAAATATTTAAGTGTCTAGTTCTTTGTTTATGTTTTCTGTGGTCATTGGCATTTCTTTAAGTCTATGGAGCATGGATCTAAAGATGTTTGTTGTTTATGCTGTTTGTATTAATAATTACTGGGGTGTTCTTTTTGTCTGCATTTGTGAGTGTGATGTTGTTTTGTTGTACTTTTTGTTTTATGTTGGCAGCGATTTTAATTTCATTGTTTACGTTTTTGTTGGTTATGTTTTTGTGTTTAGTTAGGCTTTTACATAATAGTTGATTAATCTTCTTGTTGTTTATTTTTGTTCATTTTTAATGCTTGAATTGAAATTTGAAAATAGTATTGTCTCTGTACCATCACTTTTGAAAACAAATAATGATCCTAAAGGTTTTGGTATAAGACAGACTTTCTTAAGTGATTTTTAACAAAATGCACTTTTTTTCCATTATAATGTCAATGAAATGACAACATTTTTCAATAATTTGTCAATACTAATAAATTATTTTAACTATCAGTATTAATATCAAATTGCAATGTTAAAATTCAAATTTATTTGTAAAAGAAATTTTATTTTATTTTTTTCATTTTAAAACTCTTTTTTGTATTTTTCTGTATTTCTTTAGTTTATCAACACTAATGGTACAATATTTTTTAAAACTTTAAATATTTTTTAAAATACAACATTTTTAAAGATAAAAATGTACACCATGAACTTTTGAAAATGAAGCCGATATAAAATGGTTACTTTCAGTTTATAATTACTGTTTGATTTTAGGTGTCTAACATTTTATGGATTGAATAATTGTATAAAGATTGCTGCAAATAGTATTTCAAATGCTGCTAAATGTACTTCTTTCAAAGCTCAACCAACATGACCAACATTTATATAATTTTTAAATTAATTGCTTGCTTTAATAAACCATTGTGTATCTTTATATCTCTCAATTTTTACTATACAAAAATATTTCAATTTTGATCTTAACAAAGTAGTCGCCAAAATTTCTTTTGACATAAAACAATAAATTTTCGTCTTTTTGCTATGGGACATCCCTGTTCATTATCAGAAAGGAAGTCATAGGTAACTCATGTTTTTTTTATGATGTAACCTACATAATTTGCTAGCAACATTATTTTATTTAATTTGGAACTATAATATATGACATTTATTTTTCTCTAATAAAATTTTTATAAGTATGGTCGTGGCCTAGTTATTTTACATAAATTATACAATCTCACTAAAAGTTACCATAATTTATACTCTATATCAGCGATTCCCACTGGTGTGCCATGAGATCGTGGTAGGTGTGCCGCGAAATTAGGGGTTGTAATTATGTATTTATTTCGTTGTGGTTAAATACAACCGTTGGAAAAATAACCAATGTTTTTAGATTAAAATATGCATGGTAAGAAGTCAATCTACCAATTTTGACATCGATGGTATCGTCAACCGATCGACAGTATTGTCTCCGTAACTGTTGCCGCGGAAGTGGAAGGGGGGAGGTCATCGCCCCTCCACACAACACGAGACCGCCTCCTCGCTCAGTTAGTATGTGTTAGTTCTCAGTGCTGTTTGGTTCCGAGTTGAAATGGATCGTTTTGTGATTAGGTCTAAGTGTAATGATTTACCTAGCACTAGTGCGAGTTCAAGTTCATATGAAAGTAGTGTCGATGTCAGTATTAATACTGGTGCGAGTTCGAGTTCAAATGAACGTAGTATTGATGTTAATATTAAGACAAATGTTTTGTCAGGTGGATCGATGAAACGCAAACGTAGTGACAATAATGACGGTGGTGACGTTGGCAAGTTTCGTCAATATCATGAAAGCTACTTGTTATTCGGTTTCACATCATCTGGTGGTGAACAGCCTAAACCTCGATGCCTAATTTGTGGCGATCAGTTGTTTAACGAAGCCATGGTACCAAGTAAGTTGAAAAGGCACCTACTTACAAAACATTCATTTGCAGCAGAAAAACCTGTTGCATATTTTAAAAGACTAATATCAAATCAGACATCTCAGGCTTCTACATTTACAAAACAGTCATCTGTGTCGAGTAAAGCACAAGAAGCCAGCTACGCTGTGGCTGAATTGATTGCACAAAAAATGAAATCCCATACGACTGCTGAAACAACCATTCTTCCAGCGTACTGTGAAATCGTTAAAATTATGTTTGGAGAACAATATGAAAAAAAGGTTAGAAAAATTCCGCTTTCTGACAATACAATAAAAAGACGTATTGAAGATATGTCTAAAGATGTTGAAACTCAAGTAAATGAAAAACTCAAGGCTGCAGATTTCTTTGCTATTCAAGTGGACGAGTCGACAGATATAACAGGGAAACCCCAGGTTCTGGCTTTTGTTAGATTTATTTGTGAAAATAACTTAATCGAACAGTTTTTATTTTGCAAAGACCTTCCTGAACATACAACTGGACGGGACATTTTTCAGTTAGTGAACGATTATATTACTACTGCTGGATTGTCTTGGCAGTCTTGTTTAGGTGTTTGTACGGACGGGTGTCCTGCGATGGTGGGGCGTCTGACAGGTTTTCTGGCTTTAGTTAGGAAAGAAAATTCAGATATTACTTTCACGCATTGCTTTCTTCACAGAGAAGCACTTGCTGCTACGTCCTTGGTACCTGAGTTGAATGATGTCTTGCAAACTGTTGTGAAAATGGTAAACTTTATTAAAAGTAGGCCATTGAAAGCAAGATTATTCACTAGTTTGTGTTCAGCTATGGATGCTGAGCACACCCAGCTGTTGTTGCACACAGAAGTAAGATGGTTATCTCGTGGACGTGTACTTCAAAGGTTTTATGAACTTAGAGATGAGTTATTAATATTTTTTACTTGTGAAGAGTCCAATTTTGCTCGTTTTCTCAGTGATGATGCCTGGTGTACCAAAGTTGCGTTTTTAGCAGACATATTTGGGAAACTCTATTTTTTGAACAAAGGTATGCAGGGAAAGCGAGAAAATATTCTCACATCGACAGACAAAATCAGTTCTTTCAAGCAGAAGCTTTCAATGTGGATACAAAAAATTGAAAATCAAGCGACTTGCGGGTTTGTTTGTCAACCATCCGACCCAGAAAGGAACACATAATGAAGGACCACCAATCACAAATCTCCCACTAAGACTAAATCTTTTGTCAAAGTTAAAATATATACATTTGTTGTATTGAAATGTATTATTATTATTATTATCCCCCTGTTATTTCTTGTCGAATACTCGTTGTTTAAAATTATTTAACAATTATTTCTTGATGTTTATAATCGGAAAATAACAAAAATAGTAATCGTTGTTGGTACGTCTCTAATAGAAGTTCGTTCCAGAAATTAGTTAATTTAGTGTGCCGTGACAAAATGTGGATTTTAGTTAGTGTGCCGCACGATAAAAAAGGTTGGGAACCGCTGCTCTATATAATGAATGTAAATAATTTATACCTGGAATAAACTATTAAATATATTTGCAAATGCATCCATTATTTGTGAGCTAATGAACATTTTGTGTATTGGAGATAACTGACTATGACAGTTGCTATGCTTTAAGATTTTGAGATATAAATAAAGGCTTTGGACATTTATGGGTTAAAAATATTTTAAAAACCCTCTATTGGTATTTATATATCTTAAATTTTTTCACATGACCTCTATTGGTGAAAAAAGGTTGTTAGACCCTTCAAGTTTCAAATCCATTCATTTGCCAAGTGCAAAAGAGCCTGCAATTTATTCTCTTATTATTTGCAAAAACAAAAATTAAATATCCTGTTTCCCTACTTAAACTTAATATTAGAACAAAATATAAAGTAGAGTAAGTAAGAAAATCAATTTATTTGTGCACTATTTATATTTGATAATTAATGACAAACTCAACACATTCAATAATTTATTCCTTGAACCCCTTTATAGATGAAGTCATCGTCTGATTGAGGAATAAATTATTAATTGTGAGTTGGCATTCATAATATTTAATTGTTATCTATACTCTCAGACGAAGTTTGAATGTTTGGTGTATCTATATAGGTTTTTAACTTTTCTCATTTTTTAAGAAATATATTTTTAAAACTTCACAAGAGCAGATCAGAGTTATTATTTATGAATAAAGTTTGTATCTTTGATTATTTTTAAAATCAATTGGGAAACCCTATTATATAGCTTTTTAGTTGAATTAAAATTGTTCAACAACAGGTTTTTAAAAAAACCAAAATTTCTGTATTGTTCTGTAGCTAACTAGTGCGAGTATGATAGATATTAATGTAACTTTTGATGGAAACAAATGTCATTGAAAGATGTTATATTTAATAATCATCTGGAAAATGCCATTCCAAACTAATTTTAAATTGTAGCTGCTTACACATTAGCTGGTGTGTGACCTTGAAGGGCAAGCATGGGGGAGGGGGGAAAGTAGTAGAAGCAAAAGACCATTCCACAGACATTATAATATGAGGTATAGTATTTATATTACAACAATGTAGATTTGACAAGGCCGAAAGGCCGCTATAAATATTATTTTATTTGTTATATTAATGAGATAATTTACATAAAGTTTTAAACAAATTTACTTATATCAGTTATATGTAAACGACCGCAACTCTTGCAATTTCTTAGCGATAGCCTTAGGTGCAACACACATAACAAAAACCAATGTTTTTGAATAGGGCTAGTTTTTGGTTTTCTATCGATCGTTTGTGCATCAGTTTAATAGTGAATAACTATACCATACAAACATAAATACCAGTAGAATTTCCATTATTTCCTATGGTTTGTGTTTTCATCTTTTATTAGTAGTTGTAAATAATTGGTTTATTGATAATGCTTTTCTAAACTAATTTTAAATTAAAAAACAACCATAAACATCACTAGAAATTTCATTATACCCTATGGTTTATATGTCCATCATTTGTTTGTGGTTGTAAAAGAACGGTTTATTGATAACAATTACAAAAAGTTTTTGTATTTTGCTTTTTAGGAGAAGACATAAAAGTAGCTGGCTATTTAAACTTAGCTGCAGATTTTACACACAACTTTACTGATGGGTTAGCAATTGGAGCATCCTATCTTGCTGGGAGAAATATTGGATTTGTAACTACTGCAACAATTTTATTACATGAGATTCCACATGAAATTGGAGATTTTGCGATACTAATACAGTCAGGTGTTAATCGAAAGAAAGTATGTAGATTATACTAATTTCCTTTCTTGTTAAAATTTAGTATTCAAAATATAAGCTAGTATTGATTTATTATAAAAAAATATTTATGTCTGCTGTGGAGCGAGGTAGTCTATTTTTTGTACTGGATTTTTTTTCCTGAAAAGTGCCATTGCTCTTGAAAGCGCTCATTACACATGAGCTTCTTTTAAAAAAATTATATTCTAGATTTTTTTATGTGAATGAAATAATTTTGATATATTTTCATATTATATTATTCCATCTTCACTCAAGGTACTAGTTTTAACTAAAAATATTTGTTTTTAGTTTGAATTTTTACTTGGGAAATCGCCAAAGATTAGTTTTTAAAATTATTCTTGACTCATGTAAGTAGAAAAAATCATTTCATTCTATTGCAAATATGTTAAATTCTACAAATATATGTAAAATTTATGATTTTAATGTATTCCACAATCCCTATTTTTCTTTATTCATCAACCGGTTTCTTTCCTTTTGAATTTTATATTGCAATCTTTTTATTCTTTATTACACTTTGGTGCAGAGAGGGTTTTGGTCAGATGACTGCCAGTAAATTATTAAAGTTCGGATAGTTATAAACTAATGTAAAGTTATTAATAAAGTTTGAATTATTAGTTAAAATTATTATTAATTAAGTTTCACCAAGCGTAATGGACTACAAAAGTCAAGGGCAAAATATTGTGTTAACATTGTGGGATAATGTTTAATGCAATTTGTAACTTATTGAATCTTGATCTGGAAATGTATTTATCAATAACTTTAATCATTACCTATTTAGCAAAATATTTAAATTGATCTTATGCAGGTTTTTTTTACTTTTTCTACAACTAACTTCTTGGTATTTGTTGTAACTGTTGCTTTCATATGAGAATTGTAATTTTTATAACACTGACATCAGGTCACACCTCTTCCATTATATTTGATCAAGATTACAATCTGAGTATCAAACTGAAATAAGTTAGGTAAATAACAAAATCAGATAGTTTAATTAAACTATTATTATAAATATCTACGTAATACATAAATATAATATTTAACCTACAACTGATATTGCTGCAGTCCTATAGTGATATACTTGATTCCAGTCTTACACAACATATATCCTAAGAAATTGTTCAAAATGTATAATGTAGGTAAAAATGTAGAGTTATATATCTATCTATCTATATATATAGATATAAAGAACAATTTTACTTGGTATATATGTGAGTTAACTTTTGAAAACTTCATGTGTCATCATTTTCAAGCATCAACTGAGACTAAGTTCTTCTATTAGATTTCCAGGTGTGTGGGATTTCCATTGTCATGTGTTATACTGGTATTGTTCTATTTTCGGATTCACTGCACTGTGTGGTATTTTTAGTTTGTCCTGGGCTTAATTTTGTTTATTGAGTTGAATAATTTATCGTTTTTTCATTTGTTTTTGTTCATTTATGATGTTATTTTTGTGTTTATAAAGTTTTAGCTGTTCTCAAATTGTCATTTTGAGGGCTTTTTTTACTTTTTTTATTGGATGGATCTGGGGAATGTATGGTTGTTTCTGATGGCGTGGCTAAGTTTGAATTATAAATGTTTGGTTTGATGTATGGCTTGAGGTGCTCTTTATATCGGTCTTTTAATTTTCTTTATGTTTGGCCATTGTATAATTTGTTACAGTCTGGGCATTCGATTTTATATATTCCGTTATTATGTGTGGGAGATATTTTTTACACTTGATATTGTTGGGAAATAGAGTTTCACACTAGCTTCAGTGTGAAGAACAAATGTGAATAAACCACATTTACCATGTTGATTATATGGCCCAATAGTGTCAAAATTACAAGGACACAATTCACTAATTGTACATTCCAAAATGTTTTTTGTTTTTCAAACCAACCATAATTTTTTGGTTCAACACAGCCCTGTTCATAATTTTATAATAAAAGAATTTTACTTTTTCCTTAAGAATATTATCAGATATTTGTGTGTGATTATTGCGTTTTAGTACAAACCAGTGGTAAAGACTCTTACAGTTCAGAAAAATATTAATTTTTATAACTTTTATCTATACTTTTTTAGAACTACTGCCATTAAATTTCAGAAAATATATTATTTAATATTTATATTTAATATATAAATCTATTTACAGTTTCTCTTCTGTATAATGAAATCCAGATAAAAAATTCATTATATAGAAGTATTTGTGAATGAGAAGTCGTCTTGCCAATAATACTCTCGCTCCATTTTACTGTAGTATAAGATTAGGGCCCACACACAAACCCAACACAGTATAATATTGTAGGCATACGTAAGGTAATAGGCCAATGTTAAGATGGGATAATGTTTTATAATGTTTCATGAATGTGTTCAAAATGTTTTATTTCACCATATTAGATATCCATATGAAATACTGTATGTTCCAAGCTCTATATAAGTTATTATGATAAGTAATCTAATGCTAGTGGAAAACATTGTATAAGTGTGGTAATGAATCAGAGTATTTACTAATGTAATATTAAACGTGTTCCAAGAAGATTAACTCGAGCCTACAGTACTAAATTTTAAATAAAGGACCTTCGGTACATTGATTTATTAACTGCCTTTATTAATTTAAATATAGTATAGACTCAACACAAACTGTTCTATACACTACAAAAAGTCATAATCAGAGAAAAACATTAAATGAAACACAAATTAATTAAAAAAAAACATTTTCATTTGTTTTTAGAATGTTCAAGGTTTTCTTGAAAAAGTTAGTAATTTTTTGTTGCACTTTACATTTAAATAAAATATTATGTTCCATGAATGTTTCAGATTTATTCAGATAATCAAAAATATTGTCTAATACACTGTCTCTTATTTGAAATCCTTGCCTGATAATTTTGAAAGCTCTTTTGTTTGTCTCTTAGGTACATCATTACAATCATCACAGTTGTAGTTTTTTTTTCAATAGTTCGTTAGGGTTTGTCCTCAGAGCTTTGGAGTATATCTTCGTCATTTGGAAAATCTGAAACAACAACATCTTCGTCTACACACATAACATGTTCAAGAGGGACATCTTCACCTACGTTTACTGAACTTTTCAGAAACTCCCACTGCTTTTTTAATTAACTTAATTGCATGTTATTCTCATTGTTCTCTTCATATGTGACCGGACTGATTCCAGCTTTGGAGAAACAATTAAAAACATTGTTTTCCATACGTCATTTGTCCAGACTTTTGCCAATTCAGCAATTTAGTCACAATCTTTTGTAAAATTCTCTTTCTATAGTTAAGCTTAAAATTTTTTATAACTCCCTGATCGAGCGGTTGCATTATTGCAGTTATGTTTGGTGGAAAAAACCATATTCACCTTCTTTAGTTTAGAATTAATGTTGTTAAGGGGAGTTGTCTATGAAAAATGCATTTTTTGTTTTCTCTTTGGGAATCTGCTTGTCCAGCTTCAGCAAAATTCAATAAAAATTTTGCTGGTCATCCACGCCTTTTGTGAAGGCATAATGTCACGAAAAAACCAATTAGATAGGTTTTTGCCAATAACAAGCAATTGAGTTTTCTTTTCCTAACATGTTAGCAGCCACCAATATGGTTTTTCTTGGATTACTTGGTTTTTCTCCACAATAGGGGTCGGTATTAAAAGTCAGTTTCTTGTTAGGTAAACATTTGAAAAACAGATCGGTTTCATCAGCATTGAATATTTCCTTTTAGCATAATCATTTAAAGTATTATTCAACACATTTTCCTTCCAAAATTCACAATTTACCTTATCAACACTTGCGCTTTCTCCTGAAATATATAATGAGGTGTGGCCTGATGTCAGTGTTATGAAAATAACATTCGTCTTATGAAAGCAATACTTACAACAAATATCAAGAAGTTAGTTGTGGAATACAATAAAAAACCTATCCGAGATAAATTTAAATATCTTGTTATATTGATAGGGCTTAAAGTTAATGAGAAATACATTTTACAGATCAATAAGTTAGAAATTACATTAAACATTATCTCACAATATCAACATAATATTTTACTGGCAACCACACTGATATGTCTCTCTCTCTCTCTCTCTCTCTCTCTCTCTCTCTCTCTCTCTCTCTCTCTGTGTATAAACACTATATTTAAGTGACTGATAGACTTATACAGATATTGGCTTTTGCCAATGGCTTATACTAGGTATGGTCGGATATAAATGCTGCACTGTGTGGATTGTGGATTGTAGTGAGGTAGGGTGAATGTCCTACTTGTTGCTTTTCTTATGCTGTTTCAGTTGGTAACATGTCTTAGTCTGT
Source organism: Prosapia bicincta (assembly GCA_036971475.1). Lineage (NCBI taxonomy): Eukaryota > Metazoa > Arthropoda > Insecta > Hemiptera > Cercopidae > Prosapia > Prosapia bicincta. Next base: position 303,132,646 of record JBAIZL010000002.1, on the reverse strand, counting down.
TTCACAACGTGCTTTTGTATTGAAAAGATTTTTCATAGAAGGTGAGTTTAATTCACACACAAGTGATCCACAGGATTCGTAACCCTGAGCATCACCATCCAGTGGTGGGTGAATGACTTTCTTCAAACTCCAAACACAGTGAACATTTCATATAAAGTGTGGCCTTGCACCCTGTATTACTCCTGAGATGATGAATGGTATAAAACAATCGTTCATGCAGTAACCTTATCATTCTGGAAGGAAACACACTACTGCTTTTGACATAAAGAAGATTGATTATTAAGAAAAATTTACATTCTTATAAGAATTTCATTCTTATGAAATTATCATTACTTAAAAATTAGCGAATTTGATTATGATAGATATGAGTTGTTGCAAGAGAGTTCTAATTATTTTTCCTGAAACTTCTGTTTTTTCAACTAGTAAAAAGGCATATTTTCATGTTCATTTGAACACTCGAAATAAGTATGGAATAAATGCTAAGCCGATACAATATCGAGTCAAAGAAGATTATTTACTATTTATTAGGAATATACTGTGGTTGAATTTAATAATAAATACACAAAAACCTCTTAACCACAAACTTTCTTTAATTTACCCTTATGTACATTTCAGTTACAAAGTAACCATCCTCAGAGGGATAACATACAAAGACTGCAAAGACTACAAAGACATACAAAGGGTCTTTGTATGCGATCCCTCTGAGGATGGTTTGTAACTGAAATGTACATAAGGGTAAATTAAAGGAAGTTTGTGGTTAAGAGGTTTTTGTGTATTTATTAAGTTTATTTAATTAATGCAAGGTTTTGGAACTTGTTTGTTGGCCTTATCAAGCCTGTTGGTTAATAAAAAACAAAGTCCTTACTTGAGTTCAAATGAGAAATGTCATTTATGGTTACAAACGAGTTGCTGAAACGTTACTCTAATTAAATAAACTTTTTTTACTTCATATTCAAGCGGTTTTTCATTTATTTAAAGACACATTTTCATCTGACTGGGACTGTAAATAAGCAAAAAATGAGATGCTGGGCAAATGAAAACTCTTGCCAATAACACAAAAGACCCGTATGTAGCATAAAGGTCACAGTGTGGTGGAATGTAAATAAGTTTGGTGTGAATATCTCCTATTTTTTTGAAAAGGAGGAACAAACAGGCGGTGACAACAGGCATATCTAATTGATATGCTCACATGTTCAGAACAATAATAAGCAACAACTTTCCCAACCTATGGGTGAAAATGTTGATAATGAAAATGAAAGTGATCAGATTGCTTCCGATCAAGATGGGAAAATTGCCCAAACCACCTGGCAATCAATGGATGATTTACAAGAAACCATGGAGATTTAAGTTGGCCTGTTTGCTCCCCAGACCTTGCTCCATGTGATTTTTCTCTGGGGCTACTTGAAGGTAGTTCACAAATACTGCCCAGAATCATTGAGAAGCTGGAAGACAGAATTTGCTAGAAAATTGCTGGGATTCTACATCAGTCAGCCATGAGAAATATCTGTAATTGTCTAGTTACCTATGTTATCTCTGAGGGACATCAGAGGATATAGTTTTTAAGAGTTAAATTGCAAATCTCAATGTACTTTTTTAAAAATTAAAATATGTTTAGTTTTCAATTTTGTATTACTTTATGATTTCTGACAACACCTTTTGCCGCACTCTGTATTGGTAACAGTCACACATGGTAATAGATACAAATAAATACTAAAACACTAAAATAATGATATATTTCGGACACAGTGTCAATTAGAGAGAGAAACTAAAAGTCATAGTAAGGTGACTATCATCAAGGTAAGACTGTCAGTCTCTTGTTATCTGTGTGTTGAGTTCTCTCTCTCTCTCTCTGTCGGTATGTGTGTGTTTTTATGTTAATTGAATTTTCAAGAATAATGGTTTTTAATATCTAAAAATTCTGTAAGTAGCACCCTTACACATCACACCTACAGAAGCATTGAAAACCTGTGCTTTTTTCTGATAATAATGTAATAAATTTTGCCTGAAGCTATAGAAAAATATATTATTTATGAAGAAATCTACATTTTACAAAAGAGATTATTTTGTAAAATAAACAGAGTATTAAATTTTTTTAAAGCTTTCCAAAAACAATTTTTAATAAATAAAGTAACAAAGAAAGTATTGTAAATGTATTTTATTGGATTTCCTCAAAATCAATCATGGATGTGTGTATTCCTCACACTTGATTGTGTGGGTATCATTTCATAGTTCAGGCTATAAATTGGTGCTACCAATTGCTTTAACACTTGTTTAAATATTTGGAGTAAGCAAATAGGTTACTACAGGCATTTGTAGCATAGCAGGTAAAGAATGATCTGGTATGGTATCAAAAAAATATAATTAACTAAACCTATGTGTATTAATTTTTAATTAGTAAAAAATAAATTGATTGCTAATAGTTCTACATACAACAATTTTGTTCTTTTTCTCACGTTGCCTATAAAAGCATTTATTTGGATAGGCAGGATCTGGTTACTGTTAACTATGCATTAGTATAAATTATACACATCTTGACCTGTATCATGCAAGCGTTAGGTAAACATGCTTAGGAAAATTTAAATTATAATAAATGTAAAATATTAGATCGTAAGAAAAATCAAAAGAAAAAGAAATTTTTATTTGAAAGTAGAAAAGAAAATGACAATAATTATGTCATCAAAATATACAAAATGTATACAAGTATTTCTAAAAATTGTATGTGTGTGTGTGTGTGTGTGTGTGTGTGTGTGTGTGTGTGTGTGTGTGTGTGTGTGTGTGTGCGTGCGTTCGTGCATGCATGCATGCATGCATTACTATACCATTCACCTGGTCATCTTGAAATTTGGTGAGTTTTTAAGTATACTTTCCTGAAGATTTCTGGCATGTTAGGAACCTGATTGGTGGTGCTTATCGGTATTTTTAAAAAAATCATTAATAATGCTACAACTTTCTAACCGAGCATTGTCGTGAAATTGGAATCTATGCATCACTAATATAGAATTAATAATCAGTAGATGGTGGTAATCATGCTATAACTTACAGATGACACGTAAATTAAGTGTAAACATACATGATTTCACATAACAATTGTTTATATGTGTTTTTAATTTACATAACAGCTATTTTAATACAGCTTATATCTCTATATATCGTACATTATTAAAATGCTATTGATTTGAAAATTTCTTTAATTTATAAGGTAATAAATATAATAACTTGTATTATGAAGACATCTTAATAAATGAATTTAATGTAATGATAAAGAAGTATATATTTTGTGTGGTGACATATTATTTGAATGCAAGTAATATAGAATGGACTAAATTCAACAAAGTGAGAATTAGGTTATTCGTAATTTTAATTTATATAAATACAGATTAAAATTTATTATATATTGAAATCTATAATGTTGATTGATATCATTTAAATACTAAGCGGTTGATTTTAAAAATTTGTTTGAACATGGTTAGAATTTATGAAAAAGGATTCTTTTTAAAGAATATACGAATCATATTAGGAGTGTTGATTATTTATTGGAAACTTACTATTTTTTTAATATATTTTACATTTTTTGGTGTTTGTTAGTTTTTTGATGGTTCATGTACACATTAATTCTTACTTTTGGTCACTAAAAAAACCTTGAGACTAGTAAACTATTCGGTCATTGTTTCAAATTTGTTTTTAATAAATTAAACTGTTATTGTTTAAAATTTATTAAATATATTAATTTCTGATTTAAATAAATCTCAATGAATTCAACATAACAATAATTAAATATATATTTTGTGTGTCTATATAATTTATGAATGTAATAGAGGGGACTTTGACTAATTCATTCTAAAATGATAAAAAGTAGGCTTCTTTTTAAAAATTATCATTTATACTCATATTTAATTATATATTTGTAATAGTTGAATCTATCTTCACGTGAGCTTCTAGTTATCACTAAAACACTTGTAAATATTTTACAACTTCCCTATAGTAGCACTTACTTATATTTGTTGGATACGTCCATTTCCGGAGATGTGTCCCATTGTCAACTTGGACCGTAACTCAGTTATTATGTAACTAAAATTAGTTACGGTCTGAGTTAAGAATGAGTCACATCTCCCGAAACAGCCGTCCTCAACATATATAAGTAAGTGCTACTATAACCAAGTTGTAAAATATTTACAAGTGTTTTATATATTTGTTTTGTATATTTGTAAATATCATGTCATATATATATATATATATATATATATATATATATATATATATATATATATATATTCTTGATATTTAACGTTATCCATTGTTTTTCCGTTGCACTGACTTTATGAAGTTAATATATTACTATGTAAGTAATTTAATCCACCATTAAGTGCAATAATTTTACCTTGAGTGATGAGGCACCTTTCGGTCAATTGACCATTGTCGAATCACTCAACATTAACATATAAGGTTATATATATTAACGTATTATGTTAATAGAGTGATTCGACAATGGTCAATTGACCGAAAGGTGCCTCATCACTCAAGGTAAAATTATTGGTGGTAAACTTAATGGTGGATTAAATTACTTACATAGTAATATATTAACTTCATATATATATATATATATATATATATATATATATATATATATATATATATATATATATATATGATAATACAGTTGACAATAAAGATACAACCTGTGATACATGTGAAAGTCTTCGGGATCATCTTATATATTATAATCTATTAATATACAATTTTTTAATAATATAAATTTTACTAGGACGAATTTATTTATAATATACACAAATAAATAATTTAATCATAAATTCAAAATGTATACATAATATAAAATGATTAAATTCTATGAATATTATCTATTCTCTTCCCTCAAGAAGTTCGAAAAGAACCTGAACCTTTTCTAACAAAGTAAACCTTTCTGCCCAATATCTGTAGCTGATTTTTATTTCCTCTGGCCAAGAGTTCAATTTTGTGAGTCTTACTATTTTCAAGGCTTGTAATTTAATATTACAACAATTCAAGGTTAAATTATTAATATTTTTCTATGCCAGTGGTCTACTAGTTCCTTTGTGTCCGTTATAGGTTTCTAAATTACTTTTTAATTAGTTTAAATTTTGGTTTCTGCTTATTTTCTTATGGAATAAAATGTAATCATTTACTGAAGTTCATTTTCTAGTTTGAAAATATCATATGTAGTGAAACAAACTAACATTATACTAACCTTCCTGAGATCTTTGATTATGTTAATGTTGTTCTCACAGAAGAAGCATTGAAAATATCATATGTAGTGAAACAAACTAACATTATACTGACCTTCCTGAGATCTATGATTATGTTAATGTTGTTCTCACAGAAGAAGCACTGAAAATATCATATGTAGTGAAACAAACTAACATTATACTGACCTTACTGAGATCTACGGTTATGTTAATGTTGTTCTCACAGAAGAAGCATTGAAAATATCATATGTAGTGAAACAAACTAACATTATACTGACCTTCCTGAGATCTACGATTATGTTAATGTTGTTCTCACAGAAGAAGCATTGAAAATATCATATGTAGTGAAACAAACTAACATTATACTGACCTTCCTGAGATCTACGATTATATTAATGTTGTTCTCACAGAAGAAGCATTGAAAATATCATATGTAGTGAAACAAACTAACATTATACTGACCTTCCTGAGATCTATGATTATGTTAATGTTGTTCTCACAGAAGAAGCATTGAAAATATCATATGTAGTGAAACAAACTAACATTATACTGACCTTACTGAGATCTATGATTATGTTAATGTTGTTCTCACAGAAGAAGCATTGAAAATATCATATGTAGTGAAACAAACTAACATTATACTAACCTTACTGAGATCTACGATTATGTTAATGTTGTTCTCACAGAAGAAGCATTGAAAATATCATATGTAGTGAAACAAACTAACATTATACTAACCTTCCTGAGATCTACGATTATGTTAATGTTGTTCTCACAGAAGAAGCATTGAAAATATCATATGTAGTGAAACAAACTAACATTATACTGACCTTCCTGAGATCTACGATTATATTAATGTTGTTCTCACAGAAGAAGCATTGAAAATATCATATGTAGTGAAACAAACTAACATTATACTGACCTTCCTGAGATCTATGATTATGTTAATGTTGTTCTTACAGAAGAAGCATTGAAAATATCATATGTAGTGAAACAAACTAACATTATACTAACCTTACTGAGATCTACGATTATGTTAATGTTGTTCTCACAGAAGAAGCATTGAAAATATCATATGTAGTGAAACAAACTAACATTATACTAACCTTCCTGAGATCTACGATTATGTTAATGTTGTTCTCACAGAAGAAGCTTTGAAAATATCATATGTGGTGAAACAAACTAACATTATACCGACCTTCCTGAGATCTACGATTATGTTAATGTTGTTCTCACAGAAGAAGCATTGAAAATATCATATGTATTGAAACAAACTAACATTATACTAACCTTACTGAGATCTACGATTATGTTAATGTTGTTCTCACAGAAGAAGCATTGAAAATATCATATGTAGTGAAACAAACTAACATTATAATAACCTTCCTGAGATCTACGATTATGTTAATGTTGTTCTCACAGAAGAAGCATTGAAAATATCATATGTAGTGAAACAAACTAACATTATACTGACCTTCCTGAGATCTATGATTATGTTAATGTTGTTCTCACAAATTACAAAATAAACGTTAACACTGATGATTCATATATCAAAGTAGATGTTTTTTACACATAATTTGTTGGCATTTGTTGTTTTCGATACTTTGACGCATTAGGTTTGCATAAACATCGTCTATATTTCCAAATTTGTTTACTTGTTCTTTTTAGCAATATGCTAAAGTAATTTTTTACAGACAAAAAAATGTTGGTGAATTTGGGAACAGTTAATCTTATGCATACTAGAAAGAGGTAAATTCCATTCCTTTTTGCAATTTCATCCAGGTGTTGAGTGTACCTAACTACCCAATTGGAGGGAGTCTACCCCATAATGCTACCCCATTGGCAAGCAACCCCATTCATTAAAATAAAAGTTTTCCTCTATTCTTAGTACCAGGCAGTCCTATATAATTTCTTCTACCCTTTCTTATTTTTTTTTTTGTTTGAGCTGTAAAGGGTACAAGCATCTTTACAGTCCTGATAGAGAGGAGATCTATTTCAGGTGTGTGATTTGAACATGAGACATCATAAAATCCTGGATTGAGATGTTTAGGTTCCTACTGTAATTCTTCTTGTATTGCTAATCCTTTATTATACTTCTTAGGGAGTAATAGTTATACTGGCTGATTGCCTTTAAAAATTGCAGCCTCTTGAGTGCAGCTCTTTTTTGTATAGTATTTATATTTTAATTCATAACTTTAATTTGGAAAAGTTTAATGTCATTGTAGGATAAAAATTGTAAAACTTTTATCAAGCCCCTTTTGTAAAATTTTGTAAGACTTTTATAATTATAGCCACTGCATAACTATGAAACTACCTTTAGAGAAAAAATTCTAGTTAATGAACTTAAAATAAGTTAATATTTTTAAAAAGTACTGTCTGGTATTCTTAAGGTTAATGTTAAAGTTTACTGATATATAACATAATGATTATATTGTTGATTGTCTGACACATATTGAGGTTTCTACATCGTACTGAAAAATTGACTACCTGTAAAAAATACTTGTTATAACCAAATTATAATTATTTTTATTTGTTTGTTTAGGCTATGTTACTCCAGCTAACTACTGCTTTTGGAGCATTAACAGGAACCTTTGTATCTCTGTTGGCTCAAGGCATAGGTGAGTATATACCTATTCATATATATATATATATATATATATATATATATATATATATATATATATATATATATATATATATATATATATATAAACTACATAATTGATATAAAACATACTATTTTTAATTATTTTTTAACATGTTTCAAGGCAAACATTTATTCCTAATATAAATTCTTTTGACCTTGCAAGAATTTAACCCTTAATCAATCAAACCAGTCATCATTTTCACTAATCAATCATGATTTGAGACCAATAGGATAGAAATCTTTTTAAAACAACCTTTAAACTACTAAGTAGAGTAAAACATGATCAATCTCAATCAGCTTCTCATAATGTCATAGATTAAAAGTTAAACCCACCAAAAAAACTTGTAAAACCTCAATGAACAACCCTACCCACATGTTCTATAAATTTTCTATTACTTGCAAGACCTGAGGACAGTTAAGTTTCTTTTATAGTTGTGTTTTTATCCTACCTATTTCCCCTTAATTTTTGCTATACACCCAAATGTAACTTATAGACACTTCACTGTGATCTCATTACAAAGTATGTCAACATCAGAGATTGCTACCCTTCCACAATTGAGCCAAGATATTTCTCTCTATCCCTGGCCAGGAATATTTAAGTTCAAGATGTAGCAATATCTATTATTTGCAATCCCTTTCCTATTGTAGCATATTTAAATCACAGACAATTTTTTTAAAAAAATGGGCGGGAGATCGTTTTAATCCACAATATTCTCAACTGCATCAATAAATGGGAACAATAATTGATATTAATTTAGCAAAAAGTAAATGTGCTTGCAAAAGCTGTCCAACTGTGAGGCTAAACTGTATGAAAATGTTAGAAATTAGAAATTGAAGATATTTAACAGTTATCAAGCAAACACATATAATGCTATTAAGGTTGGTTAGAATTCAGACATATTTAATGTTCATTTATTCTCCATTTTAGTCTTTTATTTTATTTTATTAAAATTATTGTTTTTAGTTCCAAACATTTGTTATTGGCTTTCTATAAAATGTATTTTGATAGATATATTAGAAGTAATATTTTGGATGTATAGAAATACTTGAAATCTATTTCAGTTTTCAAAAATACAATTAGTTTTATTATTATACACAATTACCATCATTTATATAATCAAGCGTGAGTGGTTTTACGAAATGTAACAATTAATTTGATATTGAAGTTGACAAATATCTGAATAGCTTAAAGGAAATGAAAGTGTATATGCTGATTTTTGTATTTCTTCTGTCTCAAAAGTAAATACAATGCATTCTATGGAGTGACTTTATAATGTTGTCATTTTATAATTATTAGAATGATTGGGAATAATCTTTTGTTAGTTTAAATGCATATTAAAATGAAGATAAAATAAAGGAAAAAATATAATATACCAAATGGTTTGCTTTAGCAAACAGTTATAAAAAGAAAATTATATATAAATTAAATTTTAACATATTGAAGGAACAAAAAAATCATATAAATAATATTCATAATATAAACTAATGAAGAATAATAATTTAGATCATTTAACTTTATTGGTTATGAAATAAAATTAAAAGATGTTTAAAACACCTATATTAAATTTCGATATCAAACTAATAATAAAAATGAAAACATGCTATATAATGAGAATAATCGACTTGACGTATACAAAATCTTTGTATGTATAAGTATAATATAAAATGCTCAAGCAAATACTTTGTAGACAAAATTAAAAGAAATATTTAAGGAACATTATTTAAGGATACATAAAATCCCATATTAATAATTCTAACTTTGCTACACATTCGATTCCAAGTAATCTCGGTTTTCCAAATTAGAAAAATATGAAGGTTATTTGATTACTTGATTAGAAAAAATTAAATACACATTTGATAAGGAATTTTTTGAATATTTAGAAATGTTCAAAAATAAAAGTAATATTGCATGTAAGGAGAAGATGCCGTTAGGGAATTATAGGCTAAAAGCTTTGTAAAATTGTTATATATAAAATTTAAATTCTTGTTGAAAGTACAGATATTTCAATAACAAGAATAACTATTTTTTACCTATCTTTGGTTTATTTTTATACATGTAACCCATATGGTAGATGTCATGTAGACAAAATGGAATTCATGGTAGTTCTTTACGAATTGAAATTCCCTACTATTACTTCCAGAAAAGTACTATGACAAGGTATTGAATATGGGTGGGTTTCATCCCTGGCCATTTTTAGTAACCATGATTTAACCCCTCCAACATTTAGTTATCAGTGTAATTAGAGCAATAAATTCCTATGAAACTCGTAGAGAGATAATATTTTGCCCCTAAACTGGGAATTAAATTTGTCAATAAATTTAAGCTAAACCGGAAGACAAAAAGCAATTTATAATGGAGTTATTTTCAAAATGTTTGTGCTGTAGAGAATGATGCTGCATTAGAATTGATGACTGCAGTATAAGAAAATTGTTAAATCATTTTACAAAGTCAAAACTATATGAAAGAGTGTTTTTCTGTACCAGTTCGCAGTTGACATTAACTCATATTATCTGCCATTCTTTATCTATGTTAAATTAGTATTTTTCAGTAAAGCTCAAAGAAGCTTTTTTGTAATGATTCTGACCACATGGTTGTCATTAGCAGTTTTTTGGGTTTATAAAGAGTTTAGGAAGAATTCAAATTTGTTGTTATGTTTAAACATTTGTTTAAAAAATGTGATTCAAATATTTAATAATGTCAAAATAATAACACACTTCAAGCTGGATAACTTCAAGTAGCTTTCAATGCTCTTGTCTGTAATCCACACTTTTTGTAAATTTCTCCTTAAATAAAACCACTTAATTAACAAAAATATGATAAGAGCGAGACAAACTTAGGCCTAATCCTTCTGAATTATATAAGCCTTGTTAATCCCAGGAGTATAAACTCTCTTAATTAACTGGAGCCACATTAAGTATTTTTCTATGTATGGACACATGAAACTAAAAATTCACATTCAAGCTATTTGTCTATAAATATCAAAATCGACTAAATAGCATATAATATATTTAGAAAAAATGGTGTAAATGTGGACAGTTTTATCATAGAAATATTTTTTTTAAAAATAAAACCATTCTTGTATTATATACATACCACAGATGTGTATTACCTATATTTCTATGCATAAACTTTAAAACCCCAAAAAACTTAGAAGTTCAGATACATTTGCAGTTACTTTTTAAGTTAAAAATTATTTTATATTTATAATTTATAAAATATATATTCTTGTCAAAAATTAAATTCAGTATATTTAAAATTACATCCACAAAGTACATTCCGTTCTTACTTTTTGCTGTAACAGACATCAGAGTACAATTCTCTGTATGTTCAGTAGTCAAATTAATTCATTAGGAAATATTGCCATTTTAATATTAATTAGAAGCTGTCTTGAAGTGGCTTATTTAAAGAAAAAGTCAAGTTTGCAATTTCTATAAATTCTCAATAATTTCTTCAAATTTTAAGACTGTGAAATATGTTTTGAAAAACTTCATTTTCTAACTCTTGTTGAGTGCCGAAAATTCATACTGAGGAACACAAATAAATGTGCATGGAAACTCCCATAGTTTTGGAGCATTATCAGGGTGGTAATAATTTTCTATCATTGAATATAAAACATGGTCGGTTTAAGAAACCCTAGGAATCAAAACACCACTGTGTAGTAAAAGACATCTAGTCATTTAAAAGACATGTGTTTAGGGCGGGAATATATACTACTAGTTGATGTGAGAAACGGAGAGTATCAATGTTATTAGAAGTTTAGGAATCTGTATCATACAACTTAGAACAAGTTCTAAAGGACTTGTTGTTTCAACCCATTACAATGGATTCACACAGTGAATGAGGCGTTAGCCAATGTTAAAGGACTTTTATTGGAAACAACTAGCTTCCATAAATCACTAATGCTATGACACCTATTGACTCTTTTTTCACTAACATGTCGTTTCTGAAGGATAAAATTTTAAAATAATGTAAAAGAAGCTATTATAGCATGATTGAGATCAGAGAAAATGTTTTAGTGGTACTTGCAAAATTTCATAGCCCACATATGCCTAAACAGTTGCTTGAAAAGTTGTGCGACTACTTAAAAAAATAGTTTACAGTTTTCAGAATAGCTTTTTCTGTGTTTTTGTTACCAAATGCCACCTTTACTTTGTAAACTTTCCAAATGGAACTTACTTTGTGAATGCACCTTCTACAATAGTGTTTTTAGAGTAAATTTAGTAGATCGAGAATTTATTAAAATGTAAATTCATTAAAGTCAATTATTTTTTTAGATCATGCTTCAACAGCTTGGATCCTGCCATTTACTGCAGGAGGTTTTATCTACATCGCAACTGTGTCTGTGATCCCAGAACTGTTAGTAGATACACAGTTTTGGCAGTCTGTCAAGGAAATTATTGCACTTGCAGTGGGGGTCTACATGATGGTTTTGATTGCACAATTTGAATAACAGAAGCCAAATGTTACTTTAAAAAAGTTACTTATTTCAAGGAAAAGACAACCTTTAAAACTGTCTTAACTTAATTGTATGTTAAGACATCACAGCCTGACCAATTGGTTTCTAAATTTTCAGGCTATTTCAAAAATAATTCAAAAGTAAGACTTTTGTATATGGTATTGTGTTGCTCCTTCATATTAATATACATATATCGATATATTTTTCCTGTATACTTATCATAGAACATTAATTTTTTTTTAAATTTCTAATAATAAAATATACATTTTATAAAAACATTTGTATCATAATTAATTTATTTAGAGACGTTTAAAGTTTGAAAAGTGTTACTTTTAATTTAGTTATCCATACTGGTGATACTTGGTATAATTGCATTTTTATAATTTGGTATTCACATTTATGTATTTCTTCACAATAGTTATTGAATTTGTAGGATCTATGTTTCATTACTTAGAGCATTATCAAAGATTCAAAGAATGAATGTGTAAAAAAAGTATGACATTTTAAGAATAACAAGATTGCTTAGTAAAATAGTGGTGTTCCTTTCTAAATTTAATTTCTAAGTCCTTGACGACCGGTTTAGTAATGAAACTCAAGACTCAGAGAATTTAGTTAATGTATTATTGAAAATTACAGAATTTATTTATTATATTATTTCTTTATTTACAGATTTTGTTGTGATTATTTTTTTTTACTTCAGGTATGAATTTAATCGTGTATATAATAGCTGAAGTAATGTTTCTTTCTTTATTATAGCTAGTGATTTTGAGGTACTCTTGTTAATACATTCCGGAAAGGAGATTCACTGATTGTATACTTCCTAAACTTAATAAATCATTAGATATTTTTGCATTGTAAATTTTAAAATATTTATTGAACATTTTTAAGAGTTGGGCTCACTCTTGTTATGTACAATTATTTTGTTATGCAATTGTATTATTACATTAAACAGTGGTGATAAAAACAGTTTGATTGAGTTTTCTTTAATGTACAACTCTATTTTGTAGCAATATGTGTCGCCTAAGTAAATATTTGTTTCTTTTCAAGGAAAATATTATGCTAGTATTTTACTTTTTGATTAGGTAAAATTAAAATTCAACATGTAAAACTTAAAAGATTTCTATAACTGTTTTATATTGAAAAATCAATCTTATAATTAATAATTATTGTCAGAATTTTCAAAGGAAGCATTGTTTGCATATCACAGATATTAAACAATGGGGTTTTTCTTAGAAATGTGTAGTCAACTGACCCTATGCAGCTTATTGTATTTCAAGTTGCAGTTTGGATTGATTGGTTGTACTGGATTTTTTGTTGCAATATTGATTGCAAATCCTGCATATTGAGATGTTTTAAAACAAAAATATTTATCATATTAAAGTATGACAATATCTCATGATCAATAGGAAGATTTAACCTCAGATCCACAATGGTAACATAATTAATAATATTACCTAATAATGTATTTTTTAAATACCTTTTTGTAAAATAAACATACTTAAAAGTATGAGTTAGGAAACTAAATATTTTAACATTATTTTAAGACGTGGCTATATAAAACATAATTTTAAATGGCTAGAAAACTAGCAACAGAAAACCATGTCAAGTTTACTTTACTGTAGTTGGGATCATTTAAATGCATTAACAAACAATATTCTTATTTTATCTAAACTTTAGGACGATGTTAGACTGTGAAAAAACTGTCAATTTTTATAAAAATTTGCAAGAATATCTTTCCTTTTCCAAAGTTAAGTGTTTCTGAAGTATGCTTTTTTACAGGATGAAAATTTTTAATGTCATATTCAAATATAAAAAAAACCTTTTCTCACCTTGATTAATTGAAGGTTAATTGCAATTTGTCACCCTAAAAAAACTATACCCTGTGACAAATTGTAATACAAAGTTGTAAAAGTTTCAGTGATTTTTTCCTAATGGTTTAAAACCCCCTCCATCTGTCTAATGTTATTTTAATTATTTAAATGTATCAGCGTTTAGAAACCAGTCTAAGGGTGGGTGGCTTTATATGCTGAAATTATGAAGAAAATTTTCCTTATTGTTTGAAAAGTTTAAGGTGCATTTGTAATAAATTAACACATGTCTGCCTATTTTACGATATTAATTCTTAACCCTTTGGACGCCAGCCGCTCGGGCCGCAGCGCAACTCCTGACCGCCAGCCGCTCTGTCAGCGGTACTAGCGAGAACCGCCAAGGCCTGTTTGAACGTTTTTGCACCGGTTTACATTTCGCTCTGTGCTTTCCTTAGTTTTTATGCAAATGTAATGATTTTTTTTGTTCTATAGATAATTACATGGGCTATCAACATTTAGTAATTAAAAAAGTGTTACTTGTACAACAACATTATTAATAAATCAATAATGCCTAACAGAAAAAAAATTTATACAAAAAATCTACTTTAGATAAAAAATTAGGTAGTAAAAAAAATATTTTTATACATCGCTTAAGGTTTTATTCAATTTAGTAACTAAATATCATGCTGTGTGCAAATTTTCACAACTCTACTACAAAAAATAGTTTGTCAAAAACACATTTGTTGACAAGAGAAGTACTTGATTTTTTGGGGATTTTTTTGTTCGGCTGGCAACCAAAAGCAAATATGTTTTGCGACAATATTTTGTTTGTCCAACAGGTATTTTTTGCTTCAGGATAGGAGGTATTCCTTTTCTGTTTATTCGTAACGTGCCTGTCAAATGAGTCATCTTCGAATACAAATCCTTGGCCAGTGGAAATGAGGTAAAAAAATTATCTACGAATACGTGAAATCCTTTATTCAAGTAGTTTCCCATGTCTAATAATTTCATAACGACAGTATACCCAAGTCCCTTGTTGACACTTCCATTATTTTTATCTGTATCTCTTTTGCCTTTGTAAAAAAAAGGACAAACAGTAATGAGAAAACACTCATGAGTAACGGCATCGCGCTATATGAGAGCATGTGACTTATCAGCTCTGCCCCCGATGACGACAAAAAAAAAACAAATAGCTGAGCCAAGGTCACTGGTACTACCATTGTGAAAATTATTTTCCTGTAGTGTTAGTGACTTCAACGAAAGTCCAAAATAATAGAAACACACTTTAAAAGTGTCTAAATACATCTTAAAAATAATGTTTTCCTTGCGGTCCGATTGATCGGACCTTGGCGGTTTTCACCTACACATCATTGGTCCGATAGATCGGACCGTGGCGTCCAAAGGGTTAATAATTCCAGAAATTAAGATTTATGTAGATTTTATACATAATAGGATATTTTATTAATACAAATGTATAATTCGTAAGAACTACTAGCATAACTGATATCCAATAATTAGAGGAAAGGTTTGGCAGTTATCATCAATGCATGTTCTACATGCTGTGTTACAAAATGTTTCAACTACAGCTGCTACTGGCAATTTTTAAGACAAATACAGCCTACTATGTATTTTTATTTCTGAGCCATGTCTAAGTTTGTGAATAAACCCTTTTAATGTCTTCACCCAGAGTATTGAATGTTGAAACCAAGCTTTAACTGTTGAAACATGTTTACAGTAGCATTTTTAATGCCGTTCTTTTAATGCATGTTGACTGAAGCAGCTATGAGTCTTGTTCAGTCTTTAACACATTCACTGCGGCCGTCAAGACGGGTCGAGTGCCAGTTGGATACAGAAGGCCACTAGCGTGAAATTCATAAGGTGCTTTTTTTCTGATGGTTTTGCTTTAGAAATAAAAGAATATGACAATAAAAGTTAATTTTGAGCCTCAAAAATGGAAAAAATAGTAGGCCACCATTTTGTCTCCGATCGGAGTCGGCAGCAATTTGCTAGCGTCCGATGATTATCAGTATTTTATTTTTAATGTTATGCATGTAATTCACATTTGTAACTGTAATAAATAATAATCACTGAAATAATAAATAAACATTATTTTGTGAAATAAAAACTACAAATTAACTTTTAAAATATTTAATAAAAATTATTTACAAATTTTTGCGATCCCATATAAATCAGTAGGCCTATGAGTGTTTTCAGTTTAGGCACTATCAACTCTTTCCAGTTATTTATTCTTGACAATGGCGTGAGATTTGGTTTAGCAAACACATCCCATGCATAAATATTAGTAGCTTTCACAATATTCTCCAAAAATATGTCATCAGGAAGTAGTCTGAAACAGTCATAGGGTCAATTTTCTCCCGGGAATGGAACGATAAATTTATTTTCCTTTGTAAACATAAAGTTGCGAAGGCCTAATATACTAGGTGTCCATTGAGGATTATATATTTCTTCTTCCAAATCGGAATCAGACAGTTCCTCGCGATCGTAATCGACTTCCTCTGTAGGTGGATTCAGGTCACTGTCATGGCCCTACTCAGAAGCCCCATTTGTAGGGTTCCTAGTACATTATACTGCATCATTGGTATTAAATATACAGTCCTTACAAGTCTCAGGCACACCTTCCATGTCGCAAATCATGTCACTCACAGCCACGGACATGCACTAAACTCTCACTAACACTACTGACACAATAATGGCGGGTAATCTTGACCAAACTAAAACAAACATCCGACATACGTCACCTTGACGCTGCAACACTCAACTGAGTCTCTTGTACAACGCTAAATATTATAATTAATTTCATATTCTTATACATAAGGCCTACCATCACGATAAAATATTTTTTTATGTTTAGACGTTGAATTACTTTATTACAAAAAAATAACCCGCAAACACCTCTCCTATAATGAAAACAGTGGTCCAGTAAACATTGCTTACACATTTAAATAATTTAAAATATTTTTAGAAATTTGACGTTCAGAAAATTACAATTGTACAATAATGATGTCTAAAATTATCTACAATGCATTTATATAGTATTTCATTGTGAAGTCACCCAAATATAAAATTGTAAAACGTTTAAATGTTAAAGGGTAATTGTGCGGAATAAACCTCCTCAAGCACCCTCTCCCGTTTGAAACTCTGCGCCCTCTCGAAGGTTAATAGGCAAGCACAAAGCAAAATATGATGAAAAATGACAAACTTCTGACACACAAAATGTATTAATCCACACTGAGGCCTATTTTGGGATTTATTATATAAGTTTATTATTTATTTACTTAAAATAATATATTTTATCCCTACATTAACTATTTCTAAATAACTAAACATTCAAAAAATTGAATGTTTTGAAGAAATTACAAAATTTTGCACAAAAATAAAACCCGGATCTCCAACTACACATCAATTTATCATTCCAATTTACCAAGGTAACCATTAAAATTCAAACAGACTCTGTCATTCTGGGATGAGAATGGCATTCTTTTCTTAAATAAATATCTTTTACCTCTTTTATGTAGGCACTAGCTTGTCTGTTTTTTCAATGTTTCTTGAGTAAGTTATCGTTCCAATTAGTCATTAGTCACTTACTGTTTTAACTCATCTATTTTCAGTTACTCTGCTTAAATGGTCATACCACAACAGTTTTCTTTTTGCCACCCTTTTATTGTTTTCCCCCTTATATGCTTGTGCTTCTTTCTCTGTCCCTGAGTGTTTTAATGATCAATTTATCCAATGATTTCATTTGTTTTTTCCAACATTCTCTTTGAATCTACTGTAAGGTCGATTCTAGAGGATATGTCATTATTGGTCTCTCAACTGCTTTGTAAATTCTGTTTTTCATTTTTCTCTTTATATTTTTATTCCTCTCCATTGATTTATTCATACAACCCCTACAATTCTGTTTGCTTTATTTACCTGTTCCTCCACTGTCTTCAGCTATCCGTTTTATGAGAAAGAGATTCCCAGGTATTTGAATTCAATTACTTATTCTAATATTTTCTCCTCTACCTCTAATTTGCATCTCAGAGATCATTTATCACCACCATTTACTTCGTCTTCTCTGCTGAGATTGTCATATTAAACTTCTTAGTGATTATGTAGAAATAGTAAAGCACCCTTTATAGATCATCTTCATCTTGTTCATTAATATCGTGGCTGTCTGGGTAAGAAATTATTTAAATTTAGTTCCTTCCTATCTGATATCCTTTCTAAGTTTCCACCCCTTTTTATAATTTCATCCTTGATCAAGTTGTATTGTAATGTCAATAAATGAAAATACGTAGGTAAAGTCTTAATCGGATGAACTATACATTACTGCCATCAATGTTTGCTCTAAGGTGTTTGTTTACTTCATATCAGTGCTAGTCCATAACAATCATATTAGGGGCACTGTAGTATTAAATTCATAGAAAACATCTTCAATGATAGTGGAATTGTGACTCAATAAGGTCTGATATCTTAACATGTTTAAAGCAGTAAAAGTATCAAGGCCTTCTAAAGTAAATGGACAAATTAACCCATTCACTAAGCAAGACGGAATTTACCCGTCATTATTGTTTGAGCGCCGTGAATACCAAGGACGTGCAGTGCCTGTCCTGTAGTTTTAAGGTTTTCTTTATTATAACAGATAACTTTGGTGTCTAGTTATGCACAGCTCTTTTCTATACTCTTTGTTTGGTGTTCTCGTAAATATAACCTCTATTTTAGTTCTTATTTAGAAGTGTTTGCACGCTCATTCTTAGGTTACGTTCGTTGTTCAGTTTACATTTTATAATGGCTAATCTTGAACAGGTATTTCATGATTCAGAAGAATTTACAGAGTTCATAAATACTGTATTATTTGATAGTGATGAGAAGTAATGGAAAATATTGACTGTAGGATTAGTAAAAGTGATAGTTATTCTGAAAGTAATAATGACAGCGAAGAAAATACGATAACACCGAGTTGTGTGTCTAGTGTTACAGAATGGTTGTGGGTTTCTTAGCCTAATAATGTAAGATTTCAAATGCTAGGCCTTCAAGACGATGTAAAGTTGTTGTACAAAACAAGGAAAAAGAAAAGAAACTGTATACCAGTGCAAAAAATGTAAAGTCCCACTATATTTGGAAGACTGTTTTGAGGTTTATCATACCCAGAAAACTATTAAAATTTAATTAAATTAGTGTACATATTGTAAAAAGTGTGTAAATATGTTTGTTCATTAGTGTAACAAATCATATTGAAGAAATAGCTGAGGTGAGTGTTAATAATTCATTTTTGCCATACTAATCAACTAAAACTATAAAAATCAAAAATTTATTCGGTACTGAGGGTCACATTCTTTTATGATTATTTTGATAGTGAATGGGTTAAGGGTTGGGTCACAAGACCACAACATTTAGAGTTCAATGTGTTATAAAGAATATGCAGAAATGGTTGACACTTTGTTTACTTCGGTGTTAAGTACAAGTGTTTTGACAGTGTAGATTGACATTGCTATTTTTTCAAAATCTGTTTTGTAATATATAGTTGTGCAATAGTTTTTAGTGTGAACACATTAAATCATTCAACAAATTAAGCATAGAAAAATAAACCTTTAGGTGTCACAAAGTATGACAGTTTCATGAGGAAGTTAATAAATCAGGTTAAATTATGGCCTATTAGTCTCTTGAACTAACACATTGAGATGGTATACAAAAAAGTTATCTATGTCCTTCAAATGCTTATTAAATAACTAATGTATACTATTTGTTCATTTGAAGCATTAATTGAGAATGTGCAAAGAAAAGTGATCCTGTATTAATTTACTAATACTACAGTAGATGCCATCATTTCTGACCTGCCTTCTACTACTGAACTTATGTTGCCTCAACCAACAACTCTCTGTCATAATCATAAAAAAAATCAAGAGCAACAAAAATAATGTCAATTTAAAGCCAAATACAAAATTCTGGATTGTTGTTTGTCACAACAGACCAGGTCATAGTGCAGTTCATTGTACCATAAGAATTGCAAGAGTAAATATTAAAGAAGTGGTTGTATATAAGTTACTTAATATATTTTTTCAACTTCGTTTTTGTTTTGTATGCAACTTTGAAATTTTCTAACACCTTTGTGCATGTGCTTGCTCATCTTATTTTCTCCATGTCTTCCAAATTTTTTGTAGCAAAAAGATTGGCTGCAGGGACTCCAAAAAGTGTAGACTTTCTCTACAAAATTCAAAATTAACAGCATAGGTCACATATACACCAATAAAAGGCAAGCATGTACAAAATATTTAACATTATAAATAGCATCATTGATGTGTTTTCTGCAATCAGCATGTTGATATATAGAAAAGTAGTCTAACACTAACTAATTTTCTCTTTTAAATTTTGTTAATCGTTTTCTTGGGCATAAGAAATAACCATCAAATAATTTATTGATGTCAACTCGTGTGTACATAATTTTTCAACAAATTTTAGCTTGAAAAAATATTTGAAATCTTTGTGGTTATTGTTTAAATAAATGGATAGATTTTGTTAGCATTTTTAAAGAAAAAATTACTAAGACAAAATATTTTTCATTGCACAAGGAAAAATTGGATCCTCTAAGGAAACACCTTTGGAAGAAGAAGCACAGAAGAACATTTTGGCTAAGAAATGTACTAATATGTATCAGAGCCAACACTACAGATTTAGTAGCCCAAAGCAATAAACCTACAAAATTCTTTAGTTTGCCAATGATCTGTTGTTTGAAATAGATTTAAATCTGTCAATATATGCAAAACACGAACACCAGAAGATGTAATTTGTTTCAAAGTAAAGGAAGGTTTCACTGCATTGTCAATTTTTAAATATTGCCTGTTAGAAAATAATGCTCTACTGGAATCAATGACTATAGTAAAGGATAATTGCTATAGCACTTTAGAAAATCAAAGCCTGTGTGGAATGTTAATAGTGTTATTGCTTTTTAATTAGTTGCTTATGTATACTAGAATAGTAATTTCTAGTAGATTTTGAAACAAAAAGCTATGTTGGTTATAAAGCTGTTCAAAAGGTTCTAATGTAATGCGTGTATTTTTATGATGAAATAAGAACTTCTTCTTTTATGATGAAAACAAAGCAAAACGTTTACAGTATGTCTCATACCACTTGTAAAGTGATTGCTTGGATTTATTTTTAAATAACATTGATAATTAAAAAAAAATTACATGATAAGAGCAAGATGAACTGTGAAATAATCTTTATAGTATTAACAAATTAATATTATATGAAGCCTTTTGCATTTTTAAGCTTTATTGATTCTAAGGGAAATTACTTAAAAATAAATATGACTGGAAAGGCATGTAGTCAGGATTACCTATTTTTAAATTTAAAAGTAAATAAATAATACATTTAAGTAAATGGCTGTTAACTTCTACTGTTCTGGTCATTGCATTATTTATTAATGTACACTATAACCATCTAAATATGAATTTATGCAATCATATTTAGTTCCAGAGTAATGTTCAGCCTGTTTTTTGATTGACCTTTATAAACAAAACTTATTTCTACACACTAATTTCAAGATAAGTGTAGAGTCTATTTCATATATAGCAGGCTAAACATTAAAATTTTGTTTATATCCATTTGTGTAGTAAAATTTGTTTTCCCTTTTTGTTGTTTTGTGCCATAGATTATAAGTTAGGATTTATGTATGATACATAAAATAGTTGTGCTAAATTCTTTGTTGATGAGCAATGCCAACTAAAAGAAACACCAGTATCATAAAAAAACGAACCAAACCTCAACACTCTAATACAATGTTAAATTTACAAAGATACCAGACACAAAATAAACACATTAAATCAACAAACATAGTATAAATCATATATACTGTTTTATTTCATTATTGAACCCCTGCCAATAAAATTGATAGTTCTTGTGTGTACATTTTGAGGCCTTTTTAATATATACTTATTGATTTTAATTGGTAAAAAACCACTTCACACTGATATTTTTCAGCAGACATGTTTCACACTAGATTAGTTTATTGTTTAAAGCTGTAGTTCATGGACAAGTAACACCAATACTAGACAATAGTAACTCAGCATTGAACAATACATTGATCTAGTGTCTAGCATCTGTAAAAAAAATCGGTAAGTAGTGGATTTTTGCCAAGTAATATCAATAAGTAAATATTAAAACTCGTTGCAGCCCCACTCAACAAAACATCATTGTGACCACAATAGACACTGATAATAATAGATTGATTCATGCAGTTGAAAAAATTTTGTAAATTAAAAATATACTTTAATTATAAGTTTGCAAGTCATGATCCTACAAAGTTCTCAACTGTAATACAAAATTGGATTCATTTGAGATGATCCGAAAAATTGCAAGTAGTGTTCATCTCGTGCATCGCAACTAGACACAGTACCATCATCACAGATGTCATTTTCCACTATGAAAAAAAATTTTTTCAAAGTTCTAGCATCATTTGCATCCTGTCTATGACTAAGAATGTGTTAATCCATCATACTGAAGAAAAGGTTTTAATGAAACTTTACGCATAAAGAGACACTAACTTAATGAATAAGGGCCATTCCATGTCAAATCAACCAATGGTCTGAACCTCAACATCTCAGATTTTTTGCATGATTGTTCCTACCATCAAAATTAACAAAAATGCAAAATATCAGATTTTCGGACTTATAGTTTTTTAATTATTAATTTTCAAAAATAGTAAAAAGTACGAAAATTGTCAGCACTTTGGTTACTGTAAACTGCTCTATTTTCAAAACTACTAAACATACAAGATTGAAATTTCCACCATTTTATTATGTTTTATAAGAGCTTTAATTTGATACCATACATGGTCATGTTGGTAAATTTTACCATTTTCCAAAAATTTTCTAAAAATAAATTTTGAAAAATTTCAAAAACAAATTTTTTTATTTTTCTGAAAAAAACATATGTTATTTGTACACTATTACAGTACATACATGCCAAATTTTAGAATGGGATCATATTTTAATAAAATATTTTTTGTCTAAACTCATCAATTTATCGGTGTACAATGGAGTCTATAGCAAAAAACGTAGACGACTTTGTTGATGAATTTCTAGAAATGCTCTTAAAACCGAAAACTCATTCATTCCTAGCCTACATGCAAAAAGAATGCTTCTCAGAGAAGAAAGAACACTTGGCATCAGGGGAACTTATCATTAACTGTGACTTTGCAGAAAATTATTCATTTATTATCCGAGACGAAGTACAGTCATTTCATTGGACATCACCTCAGGCTACTGTACACCCTTTTATAGTTTACTACAATTGGGAAAACAGAATAAAACATTTAGATTATGTTTTTATATCAGACGGCTTAGAACAAAATACTGTAGCATTTAATGTATTCCAGACTAAGTTGATTTCTATACTGAAAGAAACTATACCTTTTGAAATCAAGAAAATAACATACTTCTCTGATGGTAGTTCGGCACAATATAAAAACAAGAAAAATTTCCATAACCTTAGCTTTCATAAAACTGATTATGGAATCGAAGCAGAATGGCAGTTTTTTGCCATGGAAAAAGTGCCTGTGGCGGCCTTGCTGCCAAAGCTAGTCTCCAGCGCCCTTATGATAATCAAATTTTAACACCACTGCAGTTGTATGACTTTGCCGTGGATAATATATCTGGAATTGATTTTGTATACTGCTTGCAACAAGAATATGCAAATATGGGAAAGAAACTTGCTGCAAGTTTCAATGACTCAGTAGCCATTGTTGGAACCCAAAAGTTTCATTCCTGCAGCCCAATTTCAGAAAATCGCATCAATGTGAAGTATTACTGCTACAGCCCCTACCAGTTTACTAAAACAGCCTTTGAGTATATAACACCGACAGATCTACAATACATCGAATCTGGCTTTGTGACTGTTGCCTATGATCAATCCTGGTGGCTTTCATGTATTCTTAAAAAGAATAATGAAACTTGTGAATATGAAGTGAGTTTTCTACATCCCAAAGGGCCTGCAGCATAATTTTTTTACCCAAAGCCTTGTGACATTTTAACTGTCCAAGGTGAAACACTACTTCAAAAAGTAGAACCAACGACTACAACTGGAAGGATGTACAAATTAAGCAAGGAAGAATATTCGCTGTCTTCAAAGACTTTAGAAAAGTATCTCAAGAGAAACATCTAACTAAATATCAAGAGCAATATCTTATGTTGAATTTTGTTAAGTTTAAGTAACTTTAAACCTAACCTAGTTTATTAGGTGGTGCCTACTATTTTTATAAAAACTTTTAAAGATGCAGTCATAAACCTATTTTTGATTTTTGTGTGTGAAATCTGATGAGTGCGACTGATCGATACCTACATGTTAGGGTAGGTAAAAAATATTTTATTAAAATATGATCCCATTGTCATTCCATTCTAAAATTTGGCATATGTGTACTATAATAGTTTACAAATAACATATTTTTTTCAGAAAAATAAAAAAATACGTTTTTGAAATTTTTCAAAATTTAATTTTAGAAAATAGTAAAATTTCATGATATCAACATGATTATGAATGGTATCAAATTAAAGCTCTTGTAAAACAGAATAAAATGGTGAAAATTTCAATCTTGTATGTTTAGAAGTTTTGAAAATAGAGCAGTTTAGAGTAACCAAAGCGCTTACAATTTTCGTACTTTTTACTATTTTTGAAAATTAATAATTAAAAAACTATAAGTCCGAAAAATTTGATATTTTGCATTTTGATGGTAAGAACAATCATACAAAAAATCAGATCATTCTGAAACCTTAAGGTCCAAAATAATTTTTTAGTTGGTTGATTTGACATGGAATGACCCATAAACATACTTATATAAGGATAGTTAAAAGTAAGATTCTTCAAATAAATCTAGTATTTATATTTTATACACACTTAAATAGTCAACTTTGCACTGTATGTGGTGCAGAAGCCAGTCACCTGACTCAGAGCACTGTTAGAGGGATTAAATAGCGAGATTATTATTATCGGAAACTAGAATTTAGAATGTCCCCCCTTTAAAAGAATTCTGACTAGTAATCCCCCTCGGGTTGTGGACGGTGTGCATATTTACAATATATATAAAATATAATAGATCTGAAACATTTACCTGTTGCGGGTAGTCTTTATATCTATGTTACCTCTTGTGTTCACTGGTTTCCTTAGGAAGTGGCAAGCAGACAGGAAATCGTTCATGCAATGACCAGCTAAACCCTGAAAAACGTTTTGTTTGATTCTCACTATACGACAACTACTTTTTTAAACTTGATTCTTTTAATTTAATAAGGGGCCGGAAAATTCAGGTTTGTCACGAACAGCTGTTTATTATCAGTCTGCTGCTGAGTGCTGGTTTCCCATGGCAACCACTGAAGCTACCTTTCATTTATTGTTATTGAGGTTTGGTGGCAATATAAAAAAACCGTTATAACGCTATGCTGGTCACCAACACACACGGCCTCGTCATTAACAATGGTCAACAAATTGGATTAATTTTGCCTTTTGTACCCAAATTATAAAAAATATGTATCATACAAATTTACAATTAGAAATTCACTTTTATAATATAAATTTAAAAAATAGAATTTTATAATTTGCAATAAAATTTCCGAAACCATTACCGAATTATCAAAATTCCTATTTAAACCCCGATATTTCCCGACACTAATAATTTCCCTATAAATCCTGATATATCAGTTATCTCGATCGGTGGCCACCTTGATTATAAACTTGATATATTTTATATGCCTACCATTTTGAAATTAAAGTGATGTTTTCAGAAACTGCATAGAAACACATGTATTGGTTTGACTAATAATCATCAAAGTATGAAATTCATTTTTTAAATCTGCTTTTAAGATATAAATTTTTTTTTAATAAAACAAGCACACAGGTGGAAAAAAATCAACTTGGTTTAAAAAAAACAACAAATACCAACATACTTAGAATGTATTAGTTATATTATTTCATTAATATGAATATTACTGATAAAATATTTAATATTATCCATAAATTAACACATCTATTTGTAATTGCATACAACTAAATTATTGTTACTATTTTTAACTGATTATTCATTTTAAAATATATAATAAATGCAAAACAACATTAATATCATTAGACCTATTAGAATGAAGTGACAATATCATTGGTCTTTAAATACTCCCAGTTAAAAAAACTATAATACACTTAAAATTTATTTAAAAAGGCGTGCCTTATAGACTAATTTGAAAATAAATATTTTAAATATAAACAAATTTAAAACAATTTTAGAAAGGTACAGTAAGTGGATTTCAATTATAAAGGTTACTTTAATATTTTGCTTAAAATAATATTAATTTTTATATGTAATTTTTTCCATGTGTATAATCTTTTTAATTTATAACTGTAGAAACCAAGCCAACCTATAAAAATGTAAAAAAACGATTTTGCAGTTTAGTTTAGGGCAGTTGATGTAAGAACAGCAACTCCTCGTTCATAGAAGCTATGGTGATCCTGTCCAGGAGCAATATTCAAGTCAACAGTGAATAACAATTCAGTACGAGTTGAATTAAGATAAACAGGAAGTGACAACTTTCCTTGACGGATGTCTGCTCCAGGAGATGCCCTGGATAAACAGGAGAAGAAAGCTATATCAATAACAATTAAATATAACTAGAACTACATTAATGTTAATATTTTAACTGAAGTATAATTACTATGAATTAATAAACCATTTATATTAATCACATTTTATTTTTACCTTTTTTAGTAACGTTACACTATTGTTAATAATATTTACCAAATTTTGGAGTAACTCAACAATAATTTTAGTTATAATTATTATTTTTTTGTATATTTTACATTAACCTATTTTTTTAAAATACATTCAGGAGACCTAATTAACAGATATAAAATGGTTTGTTTCAATTAAATTTAACATAAATTGTTTGAATGAGTAAACAAGTTAGGATGAACCTTGTATAGATCAGGGCCATTTTTCACTAGGTGATTACAAAATTAATTAATATACAGTACAGCCTTGATAAGTCAGCTCCCTGTAACTCGAATCTCAAGATAATTGGAACTAGTTTAGGAAAAATGCATTTTCTTAGAGTTATTGCTTAAAAGAGCGCTTAATCATAATAATGCGCAGCAATTTTATGTCCACCGAGCACACGTTCAAATTCGTAAGTTAAAATGGCAGTGCACGGTGAGTAGCCTGGCGTTCAGACAGGTGAACCTGAGTAGCCTTTAATAAGTAAGTTATTCCTTTAGCTTGCCATTTTTTTTGGTTTGATATTTGCATTTGTATGGGTATTTGTAGTTTTGTGCAAAGGCAACAAAACTAAAAAAAATGTTGTCAAAAGGAAAAAAGGCCTTGAAATATTGGACCAAATTGAGGAAGTCAGGTGAGTAAAGTCGATTATATCTGTCAATTACGTTTTTACAGTTCTTTAAAGTGTCATTAGTTTCTAATTAACTGAAACTTTGATTAACAATTCATTAATGCTGTTAGCATCTTTTGAAGGCTACATAATTTGTACTCTTGTTCTTCATAACCTTGCATCTGTAACACCCTCATGTTACATAGCACACATATCTTTTTGAGGATGATAATGTGTTAGCAAAATATACAAAGATTTATGTGAACTAAAAGTTATTTTATAACACAGGGTTTATTTACACTATAAACTGTATTCATATTATAAATAAGCTAGAATGCTCATCAAGTTTTTATTGGAACAAAATAATTTGCTGCTCAAATTAGTTTTTATTAGGAAAATAATGTTCATGAGAGGAAAAAACTGTATACATTTGTTTTTGCATTATATATAATAAATTTATTATTTGTAATATGCAGACACAATAAAAATATAAAAATGGAAAGACCAGCTTGGATGATAATCTGGCTTTAGAAAGTCAAACAGAAGCAGATTTAGATGATTTGTAAAAACAAACACCCACTGGCTGCTGTTTATCAAGGTATTTTATTACTCCTGGCTTCAGCAGTATTTCTAAATTTATAACATCTGTTTGCAGTTCCAGGATAACTACTAATCGAGTAGCATGAAGCCAGTGATTTTTATATATAACATGTATCCTAAAACCGTAGAAGAATCTATTGAAGATTAAAGTAATAATGATGAAAATCACTCTTATTTTAATCTTCTGTTAAAATGAAAATGAATTTGAGTTTTTTTTGTATTAATCTTTGTTTCTATCTGATATTTGATAACTGAAAATATATTGACATTTATTTAGTAAAGGGTACACTATATTTTTGTTTAGTAACCTATAATACAAAATAACATTTTATAAAATTTGTAAGATTACCTTACTGTAACAAAAAAAAAAAAAAAAAAATTAACAAATTGTTATTTAAAAACAATCTTATGAAGAAGATATGAAAAAATACCCATTGTTATTTATGGGAGAAATAAGTCTGGTTGATTAACTATATTATGAATTATTTTCCTTTATGATTCATAACACTTACTAAAATTCGAACTAACAATATTTATAACTTACCTTGTCCACCTTAAAAGAGTCATGGGCAGATCCATCATGATTGTAGAAGTAAGTAGAAGCTGATTGTTTCGACATTGCGCACCTTGCAGTTTCAACCCTTACAAAACAATTAAATAAATATTATTTTGTAGCCAAGATATGATTTGAGAGATATTTTAAGTCAAACTATACTATACTAAAAGTAGTTACCAAACTACAGTTGTTAACAGAATTATAGGTACCAAAACCACTCTTTATAGTAGTTTAATCCATCAAAGTGCTATAGATATGCAAGTTTTACATACTATAAAAATATAGAAACTGAAATGTTCCCCCCCCCTTAAAATCAGAGATTGAAATTAAACAAATAATTAAAATTTGTTTTCTGAGTTAAATTTACTTGCAATTGTATAAAACAGATACAAGCAATAGCTTGTTCCAGCTTAAGCAGATCTACTGTTTTTATGTGAGTGAAAACAGTAGACAATTGGACCTTTTAGAAAAAAATAACTTTTTTGAGTTCAGAAGGTAAATATAGGACACACACACACACATACATACGAGGTCTGTTCAAAAAATATGCGGACTGTTTGAATTTCGCGGCTGTAGTTAGTTTCAGGAGAATCCCCTTGGTGTCGCTAGGTTCTTATAAACCAGCTGATTAAAACGCGGTATTTCAGTCGCAGATATTTTCATTTATTGATGAGTTACCAAAGTTTAGTAAAGACTGTTTTTTTCGTTTGTCGGATTGTAAAATGGACAGCCTGAAAGAGCAATGAATTGGTTTTTTGAGTTTTGGGAATAAGAAAAAGTCACAAGGAGCAAGGTCAGGTGAGTAAGGGGGGTGGGAAAGAACAGTGATCGAGTGTTTGGCCAAAAACTCACGAGTTCTGAGTGCTGAGTGAGCTGGAGCGTTGTCGTGATGGAAAAACCAGTTATCACTTCTCCACCTTTTCTGCCCTTTTGTCGGACGGCGTCCCTCAGACGTTTCAGTACTTCAATGTAGGTAATCTAGTTGACTGTATAGCCTTCAGGGAGGTACTCGTAGTGAACAACACCCTTAGAATTAAAAAAAAAATGTCAGCATCACCTTCACATTCAACCGAACTTGGCGAGCTATTTTGAGTCTTGGGGACGTTTGACTCACCCATTGGGATGATTGGACCTTCGTTTCAATGTCATAACCATACACCCATGATTCATCACCAGTTATCATGCTTGACAAAAAGTTCTCATCTTCATTTGAACGATCAAGCAGTTCCTGACAAACTCGGACGCGATTGGCTTTTTGGTCGTCGGTCATCAGGCGTGGCACAAATTTTGCTGCGGCGCGGTGCATCTTCAATTTTTCGGCCAAAATCTTGTAACAAGATCCAACTGATATTCCACACTCTTCGGAAAGCTCCCTAATGGTCAGACGTCGATTTTCGCGCATGTTGATTTTGTCAACGTGTGGGTCGTCAGTTGACGTTGAAGGACGTCCAGGACGCTCATCGTCATCAATTGACTGTCGGCCACCCTTGAAACGTTCATGCCACTTGAAACATACAGTACGCTTCATGGCAACATCGCCGTAGGCCGTGTTAAGCATGGCAAATGTTTCTGTTGCAGATTTCCCTAGTTTTACACAAAATTTCACAGCAATTCGTTCCTCTTTCAGGCTGTCCATTTTACAATCCGACAAATGAAAAAAAATACTCTTTACTAAACTGCGTGTAACTCATTAACAAATGAAGATACCTGCGACTGAAATACCGCGTTTTAATCAGCTGATTTATATGGACCTAGTGACACCAAGCGGAATCTCCTGAAACTTACTAGAGCCGCAAAATTCAAACAGTCCTCGTACACACATTCTTCATGCTATCTTCAGCTTGAGTTAAGGGAAATTTGGAGATTTAAATTTTATTTTCAAGCAAATATAAAGACATTTAACTTTTAATATAAACAATGTGTAAGGACTATATTTTTAGTGACTGATTATAGAAAAAATTGTTTAAAAATACCATGTTTAATTTTGAGTTCACACAATAAAGTAAAAATACTATTACATTATGAACAGTTTCTTTTATGAAATATACATAATTATCTTTTAAATATAGAATATCACTGCATCAAATTGTTTTGCTATTTACTCAGCAAGTGCCACATAATGAGAGTCACAAATATCATTGACTACACTTATTGCTTGGAGGGGGTGGTCAGAGTGATAGCCACCTATTAATTGCTTGTCAATTCCAAAGAGTCTATTACATGATTAGTTGTATTACACCGTAGTAAATGACATTTTCCACATTCCCATGTTTTTATACCCTATATAAAAGTGGTTTCTAGGGGTTGTAAATGGAAAAACATGTCACTCCAAAAAAAGTGTTAATTACAAGATGTATAAAGCTGTTTCAAATAAAACTACAAAATATCAGTACTATCTGCATTACAGAAAATATTTTTAACAACACCTGCTTAAAGAGTGACAATATATTTTATAGCCTCGATCGCAGTTTGAATTGTTCAAACAATAAAGTACTACAACGATTTGTATTACACTTAAAGAAAATTATGTAGCTAGGAAAAGAATAAAGATGGGTTTAAAAAGAAAATACAAAATTTTGAGGCTAAAGCGTAACCAATGTTGTTTACATTGCATTATGTAAATGTGCTCTAGAAAAAATGAGTTGTACAGATAAGGTTTATGTATGATCAGTGAACAATCAAAATTGCTTATGCAGGTTGTCTGGATTAACAAGAAACAGATACACTACGGAAAAATTACTATATGATACCTTTGTTGGGGACAGGATATATGTGACACAGAGAATTATTTTTTTGATGCTACGAAATATCATCAGTTCTTTCTACTTCATAAATGAGAATTAAATTACAATCTACTTCTTTACTTAATCTTTGTGATAGAGTCACAAAGTGGATAAGGCTTCCAGTATATTACATGATCTTTTCTGGTTTCTGAAGGAGTTTTACCTCTGGTAATTGACAAAAGCAAGATGTTAAAGAGTAAAAGAAGACATTAATACACAAATGGACCCGTCAGCAGTGATAAGTGTATTTTAAGAGTATTTGAGACAATGTAATCAAGAAAAGTAAGACATAAAATATACCAAAAAGGAACAAAAAATGAACACAAGCATTATTATTGAGCAAATTACAAATATATCAATCATATTACTGTACTGAGTGGGGCTAGTTTTAAAACAGTGAGATACATTGTTAGGAATTTAGAAGGTAGTAATATTAACATTAATTAACTTGACACATTGGTGTTTAGAGCAGTAACAAATACAGGTCAGAAGAATACTGGGTTTGTAAAATAAAAGTTACATCAAGAATCCAGTGCAGTGGTTATTATAGTTAATGCTCTCCAATGAGCTACCACTCAGAGGGCCCAGAATAATTTTCAAGGGAAATATTCAAACAACTTCCAATTATAATTGTAGAACAATGTGTAAAACTTTTCAGATTCCTTTGAAGAATGTGTAGACAAGAGAACAGAGATGATAAAATTAGTCTAGCTTTGCTAATTGTTAGCAACTTGCAAACTCTGTTTATATACAGATAATTATAAAATCCAAGTTTGACATTAAGAGCCAAGTTATTAAAAAAAAAAATACAGTTGGATGAAATACAGATGAAATAATTCATCCAAATTGGTTTGTTGAGAAACGTAAGGGTTAAACTGGATTTTTAGTCAAATAAGAAATTAGAAATGAAATCGGTAAACAGGTACAAATATGTATGTATTTTTATCCAAAATTAAATGTTAATGACGACCAACATAACAAACTTGCATGACATGCAATTCATTTTCATTTAAAACATTGCAAGGAGTATTTATCAACATAGGAGAAATAGATTTTACACAATATAATGGCATTTTTAGTTATACAGTGCAAACTCAAAACGATGTAGGAATTTTTTAAATTAGTTTTTCTATAATCTGAGAATAAAAACAAAATACTTACTCACTGCTAGAATAAAATATTATAACTTTATATTCAATAGTTAAAAATACTATTTTTTAAAATTTTTGTAATGTCCCCTAACTTTTGCCCCCTTATGCAAACTGAGAATTGCCAATAGGAGGTTTTCATCATTTTCTCCATAAATTAGTATGCAAATACACAGCTTTTACTAAAACTCGGTGATCAAAAAGCATTTCTTCGATCCATCCCATTAAACATGTTTCCTTTTTGTATTTATTTCAGATAGGTAATGTAATAATGAAAAATGATAATAACCTAATACCTAATTTATAACCTTTTTTTGGTAAAGTAATATTTATGTAATGAATTAATCAATGATGCTTTTACTATCAGATAATGAGATAAAACTATATAAAACTAGATTAGATTTAAATTCTACAAACTAATGTTAATTAAGAAATATATTATACAAAATAGATAATTTGTTATACATACAATATATAAAAATAGAGCACTATTCAATAAAGGTCTGCACCGGTTGTTTTATACTCTCAGTGAACCAAATGATATGTTTTTTAGGATTTTATATTAAAGATTAAATCATTAGCGCCATTAAAAACATTTTAATACATTAATGGACCTATAAAATGAAGCAGTCCTGTTAGTATATGAGTCAGGCAGAGAATATGAGCTAATGTTTGTTCATTGTTTCAACTTCTAATAGATAAAGAACAGTAAAGAAACTTTTAACCTGGTATCGTTGAGAGCAGATTTAGAGCTCATTTAATTTTATAGTTGTTGTTCACAGGAAACAATTTAGAATCAGCATTAGGACTAGGAAACTGATCTTGGTCCTCATGTTTATTGCACAACTTATTATTTGTAACACTAGAGAAACTATTACTTTAAGAGTAGTATTAAATTTATAGTTTCTTATTTATAACCTTGCCCATTCCTAATGAAAAACATGATTTTGTTTATATATTTATAGATCATCAATTTAAAGGAAGTATTTTATTTATATTATAAAAAATTTTAAAATGTCATACACTGCCACTTTATGATGGTTCACATATAAATAAAATAAAGTAACTATTCTAAGAACACAGAATGCTCATTTTTTTGATAACCGATAACAACCCTTTGCTGGTGATGATGATCGCTACAGTAGGCAATATATAGTCTATTGTTGTTACATGTGCTATTTAGTAAGAATTTTAGGAAATCAAGAGATGCATTTCTCATTTACCTATAACGCCAAAACTGCATTCATCCATAGACTCCACAGAATCAGTGATTGTAACATCCAGCATCAATTCTTCAAGAGACCAACTGTTTGCCTGAGCTATACATTGTCTTGTAGCTGTTATGTAGGCCTCAGGATTCAAAAGCCCACCCAGCCACACAGGGATTGTCTGTAAACATGCACCAATAAAATCTTAATTTCTAGTCAGAGGTTTAATCAGTATACAAAGATTTACAACAGCAGAAGTTTTTGTTGAAAATGTTATTGAAATACATTAAACTCTATATTTCAAATTAAACATTATCACATTAGGTCTCTTTCATGAAATCTAGATTCCCAATAGTCATGCAGAGTTAAAAACAAAATAAATAGGACATAAAAGAGAGGCAGCCCAAAATATCAGAATGGATAACAAAAATTCCAGCATTTTTTTCTAATTTCCTACCAGTTATCAAACAAAGATTATTTTCAAGTTTTTATTTATTTTGAAAGCTTAAATATAACAGTAAAAATTAAAAGTTTTGCCGTAAATGCTTATTTATAATAAGCCTGGAGTGGCATTATACTTTGTAATGTAGGCAATTAATTAAGTTCAGGAGTATATGATGGGGTACCCAAAAGTAACCGGAATAGCATTACCGGGCATTGTATACTATGCATATCTGCTGCGGAACCCATTGCAAGTTCAGTATCGCCTGAGTTGTTGATATGCTTGTTCTGTTAGCCTACAGTGACTGTTTTTCATAGCATTGTTTTATTTGTTTCATTTTTTATGATGGTAAGTTTAAGTAAACAACATGCAGCTGTGAAATTTTGGTTTCTACTTGGTAAAAATGCTGCTAAAAGTGTTTTAATGTTGAAAAACAGCTTACGAAGATAAAGCTAAATGAAAAACACAAGTGTACAAATAGCTTGCTCGGTTTTTAAAATGGTGACATGTCAATTGAAACCTCATTCTAAATGTCCATCAGCTGCTAGAAACTACAAAAATGTTGAAAAAGAGCTTGTGATCTCAGGCCGTCGACAATTGATCAACACTTAAGGGAGTTATCTTCGAGTTTATTTCAGCAAATTTTAACGGAAGATTTAAGAATGAAATGGGTTGCTGCTGAGTTCGTACCTTTGGCTCTGACTTATAATAAAAAAGAACATCGAGTTGAAACATGTCATGCTTTGAAACAACAGCTTGAAACTGATCCAGATTTTCTGTCAAAGGTCATTAATGAAAGGCGTCATTATCACCGCATCCAAAAATGTCCCAAAGACAAATCAAATTGAAAATAATGCTGATTTGGTTTTTTTGATGCCAAAGGTGTAATTCATTTAGAGTTTGTTCCTCCAGGTCAAACCACCAATCAAACTTTTTATTTGGAAGTTTTAAAAATATTGCACAACAGTGTTTGTCAAAAACAATCTAATTTGTAGCAGACAGAAGATGGGTTTTTCTGCCACGATAATGCAACTGTATACACAGCCATCTCTAAAGATTTTGGCTAAAAATGGCATGGTTAAGCTCCATGCAACTTTTTCATTTTTCCATGCATGAAAAAACATGAAAGGAAACAAATTTGACAATTTTGAAGAGGCCAAGACAAAATATTTCAAAAAGTGGAAATACTGGTGGAACAAATGTATTTTTATGATAACTATTTTAAAGGAAAGAAAGCTGTTATCAAACATTTTAAAAAATTACAGTACAAACAAAGAAGTAGGATCAACAAATAAAAAGAAATTAATTTTTTAAATCTAGAATTTAAATGGTGTCTTTTTAATGACCATAGAATATTTCCCTAAATTGTCTACTGTCATAAAAATGACATATCAAATCTGTGTCACATTGCTTGACATCCATTCTGACATTAACTTAAACAAAACAATCCCTTCTAGAAAAACAGAAAACATTTAAAAATAATTAAAAATATGGTATGACAGAGAAAATGCAACAAATTTGCATTAAACTAACCTTAATTTCCTTAGCTCCACCTTGAGAGACCAACTGAGATACTTGTTGTAATTGTTTGACTCTCTGGCTAAAGTCTGTAATCCACTGTATAACTGTACATCCACGAGGAACTGTATATCTACGCCAACTGGACGGTAGGATACCCTTTACAAGGTCACTGAGCATGGTTCTGTGATAGTTGGTTTGTTTTTTCTCCCCCTAATATGAGAACATAATTAGATAGGTTAGAATAAATAATTATGTATTAAAGTTACTTGTTTAAATATATCTCAAAACCATGAGTAAGAAATAGGAAATGATTTGCAGTTATTGTTATTAAGTAAGATATTATATTAAAAAAAAAAATTCACTCAATTTCTTGAGTACAAACAGTAACATGGATATTATAACGGAAATCATAAATATTACTAAAAACATTTTCTGGAAAATAAATTCATTTTTAATTAAATTAGGTTTAAAAAAAATTGACAATATGTAATATTCATTTACAATTATTATGGCTAAAATAGGTTATTTTCTTTCAACCCGTCATATAAAATACTTGCTTTTGTTCCGCTGACTTCAATGGAATGACCATCATCAAGCTGAAGTTGTTAAAACTGAGTCTCAGTAGTTCTCATAGATTTTTCATTTTTAAACAATGTTGTCCTTTGTCTACAGTCTTTTTCTGTTTTCCACTTCTACAATAATCTGTATATAACTTAATAGTTCAAATATCATACTTTATCCTTCACTAATACGTAGGAATCGGTAATCAAGAGCATTTCCAAATTCTCTCACACTCGGAATTTCTTAATTCAGTAGAAGAACAGGACGCAGAAATCTTCCTCATTGGGTACCGCTTTTATAAGTTGTTTTACAAAAGTTTTGGATATTATCCTTGGTGCTACACCCTGTAACGTGTTGCTCAGAAATTATATTGCATTCGACTTAGGAAATATAAAAAATTTGTTGTATTTAACACCATATTGAATTTAAAAAAAAAACTGTGTTCCAAGAGTGACTAGCGTCTATCCCCCTTTGGTTTGGAAGCTGCAGAATAATCTACAATTTTCTATTAAAGATACTAGGCTAGTTAGAACTAGACTAGAACTAGTTAAATTCATTTTTGAAAGGAAGTTTAAATGTTAAGTAGAAGTAAAAATTTTTTATTGTTAAATGACAGTTATTTAATTCCATTTTATATATTCATCTTAAAAAATAACATATGGCTGTCATCAACCTGTTTTGCCTGGGAGTATAACTTATGGACCGTTTTTCCTGGATGTAAACTTTTCCCAATAACTAACAGTTACCTTTTCTTAAGTTCCTGTCAGGTTTGTGCTGAAAATTTTTAAAGTTTTCCTTGGTGTGTTTCCTGGTAATATACATTTCATTTAGAGAATCTAATGTGGAGTTTTCTATAAAATATCCTACTGGAATAGTTTTTATAAAATTTTTTGACATTCACCCAGTGATCTGTAATCTTTAATTTACAACTATATATATATATATATATATATATATATATATATATATATATATATATATATATATATATATATATATATATTGTAATAATTGGTAATTTTGTTTTATACAAGTCTTAATAAAAGTTAATAATTTAAAAGAAATAACACTTCAATGCTGCTTTTTGTTACAATAAACTTTTAATATCTTAAAATGACATTCCTTGTTATCTTTTACAAAGTCACTTACTAATTAAAAATTCTTATTTCCTCTACAAAGAATTACAAAAATTAAGCTTTATTAGCCTAAGTCTAAATTTTGTTATGGCAGCAAGAAGTTTAGTTATAAAATTTAATATGAATTGAAATTGATTTAATTATTTCAATTTGAGCTTGAGCTCTCTTTATCTCGGGTTAAATAGGTGGGTTTTCTAAATTTTGACTAATAAATTTTGAGTTGGCACTTTCAAAAAAATATCTAAATTACAATTCTTACAAGTTAAAATTTTTACAAGTTATTTTAGTTCCTAATTAAATAATTTCCTGAATAATGTCTTCTTAATTGATCAGTTCAATGGTTTGGCTTATTGTTACTCTGTAATTATGATTTAAATACGATACTGCACTTTCCGCACTAGTTAAAAAAAATAAAATTTCGACAGCCAATTCTGAATACGTCTTCCTCGCTCCAATGCCTTGTTCCAACTGCTTACTGACGCTACCTTTGTTAGAAAAAAAAATGGCCAAGTCGTGAATTTCCGCTATTTTTTCGTTTATTCCTTGCAAGTAACAGCTTTACGGATGTCATGTTCTTCTTCTTTACGGATACACTTCTTCTTCTTAACAACTTGCACTTAAATTTCTTTGCATTTAAATCCAAAACTGTTTTATATTATATCTCCACGAGAAATATTTAAAACGAACATCCTTTGCCGGTCAATGCGCACGCAACTCCACAAATCCGTTACATCGTGTTTACTACAGAACACTCACTAGCTTGCCGTGTGAAAGTTTTAAGTGTATTTTTACATAGTTCTATTTAAATTGTTACCTATCAATTATTTCTAATACATATTCTTATAAATAGTGATTTGTGTGTTTTTTTTCTTTTATATAAAATCTTGTGATTAGATCTAAAATGTGGCCGTGTGCATTTTCTACACAAGTGAAATTAGGTTATGTTTACAATTCGTTCCTGGTATATTTTAGTAAATTTTACATACTGAATTTATTAATATATATTTATCTTATTTTGGTAAGTGCCTTTTATATGTATACTACTTCAAAATGTTACAATATATATATGAAGTTAATATATTACTATTGTAACTAATTTTGTCAGTGATTCGACAATGGTCAAGTGACCGAAAGGCGCCTCATCACTCAAGGTAAAATCATTGCACTTATTGGTGGAAAAATTACTTACAATAGTAATATATTAACTTATATATATATATTTAGGTTAGTTCTAGTAGAGCTTAAAGCTTATTTAGGAATTTTTGGACTTGATAGGAGACTGACAGACTTACCTAAAGGCAATAGTCCAAAACTGCAATCTCTTGGAAATAAGCACATATAAAACACTTAATACACTTTTATTTGAAATATTTTGATCAACATGATCTTCTTCAGTCAAGAATAAAAAAAAAAAAAAAAAAAAAAAAAAAAAGAGGTTTTTTTTTCTCTTTCTTGACTGAAAAAGATCATGTTGATCGAAATATTTCAAATAAAACTGTATTAAGTGTTTTATATGTGCTTATTACCAAGAGATTGCAGTTTTGGACTATTGCCTTTAGGTAAGTCTGTCAGTCTCCTATCAAGTCCAAAAATTCCTATATATATATATAGATATATATATATATATATATATATCACTCAAGGTAAAATTATTGCACTTAATGGTGGATAAAATTACTCAAAATTGGTAATTTATTAACTTCATATATATATATATATATATATATATATATATATATATATATATATTGTAACATTTATAGAATGGGCTATATAATGTTCTTTAAGAATTGGAAAAATAAATTAGAAATAACTCACACAAAATTTAAAAAGAAATTCATTAAAAGATTGGTTAGATTAAATTGAAACTAAATTAAGGTAAAAGCCTAGAAAGGTTATAAAACGGTTGTAACATATAAACAAGATATTTGAACTGTAAATGTATAAAGAAATTTGTTGTATCAAAATGAATTAAAACAAGATAATCTAATAATAATTATATTCAAACAAAATTGTAAATATTAGTAACATAGGGCATAAGTAATTACTTGAAGGAAAAAGTGAAAAACGATTGTAAACAATGAAAGGTTATGTTTGGAAAAGTCCAGTCAAAACACACACATTTCGAAATATTAGAAAAGTAAAACACAAAGACACTTCACACACTAATAATAGTAATTAAATAAACACTGGAAACTTTATTAAGGATCGGAAAATTGAAACAGTAAGTTTCAACCAAAGTTTAACCAAATTAAAACGCCATTGAAAACAAGCTCGTTCTTGTTGGTATAATCAGCTGTAAAACAGATGTGAAAGTAAAGAAATAGGTCAAGTGGGCAGTAGACTCTAGGGAGATGAAATTGAACAAAATTACAGGCAACAGGTGTTTTTTTTAGAAGGAGAAGCCGCCATATTTTTCTTTAACAATTCTAAAAGTAAAACGAAGCGTTAGTTTTGTCAGAGATAGCGTGGGTGACGCTACAAGATCGGACCTGCCAAGACCAGTCAAAATTCTATTTATTAGGAACTTCGTCAAAATTATACCGATTTGTTAAGAAGATTGGCCAAACTAAATTAAGGAGAAGTGAATTTCAGAATATAATACAGTGGTAATATAATGTGAAGTAAATAAAACGAATTTAAGTGTGTAAAATGTCAAATTAAAGAGAAACGGAATTCTACGTGTGAGCAAACAGCCATTTGCCGTTATTTGATGAGATAAGTATCTAGCGCTATAAAAAATAAACTTTAATGGACATTTAAGATAATAAGGAAGTTTAAAATTGTACATTAGAATATCTTGTAGTTAATTAATAGTAAGTAATAAGAAATAATCCAGTTCAAATAGTTAAGCTTTTTTTGTATATTCAAAATTAAAGTATTTCCATCCGGAAAATATTTATTAAAGCTAATTTCAAAATTTAATATTGTTTGTTCAAAATTTATTTAATTAACCTAAGAATTAAAAAAATATAGCCCATGCTATAACCCCGAGATACTAAGAGATCGTAAAATTAGCCAAGGGTATTAAAATTGTGTAACTAAAAAATCAAAAGAAATAAGAGTTAAACCGAGTTTGTTAAAACTTGTTAAGTTATAAATTTTTGTTTTGTGTTTATTGTTTAAATGTTGAAATAAGAAATGTTATAATAAAGAATTTAAATATCTCTGAGTTTTTTTGTTTTAAATAGAAATTAAATATCTTCATTTAAATAAAATATTTAATAATATAAACCCTGTTGTATTTTATAATAACTTTACATTTGGCACACCAACGTGGGGTACGATTATTAGAAAAATAATAATAAAGAATTAATTATTCAGGAGTTTGTGTTTTGTAACTAGAGAATTTAATTATTTTCATTTAATAATAAAACCCCGTTGTATCGCGGCACGGAAGAAATTTTAATAATTGGCGCAACAACGTGGGAGCTCGATAAAATAAGAGATAAAATTTATTTAGAGAGATTTTGAAATAAAATTAATTTAGAACTTTTTATATGAAAAACATTTGAACTGGAAATAGATTTTAAAAAAATTTTTGTAAAATTAAGCACTGAGTTGAATAGAATCAAGGCTAGGTTTATAGTATATATAAAAATTGTTTATGTTTGTATAATAAGTTACTTACAGAAAAAAAAGAAGAAAATATTATAGGCGAACTGGTAGTTGTAGGGGACCAGGAAAAAGGGACAAGTTTGGAAATGAAAGAAATGGAAGGCACAGATATGCCAATAGGAAACATTGAGGTAGAAGAAGCTAGGGGACTACCACCTATGCAAACCCAACAAAAAAAACGGGGAAATAATGAGAATGAAGATTTAAGGGAGATGATGAGAACTCTCATGGAAATGAGTGAAAAAGGGAGAGAGGATCTAAATAGACAATTAAATATAAATAATGAAAAAATAAATAGACAATTAAATATAAATAATGAAAAAATAAATAGACAATTAAATATAAATAATGAAAAAATAAATAGACAATTAAATATAAATAATGAAAAAATAAATAGACAATTAGATAAGATAGATGAAATAAAAGGGGTAATGAAAGATATCAGTGAGGATATGAGGGAAATAAACAAAAAATTAAAGGAAAATAGAGACGAAATGTGAGGGATGAAGGAGGATTTGAAATCCATAAAAGAGGAAATAAGGGAGGAAAATAGGAAAATGATAGAGGATATGAGGACAGAGGATAATACTGAAATAGAGGATGTGAGAAGAGACATAGAGGAAAAAGATAGAGAATTAGAGGAGGAGATTAAGGAAAATTTTGAGGAAACAAAAGAAATAATAGATGATGTGGTAGAAATTAATAAAAAAGAGATAGAGAAAGTAGAAAATATAACAAAGAAAAACACAGAAGAGTTAGGAGAGTTAAAATTAAAGGTGAAGAGGGAAAGAGAGATAACAGATGAGCATTATAGGAAAGTTGAAGATGTAAGGGAGAAAATATTAGGAGAGCAGGGAAGGTTAAGAAATGAAGTAGGAAAGATAGAGGTACTGCCAATAAAGAATTTAACAATTCAAACCGCAACTAATAAGAAGATTGAAAAGATTAATCAAATGAAAATGGTCATAGGAGAAATAGGAGGAGTTAAATATCCGTCTCAAGGCTTAGTGGTACAAGGCTTATTGAGAAAATTTATCATAGGTACGGATATGTTAATGAATGTGGAGGCACAACTCGAGTTTGGAAAATGGGAGATGGAATTTAAATATGAGAATAACAGAGAAAATAGAACTTATGAAGCAGATGAAAGATACAATGGAGATGTAAACGGTGTTAAGGCAAGGACAGGTGTGGGGACAAGAAAGGAGCATGGTGCCCACAGTCAATCGGAAAACTAAGACAATAAGAAACCCAGGAATAGAAATTAAATAGAGGAAACAAGTTTACAGGCATTAATAGACACAGGCAGTAATATGACATGTATCAAGGAGAACTGGAAAAGAAAAATAATAATAAAATAGGAAGGGAGATATTAAATATAGGTGAAGGAAGCAATATGAATAAACTCTAGGTGATTATGTGTATAAGAAAACGTTAGCAGGAGATAAGTTTTAAGGGATGGTAACTATATCTACGATAATTTATTAGAAACTTCGTCGAATAATGAATAAAGGTAAAATTATGTATATTTAAACTTCGTCGTATTATAAGGGAGAATCTGCGTTGATAAATAATGGAACTTCGTCGTATATATTATATATTATAAAAGAAATATGAATCTATGATGATAAATATTAAAGCATCGTTGTAATAAAAATATGGTAATTGTGTATTTAAACTTCGTCGTATTGTAAGGGAGAATCTGCGTTGATAAATAAGTATTAAAACAAAATTTATATTCGTTGATATAGGGATAGTGTAATCGAAGGAACTATAGATATGATCAAATAGAGGATATGAAATTGCAACCTTTAAAAATATTGGATGTTAAACTTCATACAAAATAAACTGGAATGATATAAGAAAATAATTGAAATGGATGTGAGATTGGAAGGGGAGATAAAATACTAACTTAGAACTTAGAGTTAGATGAAGCTAAAAGCAAAATAAATATGAGATCAATAATAAACAAGGAATAAACAGAAATAAGGGAAAGAGAAATGTTATAACCAATTTGACCAAATCTAGACATACTATGACTCGGATAGGCTGGGATTTAAAGACACAGTATCAGAGAATATATGTTAAATAAATATTGAATCAGACTTATGATTGGAAGGATTCCAATTGTAATAAATGAAAATATATATATATATATATATATATATATATATATATATATATATATATATATATATATAATTATGGAAGGAATTGTAAATACCAGAACATGATTTATTGTTACTATATGTTAGAATTGTTAAAGAATTGTTGATTGAATGTTAGTTATAAGTATATTGTATTGTTAGAAGATAAGTTAAGAAATATGTAGCTTGAAGTTTTCAGCTCAGTATTTGATTGTTAAAGAATTAAGATAAAATTGTGTCGTAGGAATTAAGTATAAATGGACAATTATAAAAGAAGTAAAGACAATGGACGATAAGTTAGCCAAAGTGTTGAGGTACTTACTCAATAAAAAATGTGTTCAATTAGTTATTAAATAAAATGTACAATTAGGAAAAAAATGTTAATTGAAATTTAATTTAAAAAAAAAAATATGTATATTTAATCAAGCTATTTAATCAAAGAATGTGTAATGTAGATATTAGGAATATTTTTTTATTTAAATTAAATTAGGGGACATTGTAACATTTATAGAATGGGCTATATAATGTTCTTTAAGAATTGGAAAAATAAATTAGAAATAACTCACACAAAATTTAAAAAGAAATTCATTAAAAGATTGGTTAGATTAAATTGAAACTAAATTAAGGTAAAAGCCTAGAAAGGTTATAAAACGGTTGTAACATATAAACAAGATATTTGAACTGTAAATGTATAAAGAAATTTGTTGTATCAAAATGAATTAAAACAAGATAATCTAATAATAATTATATTCAAACAAAATTGTAAATATTAGTAACATAGGGCATAAGTAATTACTTGAAGGAAAAAGTGAAAAACGATTGTAAACAATGAAAG
The DNA here is from genome assembly GCA_036971475.1 of Prosapia bicincta. Classification (NCBI taxonomy): domain Eukaryota; kingdom Metazoa; phylum Arthropoda; class Insecta; order Hemiptera; family Cercopidae; genus Prosapia; species Prosapia bicincta. Next base: position 303,088,599 of record JBAIZL010000002.1, on the reverse strand, counting down.
GTTATGTTTGGAAAAGTCCAGTCAAAACACACACATTTCGAAATATTAGAAAAGTAAAACACAAAGACACTTCACACACTAATAATAGTAATTAAATAAACACTGGAAACTATATTAAGGATCGGAAAATTGAAACAGTAAGTTTCAACCAAAGTTTAACCAAATTAAAACGCCATTGAAAACAAGCTCGTTCTTGTTGGTATAATCAGCTGTAAAACAGATGTGAAAGTAAAGAAATAGGTCAAGTGGGCAGTAGACTCTAGGGAGATGAAATTGAACAAAATTACAGGCAACAGGTGTTTTTTTTTAGAAGGAGAAGCCGCCATATTTTTCTTTAACAATTCTAAAAGTAAAACGAAGCGTTAGTTTTGTCAGAGATAGCGTGGGTGACGCTACAAGATCGGACCTGCCAAGACCAGTCAAAATTCTATTTATTAGGAACTTCGTCAAAATTATACCGATTTGTTAAGAAGATTGGCCAAACTAAATTAAGGAGAAGTGAATTTCAGAATATAATACAGTGGTAATATAATGTGAAGTAAATAAAACGAATTTAAGTGTGTAAAATGTCAAATTAAAGAGAAACGGAATTCTACGTGTGAGCAAACAGCCATTTGCCGTTATTTGATGAGATAAGTATCTAGCGCTATAAAAAATAAACTTTAATGGACATTTAAGATAATAAGGAAGTTTAAAATTGTACATTAGAATATCTTGTAGTTAATTAATAGTAAGTAATAAGAAATAATCCAGTTCAAATAGTTAAGCTTTTTTTGTATATTCAAAATTAAAGTATTTCCATCCGGAAAATATTTATTAAAGCTAATTTCAAAATTTAATATTGTTTGTTCAAAATTTATTTAATTAACCTAAGAATTAAAAAAATATAGCCCATGCTATAACCCCGAGATACTAAGAGATCGTAAAATTAGCCAAGGGTATTAAAATTGTGTAACTAAAAAATCAAAAGAAATAAGAGTTAAACCGAGTTTGTTAAAACTTGTTAAGTTATAAATTTTTGTTTTGTGTTTATTGTTTAAATGTTGAAATAAGAAATGTTATAATAAAGAATTTAAATATCTCTGAGTTTTTTTGTTTTAAATAGAAATTAAATATCTTCATTTAAATAAAATATTTAATAATATAAACCCTGTTGTATTTTATAATAACTTTACATTTGGCACACCAACGTGGGGTACGATTATTAGAAAAATAATAATAAAGAATTAATTATTCAGGAGTTTGTGTTTTGTAACTAGAGAATTTAATTATTTTCATTTAATAATAAAACCCCGTTGTATCGCGGCACGGAAGAAATTTTAATAATTGGCGCAACAACGTGGGAGCTCGATAAAATAAGAGATAAAATTTATTTAGAGAGATTTTGAAATAAAATTAATTTAGAACTTTTTATATGAAAAACATTTGAACTGGAAATAGATTTTAAAAAAATTTTTGTAAAATTAAGCACTGAGTTGAATAGAATCAAGGCTAGGTTTATAGTATATATAAAAATTGTTTATGTTTGTATAATAAGTTACTTACAGAAAAAAAAGAAGAAAATATTATAGGCGAACTGGTAGTTGTAGGGGACCAGGAAAAAGGGACAAGTTTGGAAATGAAAGAAATGGAAGGCACAGATATGCCAATAGGAAACATTGAGGTAGAAGAAGCTAGGGGACTACCACCTATGCAAACCCAACAAAAAAAACGGGGAAATAATGAGAATGAAGATTTAAGGGAGATGATGAGAACTCTCATGGAAATGAGTGAAAAAGGGAGAGAGGATCTAAATAGACAATTAAATATAAATAATGAAAAAATAAATAGACAATTAAATATAAATAATGAAAAAATAAATAGACAATTAAATATAAATAATGAAAAAATAAATAGACAATTAAATATAAATAATGAAAAAATAAATAGACAATTAGATAAGATAGATGAAATAAAAGGGGTAATGAAAGATATCAGTGAGGATATGAGGGAAATAAACAAAAAATTAAAGGAAAATAGAGACGAAATGAGAGGGATGAAGGAGGATTTGAAATCCATAAAAGAGGAAATAAGGGAGGAAAATAGGAAAATGATAGAGGATATGAGGACAGAGGATAATACTGAAATAGAGGATGTGAGAAGAGACATAGAGGAAAAAGATAGAGAATTAGAGGAGGAGATTAAGGAAAATTTTGAGGAAACAAAAGAAATAATAGATGATGTGGTAGAAATTAATAAAAAAGAGATAGAGAAAGTAGAAAATATAACAAAGAAAAACACAGAAGAGTTAGGAGAGTTAAAATTAAAGGTGAAGAGGGAAAGAGAGATAACAGATGAGCATTATAGGAAAGTTGAAGATGTAAGGGAGAAAATATTAGGAGAGCAGGGAAGGTTAAGAAATGAAGTAGGAAAGATAGAGGTACTGCCAATAAAGAATTTAACAATTCAAACCGCAACTAATAAGAAGATTGAAAAGATTAATCAAATGAAAATGGTCATAGGAGAAATAGGAGGAGTTAAATATCCGTCTCAAGGCTTAGTGGTACAAGGCTTATTGAGAAAATTTATCATAGGTACGGATATGTTAATGAATGTGGAGGCACAACTCGAGTTTGGAAAATGGGAGATGGAATTTAAATATGAGAATAACAGAGAAAATAGAACTTATGAAGCAGATGAAAGATACAATGGAGATGTAAACGGTGTTAAGGCAAGGACAGGTGTGGGGACAAGAAAGGAGCATGGTGCCCACAGTCAATCGGAAAACTAAGACAATAAGAAACCCAGGAATAGAAATTAAATAGAGGAAACAAGTTTACAGGCATTAATAGACACAGGCAGTAATATGACATGTATCAAGGAGAACTGGAAAAGAAAAATAATAATAAAATAGGAAGGGAGATATTAAATATAGGTGAAGGAAGCAATATGAATAAACTCTAGGTGATTATGTGTATAAGAAAACGTTAGCAGGAGATAAGTTTTAAGGGATGGTAACTATATCTACGATAATTTATTAGAAACTTCGTCGAATAATGAATAAAGGTAAAATTATGTATATTTAAACTTCGTCGTATTATAAGGGAGAATCTGCGTTGATAAATAATGGAACTTCGTCGTATATATTATATATTATAAAAGAAATATGAATCTATGATGATAAATATTAAAGCATCGTTGTAATAAAAATATGGTAATTGTGTATTTAAACTTCGTCGTATTGTAAGGGAGAATCTGCGTTGATAAATAAGTATTAAAACAAAATTTATATTCGTTGATATAGGGATAGTGTAATCGAAGGAACTATAGATATGATCAAATAGAGGATATGAAATTGCAACCTTTAAAAATATTGGATGTTAAACTTCATACAAAATAAACTGGAATGATATAAGAAAATAATTGAAATGGATGTGAGATTGGAAGGGGAGATAAAATACTAACTTAGAACTTAGAGTTAGATGAAGCTAAAAGCAAAATAAATATGAGATCAATAATAAACAAGGAATAAACAGAAATAAGGGAAAGAGAAATGTTATAACCAATTTGACCAAATCTAGACATACTATGACTCGGATAGGCTGGGATTTAAAGACACAGTATCAGAGAATATATGTTAAATAAATATTGAATCAGACTTATGATTGGAAGGATTCCAATTGTAATAAATGAAAATATATATATATATATATATATATATATATATATATATATATATATATATATATATATATATATATATAATTATGGAAGGAATTGTAAATACCAGAACATGATTTATTGTTACTATATGTTAGAATTGTTAAAGAATTGTTGATTGAATGTTAGTTATAAGTATATTGTATTGTTAGAAGATAAGTTAAGAAATATGTAGCTTGAAGTTTTCAGCTCAGTATTTGATTGTTAAAGAATTAAGATAAAATTGTGTCGTAGGAATTAAGTATAAATGGACAATTATAAAAGAAGTAAAGACAATGGACGATAAGTTAGCCAAAGTGTTGAGGTACTTACTCAATAAAAAATGTGTTCAATTAGTTATTAAATAAAATGTACAATTAGGAAAAAAATGTTAATTGAAATTTAATTTAAAAAAAAAAATATGTATATTTAATCAAGCTATTTAATCAAAGAATGTGTAATGTAGATATTAGGAATATTTTTTTATTTAAATTAAATTAGGGGACATTGTAACATTTATAGAATGGGCTATATAATGTTCTTTAAGAATTGGAAAAATAAATTAGAAATAACTCACACAAAATTTAAAAAGAAATTCATTAAAAGATTGGTTAGATTAAATTGAAACTAAATTAAGGTAAAAGCCTAGAAAGGTTATAAAACGGTTGTAACATATAAACAAGATATTTGAACTGTAAATGTATAAAGAAATTTGTTGTATCAAAATGAATTAAAACAAGATAATCTAATAATAATTATATTCAAACAAAATTGTAAATATTAGTAACATAGGGCATAAGTAATTACTTGAAGGAAAAAGTGAAAAACGATTGTAAACAATGAAAGGTTATGTTTGGAAAAGTCCAGTCAAAACACACACATTTCGAAATATTAGAAAAGTAAAACACAAAGACACTTCACACACTAATAATAGTAATTAAATAAACACTGGAAACTATATTAAGGATCGGAAAATTGAAACAGTAAGTTTCAACCAAAGTTTAACCAAATTAAAACGCCATTGAAAACAAGCTCGTTCTTGTTGGTATAATCAGCTGTAAAACAGATGTGAAAGTAAAGAAATAGGTCAAGTGGGCAGTAGACTCTAGGGAGATGAAATTGAACAAAATTACAGGCAACAGGTGTTTTTTTTTAGAAGGAGAAGCCGCCATATTTTTCTTTAACAATTCTAAAAGTAAAACGAAGCGTTAGTTTTGTCAGAGATAGCGTGGGTGACGCTACAAGATCGGACCTGCCAAGACCAGTCAAAATTCTATTTATTAGGAACTTCGTCAAAATTATACCGATTTGTTAAGAAGATTGGCCAAACTAAATTAAGGAGAAGTGAATTTCAGAATATAATACAGTGGTAATATAATGTGAAGTAAATAAAACGAATTTAAGTGTGTAAAATGTCAAATTAAAGAGAAACGGAATTCTACGTGTGAGCAAACAGCCATTTGCCGTTATTTGATGAGATAAGTATCTAGCGCTATAAAAAATAAACTTTAATGGACATTTAAGATAATAAGGAAGTTTAAAATTGTACATTAGAATATCTTGTAGTTAATTAATAGTAAGTAATAAGAAATAATCCAGTTCAAATAGTTAAGCTTTTTTTGTATATTCAAAATTAAAGTATTTCCATCCGGAAAATATTTATTAAAGCTAATTTCAAAATTTAATATTGTTTGTTCAAAATTTATTTAATTAACCTAAGAATTAAAAAAATATAGCCCATGCTATAACCCCGAGATACTAAGAGATCGTAAAATTAGCCAAGGGTATTAAAATTGTGTAACTAAAAAATCAAAAGAAATAAGAGTTAAACCGAGTTTGTTAAAACTTGTTAAGTTATAAATTTTTGTTTTGTGTTTATTGTTTAAAGGGTGAAATAAGGAATGTTATAATAAATGTTAATGAATTGTTCCTGAGTAGTTTTTTTTGTTTTGGTTTAAATAGAAATTAAAAATATCATTCAATAAAATAATAAATAATAAAACCGTTGCGTCTTATTTTATAATAACTTTACAATATATATATATATATATATATATATATATATATATATATATATATATATATATATATAGATTTTTTGGACTAGGAGACTGACAGACTTACCTTGGTAAGAGTCCACTCTGTAGTCTTGAAATAGTAACACATAAAGGCACTTAAACAATGATATATTTCAACCACACAGTGGTCTTTATCAATCGAAGAGAAAACACAAAAAGAAATATGAGAGAATGAAATAAAATAATTGTAATCACAGATTGTGTAGAGTAGAAATCAGATGTCACAGATGCACAGATTAAAAATATATATATTGTTTCCATGAACATATGAGTGATTATAGTTTATATAAGTCTGTCAGGGGAAAAGAGATAAGGCTAGTTGGAAGGGGAAAAAAAAAAAAAAAAAAAAAAAAAAAAAAAAAAAAAAAAAAAAAATGGATTTATCTGATGTTGAGGTTAGGGGATTCTCTGGACTTGGTATACCACTGGTATGATAGTTCCCACCTTCTCAGTTCTGAGGGATTGCAATCAGGGAGGAGTGATTTAATTATTTTTGTGGTATAGCAGTCATCAAAAGTTGTGATGTTGTGACTCGCAGCATGTTGAGCTGTTGGTCTATCCATATTCATAATTTTAACATCATGTCTGTGGCCATTCATTCTGATATTTTTTTTTCCTTCCAACTAGCCTTATCTCTTTTCCCCTGACAGACTTATATAAACTATAATCACTCATATGTTCATGGAAACAATATATATATTTTTAATCTGTGCATCTGTGACATCTGATTTCTACTCTACACAATCTGTGATTACAATTATTTTATTTCATTCTCTCATATTTCTTTTTGTGTTTTCTCTTCGATTGATAAAGACCACTGTGTGGTTGAAATATATCATTGTTTAAGTGCCTTTATGTGTTACTATTTCAAGACTACAGAGTGGACTCTTACCAAGGTAAGTCTGTCAGTCTCATAGTCCAAAAAATCTAAATAATCTTTACCAACCAAAACTAACCTAAATATATATATATATATATATATATATATATATATATATATATATAGTTATTATGTTTCGAGATCAATCAGGGGTATTATAATACGTGAATACTACATAGAACTGCTTTCTACAATCACACCTAAACCTATGAGTTTAATTGAATGTAAGAGTAGGGGAGGACTTTTCCAGCCTTTACAAGGCGTGTAACAAATATATAGCTTTTGTAAAAGTGTATAGAAACGAATAATAACAACTAGCCACTTGAAATTCGAGAATTGATTGTAAATAAGATGACGTCAACAGTGCTGTTAATGTGTTTAGGCAAAGACATTTTTTCAAGTGATCATTTTGTAAATCAAGATTTGGAAGACAATCATTATTTGCTGTTGATAAAAGTAATATATTTTAAATACTTCAACATTAGACTTAAACACTAAGCAAAATTATTCAACGAGAAAATGTACGGCACGAAAATAAGAAATAAATTGTGCAAAACCGTGTTCTTTTAGGACAATAAGAAATAACAGTATACTTAGTAAGTTGTATTACTTCTCATCACTCATATATGCTCATTGATGTGGATAATATTGTATCATTGAAAAAGCAAATACTATTGTTCTTTATTGTCTCAGTAGTTATTTTGTTTTATGTAATATTCTTATCACAAAATTATAGAACATGGTAAGTTACTACAAACAAATGGTACCAGGTAGCTGACACAAACTCTCTCACATTAATACAAAAGATAAAATGTTCTTTTTTTAATATTAATAGAGAACCTTCAAATTATCTAGTGAAATACATTTTAATTTATATGAAAAAATGTAATTATTTACATAAGTTAATATTATTTGCCTGAAGAAATACTTAGAAATATATGCATACAGAAACAAAAGCCGCGATCTACGTACAAGCATCGGCCTACAGTACTCGGCAAAAAATGTGAATCACAGCGTTTAAAAACTTTTCACTTTACCACTTTACTAGCAGCAAACCAAAGATCCTACCAACATGAAATAAAAAGAACAATAAAATCTAACTAATTATCTCAAACTTTTACGCTTACAAAATATTTCTAACCAACAAATACAAAAAATTGTTGCTTACTAACTTTTTTATGTTTCTTAAAGTGCAACTCTTATGAAATCTAATTTTCTAACATTCTTTCAAACAAAATATTACTTTTATGGTTTAATATTCTGAATGAGGGAATCATGCTGCTTATACCTACCAAGTTTTAAAATTTAATTCCCACTCTAAGTGTTTTAAACCTTGATTTAAGTGAAAGTTTTTATTAAATTTTGTGCTCTGCACTGTGCGGTATTGGAAAAATTTTACCCAGCCAAGATGGTGTATTCGGCTTCACATCTTCCTATATCTATTTCACTAGAAGACTACTCTATTTGTATTAAGTGCTCTGTGGTTCAAACTAGTAAACAAAATAGGGTATCAACAAGTCTTTATTTTTGTATTGTACAAAATTATAATATTATAAAAACTGAAGATAAAACAAGGTTTTGATACAAATAAAGTTTGACACAGACTCCTGAGAAAAAAAAATTATAAAACAAACTATGCTATTATTTGGTTATAATAGCTAATTTTTTATGCCTTTGTGTATTCCTACAGAACAAAATTGCAACAAAATTAAAAACCTATCATTAACAACTGTAAAACTTTCTGCAATGTTATCTCGCTGATTTGACATCAATTATTTACAGTAGTATACATAAATGAATATTATAAGGATAGTATCAAAAGATTATATGAAGTAAAGGTAATAAATGTATCAGCACAAACCTCCCTGTCAAATAATTAGTTATAATATTTTAAAATACCAATTGACTTCTTTAATCTCAATTTTTTGTCCTCTTGTTAATTTTATTTTTGCATTGAAATTACTAGTTATTTCTTACCTTATATTATTAATAGTTAAAACCGTTCAAATAATGTTAAAGGGCAGTGTAATTACATGGTACAGTAGAATCTTGAAATTCCGAGTCCCAATTTTTCGAGCTGCCATTAAATTTGAGCCTACTTTTGTCTATTTGAAAGAAAATGATGAGTCGGAGTTCCAAGAAATGTTTATAGCCGTACAGTATGCAACGGAAATGAGTCGGGCTTCCAAGAAATGTTCAAATAAAGTTCTATAAACTTATTTAATTAATTTTTAATTATGGTATTAGAGTTCATTATAACTCCTATTTTTTTTTTATGCACGGGAATGTATGTCACTGCAATCCAAGGAAGTCACAGTCTCATCTACTTCAAATTATCAAGCTCTACTGAATTTATAGTATCATTAAACTATTGCTGAATATATATTTTAAAAATCTGCCCTATTCTAAATTTATCTAAAATGGGTTGGTTTTCAAGGAGTCTGTAAAGATACAACTGAAATCAAAATAAATTGTGAAACATTTTTAAAAAATTCTAAGCTGAGAACAGAAATAAACTAATTTACTTTATATAAACAATCCCATGTTAAAGTAACAGGTTTTACAATATGTGTTGTTTATTATACTTGATGTTTAAAGTGTTACCTGGCAAATAGCTACAACATCTTCCAAGTCATGAATGACATCTCGCAACAGTCGGGATCCAGAGTTTACTTCTCTCTCAAAGTAGCGATATAAAGGATCTTTTATATTTTCCACAGTTCTTTTCAGAGTCTAAAAGAAGTAAATATATGTATATAGTACACATGTATATAGTAAAGGAATAAATATAATTTTCATTTGGAGAATGGGTGTTTTGCATTTCTTAATCAATACATTCCTCACTAAAAAGATAAATGAGTTATTTGAACTACAAAAAGGGAGTAATAGATAAAATAATCAAAAATGAAAAAAATAACAGAATATGCGTCAAAATAGCCTTACAGGTTACAAAAAGGAGCCCAAAATTTCTTTCTGTTTCAAAACTGACTGGTTTTTTTGCCACTAAATCTTGTAATGTTTTTTTTTTAAACTCTACTCCCAAGCCTGTACTCACAAGCTGATCCACCAGCACACTAGACCAACTAATCTGTTATTTTTAATTTATAAAACACTGAGAATAAAATGTTTATGTTTGGTAGCCATTGCAAGCAGTACAACAGCATGATCACAAGTGAAAGTTCACAGACAACCAGATTTGTCACATAGGTAGAAACATCACAGCACTACTGAATTTGCTGACTGAAATGATATTTTGGTTAACTGACATATAAGCTAATTTGTATTCAGGTATTTGATTCTATACTCTATTAAATTTTATAATAAACTTAATGACACAGAATACCTGCTATGACAGAAGATTATGGAGTGCTCAACGGTGTAAGATGTATAGATAGTATCTAGGGGGGACCTCATGGTTTACAGCACTGAGCTGTTGCCTTTCTAGTCTTTTCCCTTTTCCCAATTAATTAAAAGCCAAAAGTGATATAAATTATTATTAATTTTGCTAGGGTTTATGAATTTGAAATTTTATATAGGTATCATAAATCTCTGTCTTAATTTGTAATTGATTGGTAAATAAGTCTATTTCATAAAGGGTTTAATATAATGATTTAATTTTGTTTTCAAAATGTGAAATTTACTTAATTGATTTAAATAGGTAATATTTCGTTTTGTGAATGATATATGATTTCTTTTTTGTTTGTTTTATGAATTTATGTTGGTTTTGGAAAATGTCTATAAGTTAGGATTTAATATGGTTCTCAAATAATTGGGAATTTCTGATTTATTTTAGTATTTAATATGAGGGTTTTTTTTATTAATTTTAATGCTTTGAAATGTGATTGTTTTAAAACTTGCATTGGGTAGGATGGTAGATTATAATATCAATATTACATATGCTTATTTTACGATAACTTTGTTTTTTAAAATATGTTTATTGTGTTTTTGAATGCTGATTTTAAATCTTGAGGATTTCAGGACTAAATGGTCAACTTGCAAGAGTTAATTTCAAATTGAAATCGAATTTAATTGTTTCTATTTTTATTTATTTGGGGTCAAATCTGGATAAACCTAGAGTTAATTTGGGAAATTTAGATCTATCTGTTGTTTAAGGGGAAATTTTGAGTTTTCAGGATGACAAAAAAAGGTTAAATTTAAATATGATATTATAAATAAACTATGTTAATTTTTCTATAGTTCAAATGGGGTAGTAAATATTCCTTTTTGTTCCAATTGTGGTTAAAATTTAAATAATATTGAGCTAGCAAACTTAAAAAAGTAGTGAATACATTTTCTGAAGAAATTTATTTTGAATACAAATATAAAAAGCGTAAGAAAATTATAAAATAAATTCAAAGTCTCTAAACCGAACATTTTACAAACTGTGCAGTTATGTAACTTTGATTTATTAGAAAAATAAAAAAACAATATTTTTTTTACTAACTTCCAACTTTAAACGTTAACATTTATTACCGCCGTAAGCGGGGCTCTGCGGCGGCGGACCTTTATTTCCCTAGCTGCTCGTGGGAACACACATGGCAGAGAAAAAAATAAATTTAATTGGTCAGGGCTTAGAACCTACCGACAAATCTGTTCCTATGGAGGTGGCTTCGGCCCCCGTAGAGACAGATGGAAATCCAGCTGCGAAGGCAACAGGAAGAATGAGTGGTGCACAAAGGAGGAAAGCACTCTGGCTTTCCTACCATGAGGAAGCAAAGAAGGCGGAGGCGGAGGGCAGAGAACCACCGCCACCCCCTTTGAGGAAACACCGATCCGGGCAGCAGAAGGGTTTGACGGAGGCTGGGGCTAGAACCCGCCCTGTCGTCCCGGAAGCCAGTGGATCAGGTAGGACTTTAGTACGACAAAAGAGAGAGAGGAAAAGGAAGGAAAGGAGTACTTCTAATCCTACTCCAGAGTCGGAGGTCAAGAGGTCTAGGCCTGCTTGGTCGGGAGGGCCGTCTTTCTCGGCGATCTCCGCCAACCTTCCGAGGGTTCTTGTGACCTTTGGGGATAGTGTAGGCGTGAGGATGGAGATGGCGGCGTTCGACCACCTTAAGGGCACTGTCATGGACCGGATTCTGGACACTCCTAGTGGAGGTTTTGTTCCGCGGTTCAGAGACACTCACCTAAGGGATGGAGTCGCAGCATTTATTTGTGCTGAGGAGGAATCGGCAAAATGGCTGAGAGAAGTGGTACCGTCAGTTAAGCTCGAGGACGGGACTCAGGCAAGGCTAGTACTGCCTGATGAACTGATCAAAAGGGTGAAAGTGACGGTGCTAGTACCACCACCAAAAAGGGAGGCCACTCAGCTGGTCAAGTTCATCGGGATGCAAAACCCAGAAATTGACACTTCGAAGTGGAAGATCCTACAGTGCATTGAGCGGGGACCTGCAAGCCTCCTCTGCCTAGGATTGGATGAGGCATCGGCCAGATTATTAAAGGCAAGAGATGGGAAAGCCTTCCTGGGGACTGCAGAGGTCACTTTTAAGTGGAACTCTAAGGACCTGGAAGAGAAGGGCGAGAGAGAGAATCAGGAGAAGGCGTAGGGGTCAGTTGGAGATGGCTGACCCTCGAGCAATGATCCTGCAAATCAACTTGCATCACAGTAAAAGCGCCTCGGTGGTCCTAACCAGGTGCTTAAATGTGAGGCACACATTACCAGCGCTTGCGCTGGTGCAAGAACCGTGGCTGGTCAGGAACCGTATAAGGGGTCTGACTGCAGCTGGGCGCACCTACGCAAGTGGGGAACATGAGGGGCACAGAGCATGTGTGATAGTCAGAGGACTAGAAGCCACGCTGATTCAAGAATTCTCAACTAAAGACCTTGCGGTGGTTAGAATTCGAGGTAAGAGCGAGGTAAGTGGGAGCAGGGAGTTCATCGTGGCCTCCACTTACTGCGCCCACAATAGAGAATCGCCCCCTGCAGAATTACGTAAGTTAGTTCGGTACTGCAGGGATAGGAATCTTAGTGGGCTGTGATGCCAATGCTCATAATGAGGTGTGGGGCAGCACAGACACAAATGAGCGAGGTGAGGAGCTCCTAGCCTTCTTGATTGAAGAAAACCTTGTGGTTTTAAACACAGGTGCCGAGCCAACATTTGTCACTTCAAACAGAAGGGAGGTTCTAGATATCACCTTCTGTAATAGACAAATGGTAAGGTGCATGTCTGGCAGGTTTCGGATGAGCCCTCCATGTCTGATCACCGTATCATCACTGCTACGATGAGGGGAGTTGTTCCCCATGTGGTGTGGTTTAGGAACCCGAGAAGGACAAACTGGGAAGGTTTTAAGTCCTCGGTGAGGAGGCGGATGTCTGACTTCCGTGGTAAATATGGTACATCAAACGAACTGGAAAATACTGAGGCCTACATCAGGACTGCAATTTCCACGTCGTTTGAGGAAAATTGCCCTCTCTCGCGGATAAACACTGGGCGTGGTAAGCTTAAGTGGAACAGCGAGTTAGAGGCAAGACGGAAAGAGACTAGAAGGCTCTTTAATAGGGCAAAGAAGAAGAAAACGGCGGAGACCTGGCAGGCATATAAAGACAGCCAGGGTCTCTATAAAAATCTTATTAAAGAGGTTAAACGTGCTTCTTGGGAAAAGTGGTGCTCAGAGACAAGCACACTGAGTGACACTGCTAGACTGTTTAAAGTGTTAGCAGGTGGACCGAGGGGAGAGCTTAAGTTTGTCAAGAAGACTGATGGTAGCTTTACTGACACCCCGGAGGAAACACTGCGTCTGCTTATGAGGAACAGTTTTCCCGATATTAGACCGGTAGGGGACGGTGCTCAAAACCTCTGACATACTGGGCTAAGGGCGGACTGGAATATTGCTGGGCAGGTGATCTCAGCGCAAAAGGTGAGAGAGGCGATTCTGTCTTTTGAGCCTTTTAAAGCGCCTGGATTAGATAACATTACTCCAGCACTACTACAAAATTGCTTGGAGGAAATAATAGGGCCACTGACAGGATTACTCAGAGGCTGTGTTGCCTTGGGTTACACGCCTGGGCAGTGGCTCAAAACGAAGGTTATCTTTATCCCCAAACCGGGGAGGAAAGGTTACACAGAGGTAAAGGACTTCAGACCTATCAGCCTCACATCTTTCTTGTTAAAGACATTGGAAAGGCTGGTGGACTACTATTTGAAGGAGGGACCTTTGAAGCTGTATCCGCTTCATCAGGACCAACACGCCTACCGAACTGGTAGGTCAGTGGAGACTGCGCTGTTGTCGGTCGTAGACTTTATTAAGGGTCAGATCAACAACAAAGGAATATGTATTGGGGCTTTTCTTGATGTAGAGGGGGCTTTTAACAGTACCTCTAGACTGGCCATCAAGAGAGCAGCTATGGATCATGGGATTTCTGATGGAATTATAAATTGGATTATGAGTTCCTTGGAAAACCGGATAAGCACTGCATCCTGGATGGGGTGCACGATAAATGGGATGGTCTCGGAGGGCTGCCCGCAGGGTGGAGTGTTATCCCCTTTGCTGTGGAGCCTTGTCGTGGACGGCCTACTAAGGACACTCAGTGGAATGGGTGTCAAGGTGGTAGGATATGCGGATGACATAGCTATCCTTGTTAGGGGACCATTTGAAGAGGTCCTCAAAGACCTGCTTCAAGAGGCACTCAAGGTAACAGAAGCATGGTGCAGGGAGAATGCACTATGCATTCAAGGAGAGAAATCTGTGGCACTCATCTTCACTAGGCGATATAAAACTAAATCGCTGGAGATGATGGAAGTTGGTAATACTAAAATAAGCTACGTTGAGAGTGCTAAATATCTGGGAGTTATTCTGGATAGGAAGCTACTCTGGCATGAGCATTTGGAGGATAAGTGCAAAAAAGCCATAGCTACGTTCTGGCAATGCAGAGGAGCAATAGGCACGAGATGGGGTTTGGGTCCACGTCAAATGAACTGGATTTATTCCGCCATTGTGGTGCCGAGGTTGGTCTTTGCCTCTATCGTCTGGTGGGACAGGGCACAGAAAGAAACAAGTAAAAGAATGCTGGACCGCGCGCAGGGGCTCTTCCTTAGAGGCATAACTGCTACAAGGAGAAGCACACCATGTGCGGCCATGAGGGTTATGTTGGGTTTTCCATCCTTGAGTCTTCAAATTAGGATGGAGGCAATGAAAACTGCATACCGGCTAAGCTGTACTGGGCAGTGGAAGACAAGTAGCAAACTTCATAAACAGCTATTTGGGGATTCACTGAAGGAGCTCTGGATAGAACCTCAGGATAAGATACTGTCTCTTAAAAGGGAAAAAGGAAACTACAAAATCCTTATTCCTGCAAGAGAGGCATGGGCGGAGTATAGACCCAGACATGGTGAAATCTGGTTCACCGATGGGTCCAAGATGAAGGAAGGAGTGAGTGGGAGCAGGATTTAGTGGACCGAGACACCAAGACAGATTTTGTCATCGCCTGGAGGACTACAACTCTGTCTTCCAGGGGGAGGTGCTCGCGATCAAACTATGTGCTGAGGAAATAATAGGGTCTGGCAGGAGGGGCAAGACCATCTGGATTTGCTCGGACAGTCAGGCAGCTCTGAAGGCTTTAGGTAAGGCTAGTACCAGCTCTAGGTTGGTGGCTGAGACTATGGCTTCTCTAGCAGAGCTGAGTAAGTATAATTCACTCAACCTAACCTGGATTCCAGGACATTCTGGTTGGATAGGGAATGAGAGAGCTGACGCCTTAGCAAAACAAGGGTGTATAACCCAAGGACCGTTGCTGAGGGCAGTGGGCATGCCGCCTCGGGAGGGGCGCAAGAGGATCACGGCACATATAGACAGGTTGTGCAGGGAAGAATGGAATGTAACCTTGGGGTGTAACAAATCCAAGGTACCGTGGGGTTACTCAGGAGATGTGTGGGGCAAAGAACTACTCTCCTTAAGTAGACATCAACTCAGAGCTACTGTAGAGCTGGTTACAGGCCATGGGAATCTGAGGGGGTTCCAATACAAAATTGGAAAATCTAGGTCCCCTGTGTGCAAGAGATGCGACGAGGACCAAGAGGAAAGCCCAATCCACGTACTCTGTGAGTGTCCTGCTTTGGGAGCTGCAAGGAGAAAGTGGTTTGGCTGGCAGGTATGTACACCAGAGGATATCAGAAGATCTAGCATCAGGTGGGTACTTGATTTCTGCAAAGAGGTAGGTATCCACTAAGCTAGTCCTGTGGTAGGGATGGGAAGAGAGTACAAAGGCTACAGCTAAGTGCTCTACACCGATAAGGTCCCTCCGAGTTTTAGTAATAATAAATAATAAAAAGTCTATTTCATAAAGGGTTTAATATAATGATTTAATTTTGTTTTCAAAATGTGAAATTTACTTAATTGATTTAAATAGGTAATATTTCGTTTTGTGAATGATATATGATTTCTTTTTTGTTTGTTTTATGAATTTATGTTGGTTTTGGAAAATGTCTATAAGTTAGGATTTAATATGGTTCTCAAATAATTGGGAATTTCTGATTTATTTTAGTATTTAATATGAGGGTTTTTTTATTAATTTTAATGCTTTGAAATGTGATTGTTTTAAAACTTGCATTGGGTAGGATGGTAGATTATAATATCAATATTACATATGCTTATTTTACGATAACTTTGTTTTTTAAAATATGTTTATTGTGTTTTTGAATGCTGATTTTAAATCTTGAGGATTTCAGGACTAAATGGTCAACTTGCAAGAGTTAATTTCAAATTGAAATCGAATTTAATTGTTTCTATTTTTATTTATTTGGGGTCAAATCTGGATCAACCTAGAGTTAATTTGGGAAATTTAGATCTGTCTGTTGTTTAAGGGGAAATTTTGAGTTTTCAGGATGACAAAAAGAGGTTAAATTTAAATATGATATTATAAATAAACTATGTTAATTTTTCTATAGTTCAAATGGGGTAGTAAATATTCCTTTTTGTTCCAATTGTGGTTAAAATTTAAATAATATTGAGCTAGCAAACTTAAAAAAGTAGTGAATACATTTTCTGAAGAAATTTATTTTGAATACAAATATAAAAAGGGTAAGAAAATTATAAAATAAATTCAAAGTCTCTAAACCGAACATTTTACAAACTGTGCAGTTATGTAACTTTGATTTATTAGAAAAATAAAAAAACAATGTTTTTTTTACTAACTTCCAACTTTAAACGTTAACATTTATTTAAACAAACTTCTTAAATAATTTTATCATTTGGTCACTAAGCTGAGGATGATTTTAAAAGAATTCATTCCCTGGGAATGAAAGTCCAAAGGGTTAAATCTTCATGAGTTAGGTTTTTTTAAATAAAATCTAGTGACAGATTTTGGCAAGCATTAGCATCGAGTTAGGTCTTTTGCCAGAAAAAACTTGTTTCAACTATTTTTAACTTAAGGTGGTGGTTCGGCAGACTGTGGCTCGTTGCGGGCGATGGTTGGTTAGAGCAGCACATCGCAATGAATGCACACACAGAATCATAAAAAGTGCATTTTCCACACCCAACAGATTTATGAATTATCACCTATCTATTAACCCACTACATTTGCATAATAATAATATTAAAATATTATATATACAAAGCTGTTACTTTGTATATTACAAAAGCTGTTACAAAATGTTACTAAAGGTATAAAAGGGCTCAGTTTATAATTGCTTACCACCAAAGTTCTAGGCAAAAGTTGAAGCCAAGTAGAAGCAGAGTTATGTAATGTTATCATCCATGATGGTCGTCCATCTCCTTGACCTTTGGCAGGAGTATCTAAACGAGCTGAATCTTCATTTGAGTATGCCAATTCATCTTCATCTTCGAGCTGTTGCATTTTTAGTAACTTGCTTACCAAATCTGTTCCTAAATCACAAATAACAAAAAAAAACTTCAAGTAAAATCTTGTTTATTATCTAAATTATAAATTTTTTAAAAATAATAAAATAAAAGAATATTTTGTTCATGAAACATTATCATAAAGTACATTACATATTATTACATTTTTAAAGGGGTTTTTAACTATTTTTATAATGTATGATTAGATTTTCCAACAATAAGAAAGCATGTATATGCACTGGAAAAGCCAGTGTTATGACAAGTTACAAAAATTGAAATATTATTTTTTTTTTAATTCTAAAAATCTCGGTAAAATATTAAAAGTATTTTGAAGGATTAACTACATTTAGCAGTCCAATGAAATTGAAACATTTATTCAATTAATAAGCATCTTATTTGAACTATTGTGACTAGTGAGTTTAGAAATAAATAATTATGAGTTGTTTTTTTCAACTAATACAGTAAGAATCTGCTAGATCTATTTTATACTAGACTCTGTTGTGTTATAAAACCAATATTTTGTTCATCTACTAATTTGTAAGGTTATATATTTGAATTAAAACACTCCTTATTTTCACTAAATATTATAATTAATTTCATATTTTTATATGTACTGTCACAAACAATTTTTTTGTTATGTTTAGATGTTAAATTACTTTATTAAAAAAAAAAAACTGCAAACTCCTCCCTTGTAATGAAAATGGTGGCCTAGTATACATTGCTTATACGTTTTAACAAGTCAAAATATTTTTAGAAATATGACGCTTACAAATTTAAAACTGCATAATGATTTCTGAAATTGTTTACAATGTATGTATATACTATTAAATTGTGAAAACACCCAAACATAAAATCGAAAACCGTTTAAATTTTAAAGGGGTTTTTGTGCGAAATTAACCTCTATGAGCGCCCGCTCCCGTTTGAAACTCTATGCATCCCCTCGAAGGTTAAGCCTGTAAATTAAACCCTAAGATGAAAAAGTCTTAACGGAATAATAATAGCCTGCATTTAATAAAATATAATAAAAACTAGGAGAAATAAATATTAAATAATTTTACACAAATATTATTATTCAAACATAAGTTTTCAAAAGCTTAAAGTTTAACTTTTTCAAGAGCACTCCCGAATATACTCGATCCGGATCGCTGCGGGATGTTGAAGAGCTCACGACAATACTCGGTTTGATATTTCTCCTGTCAGAGCATACCCGATTATATTCCTTTCTGTCAAATGGCATTTTTACACTATCTATTGGTCAATATTTGAACGTCTTCGGTATTTGTTAAGCCATCTATTGGTCAATAATTGAACTTTTTTGGTGTAATTTGCTAGGCCATCTATTGGTTAATATAATATTTCTGTAATGCTTTTTGAACAAGTAACCATCTTGAAATCAGCTGACAATTCATTATTGTCAGACAAGAAATATTTGTATGTAATCATGCTAAAGTTGTAAGTTTTTTTTATAATTGTAAATGAAGCCTAATTCTGATCACATTTTCTATTTATTCAGTTTTATCTTATAATTAAATTATGGCTCTATAGCGTGTTAGTGTGAATATTTAGTAAACAGTTACTTATTAGTGTACATATTTTTGTGTGTTAGTAAGCCTAATTATTTTACTGCATAGGAGTATAATTGTTTTTTTTTTTTCTATAACGGAAAATGATGATGTCAAACTTTGACAAAGACCACTGTGTGGTTGAAATATATCATTGGTTAAGTGCTTTTATGTGTTTCTATTTCAAGACTACAGAGTGGACTCTTACCAAGGTAGGTCTGTCAGTCTCCTAGTCCAAAAAATCTATATATATATATATATATATATATATATATATATATATATATATATATATATATATACACACACACAGTGTCACAAACAAGAACAAGTCAAATTATCTGAATTACTAACCTCAATTGCCAAATTAATTACCTCCAATTTTCCATATCTAATACAACAAATGGAAGATACTCTCAATAAAGCATACATACTGCAAGACAATCTTGCAAAGAATAAAATACATAAACTTTCAAAACTCTGCATTCAAGAAATAAATCTTTTTGGCCAAATCAAAAAATATGATAATCCAGTTTTACCTGCCGACAAACAACCTCTTGTTTGTGACAAACCTAGCCTAAGTTCTCTCTTCAAGATACCAGTACCCTGTGGACAACTCCCTAAACTGCCAACCCAATCATTATTGCTAAATAACAAAAATAATAATAATAACAGTCCTGATATAAGAAATAACCCTTCACCAAAAACAGTTGCCGTGCACAATATTTCCAACCACACACTCTCGGAACATGAACTACAAGTAATTTCTAAAGGCCTGTCATTCACACCAGCTAAGGAAATAGACCAATTCAAGTTAGGAAAAGATGTTTTCAGCTTTGCCAGAAAACTTAGGATAAAAAATTATATAGCTCAGACACCAACTTTCAAAACGGATACAAACATAGACGTATGTCTTGCAAAATTCAAACCACCCTCCAACTGGGATCCACCACCACTACCACCTGATCACCCCATTGAACTTTACATCAACTTTATCATGCAAAGCATCACCGATATAAATTTCACTAAAAATCTGAAGAATAAACCTAACCTTACCAAATTAGAAAAAGCGGCAATATTTTCGTTGAAAAACAATAAAGATATTATGATTCTTCCAGCAGATAAAGGTTCAACCACTGTCATTATGAACAAAGAAGACTACATCAAAGAAGCAAATAAGCAACTGTCAGACATCACAACATACAAAATACTTACAGATAACCCCACTACAGAATTCAACAATTTACTCTCGGACCTACTCAAATATACAGCTCCCGAACAAAACATTTCGGAAACATCTCTAAAATTATTATATAATGAAAACCCCTCTACTCCTCAATTCTATATATTACCAAAGATCCACAAAAACATAATCCCTCCACCTGGTAGACCAATAATTGCTGGCTGCAATTCAGTAACGGAAAGAATTTCAGCTTTCCTCGACTCACACCTTCAACCCTTAGTAAAGAACCTTCCATCACATACCCAGGACACCAATCATTTCATAGATCGACTCTCACAAATATCTGTACCTCTACCCCCGGTAACTATTTTGGTCACCATAGATGTCACCTCTCTCTACACCAACATCCCTCATGCACACGGCCTATCTGCAATAGAGAATTTTCTAAACAAACGCCCAGGCAAGCCTTCTCCCACTACACCTTTTCTTGTGAACCTGACCAGGTTCATCCTCGAGAAGAACAACTTTCAGTTTGAGGGAAGGAACTACCTTCAAATAAAGGGAACAGCAATGGGCACCAGAATGGCACCATCGTACGCAAATCTGTACATGGGATTGTTGGAAGAAAGTTTTCTAAAGACACAAACACACCAGGCATTATGTTGGTATAGATACATAGATGACATCTTCCTAATTTGGACACAGGGTGCTTCAACACTTGAGGCATTTTTAGACAGCCTCACACAATTCTCCACACTTCAATTTACCTGGGAGAAATCTACATCAGCCATCACCTTTTTGGATGTAGAGGTAACACTCCAGAATGGAAAGATCAACACAGGAATTCACATCAAACCGACAAACCACCTACAATATCTCCATTTCGACAGCAACCACCCAATAAACATAAAACGATCCATTCCATACAGTCAAGCAATCAGGGGTAAGAGAATCTGTTCGAATGATAGGGAATTGGAAGATTTTAATAGAAAGATATCAAAAGCCTTCCAGAGAAGAGGATACCCAAAAAAAACTCATTGAAAACCAAATTCATTCAGCACAATCCTCGGTTCACCATAAACCACAAACAGAACAAAATAAACTGTCTTTAATAACAGACTACCATCCTGGTCTACATAAACTCAACAAGATATTGAGAGATGGCTTCAAAATTCTTCAAGCTTCCGTCCACACCAAAAATCTTTTCACCGATCCACCGCAAATTTGGTACAAGCAACCTCCCAACTTGAAAAACATCCTAGTACATCCTAAACTACCAGACCCTGATGCAGAGAAACCACACAAACTTCCTCATGGCTCCTTCCCATGCAATAGACCTAGATGCAAGACGTGTCCAATACACCCCACAGCAAATAGTTTCAACAGCCAAACAACAAAAATGGTCTTCAAAATACAGGGTCATCATAATTGTACATCGAAAAATGTCATATACCAGCTACAATGTAAACTTTGCTCAGCACAGTACATAGGCCTGACCACGGATGGTCTGAATATCAGAATGAATGGCCACAGACATGATGTTAAAATTATGAATATGGATAGACCAACAGCTCAACATGCTGCGAGTCACAACATCACAACTTTTGATGACTGCTATACCACAAAAATAATTAAATCACTCCCCTCTGATTGCAATCCCTCAGAACTGAGAAGGTGGGAACTATCATACCAGTGGTATACCAAGTCCAGAGAATCCCCTAGCCTCAACATCAGATAAATCCATTCATTTTTTTTTTATTATTTAAAAAAAAATTTTTTTTTCTCCTAATAGCCTTATCTCTTTTCCCCTGACAGACTTATATAAACTATAATCTCTCATATGCTCATGGAAACAATATATATATATCTTTAATCTGTGCATCTGTGTCATCTGATTTCTACTCTACACAATCTGTGATTACAACTTATATTTATTTTATTTCATTCTCTCATATTTCTTTTTGTGTTTTCTCTTCGATTGACAAAGACCACTGTGTGGTTGAAATATATCATTGTTTAAGTGCTTTTATGTGTTTCTATTTCAAGACTACAGTGTGGACTCTTACCAAGGTAAGTCTGTCAGTCTCCTAGTCCAAAAAATCTAAATAATCTTTACCAACCAAAACTAACCTAAATATATATATATACACACACACACACACAAGAATAATAAAACAAAATACTCCGTCCAACCAGCAAAAATATTATTATTTTTCAAAACATTTAACAAATGATAAAAAAAAAACATTTTTCAAAAAACACTTATCTTTTTTAACTAAAACTCACTTCCAATCAAATATTTTAAATTCCTAATAACCGTACCTCTAGTAGTGAGCAACACTTTCTCAGCATTGTTTGGTAGGCCAAGCCAAGATGGCGTCTGTCTATCTGAAAGTGTTTCTATCCAATGCAGGAAATGATCTCTCCTGGTTCCATCAGGCATTGTAATATGTCTGAAAATATAGGCCAAGATTTCTATATAATGTTACTTTTTTCAATCATTTAAAAGAGGAACTTTTAAGGAAAGAGAAAATTTGAATAAGGTCAGTCTGTATGAGTTTATACAAATATATGTAGTTTTGAATGAAGTGAAATGGTTTGTCACATTATTAAGTGCTACAATAAACCAGTGTGTTTTCTAACATCTACAGTTGATAACATTCAAAACAAATCTTAACCAATATCACAAAAGTGTTACAAATTAAAGTTTAAAAAAATATTTTTGCCAAAATTTAAAACAAACAAATTTTTGTTATCAATAAAGTTACTTGAGAAATATGAGAAAAAGTAAATGGGACGAAATGTTCTAAATAAGATGAGTTGTTTTTTTTTGTTTTCATTGAAACATATTGCCATTTACAATCAATTCAAATCTTAGTTAGATAAAACTATTTCTTTAACACAAGGTTTTATTAAATTCCTTATTAATATTTATACAATCCCTATTTGTATTATAATTGTTAAAAAAAAAATAGAACTTTAAAACCTCTAAAGCTATTAAGCATAATTAATTCTGTTCACGGACTTATATCCTTAACAAAGTTTGAGATTCTCTACAAAGAATGTGGCTGCATTAATATACTAACTTAAAAATAAAAATTGTTTACCTTGTTCCACCTGGTCCTCCTGCTACCCCATCTACATTAGCTACAAGAGCAAAATCCCCTTCAAAGCTTCTAGGTGTAAACAGTTTACCCAGGAAAGACATAAGTAGTCTTTGATCATAGTCATTATCGATTTTACCTCCATAGATACACTGGGACAACAAGGTGACCAAAGCATCCCATGGAACTTTCTCAGGTGGTAGATTTGTCCGTCCCTAAACAATAAATAAAAAAAGATTACTAATAGTTATAATGGGCCAAAATAAATAATTAATTTTCATGTATTAATTATCACAACAATTTATTTTTTGCTTGACTAGAGTTGTTTTCTTTCTTCAATAATCACTTACCATGTCTTCATGACATTGTAACTTATAATGTAATGAAGGTCAATACTGGGATTTAATAGTAAAAAGTATAACGGTTTTCCTCTTAATTTTAATCTTAGTAATCAGTCTATGGCATTTTGATCTACATCTATTTTCTGCATGATTTGAGAGGCTGAATTGTGTCAATGTATTATAACCTGTAGGGAAATAAATTTGGCCTTAACAAATCATCTAGTGTCGTTTTCCACCCACTATCTAAAAAAAAATAAAAATTGTTCTAAATAGTTCCACGTTCCTAGTTGTAAGATTAAAAGTTTATGTCTAATAATTATAAAAAACAACTTTAGACATTTTAAAATTTGTCTAATAACTATAAAAAAAACATCTTTATACATTTTTGAAGACACATGTCTATAACAATTTATCTATTCTATCCTGATATCTTACTGAAAACCATTACGACAGTAATTCATAAAATAAGGTTAGCATGATTTTTAAAAATAGAAAGCTTAAATTTTGTTCTTAATGTAATACATCATTTTAAAGCTTAAAACTTATGCTATTTTTCCACATAATCACAGTTTCTGTCCAAATACTTTTGAAAACGATGCTCCAACTATTTTATTCCCATGTTATAGAATTCTGCCACCAAACCTTTGAGGAATCGAGTAGCCTCTTCCTTGACTTCATCATCAGTACTGAAGCATAAGCCACCCAAATATTCCTTTAATTTTAGGAATAAATGATAATCACTTTGGGCTAGGTCTGGACTGTAGGGGGGGGGGGGTTCACAAGAGTCCAGCCAAAATCTGTCAGCAGTTCTTGAGTTTGATATGAGATTGAGTGTTGTCATGGATATGTCTCACACCACTGGTCAATCTTCCTCTCCGGCAGTTCTGGATCGCACGTCTCAGTTTTCTTAATGTGTCGCAATATCTGTCGAAGTTAACTGTTGTTCTATGAGGCAAAAAGTCGATTAAAAACAGGTCTTTCCTGTCCCAAAAGACAGTTGCCATGACTTTCACAGCAGACGGCATTTGTTTAAACTTCTTCGGCTTTAGCGAAGTTGAGTGATGTTATTCACATGATTGCTGCCTGGTTTTGGCGGTAAAGTTAAATGTCCATGTTTCATCGCCTGTAACAATAGAATCCAAGAATTCTAAGTTGTCTTCACATTGTTGCAAAATCTGCTGGGCACACTCGACACCTAGCTGTTTGTGGTTTTCTGTAAGCATTCGCAGTGCACACCTAGTGATAGCCTAATTTTTTGGTTAAAATGTTATAAATTGTGGTGTTGGAAGTCTCAGGAATACGCAAAAGCAAGTTTGTTTATGGTGATCCTCCGATCTTCAAGCAATATTCTTTCAACTTTATCAAAAATTCCATCTGAAACTGAAGGCCTTCTGCTCCAGTCTTCATCATGAATTTTAGAGCTGCCTTCACTGAATTCTCTACACCATTTGCGAACATGTTGAACAGATATACAATTTTCCCAATAACTCCGATTAACTGACGATAAATGTCAATAGGTGAAATTTGTTTTGCATTTAAAAAAAAGGTATCACAGCACGAATTTCGCAACTGGCGGTAATAGTGATTAGGAGCTCCATCTTCGAAGAGTACTAGCCTGGCACTGAGCAATGTAGCAGGCGGGAATGGTTGGGACAAAGAGAGGGGGAGTTGATAAGTAAGACAGTGTCACCAGATTTCTCCTAGTATGTCGCATTCTTTCTTAGTATAGGGAACTTCATTTTATGAATTACCCTCGTACATTTAGAGTTACTTAAAAAGAGATATTTGATTTCTAGCTCATTATAATTTATAATATAGATATGTTGTGTTGCAGTGATTCAGCAATTCAAAATATATACTTCATGAGTTTAAAAGAAGAGTACAATAAAAAAATATAATTTTTTGTTTGGGTAGGAAAGTGTTTTTTGTGTTGGCACAGTATCCAACTCTTCTCTTAGCTGTGTCTCACACAGTAACTCTATGTTAAAAAAATCTTACTTCATGGCTTTACAATGTAATAAATCTTTTCATTTTGTCTTGGATTTATTTTCCTCTATGCTATCAACTTTTCTTCAATTATACAATAAACTGTTACATCACTAGTGTAATGATAGTTGTTAGCTGAGTAAGAGTAGTTTAATGATACCATCCATAGTTTATAACTGACCCTCTGATCTTAATACATTGACTACCATGGCGGTCACTGATGACCGACACTGTATTTTTCCATAGGGCTACGGTAGTCGCCTGTGACCGAGAATGTAAACATAACTTTAGATCATCACTGAAGGCTGTCGGACACACATTCACGATGTATTTAACTATATAAGGTGTCCAACATGGTCTGTTTCTGTGTTCCTGCAACTTGGCATTTAGAAAATGTTTTTATTATTTTTTTTACAGTCCTTAATTTTAATTAATGGGAAACTAGAAGTTCAGAATTACAAGGAAATATTAGAAGGGAATAGTTTTTATTCACACTTCTTTGAAAAACTACATTATGTTTTAGAATAGTGTTACATTTGATTTGATCCTAAGAAAAATTCACCTAAAAAAACTGATCAATTCAAAAATTAGAAACTAAAAACTTTAATTTAAACACCTTCCTACAATTCATAAAATTATACAAAATTCGTAAAAACAGCTCAATTTAAAACATACTTGTATTGAAATAATACAAACATAAATGTAAGAATAATGGTAAGATTATATTTACATTCTAATTATTTGTGAAAAAATATTTTCAAACAAAAATACAGTTATGCTGAAAATTTAAATCGTGTATCAATAAAATACATGAGAAAAATCTATTAACTGTATTTATTGTTTAAAAATATCCATAGTTTTGAGAAAATATGTTATAGAATATATATATATTTAGCTTAGTTTTGGTTGGTAAAGATTATTTAGATTTTTTGGACTAGGAGACTGACAGACTTACCTTGGTAAGAGTCCACACTGTAGTCTTGAAATAGAAACACATAAAAGCACTTAAACAATGATATATTTCAACCACACAGTGGTCTTTGTCAATCGAAGAAAAAAACACAAAAAAGAAATATGAGAGAATGAAATAAAATAAAAACCACTTTGTGTTTTCTCTTCGATTGACAAAGACCACTGTGTGGTTGAAATATATCATTGTTTAAGTGCTTTTATCTGTTTCTATTTTAAGACTACAGTGTGGACTCTTACTAAGGTAAGTCTGTCAGTCTCCTAGTCCAAAAAATCTATATATATATATATATATATATATATATATATATATATATATATATATATATATAACCTCGAATGGTGTAAGCCAAGTGAGAGCCATTGGAAGAAGATATATTTATACTTAAATTTATATTGAAAAAAATACAATGAAAATGTTAACATTTTACATTCATTCGGAAGATCGACCTTGAACAGGGAATGAGTAGTAATCCCGATAAAGTGAAAATGTTTAGTTTTTGTCATTATTTAAACAAAAAGCACAACAAAAAAAATTGTGTTTGAAGATTATCCGAAAACTGGTTGCCAGTCAATATGTTAATATTGCGTTTAGGGGTACTAGTATTTGGAAATAAACCTTTATTTTAATTTAAATTTGAAAAATAACATAATTTATATATTTTTTGAATATATAACCCTACACTTTTTTCTGCATAGTCATCATGCAGATTAAGAAACTGGCATTAAGACACTTATCATAATATTCTAAGGACTTAGAAATACTGCCCAAATATTCAGCTATCTTTGATGTCGACCACATAATCAATTCTAGCTTTCTTGGAACTTCTAGTAATCTTTGAAGTGTTGAGAAGTATGCCAACTTTTCATTCAAGGAAACAGGTGAAAGTATCTTAGTACCAAATCTAGGCTATGCAGAAGATAATAAAAAAGCAGTTCTAATGTATGAATAGCAGTATGAAATTTTGAATTGTCATGCACAAACGCTCTGAATTTAGAGACCTCTAATCGGGTACACTCTCTAATTTTATTAAGATTTTACTGTAGATTTAAACAACCCAGACCTTGGTTCTTAAGGCTCGTTCCATAAAATTTACCAACAGTACTCAGTGCCAACCTTAAAAGACAGTTGCTATAGCCTTTTTATAGAGAACAATTTCATACATTAATTGTTGCTTTTTAGGATATGGGAAATAGTGTAAAAAAATAAAAGGAACAGCAGTGGATACTATCAAAAGGTAGTTTACCCATCATAAGCAAACTTGAATGTAAGAAATATAGATGTGAAATTCTTAAAAACTCAAACATACCAACTTTTGTTTTGTTACAGATATATAGACGTCAGTTTTTTAATTTGGACAGAAAGATTCAACACTAGAAGAATATTTGAAAACCCTGGAAAAAAATCTACATCTTGATATTCCTTCTTAGATGTAAAACTCAGAAATGAGGACGTCTGCATAGGAACCCACATCAAACTCAGAAATCTTTTACATCCATTACAATAGAAATAATTCTATGAATATAACATGAGTTTAACAAGATGAAGTAAATTTATAAAATAATTGAAAAAAAAAATAGGAGTTGTACCAAAAGCACACAGGATAAAGAGAAGCCGATATCCTAAATGTCAGTTAACTCCATTCATCTTCGTTTGCTGAGAATTAATTTTTTTCACCTAATAAACATGTTTATTGTAATTTCAAGACAAACAATAATACAATATATCTAGAAGGTCTATTACACCTGTGCAAGGCTTAACCATATTCTGTAACATTTGAAAATCTAAAACAAATATAAGTTTCTTCTTTATCATTGACAAAGAATACTGTGTATTTGAAATACATTATATATTTTAATCGCTTGAAACATCTAATGTGTGTTTATTTTGTGAAAACAAACTAGATTATTACCGAGGTAAGTCTGCCAGTCTCATATCTAGTTCAATATTTGTTTACATCTCCTAATACAAACTAGATTTTACTATTTTTAAATACAAAACTAGAAATATGTTTTAAACAATGGGGATAAATAATGAAAACATGAACGCAAGTATTTTGTGTCTATGCCGAAAACAAATATCTCACCATAGCTGTTGTTTCTATCCACGTGTCCAATGTATCACAAGCAACTCTTAGATCAGATTCATTGAACTCATAGTACTTAGACCATCCCAGAGGTGTATATCTTAATCTTTCTTGAACAATTGCATGGAACCAAGCCAACAAGAAGTACAGACGTGCACGTTCGCTTGGAGTCTTCATCATCCTTGATGCTGGGACCTAAGAGTTAATTATGAGGCTTAAATAACCATAAAAACTTATTACAATTTTTCATACATATTCAAATAAACATAATAATAACAATAAAGTTTTGGTCAATATGATCATTATTTCTTCATTATTTTTTAATTCACTACACTGTATACTGGGTCAGTTTCAGAGTTCAAGTGTTATTTTGAGTTTTATAGGAAGACTGACTTTTAAATACAATATACTCAAATTAAAAATGGTACTGAATAAATTACTTTTATTAAAAAAAATAGTTGCATTAAAGAAAACATTAGACTAAAAACATTATCTTTAATCCACTTTAAATCTTTAAAATAATTTTATGCAAATTATTTTTATAGGATTGAAAAAATAAGTCAAATGTAAAGTTATTGAGAAACACTATATACTTTATTGACATGATAAAACATGTTTCAATTGAAACTCAAATCTAGTTCCAAAAATTTTTTATTAAAAGGGCATCTGTTACTTGTTTAAACACAGCCAAAGTTAAAAAAAGATAATATAATGTAGGATCATTGTGCATAAAAATAATATAAATAGAAAAGTAAGTAACTGATTAGAAAATATTTTAGATCTATAATTTCTCACAACTCCTATAATATATTACATTGTATATTTTCAACTTAAAATTAGTTATAATAACAAATTTATTAAAAATTAAAGCATAGACTACTACAATTTTTTACTCACAGTGCTAAATGTCCGCAGAAGATTTGCTTTGATTCCTGGAGGAGGTTCAAATACAAAGATACGACCAGCTCTCAAAAGGTTTACTGGTACTTTGGGGTTAATTTCCATTGTCAAGAAAAGACGGAAGTTTGCATGTGGTGAGAGACTGTGCAGTTTTTTTTCCAACTGAACCAACCACTGTGGTGCAAGGTGTACATTTTTCAAAAGTACCCACCTGATATAAAATAAGATTTTATTATTAAATAATATTAAAATTAATAATTTTTAGTTTGTGACAAATAAAAAAAGTGGGTTAGTAATAGTATTTTATATTACAAATTTAAAAAAATATATACTATACTGTTATAACAGAATGTACATTTTCAACAGAAAAAAGGTAATTTTTTAAAATATTAAAGTAAAAAAAGAGAACATCTGGTAAACAAGATATTGATGCAGATTGCAACCTTGTTCACACATGGATTAAATGTATTGCAGTAAATACTCCTCAACAGTAGTTACACTTTTTTTTTTAGTTTTATACAGTAGTTTACACTTCAACATTTACTATCAGCTTTTTATAATTATTAACAAATACAACTGAAAACATAGCAATGATAATAAAATATGAATAAATAAAATTATTGCAAAATAAACAAAAAGCAATTGTAATATTGAAACATAAAAAAATGAACAACGAAAGTAATACAGAAATGTAAATTAAATAACTGAAACTGTTATCAAGTTATATCTGTTCATAAAAAAAACTTCATTTGAAGAAAACAAGACAATTTGATCAAATTATAAAAAAATTAAAATAATGAAAAAAATAGCAAAATATTTACATGCAGTTCATGTGACAATCCAACTTCGTAGAATAGTAACTAAAAAAATTAGCAATATGAAATTTTATTGGAAGCTCCACAAGTTATTACATTGGTGAAATTCCTCTACAACCCTGAAGAGAAAATTATCAATTTTAAGAGACACAAGAAAGAAACAGATATAGTTTA
This sequence comes from Prosapia bicincta, assembly GCA_036971475.1. Taxonomy (NCBI): domain Eukaryota; kingdom Metazoa; phylum Arthropoda; class Insecta; order Hemiptera; family Cercopidae; genus Prosapia; species Prosapia bicincta. The sequence goes on along the minus strand of JBAIZL010000002.1, from coordinate 303,058,048 downwards.
CATAGTTTTTTTTGAATCAATCTATTAGACATTTTTCCTTTTTGAAATATGTCTTTTAAAATTTTTAAGTATTCAAAATATATCATGAAAATATAGTTTTTAAGAAGTGTGACCAATCCTTTAGCACGAGAATTTGTAAGTTTCAAGAACAACCACATCTTTTTAAGAAGTTTTCCTATACTTCTTTCTATTTAAATGATTGAGTCATATATATCCTCAATTAGCTCTGTTACGATAAAAAGAGTAAGCTTCTAACGGAAATAAAAGAAAGTAGGTATTTATAATACTAACAGTGTAGTATTTTTTTAAATTGTATTCCCAAAAGTTTACTTAGAGATGTGGTCTTTAAAACAATTACAGACATTTTTATTCTTACATAGTAATAATGTTAACAAAGTTCATATAAAATAATTATGTAGTTTTTTATAACTTTGAATGAGTTCTCAGACTTAAAGTAATTTCTCAAAGGTTAAAATATTTTAGGAAAAAATAGTCATACATACTTTCCAGTCCTTACAGCAGAATTTATAACACTGTCGGCTTGATTAAATCCTTCAGCTGATCCAATTGCAATACTTGCAATCTGTTTACATTTGTCAGCAGCAATATCATCTACTCTAGAACTCGCATCATAGCCCGGTACAGAACACAGCAACACAGGGACACTAGCACTAATTTCACTCTCCACAATAGCACCAAGATCAAACTCTCGTTCAGCTGATGATGTAAAATTTTCACCTAATACAGTGCTAACAAACATATGCCCTGCAGCAATGACACGATCTGGGCGAAAAGCCTAAAATGTTAAAATTCTATTAATATTAATCTTACTTTCTACTGGAATCTGTAATTCTAGTTACCAAATTATAATAAAATTTTAATAACTAAAATAATATCTTCTAATTAGATCTAAAAACCAATAATTACTACAAAATATAAGTTTACACAGTTTTAAAGTACTTGAAAAAGGTTTCAATTGTTTGTTATGTCTTGTTTAATGACAATCGATCTAATAAAATTTATATTGTAATTAAATCTACCTTGCTAACTAAACCAGATAATTTGTTGCAACTGATATGAACAACATCAATACTTCTGTTACACATTTAAGATATCTTTATGAAGTAGTATAACTTGTTAACTTAATTAGAAAGTATATGCAACATTTCTATGTTTTTCTGTGATAAGTTGTGAAAATTGGAATAACTTTTCTTCAACACTATCCAATACAATATGTTGGATAATGGAAGCTCTTGTAATTTGCTTATTAAATCAACTATTCAAATCAATTGGGACCGGACCCGATTCAGATAAAACAAAAGTCTGGATAATTGTTTTTTTTTTTTTGAAAAAGGGTAAATTATAATTAATTACAGTATGTATGTGTATATGGGAGAAAAATACTATATTTTTTATAGTTTTATATTTGCTCTAGGCTTCTAAGCTTTTTCACAAAGAAACAGATTCGAAATTGATCCTATAGAACTTTGTTGGAAAAACAATATGAAAACGGCATCTATTATTTTTTCTTCTTTTGGTGCGTTCAATGATTTTCTTGAAGAACTATCATCTTTATTTTCAAGCACTGACACATAGTTTGAATGTTTAGGTTTGCTCCTTTTAAAGTCTGAAATCAATGATTGTCCAACACTGTAGATCTCAGCTAACTCTAACTTCTTTATCTGATTGATCTATAATTTTTAGTTTATCTGTTAATGATAAGACAACTCGTTTTCTTTTAGAAGCCATGATGAAATACAAAACTCACTCACAAACAAAACAACAGTCCGATGCAAAAGAGTACTGTAACAAAATAGTAGGTAAAGATACACTGACTGACTAATCAAAACAAATAGTCACGGTCAGGCCAAGCCACCAGCCTGGTGTCATGACAGCCAACTATAGAGAACTGAACTGAGATGGTGACTCAGCTTTCAAATAATGTTTGTGCTGCGTGGTAAGAAGGCCAACAACATGCAAAACATTAGGCAAAATAATTAATTTGGAAATCACAGTAAGTTTTTTGTTTTTTTCCTGAAAATCTGGAAGCAATTCAGATAGTCAGAATTCTACTGTGTGTGTATTTCCTCCATTTCCCCCCAATTTTTTTTTTTTGTTAATAGGCCTCACAAGTTTCATCAGTCCAATATGATCATTTGCTGTACCTAAGATTACATTTTTAAGTAGATATGGAATATTTATATAATACCTATATTTGTGCCAACATATGTAATACATAATATGGATACAACTTAAAAAATTAGACACTAGTATTAAAACAGCAAACCTTTACCTATACCATACTTAGCTATGCCATACTTCCTTGAGATTATTTAAAAAAGTTACTGCAAAAAATGAACCTGGTAACCTAAACACCCCACCCATATTATTTTGGATTATTGGGGCTCGTTTTTAATCCTAAAAATTAAAGCTTATTACAATTTTAGTGCAATTTTAGTGCTATAAACAGAACACTAACCTGAATAACAAGCAGTTGGTACATAGCTGATCCAACAGGAGTTAGTGGTTTCTCTTCTTCCCAAAGCCTTGGAACACACTGTTCTGGAGCACTTTGTTGTAACCAAGCTCCGAACTCTGGCATTTCCTGAATTTTTCGTGACAAGCTTTTAAATGCGGCAAGTCTGTTAAAATAAATAATTATTTTAACTCTTAAGTCACTGTTATCAATGCTGTTAAAGTGCTATCAAGTGAAGTTCTTAATGTTGAAGAAACACCTAATAGCAAATGTTATTAATAAAGATAATACATACATCTTCAAACTATGTAAATGCAAAATACCTACTGAAATGTAAGATTTGTAAATAAAATACAGACTTTACTTTATCAACATGGGGGGGGGGGGGGTTAAACAGATTGCCTGCTTGGGGTGCCCCTTGCGCAATCTAAATGATCTGTAAACACGGTGACTTCAAAATGGTGAACAACCTTACAAAAAACAGCTCTTCTCAGGAGTTCAACATAGACCTCTGCATTATTTTTTTTGGAATTCTGGAGGCCTTAATGATATAACATGCCTACATTTAAATAAAATATTATTTATTTCAACTAGGATTTATTTTTCATCACTGAAACAGGAGTTGCAACTGAGACCCCAGACTTTTACCAGATTGACAGTTATAGTACCACTGTACTGAAACCTTTAAGACAAGTGGCCACTGGTATCTTCATTGCCTGTAAAAACTGGCTCTCAGTGAAACCTCAGAACTTGCATGAAATGGAGGTAGGCGATAAGCTGGAGGCAGTCGTAGTCAACATTTGGAAGAACCAACAACATTGTAGTCAACATTTGGAAGAACCAACAACATTTCAGTATCATTTGTTTTTACAACCCACTGGGAAACTTGCCTCTACGAAAGCATTAGAAGAGTCATACAAACCAACATGACCCTTGTACAAGACTAGCAGCAGTGGGAAGGTGCCTTGAAGAAATTATTGACAAAAATCTCCTGGAAGTCATAAGCACTCCTGCCTTTCTATTTTTTTGCTAATTAGTTATCTAGACTTTTGTTGGCGCATCCTCACATTTCAAACAAAACAACAGTAAATCTTCTAGATGATGCCGGAGGCTGTGGCTACAGAGCACTACTAAATAAAACAACCACCTTCAAAGCAGTATAAAGAAATCAACGGGCGCCTAGGTGGTTCAAGGAATTTACAAAAAAATTGTTGTCTCTAATTACTGACTCACCGAAGACAACTGTAGGCAACTTCAACTCTGCTCTCCTGGAATGCGCTAAAAAATTGATACCTCAAGGTCAAGTCAAACAGTATAAGCCTTTTTGGAATGCAACTCTGACGTATCTTAAAAAGAGCCGGGATAAAGATAAGTATAAATCAGAAAAAGTTTTAAATTAACAAAAGATCTTATCTTACTAAGAAAGAGCCAAGCAAAACTTAACCAAGAAAGAAAAAGCCTGAAGCGAACTGCCTTTAGGAACTTTATAAGTAAGTTGGACTTTAGAAGAGGTGGCACTAAGGCTCATAGGTATATCTCCTGCTTAGTGACTGTGTCTAAAATCAGTTTCAGCCCTCCATCAGTGGTGATAAAATTCTCAGCATTGCGAAAGAGATTGCAAATGCTTTGTAAACACTCTGTAATAAAAGAATTGAAAAAAACCTATAAAAACAGTGTTACAATCTCTTTGTACTTGGCTTTTGTTGAACTGGACTTTGACCTTTTACAGACCAAAAACAGGAAAGCAGCAGGAATGGATGGAATCCTCCTAGAATCTGTAAAATCCTTGGAAACAATCCAAAAGTTATCTGGCTTGCTGTAATCAATCTTACTTGAAGAATGCATGTTCCACAGCGATGGGAGAAGGCTGAGTAATTCTCATCCTTAACCTAAAAAACGAGCAAATGTAGCTGAGAGCTGCAGACCGGTATCAATTTTCTGATTGGAAACAATAAACTACAAATCTATATTACTGCACAGAATTTTATTTATTTTATGCTACAAGTTTATCAATAAATTGTTATTCAAACTTTATTACCTAATATTAAACAAAACTTCGTTGATTATATTAGTTTATCATTTGTTACAAGTTTTATTTTAATTTTTCCCTTACATGTTGGTGCTTGATATCTCTTTTGATAAACAAGATATGTTACTAAAACGAGTTTATCATGCTTTAACTAATGATGAAGGTAATAAATGATAGTGTAGTATACATATTTCAAGTAGTTTTTTCTTGTTACATTATTTATAATAGTATAGATTCTAACCTTGTAGTAAGCCGAAGCATAGCATCTAACTGTTCTTGACTTAGTCCTTCAATTTGCGGAGGTCTTGCATTCAGTACTCCTTCTTTACCCCTCAAAAAGAATTGAAATTCACTGTCTAATGATGTTTCATTTGGAACACCTTTTAGATGAATTTTACAAAGCAGTAATGCCAAAGTAAGACGATCTGTATGCAACATACCTCGAGCAACTCGTTCATAACACACCTACAACACAAAATCAAGGCATTAACTATTTCTGAAAAATTGTGATATTTTCCTTTTATTAGAACAGCTTATTTAAAGAGTATAATATTACATACTTTTAGAAAACCTAGCATAAAATGTGCAATAGAAATTGAAAATAAATTGCACGTAAACTTCAATGAAAATTCTATTTATTTAAAGAAATTATGAAGTCAAGGTCACCATTATCTTGAAAATTTATCATGTCATCAAAAGACAATTGAATAAATGACATATTTAGTTAAATTTATTATTAATATTTATACTTGCTTATAATCCAAGGAAAAAATATTAATAGAATAAAAAATTAAATTTATACTACATATAAAATTAAATACATATTTTTACAAATCTTGTAAAATTCCAAACCTTAATAAAAAAATACAATTATAGTTTTATATTTTCATGTAGGTTTTGGATCAATACAAACTTATTTTAAATTAAAATTTTACAAATAATAAAGGAATCTTTAAAATAAAAGTAACAGTTCATGAAACAGAGTCTAATGTAGCTTGTCTCCCCGTAGTGCACTCTGGATAAAACTAAATGAGCTACACCTCTGCGCTAACATCATGCCGCAGCAAGATTTGACTCTTTGCAAGTTCAACTCAAAACGTTCCTTTTCAGGCAGACAATTAGATTCCTTAGGATATTATTCTGGAACACAAGTAGGTTTAATCATGCAAAGTTCAGTGAGATGAAGTATTCTATATGTCAATGTGATATCGATGTTTTTAAAATTGCAGAAGCTGATGCTGCAAGTGACTGATTGTTGGAACTAGCAATGACACCTAGAGTCGTTTTAGAATGTTACATGAAATGGATGCAAAAGACAAAATAGAAGCTCCTCAAATGAATCTATTACTTGTGAAAAATCATTTTTTGATAGTAGCGGGCCATTACCTCTCCTTAAACAAATTTGACCATCTGGTTGTAGAACAGGCCATTACCTGTAATATAGGTGATTTTAACGCTCCATCTACCAGATGGGGATACCCTTACACCTCAGCAGTTGGAACTATTTTGGAAACATTGATTTGATTAACAGGGGATCATTAGAGCCTCTTATCATGAAGCCTACACTCCTATCCCTTATTGGCCAACTCAGTCGACTGAACCCTGTTCTCCCACATATAAATCTTGTAGGTAGATGTGACCCAGTGGCGGTTTGTCCAAAAGGGCTCTGGGGCGCAGCCCTCCCAATTACAAAAATTAATTTTTAATGAATATTCATTTGTCTTAAATTAGGTTAAGAAGAGCTTAGAATTATTTAAGCAATGTTAAAACCATAAAATATTTAGCAGTCGACGCAAGAAATTAGCCACAAGCTCCACACGGGGCTCATAGCAGAGGGCCCCAGACTAGTGCATTGAGTGTGCGTGGAATAAGCTGAAACAGCCAAAACCGTGCGATGACGTCACTCAACGCTTGTGTTACGGGTGGCCTGGGATGGAGTCCCGTAGTCATGCGCATGCGCTGAGAAATGACTAATCAGTGCTGCTACTACAATACTATATGATTTAGGAAGCAGCATCGTAGGCTTATTTGTAATGTTCTCACAATGTTTCCATTTATAGATCCTTTGATGCGCATACACAGTAGCCTAATATACTTTTAAAAGTAAAACTTGATTCACACTACTCGTTGAGTACTCGACGCTTTAGCATAGGCAATCACTTAACTACCCAACCTAGCAACATTTCGTAAATCACACCGTAATACGTCTATTAGTTATAGCAATGTTAATATATTAATCAATAAGAATAACTTAATAAAAGTTGTAGGTGCTTAGAATGTAAAACGAGTTAAATGGGTATCAAATTTCAAAATTGTCTCCGCACCTCGTAAATCTGGCTAGACCCCTTGTCATGAGCCCCACCAATTTAATTGAGCAGGAGCCGCCACTGATGTGAAGATCAACTTCTTGACTACCCCTCTGAATATGACCATTGCATAATTGTGACAACAGTACCGCCTAAAGCACAGGCTAATAAAAGAAGAGTTTTCCCTAGGTGGAACTTCTGGAGAGCCAAATGAAAAGACTATGCAGTAAGATTATGATTACATCAAATCTTATCCATAACAGCTCGGATCATACCTTTAGTGAAATTACCAAGGCTATTCTTGCTGCGGCTGCTGAACGTATACCTGTAGGGGACAGATCAAGATAAGATTCCTTCTGGACTAAGGAGTTGAATAAATTGCAAAGAATTGGTAACCAAGCAAGGAAAACTGCTAAACAGAGCCATGATCTAAATGCCTAAATCTAACTGAGAAAGGCTCAGGCTTACTTGTATAAAAAGATCATCCCGAGTAACCGAAATATGTTTTGAAACTTTGTGGCAAATTTTGATTACCTCAAGGATGGCTGGTGTACAAGAGTGACACATCTTAAACACAGCACAGCTGACATCACTTGCTAAACCGAAATAGCGGAATCCTTCTGGTAGTATTTTACAATCTGCAACATAAGGTTCCCAGACCGTAGGTAACTCTCAGTGCCATCTGGACCAGTCACTGAATTAAACAGCGCTGTTATCAACAGTGACTTCTCTGAACTAAAACAGGCCTTTGCTGCACACAAAAGCTGTAGACCAGATGGCATCTTTCCAGAGTTCATCACCCACCTAGGTAAGAATGCAATGGGACCCCTTCTTGTAGCTATCAGCCGGACCTGGGATTGTGACATACCTAATATATGGGAGCAAGGGAGAAATTTTGCTGATTGCTAAAAAAGGTAAATATCTATGATCTCAAGAGTTATCAACCTATCAACATTACCTCTTACCATGTAAACTCATGGAAAGGATGGTGAAAAACCCCCTTCAGGAATTCTTAGACTGACATCAGTTACTAAATACAAACAAGCTGGTTTTTGCCAACATATATCTACTACAGACAGAGGTTGTGAAACTGACATACGACAGTCAGAAACATTTTCATAAATTAACTCACCAATATCAATGTAAGGGGAAATATGTTACATTGGCTGTCAAGTTTCCTGTAGTTTTGATAAAATGGAGACACATCGTCCAAGTATCGACAGCAAAAAAGAGGCCTCCCCCAAATTGCTGTACTTAGTTGTGTGCTTTATATTGTGTGATAACCTCATCATCAAGCTAGAGAAGGTGTCTGGCATCCAAGTTTTGAAGAGGTCCAAGAGTTTACAATAAAGTTAGAACTTGATAATAGCATTCCATTTTTGTAAATCGCTTACTTTTCAACACTTAGGCTTCCAGTTTACAAAAAAAAAAAAAAAAAAAAAAAAAATCATATTTTCGAATATTTGTAAATCCTTACTTCTCCTCAAGTAGCAAGTCATAACTAAAATATTTATATTCACCTACATCTTCTGGAATAATCATTTTGAGATCACAACCTCTGTAAAATTGTGACATTTTGATGATAAAAACTAGCTGCTCTGGTTTTAATCTTCCCACTGAGATCAGAACTCAGTGAAAATATAGTTTTTGATCGCTTAGCTTCTCTGTGGTATTTGTACAGTATCTTCTACTAATGATGAAATAAAAGTTATCTTTTATTAATTAGAGTTTTTATTATACAAAATTTTTGTTACACCTTAATCAAAAGTTTAAACCGATTATTCATAAATCAAGAGCTTATTGAAAATAAATAATGTGATAAGCAACGAATTATTAATACTTACAGTAAATAAATCTTTTGTGATAGTTGCCAGGCGTAAACCATAATCTGACAAGCTCTTGAGTTTAGGATTACTGTGTAAAACAGAACTGAAAATATCTAAAAAGAACTTAAGGGAATACTGATATAAGAAATGAACTTGATTAAGACTGTCCATAGTGAAGTACATGTTGCTGCACGCCTGAAAAACATAAAACAAATTATTCACAATATTTTGTAAAAATACAACTAAATAATTTTAAAAATAAGTCAATTCCTACTTAGATAAAAAAAAAAATAGTTACTTTTTATTCAATAATTACAATTAATATAAATAAGTATATTGTGTAACGTTATTTTGTATTACCGCCTAAATAATCTAATTCGATCGGAAATAATTCTAATTGTCGCTGCGAGATAGTAACAGCAGATCGATAGTAAAACAACTGCGCTGGGAAAGTTTGATATTTCCGGTATAGTTTTAAAATGAAATGTGGGAGTCATTGAGAGAGATCTAGACTAGTGAGTCGAGAGAGAACACGTCTTTTTGGCAACCAACGGACTTCATCCAGCGGAATGCTAGCTTCCCGAGGGAACCAGTGAGAGGTAACACTAGTCATATTATCGACTAACAACAAGTAATCGACTCATTGAATGTTCTTTGTTATATTTATTAGTGATTTATTTATTTATTCAAACACACTGTCCACCGCTCATGAAGGATTTGATGTCAGTTGATTGTACTCAATGCTATTTTAGAACTAATATCAACGATTTCCCTTTTTATTAAATCCTTCGACGGCAGTGAGGTGTGAATAGATACCAGAGAATCACAATATCAAGTGACAAAATAGAGAGGGAAAATATTTATTAATTAACTGATATTTGAAAAAAAACTATTAACATCAAGTGTCATCCATTACAAGTTTAAAAAATGTATATGAACTTGAGTAGATGAATACAAGTATTTTATTTAACTATTGATTATTTGAACAAGATATCTAAATATATGTAGGGAGAGTGTGTACTAATAGTAGGAATTGAAAAATGCAGTCAGATTATTTTACTTCTCTCTCTTTCACACACACACACACCAACTATTTTCATTGAAAATCCTAAAATTACTGACCTAGATGCTATTGGATTAATAAATATGAACAGACTTGCTCATTCATCTGTTTCTAGTCATGTCTTAACTAAAATAAAACCCGTTAGTTAGCACTCGAGTGAGAACCATTACTTTTACAGTCCTAGCCCTCTTCAAAAAATGAAATAACCCAGAAAAAGAAGAAAACTGTAGGTTACAAAGTTATAGCCAAATATTTTAGTTTTATACCGGTCCTTTCATTAATGAATGGAATAACAAATTAATGTTAAAGTAATGACAACCTATATTGATGACATTAATTTTGTTACAGCAATCTTTTAGAAAAATATTTCTTGTAATTTTTGGAACAATTTTTTTTTTTTTTACTTATTTTGATATATACCAATTTAAAAAAAAACACCTTTTAGTTTAACCCACAATAAACCCAAGATACATTTTACTACATTGTATATTGTCTACTAACTTTTGATAACGAACATAGAAAACTAAAATCCTGAACTATAAATTTTATTTCTATAAAATTCAATGTATTTTATAACTATTTTTAAAGGTTGTGTGCTTGATACAAACAGTACTGACTAACTTTCAGCATAATTATGTATCCATTAATTCTTCTAAATTACAATTTTAATTTTCAAAACTACATAGTAAGCAAACATCATCTAGAACTCAAAATTTAAAAAAAATGTAAAATCAAGGGGTTAACATGAGAACTTTTTTTATTCAACACTCCTGAATCAGGAAATGTGTAGAGAACATTTGAAAGAAGTTGATGTGAACAAGTACAGAAAAATATAGACAACCTTTGTTTATGGGTTTAGCAATAGAAATGGACTGGGTGTAAATTCTATTAAAAAAAAATTCTCAATAGAATAATTATAGAGCAATACAATTTTTACTACAGTATTTTGGTTGTTATATAGCTCTGGATTAATTCTGTCAACTTCAAATACTATTAAATATTAAAAAAATTTTAAAATAAAAAACAAACTTAGAATACTTTATTCACTATAGTTCAGACCTCAGTACCAGAAAATCTAGAGTGAAGTTAAAAAGGGAAGACTTTGAACATACAAAATCCACATAATGTATAAAACATGTTACCTAGAGATCTTCTGGTGGACATTTTTTTATATTGGATTATAAAACATTTTAATAACTCATACATTGTCATTTTTGAACCAATAGAGATCTCTTATCAGAAGTGAAAATTTTCATTCAAACATTTTGATAAATAATCATAAAAATTAAATTATGTAAGTTGAATGAGGAGCTCAACACAATTTAATTTATTATATTTTAATCATTCTGCAAAACTTTACACATAAATATACACTGAATAAAGCCACATGTTTTATCTATACAAAACCTTCACTGTACCTCATTATGGCAATATACCAGTAACTACAGATATGTTTGGTTATTCACTTTTATCCATCTTAGAAGTTACATTCTGCTGATATTATAATTAATTCCGGTTTCACTTAAATAATAAAAAATAGATTATCTAGTTTTTGAGTGTGTGTTATGGTATTAATATGAATCACAGCATGTTAATTATTTGTAATACTGCATCTAGTGCTAGTTTGTAGTATGAGTATGAATATTTATAGAGAGCCTTGCACAATAAAATAAACACTGTTGGAAAAGCATAAACACAAAAATTCATATTGAATAGTGACCAAATTTAATTTGGGCCCAAATACCTAACCAATTTGATTAGACTACAATGATTAAAAAAAAAAAACTGCATGGTAAGTACCCGACTTTGAAGATGGGTAACTTTTCCAAACTGTAAGCTCTTTGTCAGAGCCTGTAAGGCTTTGGAGTAGGCAGACAGAAAGGTATTTATAAAGAAAATTGTCACCATAAGATAATAAATAGACAATTTTCAAGCAAATCACAAAATTAGGTAAGTCAAATTTAAGATACAATAGTTACTAGCTGTTGATTCGTAATTCATCAGTACTTAAAAAATTGGTCTTCTATAAACATTAAAAATAATGTTCTAGTACACATCAATGCTGATCATGATGATGTGAGTTATTTATAGCATTAACGACATTTATTTCATTACCTCAGTAAAATGTTATCTAGAAAATGTAATATACCTCAGAAAATTCTTCTAAATGTAAACATGTTCATAAGCACCTAGATGACTCAAAGAATTAAAAATAAAGTAAGCCAGTAAATTTCTAACTATTTAAACGAACCTGTGAAAGGGGCTTGTACTGTTGTGATACCGTTTCGATCTCAGCTATAACTTTATCCGTTTCTTCCACCTTTTTACTGATGTCTGCTGCTTCCTGTTTCAAGGTTTCTAATGTTGTTATCACAGAATCATCATCTAAAATTTTTCCTTTTGCCTCATTCAAAGCTTGTAGCAGAGATTTTTCTAGCTGACGGAGACGCAAATGAAACTCTCCTAAAACAATAACATTTTAAGAATTACATATATTTTATAAAATACACTTTATTACGGAGCAAATTTTGAGGTTTAACTTTTGTTTTTAAATAAAATTTATTTTCCATACATTTAAGTTTGATGTAACATAATATCAACAACTTTAAAATAATTTCTAATGTATTATAAAGGTATAAAAACTAACCTTGAAGCTTAAGCAGATCAGACCTCTTTTCATCAATATCAGGCCTTTCTGCTTTCAACACCTGATTAAGGCATTGTGACTGAAGAGAACTACGAGTAACTGTGAAGTTAACAAATGTAACACGAGAACAAATATCAGGTGGAAATTCTACTGTAGGGTCTCTGGTAGACAAGAAAATAATAAAAGATGGAGACAAATCAATGTCCTGGTCACCCAAAGTGATAAGAACACGCCCTCCTGTACGGCGCAATTCTCGATTTAAAACTGGATTCAAGATAGGATCGTAGTTTTCAACATCCTGAAAATATTATTACAAGTGATAAATATTGAAATATGTTCTTATTTCTGTTTAAAATAATTCAAATTTATTAAACTAATAAATTGTATAAACTTATAAAATAGCTTTAAAAAATATAGAAAAAATAATTTATTATGCACTAGAAAATCATTATCAGTGTCAAAATCGGGCTAGATGGTCTGTTTTTGAAAAGATTAAATCACAATCATAAAAAAAACAACCACAGACGTTTAAAAAGTGGATATGCAACTTTGTAAATAGCTATTATGTACATATATCATTCAGACATCAGTATTCCGTCATGATGTTCGTCTTTTGCTTGCATCATTAGAGTCTATTTTTTAATATGTCAAGTGGACTTTTTAAATCAGTTTAGATGATACTTGATGTTGATCAGTAGCTGATATTTCTTGTGTGTGGTATTGTGTCAATATAGAAAATTTGTGGTCGTCCAAGGTTGACAGTTTGTTGGAAGTGAGTGACATTTAACGTTTTGAATTGAAAACCTACTTGGTGTAAATATTCTTTATAGTTAGTGTACTTTTGAGAATATTCGAATTGAAGAATAATAGTGAGAGCCTAGAATCTAATGCAAACTTCAAACTGGCAATTAACTTTAATTTGTTTTTACAGTAAAGGAGTCATTAATGCTTAGGATCATTGATATTTGATTCCTCCTTTCTCTTAATGTGATATTTCCATCTTAGTTTACCATCTAGTCAGTGGTTCGCAACCTTTTTCATTTCACGTATCCTAAAAACGTTTTTCAAATGAAAAGTACCCTCTATACCGCAACGTGGTTAAGGCAAAGCATAGTTGCCTGACAGAATTGTTAGTAATGGGTAGAGTGGGGGCAACCGGCTGTGATTTTTTTTCTGGGCAACACGACCGACAGTTCTCTGAAAGTTTCCTATCATATACCCATTTCTTTATTGTTCACCTAAATCTGGAATAGATGTTCCCCCTGCTATTCTATTCCGTGCTTTGAGTCGCACACAAACATATAAGCTCCACACAATTTCCAATCAACAACACATCAACTACCTTGTCAACTATTAGTGTAACCTCGTATTTGTTTCAAATCTAAAGTGTGAAATATTGATGTCTGCCATTACTGGTATTATTTTCACACACCATCCCACATACATCTACCTATTTCTGGGGGTATGCATACCACAGGTTAGGAACCGCTGATCTAGGTTCAAGCCTAGATATTTAGCATGATAATTTTCTAAAGATTTTCATAAGGGGTGATAATTCCATTAACATCCAATAGCCGATCTTTCAATACTTTATTTGTGAAATTGATGAGAATTGATTTCACTTCGATTTTCCATTTATCAGTCCTTTCTAGGAGTTTGTTGCCCTGGTCTTTGTCCTTAGATGTATGTCTTTGCCAGTTGGTAACATTACAGTGTCACCTGCAAACATTGTGATGGTTACCTCTTGGGTGATTGGAATATCACAGGTGTAAAGTAGTTATTGAACTGGACCTTATACACTTACTTAGGATACTCCTGCTTTGATTTCCTTAATTTCAGAATATCCCCCTTCCTGTTTATTCTGAAAGTTCTGCCTGTTATATATGTTGTAAACAATGAAACATACTCATTTGGGAGCATATTATTTAATTTGTGGATCAGGCCTTCATATCTCACCTTATTAAAGGCTTGCACTACATCTAGAAAAAGTGCAGATCAAATCCTTTAATCTTTTATGGTTTGTTCTATTATACCCAATAATCTATGAACCTGATCAATAGTATGTTTTTTTTCTGAACCCAAGATGGTATTCTGAAATCAGACAATTTTTCTCTATAACTGGTTCAAGTTTTTTCAGTAAGAGCTTGTTGAATAACTTTGAGATAATAGAAAATAGTTATATTGCTCTATGTGACTTAATATAATTAGGTTATTCTTGGCTTTTGTAACATTACAACCTTTGCTGCTCTACATATTCGGCACATGTTGAGTCTAAATGCTCCATTATTCAGATAAGTGAGGATGACTTCTCTTTTTCTTGGAAGCTCTTTCAGTACTTGTCCGGTGATAAGATCAAATTCTGGAGCTTTAATAGAATTAAGATTTATCTGAATTCCATTGTTGTTACCATTGGTGTTTCTTCTAATATAATACCACATCATCCTAATCATAATCATTCATCAAGTCCGTTTTTTGTTTATCATTTCTTACCCAACACTCATTGTCTTCCCTAATTGGAAATACTGCAGTAATGGGTCTCTTGATGTTTCTGATGGCTCTTTAAAAATAATAATTTGTTAATTTCGTTGCCATCCATATTGTTCACATTAAAGTTAATAAAATCTTGTTGGAGGTTCCAGATTAGCATTTTTATTTTATGACTTTTGTTATTTAAGATGGTTTTGTCCACTGGGTCTCTGGACTGCTGCTATCTTCTTCTTGCCTTTCTTTTTTCTAAAACTACTTTCCTTATTTTTACTGAGTAGTTGTTTTCTTTAATTATATACTTTCTTGTGTTATTAAATGGAAGAGTTTTTAATCACCATAAATCTTGTGGACTCTTTATCAAGTTGCTCTTCGGTCTTCAATTGCACAATCAGTTCTATTTTATCTTGCAATTCCTGTCTGAAGCTATCCCAATCTGTAGTTTTGTTCACCAAATATGGCTGAATTACTTTCTTGATGATTTTTTTCACTTAATGTTAATATCACTGCTGAGTGATCTGAGTTTGACTCAAAATATTATTGAATATCTATGAAATTTGTCGTTACAGTTTTGGTTATAAGGAAATCCAAATGATACCTTATTTTATTAATATCTACTGGTCAGTATGTGAGTTTTCCTGTTGAATGAAAATAAAAACTTAATTCTTTAGCAGCTCTTCTTAACTCCTTACTCGTAGTCGTTGACAGTCCTTCGCCCAAGGCTACATGTTTGGCATTGTAATCCTATAATATAAGTCTTTTCCCAGCTCTCTGGAGGATTTCCTTGTAATTAGATGTTTTTAAATCATGTCTAGGACAGTTTACTGCTCCTACTATAAGATTTTGCTTAGTAGAATCTACACACCCTGAGGCTTGCTGTATTTTTTAAAATCTAAATACTACATTCTTCAAAATGTTTTATTGATTTATTAATTTGTATTTCACTTCCACCTTTAGTCTATTACCTGGATGGTAGGTGCGATAAAATTTGAAACCTTAGATCTTAAGACATAATTCTTTTGTGAAACGGGTTTCCAATATCAGTTTTTTGTTTAGTCAGAAATCCTTACATTTTTGCAATAACTCTTCATTTAGTTAAGTACATTTAATTATAGTTTAATCAGTGAATTAAAGATGATTACCACAAGCAACTTGTACAATTAAGTTATTTTTATGAAGTTTTTTTCAAAACTAATAACTTTTGGGAAATGGCTCACAAGTTCTATAATTTTTTCTGTGATTCTTGGGACTTCTTAAATCACTAAATATTATTTCTTTGCAAGATCATTTATGCCCAAAAAGGATAAAAATACCACAAAGATTATGTAACAAGCTAATATTATTCAAAACATTATTACTTCTATAATATTTAAATATTTTATATTTTAAAAATACAATGTAAAAATTTACCCAGTATTTAAACAAAAATTTACTTGAATAATTATTTAAACACTTTAAATAAATTAATGGTTTACCTGGACCAGAAGAGGATTACCAAAACGCAAAGCCGATTCCAAGTTCTTTCGGAAGGAGTCATCTAAGAAACTAGTTTTGGTGATCTTGCGGTCACGGAATTCATTTAATATAAACTCTGTTGCTTGGCCTGATGGATCAATAATCAATGGATACCGATTAAAGCGCTGAAAAGAGGTATTCAATGTTTTAGTAAATATATAATGTCAATTTTGAAAAACAAATGGTAAATAAAAAGGATGCAAATGTTTAATGGTTTAACACATAATGAATAATATAGAACTGATTTGCTAGAATAGTAGATTTGCTGTCGTTATTTTATGCATATTAAGATTTCTTTTTTTACTAATAAGTTAGAGCAAATTAAATGGTTTGATATTACTTCATAATCTGAGATAAGAAAATACTTGAACTATGATGTCTATTAAAATTTATCAATCACCTAGGTTTTTTCAAGACGTACATCTCCTTCAAACTAGTAAATTAAAAAAAATTAATTCAGCATCTTTCCATGCCTACAAAGTATAAAAATTTCTGTTCCTTAAATCTAACAGAAACTTCATGCAATTTTTGTGTAATTTCACAGTATCAAAACATCAACCTTTTGAGAACCGGTGAAAATATAGTGCAGGATTATATTATACTATGTATAACAGCAATTTTGTTTTGGGCCAAAAATGATTTTTTTTTCTTCAGTAAACTGTAATTAGCAGGCGTTTTATGATAATGCAGCAAACGAGTATTGCTAATCTAGGAATTTGGGTATTTCACTGTACATTTTATAAACGTTAAAAACAAATATTTCAAATTTCAATACAACCAAATAATATTTGTAAATAAAGTAGAAATGGTGACTGAAAATGTTAAATCACTACATTGTGTGATTTACCTCCAATAAGGGACAAGTTAAACATTTTATACAGCTTCAGAATATGAGGTAAGGGCTCATAGTAAGTGGTGAAGTGCAGATTCAGTGTCTAATATTTTTTTTGTATCACTAAAATGACAAAAAAAAAATATGGGGCCATCACAACTCGAACTACTAAAACTTCAATCGAAATATGGTGATGGTACTTTGATAATAGTCCAATATGTACAAATAGTTCAAGGGATTACCCAAAGGTTGGAAATCAAAGTAAAAATAACTAAAAGGCTATAAATGTCAGAAAATGACAAAAATAGAATAGAATTTTAGACATATTTTGAGAAAACAATTTAACATTAGGTTGAAAAGTTGCTAAACACACGCCACTTGCAAAATGTTAGACATCGAAGATATGTGGTTCTTATGTCATAAGATCAACAAAACAAATAAAGAGACATTCGTTTAGTATGATGCAAATTTGCAACTGACAGGTTGAAAGAAATTCCAATTTTTCATCACCATCATTCAAAAAATGGAAATTCTCATGTTTTGCACAGTTTCTCAAAAATACCAAATTGAAACATATGTTAGTTATTTTTGCACTATAATGAAATATTTGCATGGAAAAAGTTTTTTAATGTGTTATCATTTCTATTATATTTATTAAATTGTATTTATTGTACACATTCTTTGTGAATGTGTTTACAAATTTGTATAGAATTACTGTATTTATTTTTACCAACCTTAAGCATAATAGCATTTTCGGTGCAAAGGTCATCAGTAGGCAAAGCATTTGCTTGCCAACGTAAACGTTCATCAGGATTAGACAAATATTCTGTAAGAGCAATGTCAGAGCGGAACTGTAAACCTGCTTGAGTAAGATGGTGACACCAAGTAGCAAACAGATTATGTCGGTACTGAAAAAATTAAAACACTGTAAATAGATTTAAAAAAATAAATAATTACTAGGTGCCAATTCATTATGGGATTTATTTTTTTAAAAGTTATTAAGAATTACAACTTTTTGTTCTACATCCCACTTGACACATTAATTTCAAAAAATAATTATTAATATATTGTTTCAACTTTATTATTGTTAGTAATAAAAATTAGTCCCGCATATAACTGATAACAATATTTTACAAATAAGTGCCAACGGCTATGGAGGAAGCTATTAGAAATATTTTGAAAAAAGAATCATTTGGTATTTATACTTCAGAGAGTATTTTTTTAAAAAATAAAACCTTTTGCTTTTATGGTGACTCTCTACAGATGCTTGTGATCAGAGCAATATCTAATAGTTAAGTATCAATGACGGTTTGTGTTTACATATTTTATATTAATAAAACATTATTTTATTTATATAAAACAAATTTTATTTATAATTTTTCCTGTTTATATTTAAATATCAATTAACAAATACACAACCATGAAAACCAATTTATATTACAAATATGCAAGCAATACAAAATTTGTAGTTTGTAAGAAGTATATGCCTCAAGATGTATTTTAAGATATAGATATTCTACAACAACAAATAATTGTGATAAAATTTTTAAAATAAATAAAAATAGTTTAGTGTAATAGAAGAAAAGGAATATACTAAAACACTGGATTGTTTCTTTCAAAGCTATAGATTAACTTAATATGAAGAATTACCTCCTGTTTTTATTACACACGATGTATTTAGATTAACTATAACTAATTTATTGAACCTAATTTATTGGAAATAAATTGTTAAATACAATTTGACACCAATAAAAATTAAAGTAAATGTTAAATTAAATTATCTAATACTTGGACAAAATGTAAAAAAGACTATTAAATGATAACACAAAACATAAATCAATAAAAGGTTTTATCATTTAAATGTTTCATAGTAACACTAATGGGCTAAGTAGATTTCAGAAAAAACGAAATTTATTGATGTGAAGTGTAAACTACTGTATAAATGCAAATAATCATTTAAGAATAGGAGGTATTGCTTATCAGATTCCCTGAAGCATTTTCTCTAATCCTTTGTCAAATTATTTTATTAGCTGAAAAATTTAATTAAGCAAAGGATACACATACACACACACACACACATGTGTGTGTGTGTGCTAATGGCTTAGTACTATATTTACCAATGATAAGCTGACAAATTCATTTTGTAGTAAAATCATCATGTAATCAAAATTAATTTATTGTAAGTCTGCTTAGAAAAATTCCGAAAATGAATTTTAGAAAGAAATCATCTAGTAGATCAGGAATTGGAACATTAATAAATGAATTATAATGTATTGTAAATATGAGTAATTATTGAACCGCAATGATATAAAATAATGTCTCATGGATAAATAGTGGATACAAAAATTTTTAAAATTAAAAATAGTTTTATTCATAGCATATTAATGTATATATAGAATAACAAATGTTTATAATGAATGTGATATTAATAATATAGTTATTATTTTCCTCCTGGCAAGACTGAATCAGCAAATATATTTTGCTCATCGTTCTATGGCTTTGTCGTTAAATTAAGTTTGATATTTTGCCAAATAATATTTACAGGTTGAAGCTGGGAATTCCGGCTTGCTGTTAAATATTTGATAACATATTGGTTGAACTTGATCAGATACAGTTTATAATTATATAACGAGTATAATTATAATAATGCAGTAGAAACAAATTTCAAACAATTCCTTAAAAAGATCATTAAAAAGGTTTTTGTAACTGATATCAAAGTATTATTTATGGACTCTGTAAATTGTCACTCATTCAGCTGTTATTTTTCCTTGCCAATAACTTACTCTAAACAAGTAACCCAAACAGGTACTGGTTATCAGAGTAAAGTTTTACATCTAAAAAACACTTTCTACAGATGAATTCATCCCTTTAGTCGTTCAAAAGGTCAAGAAATTTCTAAAAGTTAGAAACAGAAAGAACACAAACCTAGTAATCTAGCTTGGTTTCCAATATACTCTAGAACACTTTATTTAGGAAAACAAGCAACTTCTTGCTTTTCTGAGGATACGGATCATAAAATACTTGGTTTCAATACGCTAAAATGATTTTTTTAAAATGGTTTTGCTACATTTGTTTTATTTAAATCCTTATTTTACCTAAAACCTGTGTTTGTGTAGAATAGGCATGGCAACATCAAACATTAATAAATATGGTGTAATATATTAGGCAAATTTCACACAAATTGAAAAGTGTATGATTATTAAATTTTATAACAAACTATTGAGCTATGTCTACACAACTAAATTTACCAATTTTAGTACAACAAGACATGAATAATAATATGTGTTGTAACAGTAAATTGTGTAATCATCTTGAAACCACAAAGCAAACATGACAAAATTATCTTAATTATAAAAAAGATCTGTAATTAGCAACATGCAATTTTCAATCTCTTTAAATTTTACAACCATGAGATAATAAATTGCCACTAAATGAAAAATCTAGCTGGTTTAAGACTTTTCACTCTGTTTATTGCTTAAATGATGGAACACCTGTATTATTTAAAAAAAAAGAGTCCACAAAAAATATAATAAATCTAGGGAAACAGTGTTGAAAAAATCTACAAAGCCATGAGTGTTAGTTATATCACTGGAAGATGTTTTACGTTTTCCAAATGAACATAATTATATTTGTAATCCATTGAACGATTAAACTGAATTAATATAAAGGATTTCCAGTTTTGTCTTTTTTTCGGATATACTTTTTTTTAAAAGGATCTGAAAACTTATGTACAAGCTTCACACATGCATTACGGAGAGAATTGATTAAATCTAAAAATAAGGATAACAAAGAAAATATTATTCTAAAAATGAACAGAATTGCCTGCTTAAAAGTAAAGGTAAGAGATAGTAGATAAATTGACTTGTAAATAAAGTTACTAGCATTAGACAATGACATTTCCTTGCCTGCCACTAGAGCGACATTTTTTTTATCTGATAAAACATTGTTAAATCAAGTATTACAAAGAGTTTCAGAAAGCATATTGAGATCATGATATTCTTATGGAGGATTATTTAGGATAGTGAAAATAAGTATTAAATTAATAACACCAAGGACAGTATTAGGGAAGAGTCTTATGTTAATGTTCCACTGCGTTATAGTGCTTATTTCTTCAATTAGGGTAGTAATAGTGTATATCATATATTTAGAAAAACCAAGAAATATTATTTATAAAAAAATAACTAATTAACATTAAAATGTTACTAATATTTGTAGACATAATATGTAACTAACATGCTGATCAAAGTATCCTGCATAAGCAAGATATGCAGAAGAAAGCAGTACATCCCCAATTATAGTTGCCATCTGTGATTTAAATGTTTCACTTGTTGCCTCCCAACGTTCTCTTTCTATTCCAAGAGATTTAAGTAAAGCAGTTGAACGATCCACCTTAAAAAATAATAAAACTCTCAGAAAATATAAATAAGAACAAAAAAGGTATTCTTAAAATCTAGTGAAAACCTAAAAACAACTTATGAATATTCTGAAACTTGATAATTTACATTTTTATGTGCTATAAAGAAGTATAAATGAATTCTTCTGCATTAATATCCTATTAGACTAAATCTAAACTGTTAAAAAAAATTTAACAACAAAAATTATGTTATATTCTATATATGAAGTTTTGCATTTGATTACTTTAGCTTGGACATTCTCCAAGTCAGTTTTGATAGCCTGAGCTTGAGATATCAGCTGCGCATATTCTTCTTTGTAAGCGGCTATGCTCTTCTCCAACTGAGCAATTAGAGCTTTTGTTTCTTCCCCTTTACCTTTATTTTCTGCTGCTTGTCTTTCTAAAGAATGCAACTCTTCTCTCAATGGTTCTACCTTTTTCAACATGTCTGCATAGCTGATCTGAAAGGTAAAATTTTGTACTTAAAAAAACTAATAGAAAACAACTTAGGTTAGCATTTAAAAAGTCACACAAATGTTTGAAGGTTTTTACTGAATGTATGAGCAATGTTCATGTTTAAATTAAGATTAACCCATTAAGAGTCTAATTAAATAGAGTTTAATTTGTTCTGTCAATTGAGTTGTAATTCACTACAAAAATATGCTCCCTTAAATAGAACTAAATATTATATATTTTATATTGGTAAAAAACTTAGTAAAAACAATAAAATGTTACTTATGGTTTGAAGTTTACGTTAACTTATAGACCCCTAGCATTGTTCACTTAAAATGTCAACACAAATTTACTAATAAAAACAAATATTTCAATTTATTTACACAAACATTTTAATTTAAAATTTGAAGCATGCTTTGTGTTGCAACTTTATAATTTTCACTTCCACTCTTTCATAAGTGGTTCATTTCAAAGAAACAAAAATTTTCCACTTTTAAACAACAAACAACTAACAAGCTTCCGACCAGCACCGGGTAAAAAATAAACTGAGCAGGAGACTCTAGTTGACATAAAAACTGATGTAAGATTCTACTATGTTTAGAACATCTGACAGAAGGTCAAATTCAGAGCTATAAATATTTTTCTTTATTTACGCGGTAAGTTTCGAGAAATGATTGAAATATCATTTAGACAGCATAGACGTCTTATGTGACATATCCCTATAAATAAACTCTTTTTTGGAACAACAAAGTTCTTAAAACTTTTATTGATAATCTCATAAGTCAATTAGAATTGATAAATTCTATCTATTTTTTTAAAAAATATATTTTTACAAAGAAACTTGACGTGTACAAGAACTCATATATTACTATAGTAAAAATAAGGTTTAATTTTATTATATTTTCTTTTATTTTTGTTCCATTATTGTAACTTATTTTCACAAATAATATTATCTGTGAGTTGTTTAAAGTCATCCCCAATGATCCATTCGTTCATGTCATTTTCATTCAAGTCTTCGCATCCAGAAACTGAATGAACCATCTCTGTCAAGTTTTCAAAACTTTCTGTTCCTTCTTCTTCCAGTCCATTGTACAGTTTTCTCCACCACCTTTTGCAGTAATTAATTTTTAACTTTTCCCAAGCTTGTGCACACCAGTACTATGTGCTTCACGTTCACAGACTTTAGTGCTTCGGTCATATCTCGTGTTTTGCAACCCTGCAGAATGGTTTGCAACAACAGCTCTCGATAGTGTGGTTTAAATATTTCTATAGCCCCTTGTTCGAGAGGCTGAAATAGGCTAGTGACATTTGGAGTGAGGAAGCGAAGAAGGATAACACCACTTTTTAATTCAATGGGGTGTGAGGGATGCGTTATCAATAAATAAGATAGGTTTTTTGAGAAAACCTTTTCCAGCTCAACTTTCGGCACAAACTGATTAAAAAACAATTCTTCAAATAGTTCAGAAGACATCCACAAACATGCTGAGTACAAAAAGTGGTAAAGCATTTGGCCCAATACCCTTTTTAATGGACGTGGTTTTTTTAATTTGCAGATACACATTGGTGGGATGAATGAAAGAGGCATTTGGAGCACTGCTTATCTGTTTTTTTTTCCATTTTGTGAACTTAGGCAGCAGTTTCAGTAGCTGAAGCAAGTGATTTTTCAGGCAACATCTTAAAATTTACGGCATTTTAAATGTAGTCCTTACTATAGCCTTGGGTGAAATCTTCTAACTCTCTTTTGAAAACATATACCTCGTCGAGTCAGCAGATGTCTAATCAGCTAGAGCTAGCACAAGAATCTTTTCCTTCATCACCTAACAACTCCGTTAACATTTTAGCTCTCTTTTACAGTATTGGACCTGTCAGCAGTATGCCTTTTTTCTCTGTTGTGTGAACCAGAGATACAAACCTTCGTTTAATTTCTCAAAATCGGATGTCTACAATGTTTTTCTGTCAGAATTTCTTACTGCTAGCTCTTGAAATCTAGACTTGGACTTTACCCTGTCTGAAACAGTAGAAACTCCAATTCCATAATTCGCTGCAACAGTTTTTAGTAATCTCCCCTTTTCAACTTCTTTGATAGCAGCAGATTTGTTGGCAATAGAAATCACAACAAGCTTCTGCTTGAATGACATCTCGCAACAGAACACTTCAGAGCACTACAGTAAAAACAACAAATGCTAATGCATTTTCACCTGGAGAGCTATGTCAAGATTGAGGGGTTACTGAAACGTGTCGGCGGGGATATGGTTATACGGGGGTAAATATAAATGGCAACATGGACAGACTACTCGCAATTGCGATGAGTCATGAATTGTTTATTTATTAGTAGGTACAATTCCATTTTGCTTCGCGATGTATTTTAGTTGACCCGAGTTTGATTAACCGGGTCTCTAATGTATATATATATATATATATATATATATATATATATATATGATTCAAAAATTCTTAAAATTACACATTCCCAACAAAAATTTTTTAACATCACTTAAAAACAAAATTAGAATAGAATTAACTTAATTTGAAGTTCGATTTCTGATAAAGTTTTAGTGTTTTATATTAAAAAAATTTTGTTACAAAGACCCTGGTTGAATAAAAAATTTACTTCTTTACAGATTACAAAATATATATGTTTACCTGTGCTACTGCCCATTTTACCATAGGTCCACAAGCCATACTTGCACGATTTACTTTCTCATATGTGTAATCTGGATTGCTTAGATATCTAATGTGCATTTTTTCACGCACATCATCACTAAAACAAATTATCAATTATTAAATAACTTTAAAATTTGAATGATACAAAATCATTGATACATTTTAAGATAAGTTAATGTAAGTTGGAACTTTGGTTATATGAAAATTGGATAACTAATTATCGTATATACACTTTAATATATATTCCTAATAATAATAACAATGTTTTCTTGAAAATAACATACAAACATCAAGTAAAAATTTAGGTAAGGCTGATTCAAATTATAATTTTTCAAGAAATACAAATTTTCAGATAAAAAATTGCAACAAAAATTGATTAATTACTTATCACACTTTAATTTCAATCAATATTTTAACACATCTGCCAAAAGCATTATTTCTATTTAGTAAAACTTAGTTCACTAAATTTTGTTTAAAAACTCTAAGTTTTATATATATGATAGCCCACAAGCAACAAAAATTTATTATTTTTTGTCTGGCAACATGTCATAAATATTCTAAATAATCCATTTCTACCAAATTTCTAAAAGGACATAAGTGTAAGTTAAGAAAACCAATTGTAAGGTAGATATGATTTTAAAATGGTTCACTGAAATTAAGTCCTGTATTGGATAGGTTATACTATATTATTTTATTGACTTAATGATATTTTTTAACAGGGCAACTTTGATCAATACAGATGGTAAGTAAATTAGACATTTAAATTAAAATCAGTTTATGAATTGATTGTAGCAGATACTAACACTATTGTTCAGCAGTATTTTCTTTTAGGTCAAAGAAGATTTTTCAATTTTAGAAAAATAGGATATAACATATTAAAAGTTTATTTTACTAAAATATTTTTATTAAAATATTTTATTCACAATATTACAAATTGATGGACACATCTATTGGTTATGATTAATAAAAAAAATATACACAACTAAACTAAGTAAATAAAATACATTGACAATAACACCTAATACAACCAAAATAAAATTAATCAAAAATAACTAATACAAAAGTTACCAACATTAAACACTTATGTACCTTACGATGACCATGTTATCATCATCAAAAAGTCTTATTACTATAAAAATACAATTTAGAAAGCTATAAGAGTACAATTATAAACTAGAATAACCTTTTAATTTATTTTTATTAATTTTTTGTGGTATTGGGAATTATTGTCAATATTTTCATTAGTACTGTGGTCAACATGTATTTTATTAACTAGCATAATTTAAAAAATTATGAATAATTTAAATATTTAAAAATAAAATGTAAATTTAAAGTTTAAAAATATCCATGCTAAACAAGCAAACTTACCTTTTAATTATTTTAAACAAACAAACATGAAAATAAATCAATTAGTTTAGATTACGGAATGGCACATATTTTCTTTACAAAATAATACCAATTATTTTCAATATAACAGATTCTGTTTATTACAAAAAAAAAATCTTTTTCTAATATTTATTTCTATGAGGCTGTATTTAAAAAATCCCAGAATCAATGAAAAAACAGCATGATAATTGCTGACAGGATTTTGTTTGTGAATAGGTATCACTTCTGGCATGAAGATGTTAAAGCAGGTCGTTTGGCTACAGTTTCTTGCTGGATATCATTTTCTTGAGCTGAATAGTTTCTACCATATCCAAAGCATGAACTCATTTCACTAAATTTCACAAATAGGTAGAAATAGACAGACACAAAGGTGGATCTGTAGTACAGAAGTTGTTCAGTAATAGTAAAATTCTTCTTGCAGATAATTTTAAAACAATGACTGATGTGTAAGAACATTGTAATCCAGCAAAACTAGATTCATTCTGTTAATTTTTATCACACTACTTAAAGATAACAAAATATTTATATATAAAATTATTTTTTTAAAGACTAGCCCTGAATATATGCAATGAGATCAATTTAATAGAAAAAACATCGCAACATTGCCCTTGCTTCAATGCCCAAGGAACATTTTTGCCTTCTTGTTAACATTCTGATCTTCAATTCAGGTAAAACAGAGAAACATTTAGAATTTGTATCATACCAATATATAATTCGTTTTTATAGAAATTAGTAATTTTGCATTTAAATTGTTGTTATGGCCAGTTTTTATTTGAGCAAACAATTTGACTTACAAGTTTCTTTTTGCTAAGACAAAAATATTTTCAGAACTATGATAGATTGTGAAGAATGTTGTAAACTCTCTCTTCTGATAAACTATCTTGATAATTTAAATGATGAATTTATCATCTGCCTGCAATTACAGTTTAAAGAAAGCACTTGATAAAAACCTTTTACTTTTTTGTAGCTGGTTTCTAATGATTGGCCTAAAATTCTTAAACATTGATGTCTATAACAATGAAGATAATTTAATATGGATTAATCAGTTAACATTTTAAAACTCAATTAGTAGAAAAGAAAGAGCTTTAACATTAAAAAACCTATTATTATGCTCACTGACAGTAAATGAGCATTTACTATACCAGTTTTAACCTCTGGAATAATAATAGTAATAAAACAAAAATTAGCAGTGATCAACCAACTGATTTCACGAAGTTGATTCTCTCAACTAATAAATTCAACCTTTTAGTATATTTTGTCCTTATATTACAAACTGTAAAATGAATTTACCCAGATTTAAATAAGGTTGCCTTTAATTAATTAAAAACAAAGTTGCTTTTATAAAATATTTCACTTAACAAAAACTGTAATATTTGAAAAAAATTGGTTTCTTACGTAATATTCTCTGTGTTGAAATTTGATACAATGGAATTTATGAAGTTTTCTCTCATGACTACGGCACGGATAGACTTCCAGTCATTTGCAGTCTCCCCCAAGAGTAGACAGATTGACTCCAGAGCCAATTTAACAATGGCTGGAGGATTAGCCATTGACCTCACTTCTACCAGCTGTTGTTTCTTGATCTCTTTCACAGCTGATTACCACATGCAACACAACGATTATGAAGCTACTTAAAAGCAAAGCTATATAAAAACTAAAATAAGTGGAAATTTAAAAAAATTAAGCATTGTAACAAGAGTACCTGAGTTTAACATTTTAAATTTTTTGTAGCTAATGTTTTACTATAAATTATCTGGAAAATACATTTTAAAACATTAAGAAATTTGTAACTGACATTAATGCATATAGACAATTTCAATAATATCATTAAGCATCCAATTAGGCATTCAATTGAAAAAAATCAGTACAATTTAGCTACTGTATAGTTTTAACACATATAATGTTACAAAGCAGGTAATACATTACCTATTGCCGATTATGCATCACCAATTACTTTCTGCAGACCCTACAGTCTGAAACATATTTGTCATTGATAGTCAGTCCTTAAATGTTTAGTCTCCTTGACCCTTGTTAATGTGTTATCTCCATGTTTCATATAAGCATTTGTAACACATATCCATCTTCACAATAACAAGACAAATCAAGTAAGATTTTTATTGTTGTTTTAATGGCTTCTTATAACCAATTTAACAGCTGACTATTTGGCCATTTATTCTGTGTGTGGTGTGTTATGATTGAGATTGTTTGAGTTGAATTACAAGTTACTCAATAGTAAGAGTTAACTTAGTGATATTGACAGTGACAATAGATGGCTTAGTATGATTGTGGTCACACAGTTTTTCTAATGTAATCAATGTGAATATTTAATATAAGGGGGCGGGGCCTACATGCAACCACTAAGCATTAAACCATAAGAAATATTTTATATTTAAATTATTTATTTATTGTACAAGTTTATTATTTAAAATATTTTAATATATAATTATTTTTTTTACTAGTAATGATGACAAATAATGAATTAATATTTAAACTTTAATTACTGCATTATTATTAAGCATTAATTAATTGATTTAACTAGATAATTAATTTTCAATACCTTATAATACTATTATTTACAATTCTTATAAAATTATTAAAGCTATTATGCAACACAATTTAGTTTCTTAAGACAACCGAATTAGAAATTAATTTGTATCTGCTGGGTTGCTTAGTACGCAAGTCATTTAATCCACAATGTGTTAACATTTTACCTGCTTTTTTTTAAATTAAGTTTTACCTATATTTTTTTTGTTAAATACATATATTAAACATTTGACAAAAAACATTACTTACTGATATTTTTTAGCAGATGTTTCGCACTTGGTCAGTGCATTGTTCAATGGTGTGAGTCAAGGACAATATTGTTCAAGTTGTACTGTGAGTTCAAAAACTGGCAAATATATTTTTTAAATGGGGAAATATGCAAAACTGTAATTATTTCTGCAAAAGTTAATAGTAGTTGTATTGCTGATTAGCTTCATATAATTTGTCTTACAATAGAACAATTTTCTCAAAATGCTCAGTAACAATTTATTCTTAAAAAATTGCAAATTATTTCAATTTTCAAACATTGAAAAATGCTTAAAATTAAAATTTCCACTGCAAAAATAAATCTCAAGTAGGCAATAATAAATACTTTTGGAATAAACAACAAAAATAAACAGCAGAATCAGATTGGTAGGATATACGTAGAGGAAACAGTTCAAGCCAGACAGTATAACTAGGCAAAGGTAACTAGCTACACTTGCAAGGAAGATTAAGCTTTGAACATTCAAGACAAATAGAATTCCAAATAGTTAATACTATTATTGATAGTTGAAGACATAGAAAAAGTATTTATAATAATTATAAAGAAGAACAACCATAAATATCAAATTAGAGTTACTAATTAGGACAGTTTTGGAAACACAAAGTAATGTGGACTGGAAGTATATAAGTGTTTAACGTTAATAAATGTAGGATAGAGAAACTAAATAAGTTTTGTTATTTATAAAATATTTTTTGTCAATATATAAACAAACACAACAAAACTTCATCTTGAAATAATAGCATCTAAAAAAAATGTAACCTATTTTAAACTCAGTCACCCAATCTATTTTAGAAGAAAGTTTCTCTGGAATTCAGATTCCTAATTTAACATTATAGCCCACTCCAAAATAATTCTGTTTGATTTACTTTGGCCTTATCTCTTTTTCTGCAGTCAATGTATTAACTTTAGAAAACACATAATATTATATCATGTGTGTAAGTCAATAAATACACAATTTACTGTACATAATATTCCGCCAAAATGAATACAATCACATACCGGCACCATTTGAACTGAACGCTTTACCAAAATCTGATTCATCCAAGCACTATGACAGACTGCCTTCATTATGTAAAATGTTATATAAAATAAACAAACACCTACTTGATAGCGTTTTCTAAATGTTAGCAGCAAAGGGGTGATGTCATGTAATCATTGTCATGACAGCAGTTTTACCATTGGCAAGTGTTAATTTATGAAACTGTTTACTTCCCAGTTCAAAAAATTAACTGTCTCAAGATAGATTAATTACAATTAGACAAAATTTTAGTACAGTCTTATTTATAATTTTTGTATTCTTTAATAATTATCTGTATAATTTGATTTGATTTAATTATCTATTTAAGTTTTAAACAAATTCAGAATTTAGCTCATATACAATATACAAGCAATATTCTCTCCTCATAATACCTAGGCTGTCCAAAAATTAAAGACAGTTTTCATTTTAAGAAGCAGGACAATTTTATTTTAACAAAAAAGTACACGGAGTTGTAAGTACATAAAAAACTATTTTTCAACGTAGTCCCCGTCAATATCTATGCACTTGCTTAGCCGGGGGGTGAGCTTCTTAATGCCTTGGTAATAGAAGTCTCCCGCCTGTGACCGCAACCATTTCTCCACCTCTTCCTGGACTTCTCCATCAGTCTCAAAACGATTTCCAGCCAAATGTTGCTTCAGGTAAAGGAAAAGATGGAAATCGCTCAGTACCAGATCAGGGCTGTAAGCAGGATGGCTAAGAACGTCCCATTTAAAGGAATCCAGGAGCGTGGTAGTGACCGCCGCAGTGTGGGGCCGAGCATTGTCATGTAACAAACAGACTCCCTTGCTCAATCTCCCTCGACGCTTGTTTTGGATCGCTCTTCAAAGCTTTTTTGGGGTTTCACAATACCGAGCAGTGTTGATTGCGGTGCCATTAGGTAAAAATTCGACAAGAAGAACTTCTTGACGGTCCCAAAAGATGGTTGCCATGATTTTTTTTTGCAGAGATTGTTTGGCAAAAATTTTTGACGGGAGGTGATGTGGAGCGACGAAATGTCATGGTTGCTGTTTGGACTCAGGTGTGTGGTGGTACGTCCATGTTTCATCACCAGTCATAATTGAGTCCAAAAACTCCCTCCCCCTCCCTGTTGAAATGATCCAAAAACTTTTGGGCACTTTCCACGCAATTTTCTTTGTGAACTTCGGTCAACATTTTTGGCACCCAACGAGCACACACTTTTCGGTAACCTAATTTTTCCGTCAAAATTGTTTGAATTGTTAATTTACTGACTTCAGGTATTATTTCGGCAAGATCTCGGATCGTCAGACAACGATTTTCTCGAAGTTTCTCTTCAATTTTCAACAACAATGTTTCGTTGACGGATGATTCCCTCCCCCTCCCTTCTTCGTCATGGATGTCAGTTCTGCCACTTGTAAACACTGTAAACCACTTCCTGACATTGTGTTCATTCATTACATTATCGTAAATGGCCTTCACACGTTGATAAATATCGACAGGGCGCAATTTTTCTGCGTGAAAGAATCGGATGACGGAGCAAACTTCACAACTGGTGGGATTCGGTACTGGGACATCCATCGCTAACGATTGCCAAGGACACAGTAATAAAGGTACAGATGCGCGCGACGCCTCATTTTAGAGGGGAGAGGCGAAGCTACAAGGTAGTGCTGCCACCTAGCGGAATATTTCACCGGTGCGGTGGTAAAATTCAAACGGTTTTTAATTTTTGGACAACCCTCGTAGTTGACTATTTCTTCTAATTTTCTTTTTAATTAAAAAAATTCATTTGGTTTTTAAAAAAAGAGCCCAACGGCACTATTATTATTTGTGAAAAACTTTGAAAGAACGTATTTATGATAAACCATTTGGAATATTTAATTTAAGGTAGGGGAATAACATCTCTGATACAGGGAGATTGGAGATAATTATAGCGAAAAGATATAGTTGCATAATGTTATTAGGATCATACGGAGATGTCTACCTGTTACAACCCCTTGTGTAGGGATACTGATAAGTGAAGTGAGGGGATTAGAAAGGACATTTCTTTTCTGGAAGTAGGAAAATGGCATATATTTTTCTTACCTCTAAAAGCACATTTCATTATATTTCTAAAACTAAAAACATTTCATTCCAGCAGGGAAAGCCAATTTGGAGAAAATATTTTAAAATGATACAAACATTCAAAAAAAAATATCAAAGCACATGAATATTTTTGCCACATTCTGACAATGATTAATAGAACACCAACGTGAGTTCATCTGTGTTGAAGTTGACAATTGTTGAGATGAAGTTTTCACGCATTATAACAGAGCGAATTGTTTTCCAATCTGCTGGTGTAGTTGTTCCTTCATTTAACAATAAACAGATGGATTCCAAAGTTACTTTGACAATAGATGGAGGGTTTGCCATTGAGCGTACTTCAACAAGATGTTGCTTCTTAATGGATTTCACAGCTAGCTCAAAATTAACATAAATGATTTATTAAAATTTGACAGCAGATCATTATCAACTACTTTTTATGGTTGTAATGTCTTTTAGGCAAAATTAGTATAACAGGTGACTATACACAAGGAAATATAGCTGTAGTTTATTTACACTTTATAATTGTTCCATATTATACTTATTGAAAATTAAAAAAAAAAAAATCTTTATTAAAGTACACTTTAATGCCTCTGACTCTGGCTTTTCATGTTACACAATACATCAATATAATATAGATGTAGGCAGATTTTATAACTCTTAAAAGCACTCAAAAGAGAATAAATGCGGTTTTAAAATTTACAGATAGTCATCATCAAATCATTTGAAGTAATTAGTATTATCCTGTCAGGCAATCTATAATAGCCACATACCCAAAGTATGAAAATTATGAATATGTTTTTAATATTATCATATCAAGGCGATATATATATAATGGTAGAATTTTTTTCTTATTATACCTTTTTTGCAGTTTACAAACAAGAATATCCTTACGTAAAAGGAAATATTAATTAAATGAAGTTAGAACACAGTACAAATATATATACAAACTTAATATGATAGTTTATATTTTAAATGCCACAGCTGTAAACCGGGATCGTAATTTTCTTTCTTTTCTTCCCCCATTCTTCATACAATAAACAATTAAGTCTTCTTTAGCTATTTGAAACATGCGTTTTTTCCTGTAATTTCTCCACATAGAATCCTAGACGTTATGAACCATTTTAGATGTTTTATTTGACATATATTATATATTTTTCTGTGTTAATCTTTATTTTATTAAATTTTAATTATTTATTTTCATATTATTTTACATTGTCTCTCAACAGGTTTTAAAAAAATATCTAGATGTTTTACAATATTAATTATTTGTTAATTTGATAATTTAATGATTGCCAATTTTCATTTAACCTTAATTAAAAAGACTGATGGATAATTATTACTACAAATACTTACAATTAACTAGCTTCAAATACTCTCTTCTTTTAAAATGGCCTTCTTGCAAGAGTTAGGGACCATCTAAGTGCATTTTGTTGGTGGTTCCTCTAGAAAGATTGTTTCATGAAAAGCTGTACAATTTTCTCAGATATTACAACCATGACATTTGTCTTTTCCTTTGCTCATTGTCCTATTATTTTCCCTTCAATTATGCATTTAATAGTAATTTCTTGCTTCTCTCATTAAGTACATCAGAAATGCAGTTTTCTAATTTGTATTTTTTGATCTTTTGAGAATCTTTGAAATATTTCCTCATAGGTGATTTCTACATACGTAAGAAATTTGAAGTATTTTTCCACTGAGCCATATTT
Organism: Prosapia bicincta; assembly: GCA_036971475.1. Classification (NCBI taxonomy): domain Eukaryota; kingdom Metazoa; phylum Arthropoda; class Insecta; order Hemiptera; family Cercopidae; genus Prosapia; species Prosapia bicincta. The sequence goes on along the minus strand of JBAIZL010000002.1, from coordinate 303,024,380 downwards.
CAAGAAAATGTATCTTTGTAACATTATCTTTTACTTTTCTTCATTCCTTAGAGATTATTTTACTATTACAAATACTTCAGACTATATGCTTATACTTTTATTTATTATTTTTGTTCTTAACACATTCTTTAAACAGTTTTATTTTAGAATTTTTACATTTTACTTCACCCAAAGAGATTAACATATTATTTATTGATACCATTATTATTATTATTATTAATAAAAGCATATGCCAAATATATTATCTAATGGATCTGTCACAATTAATGAACCTAAAAAACAATTGTTGCAGTCTCATATACAATGTACAGGTATGTAGATGAAAGAGTGTTTGTGTGTGAGTGCACACACACACACACAAGCACAAACCCTTACTTATGTAAAAATTTCTCCAGTAATGGGAATTATAAAATTACCTTGTTGTGCCTCAATGACAGCTGGCTCGACTAAGGCAAGGTCAGCCATGACATCTTCCCGTTTTTGTGCAATTTGAATTGTCTGTTGTTCTATTTCAGATTGAATTTCTTGACTTTGTACCTTTTTCTTTTCGGCTTCTTGCTGGTCTTTCACCATCTGCCGTAATTTTGCATTTGCAGCTTCATTTTTCGCTTGTAATTCCTGTATTAAAAAAATAAATACACAATTAATTTCAAAGAAATTATTATAATATTTTATGAAAGAAATTGAGAAGTTTTACATATGCTTTTACTTGGAAGTCAAACCTGGTTTTATGTATGTAAATATAAAAACAGATTGCAAGCTCACAGATTGAGTGAGAGAGAGAGTGTGTGTGTGTGTGCACTGACAATATTTTTTGAAGGATCGTAAACAATACTGTATATGAACTTTTTTGAAATTGGATCTTATTATGAATTCAACTCTTTTTGCACCTATTATAACCCTGAATCAAGCCATGTTGATAAGTTCTCTTATATTCAGAGAACCTGTAGATGTCAACCTGTAGTGAAACAAGTAATATAAACAAAAAATGTTAAAAGCAAATCCTATTTAGGTCAAAAAAGAAAATTTTTATTTTAGTTACTTTTTTATAAGGGTTACCCACCAATAAATACAAAAATCCTTTGATTTCATCTTCATTTTAAATGTCAGAAGCTTTTAATTAGCTTTGTGAAATTGAAGTTATGGCCATCTCTTTCTTGTCAAATAAAATGGAATTTCAAGCTTAAAATGGTTGAACTATCTGTTCAGACACTTGAATTCATTACCAAATTCTTAGCTTTTGCTTTGATCTGTCCCAGTCATGTTTAAACTGCTATACACTTTAACTAATGTATATTTTGTGTGAAGTGCTGATTCCACATCAGTTGGTAACTTTCTTATAAACAAATCTTCATTCTTATATTATTAATGTTTGTTAATACTATATAGTAGATGCTAGAGAAGTAGATTGGTAGTTATTTTTGCCGGTCATAACTCCTATTGTCCATTTTCTTTCAACACCAATTCATTGTTAGTTGACTCTTCACACTATCCAAAATACTAAATAAAGAAGCTCAGCAATGTCCTCTATTTATACTTCTCACACATAGTAAACTGTTAAGGCAAAATCTGTGTTTCTCTACCAAAAGATGCCCAATTATTAATCTCACAACACCAATTCTTCGTCAGTTGACTCTTCACAGTACCCAAAATACTTGAATAAGGAAGCTCTATGATATCCTCTGTTTATACTCTTCACACATAGTAAATTGTTAAGGTAGCTCTCTACCAAGAAATGCCCAATTATTAATGTCACTCCTAATGTCTCACTTGATCTACCAATATTTCTGTATTTACTAAGTTTACTATGTTAGTTAAGTATTTTGTAAAGCTGGTGTTCAGTAGTTCTATAATTCCAGTTCCTTGTCCATTGGATTTAACAAATTTTTATTGTATACTTGAATTTGGATTTTTATAGTAAATATTAATAATTATCATATTTTAAGAATGTTTGGTTTAAATGTATCTGTAATTTTAACTCTGGTTTAACTTCCAACAAACAAGAGACCCTCACTAAATAAAATCAATTTTTTTTTCATATACTCCAAACCTTTTTCACTATCATGAAAACAGTATATCTCGTCTTTAGAAGACTCAACCTTAGCTAACAAAAATGACAGAAGTTCCACTTTTTTTCATATTTCAGCAATGTACATTTGGACTCCATTACTTAACAAATGAACATAATTAAATGACAATGCTATGAGATAAAAAAAAACCTAATTATTATGTCAGTGCATAAAACAGTACAAACACTTCATCCTTGTTTGGATAAATAAGAAAAGTTTTCATTTATACATTACCAAAGATTTAACAGCAAGAGACTTTTGCATTTCTTCTACTTGTTCAACTGTTTCGGCTATCTTGCTCAGACCCACATTAAGATGAAGTTGTTGCTCTTCCAGTTCTGAACATTTCTCTCGGTGAAGTTTAACAAAGTGATTGATAAAGTCCAGATAATGTCTGAAATAATAGTAGAGTAAAAACTATATGAAATGTTTAATTTGTTCTTCCATTATTTATAAATGAACAATATAAATGTTATTACTTATCATCCATTAAATGTAAAAGAATGGAATAGACTTGTGCTACAATACTTTTTATGAATGAAGGTCTACAGTACAGTATTGATACGGAAATATGTAATGAAGGCTCTAATAATATTTGTTAATAAAAAAAAACTCCCTTCTGTCAAATGTAAAAAATATACAGGAAATCCGAACAGGTTATAGCAACAATTAGTTCGGATTTGAGGGGTTCCACTTTACTTTTATGGGAAAATGTAGTTAATTGGATGCGCTGAGAATGAAATAAAAAGAGACAGAAATCAATTGTAAGTACCTTTAAAAACAAATTCTTTCCTACAACTTCTGTATACATTAGTTTTATTTCCATGTGCTAATTTACCTTCTAGTTCTTTTTATTGTTAAAATTTTATTATTTATAAACTAGAACAGGTTTATGTTTCTAAAACTGTTTGCTGAAATTTATATGAGAAAGAACTGCTGTTAATTATTAAACAGTGTTTTCAACAATTATTTGCTTACCTAGGTGTTATAGCCATTGTACGACCACCTCTCTTAGCAAGTCTTGCATTGGCTTTATGTAAAGTTTGGTGAACATATACACAAGCATTGATAACAGCATCTCTGTGTGAAGGAGTTGCAGTGAGACCAGAGTATGCAGATGGAAAAAAGTCAGGAGCTTTCCAATTCTGTGGTCCATCAAGGTCAAGGCGGTTTGTGAATTCCCTACCAACCTGCAACATAGTTATTTAAATGTAGAAATGACAGTTTCATCCAAAACATACTCTACTCTACAATGTTTTTCATGAGTCATGAAAAAAAATAATAAAAAAAGTAAAATAAAAAAAACAGTATAGCATATTTAACTAATATTTGGAAAGTGTAATAGTATAATTTCCACTAATATATCAGAGGCATAAAAAACTGACAATGAAAGTAAATGGTATTAAATACTCTTATGGGCATCCTAAGTTGGATGGAAATAAAATAAATAAAAACATGTAAATTTTGTTATAGGTTAAATTTTTTTTAGGTGTATCATTGACCATAAAGCTAAATTATATTTCAAAAAAGTATTTAACCATAAATTTATTATTCAAAATAAAATAGTTTAAATTATATATTTAATATTTAAAGTAACATTTTGAGATCTTCAACATTATATATATTTTGCAATAAAATACAAGAATGTTATTTTGAAAAACATGTTTTTTTTATAAAAAATTATGAGTATATTCTTTTTTGTAAAATTGTTTTATGAGTCATAAAAACAGTATTATTCACAAACTACATACTAATATTTTCATAAAATTAAGTTTATATACAAATGTTCAGCTCAGTACAACAGTTGAATTAAAAAAAAAAAATTAATTGAAAAATAACGTTTTCATTCTTCTTCTCAATTGTCAGTAAGTTTGTTAAAGGTGTGTCAATAATAACTCAAATACAGATAATAAATCTTTAATATAGCATTAAAACTTCAACAATGCTATAATAAACATAACATACCTGATAAAGGGCTCCATCCGACCAGTCACCAAACCAATTAAGTACACATCTATTGAAGAGTGCAGGGGAGGTAGCAGCACGGTCTTTAAGGCCTTCTGATGAAGGATTCATTGTAAATACTACATGCAAATTTTTCATCACTTGTCCTGTAAACCACTTGTACAGTTCTTCATTTGAGTCCAACATTAGCCCTTCCCGTTGAGCTCCTTCCTTGCACTGTGTCATCAATGTTGTGTATTCATCACCTTAAAAATTACAAAGGTAAAACATTTTTAGTCTTTAATTTTGTAAAATTTTGTGCTAATATTAAAAAAAAATTGTCCAATATACAATTTAAAAAAACTAACTTCAATAACACTAAAGGAAATCAAACATTAACCACTGAAGTATAAGCTAGTAATGATTATAGCTGCTATAAACATATAAATACAATAAGTTAAATTTTTTTAAATATCAACACATTGATGAATTTTTATAGTTAAAGCAATTTTGTATAAGCTTATAGAGTAACTACACTAGACAATTATCACTGACCAACAAAGAAACTGTTTTGAGCTCAAAATTAGCTGATATTAATGTACTTTTGTCTGCTGAACATGAACATGACAATAAAAAATGTTGCTCAGCTCTAGTTTATGAGATACAGTCATAGTGACTGTTCAAGTCATTGTTATGTTTTCTTTGCAGGAAATTTGGTTCTTGTAAGTTGGCTGCATTGTATAGGATGATGGAATACAGTGAGTCATATCATCAGTTATGATTCCTACCATCATTTAGTTACTATTTGCTAGCAGTGCAGTTGTGTACCTATATTTAATTTTTTTCAGTCTTGATTTTGTGATACATAGAATGCTGTGTAAATATGTGAATGCAGTGAAACATTTTTATTACTTCTGGTGAAAATGACATTTAGTGCCCAGAAACGAATTCTCAGCCTACTGATAAAAACTGCTTATCACCATTATTTTGGTGTAAAGGTAGATGATCAGGATAAGCCGTGGGCACCTCATGTTTGTTGCAATTCCTGTTCAGTGATTCTGAAAGAGTGGTTGAAAGGAAAGAAACGAGCTCTGCCCTTTGCAGTGCTTATGGTTTGGGGAGAGCCAACCGATCATTCAAGTAACGGCTATTTCTGCACGACACTCCTGTTGCAAGTGGCTGGTCAATGAAAAAGAAAAAAAAGTAGAGTACCCATATCTTCCATTGGCCATTAAACCTGTTTTGTATTCCAGTACCCCCAAAAAATTACGAATATTAAGGAAAGTAATTCTGAGAGTGAAGATGAAGACTCTGAAGAAGAAAACCCTATCAAAACTGATTCTTCCCAAAACCTAAGACTAAATTAAGGCAAACTGAAAGAAATAATTTGAGAACTTGACTAGGAAAGACCAAACTTTTGGCATCCAGACTTCAACAATGGCATCTTCTTCAACCAGATGTCCGTCACTGAGTACAGGAACTGTCAGAGAAACTTGCTTTTCTTTAGAAAGAAGAAACAGCCTATTTGCTTGCACTAATATTAATAGACTGATGGAATATAAGAGTTTGCCTGATGATCTAACTGAATTGAGAATGTTTATAGGCTTTTCAAAATTGTGTTCAAAAGCAGTGCAAAATTGAGTTTAGAAGTGGTAAGATTTACCCTTCTATTCCAGTTGGTCATACAGTTCATATGAAGGAAACCTATGAAAATATGAAAGCATTTCTTGAATCCATTAAATATGCTGACCATTAATGGCAAATTTGTGGTGATTTTTAAATTTTTGCTTTAATATTGGGAATGGAATTGGGCTCTACCTAGCACTGCTACTTTTTATGCATATAGGATTGTTGAGATGGGAAGTCTCAATACAAAAAAGTTGAATAGCCTACAAGAAATCTCAAGCTTGTTGAGAAAAATATGTAGAATGAGCTTTTGGAAGATCCTAAAATTGTACTTATACCTCCCTTACACATCAAACTGCTACTGATGAATAACTTAGTAAAAGCAATGGATCAAGAAGGTGAAGCTTTTAAGTACTTGAGAGGGAAATTCCCAAGACTAAGGAATCTTAAATGCAAAAAAAAAATTTCATTGGACTGCAAATAAACTTTGATCAAATACTATGGAGAAAAGAGAAGGCAGCTTGGGTTGAATTTATAAAAGTGATGCACAGATTTCTTGGTAACAGGAGAGACACTAACTATTCTCAGTTTGTCAAAAAACTGCTTGAAACAGTGTGCTCTGAGTTGTAATATGTCGTCAAAAATACATATCCTCCACTCCCACTTGGATATTTTTCCCAAAAACTGTGGAGTGGTTAATGAGATTGGGGAAAGATTTCATCAAGACATTATTTCAATGGAACAGAGATATCAGGGCTGTTGGAATGAATTAATGTTGGTAAATTCCCAAGTTGGTGTACAAGTGCCAGGCCAAAAGCACACTCCCATGAAGTCACTCCTTGATTCAATGGAAGAAACTCTTATTTTATGAATAAACTTCATAATTAGTTAATAATACAGACAATATTAAACCGTAATAATAATGTGCAGTATTTATAATGATGGCAGTTTTTTTTTGTCATCAGAAACAACCCATTATATGTTAATGTCTATGTATTTTGTATCTTGAAAACGGCATCTAATAAAAAAGTTTCATTGCCATATTCATTTTTCTTGACCCAAAAATAGTCAGAAATGGCTCAACTTTTTTTCTTAACTACTCATACAAGGAAGTGTGAATAGCCTTGGTCAAAAATATTATGTCTTAATAAAGTGAAAAATTGCTTAAAATCCAAATTCATTCAATTTGTAATATTCCACAAATTCAACTTTAAAATTCTATCTTGAACAACAAATCTAGATAAATGTTTGAATCAGGATCAAATGAGATAGTTTAAATATTGAACTAGAAAGACAATATTTTTATTTTTCTTGTAAAATGATACTCTGAAAAAGAACACTATAATAGATTTCAGGCCATTTTTAAATTGTAACTATGCCTTAAATATATTTTAAAATAAAAACAGCTGCATATACCTTCAAATAGTCCAGGAACTTCACCATTTGCCAGTAATGTATTCATCCTTTCAAGAAAACCTGATTCTAAAACATTAGACTCATCAAGAATAAAAGCAATCTTTTCATTTTTGCAGCCAGATCTTCGCAGTACAGAGCGCAAATCTTCATCAAAGTCCTCACTAGTATATTTATTATGTGCCTGAAAATTAAAATTTTAAAATATGAGAACATTAATTAGGACAACAAACGAAACAATTTGTACTAAAATCCTATATTATTAAATAAGTAAAAGGAATATAAACAAAAATTTTCATGTCAATTCCTACTGAGGTGAAAAGAAAATTTTTGTTCAGCTACTTTTTGTTTTATAATTACAATCAATATAAATATGTATATACATAAGACAGAATCACAATATTAAGTGCCAAGGTAGAAAGCAAATTTCCTTGCAATTTTCCATTTCCCTCTCTATACAGTATATGGTGTTAGAGTATTATTTTTGTTTTTTACTAATTACTCGTTCTACTTTTTTTGTTACTAGTTTAAGAAGCAGGTGGTGATCTATAATTTCTCATTCTATCCATATCTTGCATTGCTTCATTATTACAAAGAACCTTTCTCTTATAATTTCATATACATCTTTAAGTAATGTATACCTAGCAATGGAAAAGTTGACACAGTGCAAAAGTTCTGGATTTCAAACATGTAGATGTAGTAATATGTGTAAATATAATACAGTAAACTCCCGATTATCCTTGGGCGGTTTAACCGGTTTGCGGATTATCCGGGGTCTGCCATTGTTTTACAAATATCCATTTTTATTCCAATCAGATTCATGTGTTTAAATTTCCAAATGGTGAATTACGATGTAAATACATATAAGGCTTAATAGAAGTTAAGATGAAGGGAATAGATATGTAAATATGTGCGTACTAATTTTTACATTGAAATGGAAGCATCCCGACGCGGGCCAGCGAAATAAAAGGGGTGAGCAGACTACTGTATATAAAAGACAATGATAAAATGCTTGGTTGCCCGAAAACCATAAGATTATAAACAAATGTCAGCTAATCTCGACTATAAATAGTCTAGGACGTAACATATGCATTATCCATGTCTGTCATATACATTATCGATCTTTATGACTTTGTGACACAAGTAGACACTGTGCGACTAAATGGTTCTCAAGAAAGTTAGATCGCACATTAAAGCTAAATCAATGCTCACAAAAAACAGATGAAAGTGACAGATTTTTTTGTTAAAAAGTGAAAGTATTATGTGTAAAGGAAATTACATATGTACATACATACTTACTTTTGACATATACTTATGTACGTATTGTAAATAGTTAGATATATAAATGTACATGTTATAATCCGTCAAATACATCGACATTTTAAATTATTTTCTGTATTTATTTTGTCCTCTGAAGATTATTTGTGAATTGCATTAACCGGGGTAATTATTTTTGTAACTTATGGTATAATAATCGATCTTTTTGCGTATTCTTTGTTCATAGCGGATTATCCGGGGAATTCGGTCATCCGTCGTTGCCGGGCCACCCTATTCCACGGATAATCAGGAGTTTACTGTATATATAAATAAGTATATACATATGACAGAATCACAATAGTAAGTGCCAAAATAGGAAGGAAATTTTCTTCCAATTTTACATTTCCCTCTTTAAGCAGTATGTAGTATTGGACTATTATTTTTGTTTGTTACTAATTATTTGCTTTTTTCGTAACTAATTTATGAAGCTGATAGTGATATATAATTTCTCATTCTATCCATCTTTTGTATTGCTTCATTATTACAAGGAACCTTTCTGTTATAATTTCATGTACATCTTTAAGTAATGTATATTTAGCAATGGAAAAGTTGGCTCAGTGCCAAAGTCATGAATTTCAAACAGGTTACTCAGTTCAAAACCAGGTGAGACATCAGCTTTTTAAAATATTAATTAATGAATAAATATTTGAAAAAACTGTAAACATCAATTATCATCCACTACAGGTTTAAAAAAAACCGTGTATTTGAACTGTATTGGATAAATAGAAGTGTATTTTATTAACGATTGATAATCTACAAGATATATCAAGAGAGTGTGAACTAACAGAAGGAAGTGAATTGTAGATACTACAGATACGAGCCAATTTTCAGGTTTAGTCAAGAATGAGTATTTTTTTAAATTATTATAAAGAACTGATTGTATTTTGTACTTAGATAATACAGTAAAAATTGCCTAAAGTGAAACCTGATTGTCTCACAATTTTTTCCCGTTTCAACAGATTCATACTGAAATATATGTGGGTATTACAAACTTACATATGGTAATGTTCATGCCATTAAGAAAATATTAAAGAAATTTTAAAATGAAAAACAATATATAAAAACTATATGTGTTTAGTTTCTACTGTAATTACAAATTTAGTTTAAGCTAGTTTCTGTAAAGAACATATGTCATCTAAAGCACACTGCAGTGACTTTTTAATCATGGAATGATGTACCATCTTCATACTTTCTTGCATTAATACCAGGACATTTTTTGAGGGAGGAAATTCCTGCAGGTCATTAAAAGCAAATAATGCTTCTGCAAAATTAAAAATCTTCAATTCCCCTTGTTGTCATCAATAGAGCCTCTGCCAGTATCTGTTGTGGCAAGTTCATCATCAAATATCTGCAGCCTCAAATGGTAACTCACCCTCCTTACAGAAATCTGAAATAGCTTTTCAATTTTTACCTGCAATATCATGTGTAGCAGTAGTGGGTTCTGAGATCAACAGTTTTGATGAAACAGTTTTGGAAAGAACTGTAAGGGGAACAACAAGATTCAGACTTTTATGAATCTGGTGTAAAAAAAAATATTTCATTGTTGGGAACAAGTGTAAATATGTAGGAGTATAGCACACTTGTAGGACCATGAAAGCGTGCACTTTGCTTTGAGAGATCGCACGAGATATCCTGTGTACTACCATTTCTGAAAATATTTTACATATTCAGAATGTTCTATACATCAACAGTTTCTCTATCCAATATCTCTACACATATTTCAAGATTGTTTGTTATATCATACCAAAGCAAAATTATCTAATATTGACCGTCTCATGCAAGTCAGTGTTTTGACAGTTATTATCATGTTTGTAGGAAAGTATTTATACTGAGCCTCTATCTCCCTTCACACCTACTGCGATATCTCAAGGCCAAGTGCACGGTTCCGTGGTCCACGCTATATATTAAATTTTGAAATGGTGTCTTATTTTGTAAAAAAATATACATACATATTTACAAAAAATAATAAAAGAGCAAGTCCAATCCAATGCAAAAACACATTTTCAAATTAAAAACAATCTGACAAAATACATTTAACAATTACCACCTGACTGCACAAAGAAAATAATACAATTATTTAGAACAGACACTAACACTTACATTTATCAAATGTTCATTTAATCTGTATTTTTTTAAATTTATTTAAACATTTTTTAAAAAAGAACAACTAAAAATGTTATCATTGTCTCACATAATCTCTATATGACAACATTAAATAAAAAGTAGTTCTTCAAATACTCTTAGAATGTGATTTGAAACCAAGAAAACTTTGCTAATAATTTTAGTAAGAGTAGCAAGCATGTGCGCGCGCGCAAACACACACACAATAATATGACTGAAAAGGAAGTTAAAAATTAAGCTTCCTCAAAGCCTCCCCTTAGTAAGAAACAAAAACATTAATTAACCTGGTCAGGAAACAAGAGTAACTTGTAGAGAATGTTAATGGGCAGCAAGGTAGTAAAAACATCAAAAATGGTATAGATTCGAACCGTTATTTCCAATGCATTGAACACTTGGATTTCTAATCCAAGAAACAACTACAGAGACAGGAGGAAATGTATACAAAGAGTTTACGAAATCACGTTGGTGGGCAAAATTTGCTGATCCAACACCGGAAAGTGGACTAGACATTTTCTCTATTTGATTATTGATGTATCGTCTACAATGATGAGGGATCTTGCTACATTGCTGATTCAACTAAGAAAGTTGTCTAAATAATTACTGATTTATATTCAAGACTCTAACCTCAGCAATAAGATGTTATGATTGCAGCAAAGAAGAATGTAGCTAGTTATTATAAGGTCAAAAGTATTGGATATGTACATATCTCCAACATACACAAGGACTATACATTTATTAATATGTCTCACTTGACTATAATAACGCTTACTTTTTTTATTTATTGGGGATGGGGATTTCAGGCGATGTATCCCATTGTCAACTCAGTTATTCAGTGTATCTCACTGAAGAAAATTTGTAAAGTATGGTAAATAAGCAAATAAAAACAGTGATGCAAAGGTGTAAAAAAGAAATATTTATTATATTAAAGTTCAAAAAGATAACATCTGCATAATGTATGATAGTAAGAGATAAGATAGCGTAAAGTCTACAGATCTGCAAAGTTGAACCAACACTCTTTGAAATGCGTTTTGGAAATCTAGATATTTGTGACACCACTTCTTCTGATTAACAAATGGTGTTGTGCGTACAAAATATATGTTTTAGTGTATTCTTTTCTTCTATGTGTCTATATTGTAAAAGTAGATCAGATTATTAGAATATACACGTGTTAGATCCTTATCTAATCCTCAAAAATCTCAACGGTTATTATAACTAGTCCAAAAGTATAGAAAATTGCATTTCTTTATTTATCTTTACTCACTCTAATCTGGAAGACAGACAATCCATTCATAAAAGCTACAAATCGTGATTGCGTTGTTTTTCCAGCACCAGACACTCCTATTAATAGTAAATGACCCTGAGGTTGTCTGAAAATTCTATCAATTCTCAGCACTTGATCTAATACTTCATCAAACAAAACTAGTGGAACATCTAATTCTTCATCATAGAACACCTGAAAAAGATAATTGTATTAGTAATTTGTACAAAGAATAATATTGAAACACTTATACCAATAAATTAAATTTCAATTTATCTATTGTATAGTATAAAATAAAAATTAGTCTTGCTAATTCCTTTAATATTGGTAATTTTAAAAATATTGTGGGTTTTGAAATTTTAAATATGCACACAAAAAATACTAAAATGATGTAAAAATCATTAACTGAAAGAGATTGGTGGTAACATTCTTAGTTTGAGAAATATTATAAATAAATAAAAAGAAAGAAAATAAACTTTAAGATGGGTTTCTACTGCTCTTAAAAACACACACTAAAAGAACTTCAGTGTATAATTCAAACCTGCCTGGCAATATATCCATCAAAAACAATGAAAATCGAGGCTGGCTTTCCATATTGAGAACTGATTAATATGAAAACAATTTTCAAGCTAGTATGGTATACAAAAACACAGGACTTAATAAATGAACCATCTGAAGGTCAGTGAAACACATTTTAGCTGGAAATTTACAAATTATGCCAAAATTCATGCCTTTAAGTTAAATCCTGTTAAAAAAGCAGCTCAGGTTTCTGCTAGTCGTGCTTGTTGAACCACCTGGAATTATACAAGAACCCTTTTCATACAAATACCACTAGAAAGCATCAGGTATTTCTAGTATGAACCTAAGGCAAAACAACTGTCTTCACATTGGCATAAAATGAATTTTTATTGTAAAAAAAACAAGACCTACAGGTGCAATCATATATAATGTTGATTTTTTTTACTGGACGGTTGTCCACTAACATGAGAAGTATTTATGTTAAAAGAAGGGACTCCAATCTCTAAAATTTTGTATTCAGATTTTGATTCTAAAATTTTTCCTCAATTCTTTTAAGCTATATAGGCTTACATGATATTCTCTAATAATGAATTTAGTTAACATTTCGATCATAACGTGAAGCCTTTAAAAAGCTCCGTTTTAATGTAATAGGCTGCACTAAACATTCAAGATTGATTTATGAATATGAATTTCTGAAAGCACGACAAATATATCAAATAAAAGAAATAATTAATTTAAAATTACAAATGTAAACTTCAATTCACATTTACAAAATAACTTCAGTAATAGCCATTTCAGTTTGTATAAATGGAGAAATAGAAACTACCATTTCTTTGTGTTTTATTTTAACATGTATGAAAGTGAGGAAGCGGTGGAGGCCAGAGATGGGGGAGAGAGAAAGAAATAGTCAAGCTCCCTTGAATGAGAGTGAGACAGCAGAGCGAGACGAGTTGCTTCCGATTTGCTTTTGCATCATAAATATTATTAATATTATTCACTTTTACATTAGTTTATGACTATCAGAACTTTAATTTATTTTGTAAATTTGTAAAACTTACTAAAACAAAACGTTTTTGATTGCTCTGTGGTGGTCTTCATCAGTGTCTAAATTTTTCCGCTTGTTGTTAGGTTAAGCGGTGACGGTAACCGCTAACGGCAGGTTTTCGATAGTGTCAAAGAGTATGTGTGATCTGTATTGGGATCATTTGTTTAATATGTTTGTATTTTGTGTTTTTCTGTGTTTGTAAATTTCATATTGTTCTAGTGTGTTGAGATGTGGTCCTTTTTTGTTGATGTGTAAGATTTCTAAGTTATGTTTAATGTCTGTGTATTTATATCTTGTTTCTTTTAGGTGATTGGCAAATGCTGAGTCAGTGTTCTGTTTAGGTGATTTTGTGTGTTCCTTGACTCTTTGTTGGAAGCCGCAACCTACATTGGGCAAACAGGTCGCAAGAAAAAAAAGAACCACATTTCAACACACTAGAAAAATATAAAATTTACAAACACAGAAAAACACAAAATACAAACATATTAAACGAATGATCCCAAAACAAATCACACATACTTTTTGACACTATCAAAAACCTGCCTTTAAAACCGTCACTGCTTAACCTAGCAACAACTCCAAGCAGAAAATTTAGACACTGACAGAGATCGCAACGGCGTGATCGAAAACGTTCTGTCTCAGTTAGTTTTAACAAAATAAATTAAAGTTCGGATAGTCATAAGCTAATGTAAAAGTGGTTAACTAAGTTTCATCGTACATAATGGACTACAAAATTCAAGAATAATAATATATTTGTTATTTCAAATCGGGATTTGCTTTAATCGTTCAATCTATTCAATGCAACTAATACATAAATAAAACAGTCGATAATTAATTATTTTTTTCTATTAATTACACCACAGTTGTATTTAAACAGTTAAAATTACAAGATTTAGAATCAGGATTTTAGTCAATGGAGAATTGAGTATTGGCGATTACTAGATACCATTAGAATCAACGATTCCTGGAATCAAGAATCGGTATCGGCCCATTCCTAGTTAAACCCAAAAGAAATTTCTGCAAAATATGGTATTCAGATAAAGCTAGCTGTGGATGGTGTGAAAAATTCATAAAGAAACAATGCCTGTCAATATGTCATAAAACTGGCAATTGACAAAAGCAACCATCTGATTATAAGAATAAATTAGTGCAATATCAATTTTATATAATACAACTTCGATTAATGAAATAATACCATCTCAGTCAAATGAGTAATGGTGATGAACTTATTGTTTTCTTTGACCTGCTACAAAATTACACCATAACTGAGAAGAGACAAAAACAAATTATGGGAAAATATGATTTTGAAAAGTTAATACTAACGTTTATGTTGAGTGGTGCAGATTGCAATAAGTTATAGCTGCATGTAATTCTAAACAAGAAAACTATACCAAAAGAAATGTTCTGTAGTGATGTTATTGTTTGAGCACAAAATATATCTGAATAACGAATGAATTTATGGAAGATTTGTTAGGGTGTGTATGGAAGCATAATTTGGGTAAATTTAAGAAAACATTAATTCTTTATGGTCATTTGACTAATAAAACAAAATTGGAAAATGAAAAATGTGATTTAGTAGTAATTCCTGAAGGTATGTCAATTCCGTTTCAACCCCTTGATGATGGAGTTTATAAATCCTTTAAAGGTCGTATTTATGCACATTACAATCAACAATTGATTGAACATCACCACCCCCTTGAACCAACCGGCAAAATTAAACAAGCTACAATAGTAAAATGGATTTCTAAAGGGTGGAAATATTTGCCCTCAAGAATTATCAGTCGATTCTTTTTGAAGTCCTGTTTGTCAAATGAGTTGAATAGCTCTGAAGATGATGTCGAATAGAATCACAGTGACATTAATGAATCTGATTCAACATCTAACTCTAATACAAATGTCAATAATAAATAGACAATGTAGTCTTACAAAACAGACTACTTATTTAGCAATAAAAATGTGTACTGTTTTACGATGATGTATTACTGCGTTATTATTCACCCCTACCTACATATTTTACCTACTTTTTTGATTATATACAGTATTAATCATATTTATGCTCGCAGAGATCATTGTTTAAATAAATACAGTTTATTTGAGAATCAGGTACAAATATTAAAACAGACAACATTTCAATAACAGCTACATTATCACCATCAGGCCTACAATACCAAAGTACACAATTAAAATTATCAGTTTTAATTAGAATAGTTCACAAATAAACATAGCTATAATGAAATTTCTTATAATTAAAAACATTACAATAACCAGTAAAATGGGTAAGGTCAAATATTTTATTATTATTATTAACACAACAATTAGTTATTATTATTAACTTATTACTTATTTATTGTAACAAAAACATGACCTCCCTAATCACTACTTCAGTTACAGTCACTTACAAGTCAGGAAAAAAAACATTTACAGTTAAAACATCCAAATTAAGTTAAATTATCATTCCAAAAAAACCTCCCAAATGACAAATAACAGCGATCATTATTAAGTATTTTTTAAAATTTGGTGTATAAATTTATGCCAATTTTTTACATATGCCAAACTTTTAAAAATTCTTAGTCATGAATACTTTATTTATTTGTAATTTGGCAGGCTGTTTTGCAGTGTTAATTTTATTTTATTTTGGTATTTTAACTGTAAATGTTTTTATTTCCGACTTGTGATTGTAACTGAAACAGTCATTAAAGTTTTATTATATTTTTGTTACAATTAAATATGTAATAGGTTGTAATTGTTATGTTATTAATATTTTACAAATTTTTGGTGTTACAAAAATATAAGTGCATCTTAAATATAGAAATGGCACAGTATAACTGTTTTACTGCCAAGAGAAAATAAAGGTATTTTAAATTAAAAAATAGAAAGTGAAAAACCATTTCTTGTTCAACTCTTTCTTCTTATGATAAATCATTTTTTCAAACAAAAGAAACCACCATGGGAGACAAATATAATAGAGGATGTATGAAAGATATGTAAAGGTTGTTGTTGCAATTTTCGTGTAGTCAACTTTAGATTTAAAACAAAATTATTCAAATTTGATTATAGAAAAATGAAATTAGAAAATGGATATTCTATAAAAAAACTTTTTTACCAACCTTGAGCCTAGCTTTCACATAGTCTCTAAGTTCATTTCTATCCACAGGAACATAGTCTTTGTTTAGCCAGTTGCTGTAAAGGATAGGTCTAGCTAAAGCTGCTTCTTTATCCACATTAGGGAAGTGTTTGAGTCCAACAACGTCAATGTTATCATTAGTCCAACGACGTTCTGAATCTTCTACTAATCTGTCTTGGAAGAGTCGCAGAGCTTCATGAGCCCATAGACGAACCAGGCCTTCTACTGTTAATGTGTCCAAGGGTCTGCCAACATAGACAATAAATATACAATTGATGTTTTGTATGAAAATAATTGATAGTATGTCTCACTTAAAATAAACAAATGAAAAACTTGTATATCAATTTTTTACTTTAATGGTAGTTTTTATAATTTCACAAGGGTTACTTTACAAATCTTATTTATAACATACATAGTAAAATTAACAACAATATATCTCTGCTATAACATACAGACTCTTTTATTACAAAAACAAGATACTTTTCACTTTAATTACATTAAAAATAATTTTAAAACATTTAGATAACTGAAATACACATAGCCACAGTAAAAAAAGAGTCTACTTTTTTAGCTCTCTATTAAAAACCTAGATTCATAAGCATATATTTTTCAATAATTGTTCATAAGCATCTCTCAGACTTCTTTAGGTAAAACAAGTCCTGTTGACCTGGTTAATTTGCCAATGTATGGATCCACAGCTACAGTTGAAGTAATCAGAAAAACCTTCCCGTACTTCAAAGCCATCAATGTTTCCAAATCCTGGGTTTATTGGCCGTTTCACTTTATTACACGACGGTCCTATTAAATCACTTTTAATTAACGACAAAATGTAATTAAACTGGTTTATGTTCAAACGGAAAAACTTTCTAAACATTGATTCATTTTGTATAAGATGTCTCTGAATTAGAATGTTCTGAAACCCCTCTTCGCACCTGGCAAGATACAGTAGATTAGGCTGGGGTTTCTTAAGCTCGGCCAGTAATAACTTCTTCCTCATCTTCTTCAAGCAGAAGATACGCAGCCAAAAATGATCTGTCGGCCATAACATTGACAATGCAACTGTACTAGTCCCGCCATAAGAATTTAACCAAGCGACTCAGGACGTACGAGATTAATGTTACAGTCGCAGCATAGGAATCGCACCTTAAGGAAGACATAATTTACCCATCTACCTACATTTTATTCATAATAACATATGAAGTGTTGAAAACGTATAAGCATAAACTTATATTTTATGAGCTACTATAGTAGAAGAATTTAATTTAAAATTAAACTATTGCTGCATATGGAAAAAAAATGTCACACATTTTGTTTACAATAATAAGTGATATAAAAACCTGCTAATCTAAACTCATATTTTTAGGAATTACTATAGCATAAATGTTCAATTTTAATATTAATTGGATGTTTTTTCAAAATTGTAAATATTTGCCAGGAAGATTTTTTTTAACCATGTTCTTTATACGACTGCAATACAAAGTAATATTTGTAACTCTGTTCAGTCCAGAAGCAATATACAAACTACAAAATTATTTATCTTATGAGAGCTCATTTCATTAATTTTATTTGATATTTAGTTCATTTTGTTTAAACGGTAATTAAGAAAGTTATGAATTATTAATAGGCATAAAGAGGAAAGTTAAAATTATACCATCAAAATAAAAAAATCTGGAATAATTTAAACTTCAGTTTTTTCATATCTTAATGCAGTCATATATTTTTACTTTCAACATACCTTGTAGTGTGAATTATACTTGGAATAGAATCAATCAAGACAAGAAAACCTTTATTTTTAAACTTTTAACTTCATAATAAATCTTTTAAAAACTATCCTTTGAAACTAAATTTTTATATACTTAACTACACTAACTGTTTTTTGACAGTTGTTTCACTTTCAACTTCATAATTTATTAAGAAAATTAATTTTACATAATACATCATAAATGAAGCTCTAATAGCTGACGCTTAAGTGTATAATTAACAACAAAGAATACTAACCTAATAGCTTCACAGATACCTCGTACCCATCTGGTCATTTCACGAGGAGAATAAACATAGTGAGGCTGCATATCCTGAGTGAAACGTTCTTGAGATGCCAAGTAAAATTCTACCATTGCATTAGTTAATGATTCGGCAAAGCCCCGTAGAGGAGGAAACATTCGAAGCATAGCACGACTAAATGTACCATATATCTAGAACAACAAAATAAATATAAATTAGTTTGGGTTTATCGAATGATATTATTTCTTTGTAAGTAATTGAAAAAAAATATATTAAGTAAATATATATATATATATATATTCTTGATATTTAACGTTATCCATTGTTTTTCCGTTGCACTGACTTTATGAAGTTAATATATTACTATTGTAAGTAATTTTATCCACCATTAAGTGCAATAATTTTACCTTGAGTGATGAGACACCTTTCGGTCAATTGACCATTGTCGAATCGACAATGGTCAATTGACCGAAAGGTGCCTCATCACTCAAGGTAAAATTATTGCACTTAATGGTGGATAAAATTACTTACAATAGTAATATATTAACTTCATATATATATATATATATATATATATATATATATATATATATATATATATATATATGTTTGATATGATATCATGTATTTATTCGTAAAAACCATATCTCAGTTTTAAGTCGTACCATAAATTTTTCTACTATGTCAAACCATAAATTATTTATTAAAAATATTTTGATAACAAAAGGAATTTAAAGAAGACAAATATGAGAAGACAAAATATTTCAAGTTTCGGCTATTAAAATTAAATAATCATACAAAAAGTAAAATAAAATGTAATAATATACATAAAACTAAAATTAATTTCCACATGAATTCAAAACAAAAACATATGGAGGTTAAAAAATAAACCGAGTTAATATATTAAAATTTTAATATACGTTTTATGTAACCTATTTCTTTATAACTCTATTATAAGAACCATAAATTTCTAATACCAGAACTAAATAATTACCTGTTTAAGTGACGTCTCTCCTGGATAGTCAACATAAATGACTGGGACATGTCGCAGGAAACGATGAGATAGAGGTTTCCTTCCTGGATCAGTAGGTGGGTTACAAGCTCCTACAAATTGTATTCGCTCAAGACTAACCCATGCTTGATCTGAAGCTCGATAAAAGCCTCGATGTTCCACAAGCTGACGCAAAAAGGATATGACTCGCTGGGTACCATACTGGTCCATGTCAGGCAAGTTTATTTCATCACAGAAAAGTACAAGCCATTTTCCCAGCTATACAGAACAAAAAGTGTTTTATTGGAAAATAATCAAAAAAAATCTCTTGACCAATGAAATTTTTTTGAGACAAAAATTAAACTAAACTCGCTTAAAAACTCCATAGATAATTACCATTACTTTTATTATGTCACATTATTTTAATATATTGTCTACTACTTACGATTTCTTATGGGTGTGTTATAACTGTCTAAAACTCTCTCTCTCTCTCTCTTTTAAATGTTTGGAACTTGCCTATAGTAGCACTTACTTATGTTTGTTGAGGAGGGCCGTTTCGGGAGATGTGTCCCTTTGTCAACTCAACCGTAACTCAAACATTGTTAGTGATAACTAGTAGCTCATGTGAAGATGGAATCAACAAATATTAAATTATACTATTCTTATTTCAGTAACTAAATGATAAGATCTATTCAAACTACTTTAAAAATTTTAAACCATTTCTAAATACATTTGTTCTAAAAGACTTCAAAGATTTCAAGGTATTATTTGATATGCCAACATTTTCAACAACCTCTTTACTAGTAATCCCAAGATTGTTCAAAATCAAATTTCTCCACATTATTATTGCTTGTTGATATGCTGGCATTCAACATATCTTGGAAATTGACATCTTGAACTCCTCCATGACTATTTTTGAAACATTTATATTACTCCAAAATTATATTTCTACTAATCTGCTAAAAGTTTCCAACAAATTTTTTTTAAAATATACTTAACGTATTTTTTTTCCTTGGAACAAAATTTAATGCAAATTCTTTTGTGCATCTTTTTAGTAATTAGTAACATAGAAAAAAAAATTACATAAAGCTGAAAATAAAGTAAAAATATGACTAACACCAACAAATAATGTTCATACACGCCAATTCTGTTACAGAATTAATACAACCTGTGAAAAAAATTCTCATTTTTTAAAATTCCAAATACTCAATATTTAATTTTAAATTAAAATAAATACAAATGAAAAAAGTGACAGGACTTAAATTATATGCACAATACAACAAACATTAAAACTAGATTATTGTTGATGAAAAATGATGACCAAAAACACTAAAAGATATAACACATTTTGAGACACTTTGTTAACCCAATAAAAGAGCAAAATACTTTATACTGTATACCAAGTGCTTTAGTATTTTTGAATGCGTCTTTTATATAAGACAGATCTAAGGACAATTATTAAAAGTCTGTAATTCTCTTATGCAATAAATCTTGAAATAACTTAGTAATACAATATAACAATTTCTAAATTGCTCGTTTAATTCCTTCAATTCTTCTTTAATATTTTGATATTGTTATTTTTTGCAGTTTTTTTTGTTGTATATCTTGAGGTTTTTCTATAATTACACTTTTGGTATTAGCTTTGACAAAAAAACCACTACTTACTGATATTTTTAGCAGACTAGGCCAGCACATTATTTAATGCTGTGAATCATCAACAAGACTGTTGCTTAGGTGTGTTGTGTTGTTGTGAGTCTGTAGTGTATTGGTGTTCTGTGGTGTGTTATTATTCATAGAGTAGTTGTTAATTATTGTTCAAATATAGTATTTGATTGTGTTCTGACGTTTAGAATGTGTTGTGAATAGTATTTATGGTGTTTGTATACTTTTTTCTGTTGTGTTGAGTTTGTTGCTTTTTTTATGTAATGTTGGATTTTTAGATTGGAGTCTATGTTAGTCTGTGAGTGAAGTGAGTTTTGTATGTGCATGGTGAAATTTGATTTGGGTTGTGCATTTTTTATGTATTTGTTGTATCTTGTGATAAATGTTCTCCTTGTTTGTCCTATGTAAAAGCTGGGGCAGTTGTTTCATGTAATCTTGTATACTCCTGCTCTGTCGTGTTTATTCTGGTGTTTTTCAACTGTGTATGTGTTTTTATCTCAAGCATATTATCTAGAAAGAAATATTCATAGACAATCTAGAACAAAAATATACCAAATACAACAACAAAATAATCTATTGGTATATAGATACATAGATGACATCCTAATCCTATACAAGAGCAACATAAGAAAGATAAACAACTTCCACAATTACATAAACAAACTACACAATAACATAAACTTCACACTGGAAACAGAACAAGATCAACTTCTTACATCTAACAATACCAAAACAAAACAACAAATATACATTCAAAATAAACAGAAAACCTATCACCACTAACAGAGTTATACACAACACTTCTAATTACCCCACTCAACACAAACATGCTGCCTTTCATTCCATAACACACAGACTAAACACAATAAAAGGCATAACCTATAAAAATGAAAACAAATAAACCTTGATAGACAACATAGTGCTTAAAAAACAACACACACATAATACAACAATATACAAAAATATATAACACTTACATATCACGACAACACATAAAAAAAAATAGCTTCCTCGTTACATAAACTTAAATACAAAGTAGCATTTAAAACATTCAACACAATTAAAAAACACATACACAGTTTAAAAACACACCAGAATAAACAAGACAGGGTAGTCGTATAAAAGATTATGCAAAAACTGCCACAGCTTTTACATAGGATACACAAGGAGAACATTTACCACAAGATACAAAGAACACATTAAAGACATTAAAAAGACAAAACCCAAATCAAATTTCGCCATACTCATGCAAAACACACTACACTCACAGACTAATATAGACATCAATCTACAAATCCTACATTACATAAAATAGAAACACACAACACAACAGAAAACTACGAGATTTACAAACACCATAAATACTATGACTTGAAGCAACTGTGGCAAAAATTACCAATTTTTACAAATCTTCCAGTTATTTGTAAAAATATCTCTGAAGATGATTACTTTGTAATCGAAATGTACATAAGGTTAAAATAAAATTTGATGAATTTGTGGTGAAAGGTTGTTTTAATTAATATAACCATAAATACTATTCACAACAAATTCTAAACGACAAAACACACTCACAATCAAATACTATATTAGAACACATAATTAACAAGTACTTTATGAACAATAAGACACCAAAGAACACCAATACACCATAAACTCACACCAACACAACAGTCTTGTCCGTAACTCAGAGCATTGAATAATTGTGCAAAACGTGTCTGCTGAAAGTATCTGTAAGTAGTGGTTTTATTGTTAACTCAACACCAAAGGTGTAATTTTATTTTTATTATAAACGTAATATGAATTAAATTATTCATGTAACAAACATTAATTTTTTATAACTATCTAATAAACTTACTTGAACAGGAGCTAAAACAACTCCATTTGGTGTCTTTCTATATTCACAATAATGGTCAAAAGTTTTAAGCAGCAACTCCGGCGTCGTAGCAGAAGAGAAATTCAAACCCACAACTTCCATGTCAGGTAAGGCTCTGAGCGCAGAAAACAAGGTCATAGTCTTTCCAGAACCAGGTGGCCCACATAGTACTATAATCAAATAAAAGAATATTTAAAAAACACAATCTTGATTCTGTTTATTACAAAAACACTGAATTTTCAAATCTGAATATACCTATATTTTCTTCTGTTAGGAAGATTTGATATATATATATATATATATATATATATATATTCCTGATATTTAATATTATCCATTGTTTTTCCGTTGCACTGACTTTATGAAGTTAATAAATTACCAATTTTGAGTAATTTTATCCACCATTAAGTGCAATAATTTTACCTTGAGTGATGAGGCACCTTTCGGTCTTTGACCATTGTCGAATCACTCTGAGAGTGATTCGACAATGGTCAAAGACCGAAAGGTGCCTCATCACTCAAGGTAAAATTATTGCACTTAATGGTGGATAAAATTACTCAAAATTGGTAATTTATTAACTTCATATATATATATATATATATATATATATATATATATATATATAAATATATATATATATATATATATATATATATATATATATATATATATATATATATATATATATTTAGGTTAGTTTTGGTTGGTAAAGATTATTTAGATTTTTTGGACTAGGAGACTGACAGACTTACCTTGGTAAGAGTCCACTCTGTAGTCTTAAAATAGAAACACATAAAAGCACTTAAACAATGATATATTTCAACCACACAGTGGTCTTTGTCAATCGAAGAGAAAACACAAAAAGGAAATATGAGAGAATGAAATAAAATAATTGTAATCACAGATTGTGTAGAGTAGAAATCAGATGTCACAGATGCACAGATTAAAGATATATATATATATATATATATATATATATATATATATATATATATATATATATATATATATATAAAGAACAAAAGTCAAAATACAAATACAAGAATTATATTTGAATTTACAATTCAATATGATGTTGGTACTGTTAGCCAACGAAAAGCTTTGAATTGTAAATTCAAATATAATTCTTGTATTTGTATTTTGACTTTTGTTCTTTATTAATACACAAGAAAACATATTGCGATATTTATATATATATATCTATATATATATATTGTTTCCATGAGCATATGAGTGATTATAGTTTATATAAGTCGGTCAGGGGAAAAGAGATAAGGCTATTAGAAAAAAAAAAATGAATGGATTTATCTGATGTTGAGGTTAGGGGA
This sequence comes from Prosapia bicincta, assembly GCA_036971475.1. Lineage (NCBI taxonomy): Eukaryota > Metazoa > Arthropoda > Insecta > Hemiptera > Cercopidae > Prosapia > Prosapia bicincta. Next base: position 303,000,089 of record JBAIZL010000002.1, on the reverse strand, counting down.
TTCTCTGGACTTGTGCTTTTATGTGTTTCTATTTCAAGACTACAGAGAGTGGACTCTTACCAAGGTAAGTCTGTCAGTCTCCTAGTCCAAAAAATCTATATATATATATATATATATATATATATATATATATATATATATATATATATATATATATATATATATGAAGTTAATATATTACTATGTAAGTAATTTTTAACCAGACCCAACTAACAAATACCTTATTACAATAAAAAACTTAATTGTCACTCACCGTAACACCCTAAACTATAACAATAAATTAAAATACCACACAAGATTATACCCATTCAAACCATGCGCACCAGTATTATCAGGGATACCTAAAATCCACAAACCCAACACACCATTTAGACCACTAATAAATTTCACAACAGCACCATCTTACATAATCGCAAAAATTCTAGACAAAATCCTAAGATCTAAAATACATATCAACAACACATACAATATAAAAAATGGATACGAATTAATTAATAAAATAAAAACGATAAAAACAAACAGCAACACAAAAATAATAAGTTATGACATAACTAACATGTACCCTAGTATCCCAATAGAAGAAACCATAGAAATAATAAAAAACAAACTGATACACAATAACAAAAAAGAAACATAATAGATAGTATCATTACGCTAACCAAACACATATGTAACCAAAATTACTTCCAATTTAACAATAAATATTATAAACAAACAACAGGACTCCCCATGGGTTCACCCATATCATCTGTCATGTCAGAAATATATTTACAACACATTGAACAAATAATAATTAAACCTATACTAAACACAAAATATTTAACTATGGACAAGGTATGTAGACGATATACTTGTAATATACTAACCTACCATTCACAACGAACACGTCATAATATTAAACAAACTAAATACATACAACGAAAACATACAATTCACCGTTGAAACAGAAACAAATAGAACAATCAACTTCCTCGACATTACTTTAAATATAAATGATAATAAAATAGAAACTACAGTATACAGGAAACCTACTTCCAACAACACCACAATACACTACAAATCTAACCACCCCTGGACACACAAAATTAACACTTACAGTAACATGATAAATAAAGCAATAAAATACACACAGGACAACACACAAAATTTAAATGAAGAATTAGATAACATTACAAAAATAGCAATAGAAAATGGATACAACAAACACATTATAAAAAATATATACAATAAATTCACAAAAAAACCTAACCTCAACACAACACTACAACCGGAACACGAAAATAATGAAAATAAAAAAATCTACCTAAAATATAAATACACCAATAACAAAATAGAAAAAATAACAAATATATACAACAAAGAATACTACACTCCAACTTACAAACCAAACAACAAAATAATAAAATATCTTAATAACACAAACCACAAAACAAATTCAGAAAAACATAACCTATCAGGAATTTACAAAATCACATGCAACAACTGTAACGCTTTTTACATAGGAAAAACAACCAGAACATTTAAAATAAGATTTGAAGAACATTATAGAGCATTCAAAAACAAAAATTCTAAAGTATCAAATGTTGCAGCACACCTAATATCCCATAAACACGAAATAACAAATTACGAAAATAACCTAACCATACTTGAAATAAATAACAACCCAATAGAACTAAACTCACTAGAAAAATACCACATTTATAAAAACTTACACAACAATTTAATGAATCTACAAACAACATATACAGAAGACATACTATATAGAAATATCATACACACAGATCAAGAAAAAGTGAGTGTAACGTCAACAAACACCTACTTCACAGACCGAACATCTACAACAGAAAAACATCAGTGATTCGACAATGGTCAATTGACCGAAAGGTGCCTCATCACTCAAGGTAAAATTATTGCACTTAATGGTGGATAAAAATTACTTACATAGTAATATATTAACTTCATAAAGTCAGTGCAACGGAAAAACAATGGATAACGTTAAATATCAAGAATATATATATATATATATATATATATATATATATATATATATATATAGAGAGAGAGAGAGAGAGAGAGAGAGAGAGAGATTTTATTTCATTCTCTCATATTTCTTTTTGTATTTTCTCTTTGATTGACAAAGACCACTGTGTGGTTGAAATATATCATTGGTTAAGTGCTTTTATGTGTTTCTAGTTCAAGACTACAGAGTGGACTCTTACCAAGGTAAGTCTGTCAGTCTCCTAGTCTAAAAAATCTATATATATATATATATATATATATATATATATATATATATATATAGAGAGAGAGAGAGAGAGAGAGAGAGAGATTTTCTTTCATTCTCTCATATTTCTTTTTGTGTTTTCTCTTTGATTGACAAAGACCACTGTGTGGTTGAAATATATCATTGGTTAAGTGCTTTTATGTGTTTCTATTTCAAGACTACAGAGTGGACTCTTACCAAGGTAAGTCTGTCAGTCTCCTAGTCCAAAAAATCTATATATATATATAGATTTTATATATATATATATATATAGATTTTATATATATATATATATATATATATATATATATATATATATATATATATATATGAAGTTATTATTACTTGTAAATAATTTTTTCCACCACTAAGTGCAATAATTTTACTTTATGTGATGAGGTACCTTTCAGTCACTTGACCATTGTCGAATCACTGAATTAATTTTCTCTATTTTTCTGGTGTGGATGTTCGGTCCGTAATGTTGATATTTGTTGAAGTCATACATGTTTCTGCTTGAGCCACGCGTATTATGTTTTTGAATAGTACGTCGTCTGCATATGTTGTCTGTAGGTGCATTAAATTGTTGTGTATGTTTTTATAAATGTGGTATTTTTCTAGTGAGTTTAGTTCTATTGGGTTATTATTTATCTCAAGTATGGTTAGGTTATTTTCGTTGCAGCACACCTAATATCACATAAACATGAAATAACAAAACGAAAAGCTTTAAATTGTAAATTCAATAATTATTCTTGTATTTGTATTTTGACTTATTTCTTTATTAATACACAAGAATACATATTGCGATATTTATATATAGGAATTGTTGGACTAGATAGGAGACTGACAGACTTACCTAATGGCCATAGTACAAAACTGCAATCTCTTGGAAATAAACACATATAAAAACTTAACACACTATTGATATATTTTGAACAAAAATGATCTTCATCAGTCAAGAAAGAGAAAAAGAAGAGAAAAACTGAAGTGAACTGATGTGTATAAATATTCAAATGTCACAGATTCACAGATTTATAGTTTATGATATAGTGGTATATGTGATTTGTGTAAATATTGACTATATATAGATTTTTTGGACTAGGAGACTGACAGACTTAACTTGGTAAGAGTCCACTCTGTAGTCTTGAAATAGAAACACGTAAAAGCACTTAACCAATGATATATTTCAACCACACATTGGTCTTTGTCAATCAAAGAGAAAACACACAAAAAAATATGAGAGAGTGAAATAAAATAAATATGATATTTATCATATATATTATGATAGCGCATCAAGATTTTTTCAATATTTTTGTTGTAAGGTGTTATTTGTTCAAAAATATATATCTGTAATTGGAATAGTTGGGTTTATCAAGTATTTGTAACAGGAACAATTTTAAGGAGTTTTTGTGTTGAGAGTTTGATTGTTCATAAATTTTAAAAAGTAAAAAATGATGATAAAAACCCTACTAATAAACATTTTTGTATCAAATGGATGGTGAAAGACATATCATCAAGGAATATTAGTTAACACCTTCCTAAAACAAGTGGAAGATATTTATATATCTTCATGTAAATCTCCAGTATTTAGACAGGACCTTATGCCCAGGGAAATTATATACAATTTTTGAAAATACTAAACATATATAAAAAAAGTGTAAACTTTATATGCGATGCTTAAAGGTTCTACAAAAGGAATACAACTGTTTTCTCTCTTGATTAAATTATATGCTTTGTATGTTATGGAAAAACTTACCTAGTGGCTTGTGTTCAGCTAACCAAGTGTACAGAAGTGCTTCATGCCTGACAGTGTCTAGTGTTGGTACTACAACATCTGGTGCAGCCACTTTGTGGGTCTCTACTTCAATTTGTGGAACTTTGTTGGACCACAAGCACCATTCTCCATTTATACTAACCTAAACCATTAGAATAGAATATAAACACTTTAACCACCTTTCAATTTATGAGTAGTTTTGAGTCTGGCTTAAAAGGAACACATGCAAGGTTGTGAATTAGAACTAACTTATACAGTCTAACATTAAGAATGTTTAATTACTTACAGATGTATTTCAACAAAAGCTGCTTTCATGATTAACTATTATATATTACTACTAAGCTACAATATTATAGTGTGAAAGTTATTTTAAAAAATGACTGGGCAAGGAATGTGTTAGCTCATACCTGAAAGTAATTATAGTTTCTTTGAATTTAAAAACTTTAAACATAATTTGAAAACTTTAATTAATTCAAGTATCAGAAATTATAATGTACCTGTACACAGGATCAAAATTGTGAAATATTAAGTTTAGGCTTTCATAAACGATATTTTAATGCATTAAAAACATATTATTATTTAAGAATATTATTCATTAATTTAATAAACAGTAAAATATTTTATGATGTGATGAGATAAAATATAGTGAAAATCTTATAAAGCAGTATTTTTGTTATATGGGTTTAGCCATGTTGATAATGTGACTTGAAACTGATTATAATTGAATTAAATCACTCTTCTTAGACAATTATCTAAGAATGATTTTGTACACATCTAGTTTGATACGAAAAAATAAATACTATATTGAATTACAAATCGGTTTTTCAAAATAAATGTAACAGTTTTAATATTTAAAATTTGCAATCTATTTAAGAAATGACAAAAATATACTAAATAAACATTCAAAACTATTTTTTTATACAAAATGTTTTTTAGCTTAAAATTCCTTAAGCAGCCTAGATGGCGTATAATAATAACTCCTTTTAATACCCATTTATAATAAAGGTTGACCTGATCTATATGGGGTCCGATGGTATTTAGGGAAGGTACTACAGCCAGCAAATAGTCAAACTCATAACTCTCAGAACTTAAATATCATTTTCATAAAGACAAGATTTGTTTATACAAAATGTATTTTTTAATCAAATTTAAGATTAGCATTTACAATTATAATAAATTTTAATGTTTTTTATCATACAGATTTTTTTCTTATTTTATTTAGATTATTATCTTTCTTTAAAATAGAACTCTTTAATTATATTGATTAATTACCTCATAATCAATAATTGGCATGTTAGATGAAGCAGCAGGGATAGGAATTGTAGTCACAGATCGAATAAAATCACCCAAGTCAGATCGAACTTTAAGTTTACCATCTCCAGCAAAACTCCAAAGTAGAGCATAGATCAATACTTTTGGAATATACTTCTCTAGCTGTTCAGGCGGCAATGGAAAGTCTGAATGGGAGTGGTTGTATTGTACGACATTTCTTTAAAAGAAAAATCACAATTAGAAACACCTTGTTTTATAATTTAATAATCCATTATAAACATTTTTTTCTTAATATTGAAAATTAATATATATATATATATATATATATATATATATATATATATCGCAATATGTATTCTGATGAATATCGCAATATGGTTTAATATTCCTGATGATGTTGGTACTGTTAGCCAACGAAAAGCTTTGAATTGTAAATTCAATTATAATTCTTGTACAGTACAGTCTCGCTAATCCGGTCTCCGATGATCCGGACGTTCGGCTAATCCGGACGGCCCAAAATGTTTGTTTAGTTATAGTATTTTACAGTGCACAATCAGTCTGCTGTCCACAAAAATATTTATTTTTATACATCTATATTTGTTATTTTTCTAAGGGGTTTTCCTACTCTAATAGACAAATTATATAATTTATTCATTAAAATATGAATTTACCATATTATTTGTTTCTTTTGCCTATTAAAGTAGGAAAAACGTCTTTGAAAAAATATATTCACATTAGATCTCCCAACACTACAACGCACGTGACATCAGAGACATCTTGCGATCAACGAAAGATAAAGGATCGCTGACTAAACGGATAGACAGTCTATCCGTCTGGCGTTAGGTCAGTTGTGTTGTCGGACAGATGCCACCTTTACTGTTTCTCGCAAGATTTCTGCTCAGTTGTCATTTAATTCTAGTGTGATATTGATCTGTGTTTTTTATTTACGCCTCGTTCAGTGTTCAATGAAAATGGCGACTAAACGTAAGACAGTGACAGTGGAATAAAAACTCCAAGCTTTATTTCGTATTGATGGTGGTGAATCACTTACTAAAATTGCAAAAGAGTTAGGCGTGGGAAAACAAACTGTTTCCGATTGGAGAAAAAGCGACAGGAAATAGAAGATTTTTTTGCAAAAATGGTTAGTAAAGACAGTTTAGGCGGCAGAAGCACTTTAAAAAAACCAAAAAATTAAACCTTAGATGATGCTTTGTATGTTTGGTTTTGCCAACAATGGGAACAGGGTGTTCCATTATCGGGTGTAAATTTGCAAACGATCGCGCTGAAACTGAATGAAAAGTTAAAAGGAGGCCCTAATTTTACTGCCAGTGTGGGTTGACTGTCACGGTGGAAGGAACGACACGGCATCCATCAACTCGGAATAAGTGGTGAAATTTTGTCAGGTGACAGTGATGCCAGTGAAAAATTTAAAGACAAATTTGGCAAGTTTCTCAGAGATGAAAACTTACAACCTTGTCAGGTGTTCAACGCTGACGAAACTGGATTAAATTATAAAATGTTCCCAAAAAAAACTTTAGCTTCCAAATTAGATTCAGTAGCAAAAGGCCATAAAGTTAAGAAAGAACGTATGACTTTGCTGCCCTGCAGTAATGCTTCTGGCGATCTAAAAGTTCCACTTTTGGTGATAGGAAACTCCGCAAAGTCTAGGGTTTTTAAAAATGTAAATTTAAGTGTTCTACCGGCCCAATACAAGTACCAAAAATCAGCGTGGATGAACAGTCAAATTTTTAAGGACTGAAGTTTTTTGACAACTTTCTTCTAACAACAGAAAAGTTTTTAAAAGAGAAAAAACTCCCTCGAAAAGCGGTTTTACTAATTGATAATGCCCCATGCCACCCAAATGAAGAATTGCGTCATGGTGACATTTTTGTTAAATTTCTTCCTCCTAACGTCACAGCTCTCATTCAGCCGATGGACCAAGGCGTGATAGAGATGATAAATCGGCGATATAGGAAAAAGTTAATTTTATCGCTTTTGTAACAACAAGAAGCAGATCCAGCTACACAATTTATTGAAATTCTTAAAAAAGTGACTATAAAAGATGCCATTTATATGGCTGCAGAATCGTGGGAAGAAATTCAACCGTCTACACTCCAAAAGAGCTGGAAAAGGTTGTGGCCAGAAATGCCACTGGAAAGTGAAAAAAACCGACAGTCTCCTACTAATGACGACGCGGAATTTGTTCAGATTTTTCAACAATTTGAGGGTTGGGCCGAGTTGAAAGACACTGATATTTCCGAGTGGATTATTAGTGATAATGACATTGGTTATCAAGTGCTCAATCGTGGCGGTGTGCACTGCAAACGCAGAAAATGACAGCTTGGAAGAGGAAGACTACACAGACGAACCGGTCAGCCCAACTCATGATGGGGCGGCTGCAATGCTGGAGGGGTTGATGACCTACTTTGAGAAACAAACTGATACGTCAACTGCTGAGCTGCTGACCTTGAAATGCCAACGAGATTGTACTGTGAAACGACGTCATTCATAGTTAAAACAAAAAAACATTACGGACGTTTTTCACTAAGTTTTTTAAAGTTTATTTTTGTTTCAGTTTCATTTTTGTTTGAGTTTTTTGCGCGTTTATACAGTATAGTTTACATAACTTTCCGGACTACATAACTATAGTGTCCGGACTTTCGTTGATCCGGACAGGGTCTGGTCCCATCAAGTCCGGATTAGTGAGTCTGTACTGTATTTGAATTTTGACTTAGCTCTTTATATATATAATATATATATATATATATATATATATATATATATATATATATATATATATATATATAAAGTAGATTTCACTAAATCTGGCCTCTAGAATCGGAATCGGGAATCAATTGTAAAAATCCTCGACTCCAGCGTGGCCGGCATTTACACATCGGGCAGTTAAATATCTGTTGCCGCTCTGACATAACATCGCAATTACACATTGCCAGTAAAATAGTTATCACCCCTCAAACAATGCCGCGTTTACCCGTAGGGTGATAAAGTATCCGCCGACATTCTAACATAATATAACGTTTACACATTGAGTGGTAAAATATCTATCGCTGCTCCAACATAATGCCGAGCTTACACATCTTGCGGTATAATAAACATTGCCAAGATTCCACCTATTCTGGGCAACTAGAATCAGAATCGAGAATCATCACAAAAGTCAATTCCAAATATCTTGATTCCAGCGCTTACACGTTGGGTGGTATATCTATCGCCACTCAAACATAATGTTCAGTTAATGCGCAATCACTATTGTAACACCGGCACTATAAACAACTTTTTGTAAATGTTTTCTCTTTTATATCATTAAAAATAAAATTTTCATTTTTACATTGGGTTGGTAAGAGTGGTATTTGGAATCGAGAATAGGAAATCAATTTTGGAATCGGTAAAGTTTTGGAATCAACCCATTACCATAAAAAAATATATACGAGTAAATATATATATATATATATATATATATATATATATATATATATATATATATATATATATATTATAACATATAATACGAGGCTTTAGATTAAATTAAGTTAGTTGCTAAAATAAATCATCTGTAGAATTAAGCAAGGGAAGACACAAATAGTTTTTCTAATGCGGACAAAGCAGGTACCATGTCATTACCCTTTCCAGGAAAGCTATAAGTTGAGTCCGGCAACCATAGACAATAGTAGATCCAAAGCTTGTTAAGACGGGAAATCCAGCGGCCGATATAGCCTGGGGAATTAACCGTGTACCGTTAGGTTTAGCTAATTGTAGAACTGTGGGAAACTTACAAAGAACGTATTGGTGGTAGTGGGAAAGAGAGATTTTTAATAAAAACTAAATGATCGGGAGTTTAAGGGGAAGTGTTGTGGAGAGTCTGGGAGAGAGGAAGACAGGTTGGTGGGGACAAGGATGGAAGTGTTGTAAAGGGAGAATTTTGTTAAATTAAGTAGAGTTTTTTTAAAGTAAAGTTTAAAAGTGCGACGTAAAAGTTTTTTTGAAATATAAAGTAAGTTTTTTTTTTGTGTCAAGTGTAAGCGCTGAAGTGAACAAAGCCAAGATTCCAGGGACTTTTCAGAACAATAAGTATATTTGAATATAAGTGTAGCCAACAGACATCTATCTTTTAAATCAGAACAAATTTTAATTTCATCAAACTTTATAAAAATTATTCTAGTTTCGCCATTTCAAATTTAAAAGCAACGTTCCTGTAATAGCGACCCTGAGAGAAAAAATAAAATTTTAATACTGTTTTTTTCTATGTTATTCTATTAGAAATCTAAAGCCTCAGAAGTCCACCTTTTATCATTGTAAATTTTGTTAAGATATCAATCCTGTCACTGCACAATATTAATATAAATTTGGAATAATGTGTAGAGTTAATTGAAGAGAATAAATGCAAGTGATGTTTAAAAATTGATAAGATTGTTAATTCTTTTATAAACCTGAAGGTGTGACATTAACAGGTAAGGTAAATAAATAACATTTAAAAATAAATTTAATTATAACAAAAGTTAGGTTATAATAAATAAATAAATAAATATATATATTTTTAGGTTAGTTTTGGTTGGTAAAGATTATTTAGATTTTTTGGACTAGGAGACTGACAGACTTACCTTGGTAAGAGTCCACTCTGTAGTCTTGAAATAGAAACACATAAAAGCACTTAAACAATGATATATTTCAACCACACAGTGGTCTTTGTCAATCGAAGAGAAAACACAAAAAGAAATATGAGAGAATGAAATAAAATAATTGTAATCACAGATTGTGTAGAGTAGAAGTCAGATGTCACAGATGCACAGATTAAAGATATATATATATATATATATATATATATATATATATATATATATTGTTTCCATGAGCATATGAGTGATTATAGTTTATATAAGTCTGTCAGGGGAAAAGAGATAAGGCTATTTGGGATAAAAAATGAATAAAATAAATAAATAAATAAATAAAATGAATGGATTTATCTGATGTTGAGGTTAGGGGATTCTCTGGACTTGGTATACCATTGGTATGATAGTTCCCACCTTCTCAGTTCTGAGGGATTGCAATCAGGGGGGAGTGATTTAATTATTTTTGTGGTATAGCAGTCATCAAAAGTTGTGATGTTGTGACTCGCAGAAAGAGAATCTGTTCGAATGATAGGGAATTGGAAGATTTTAATAGAAAGATATCAACCAGATACCTATCCAGAGAAGAGGATACCCAAAAAAACTCATTGAAAACCAAATTCATTCAGCACAATCCTCGGTTCACCATAAACCACAAACAGAACAAAATAAACTGTCTTTAATAACAGACTACCATCCTGGTCTACATAAACTCAACAAGATATTGAGAGATGGCTTCAAAATTCTTCAAGCTTCCGTCCACACCAAAAATCTTTTCACCGATCCACCGCAAATTTGGTACAAGCAACCTCCCAACTTGAAAAACATCCTAGTACATCCTAAACTACCAGACCCTGACGCAGAGAAACCACACAAACTTCCTCATGGCTCCTTCCCATGCAATAGACCTAGATGCAAGACGTGTCCAATACACCCCTCAGCAAATAGTTTCAACAGCCAAACAACGAAAATGGTCTTCAAAATACAGGGTCATCATAATTGTACAACGAAAAATGTCATATACCAGCTACAATGTAAACTTTGCTCTGCACAGTACATAAGCCTGACCACGGATGGTCTGAATATCAGAATGAATGGCCACAGACATGATGTTAAAATTATGAATATGGATAGACCAACAGCTCAACATGCTGCGAGTCACAACATCACAACTTTTGATGACTGCTATACCACAAAAATAATTAAATCACTCCCCCCTGATTCCAATCCCTCAGAACTGAGAAGGTGGGAACTATCATACCAGTGGTATACCAAGTCCAGAGAATCCCCTAACCTCAACATCAGATAAATCCATTCATTTTATTTATTTATTAATTTTTTTTTCTTTTTTTTCCAAATAGCCTTATCTCTTTTCCCCTGACAGACTTATATAAACTATAATCACTCATATGCTCATGGAAACAATATATATATCTTTAATCTGTGCATCTGTGACATCTGATTTCTACTCTACACAATCTGTGATTACAATTATTTTATTTCATTCTCTCATATTTCTTTTTGTGTTTTCTCTTCGATTGACAAAGACCACTGTGTGGTTGAAATATATCATTGATTAAGTGCTTTTATGTGTTTCTAATTCAAGACTACAGAGCGGACTCTTAACAAGGTAAGTCTGTCAGTCTCCTAGTCCAAAAAATCTATATATATATATATATGCAGAGAAAAATCAGTGATTCGACAATGGTCAAAGACCGAAAGGTGCCTCATCACTCAAGGTAAAATTATTGCACTTAATGGTGGATAAAATTACTCAAAAATAGTAATATATTAACTTCATATATATATATATATATATATATATATATATATATATATATATATATATATATATATATGAAGTTAATATATTACTATTGTAAGTAATTTTATCCACCATTAAGTGCAATGATTTTACCTTGAGTGATGAGGCGCCTTTTGGTCACTTGACCATTGTCGAATCACTGATTATTTTTTCTTAATTTTTCTAGTGAGGATGTTCGGTCCGTTGTGTTGGTAATTGTTGACGTCATATACGTTTCCTCTTGAGTTTTGTGTATTATGTTTTTGAATAGTATGTCTTCTGTATATGTTGTTTGTAGATTCATTAAATTGTTGTGTATGTTTTTATAAATGTGGTATTTTTCTAGTGAGTTTAGTTCTATTGGGTTATTATTTATTTCAAGTATGGTTAGGTTATTTTCGTAATTTGTTATTTCATGTTTATGTGATATTAGGTGTGCTGCAACATTTGATACTTTTGAATTTTTGTTTTTGAATGCTCTATAATGTTCTTCAAATCTTATTTTAAATGATCTGGTTGTTTTCCCTATGTAAAATGCTTTACAGTTGTTACATGTAATTTTGTAAATTCCTGATAGGTTATGTTTTTCTGAATTTGTTTTGTGGTTTGTATGTTGGAGTGTAGTATTTCTTTGTTGTATATATTTGTTATTTTTTCTATTTTGTTATTGGTGTATTAATATTTTAGGTAGATTTTTTTTTTATTTTTATTATTTTTGTGTTCTGGTTGTAGTGTTGTGGTTAGGTTTTTTGTGAATTTATTGTATGAATTTTGTATAAGGTGTTTGTTGTATTAATTTTCTATTGCTATTTTTGTAATGTTATCTAATTCTTCATTTAATTTTTGTTTGTTATCCTGTGTGTATTTTATTGCTTTATTTATCATGTTACTGTAAGTGTTAATTTTGTATGTCCAGGGGTGGTTAGATTTGTAGTGTATTACAAACAAAAATTAAATGAAGAATTAGATAACATTATAAAAATAGCAACAAATAACACAAACCACAAAACAAATTCAGAAAAACATAACCTATCAGGAATTTACAAAATTACATGTAACAACTGTAACACATTTTACATAGGGAAAACAACCAGATCATTTAAAATAAGATTTGAAGAACATTATAGAGCATTCAAAAACAAAAATTCAAAAGTATCAAATGTTGCAGCACACCTAATATCACATAAACATGAAATAACAAATTACGAAAATAACCTAACCATACTTGAAATAAATAATAACCCAATAGAACTAAACTCACTAGAAAAATACCACATTTATAAAAACATACACAACGATTTAATGAATCTACAAACAACATATACAGAAGACATACTATTCAAAAACATAATACACAAGACTCAAGAGGAAACGTATATGACGTCAACAATTACCAACTCAACGGACCGAACATCCTCACCAGAAAAATTAAGAAAAAATAATCAGTGATTCTACAATGGTCAAGTGACCGAAAGGCGCCTCATCACTCAAGGTAAAATCATTGCACTTAATGGTGGATAAAATTACTTACAATAGTAATATATTAACTTTATAAAGTCAGTGCAATGGAAAAACAATGGATAACGTAAAATATCAAGAATTTAACACCTACCAAGGTAATCAACTGTACCGTAAATATCTTAACTCCAGAATTGCATCAACAAAATACAGTTTAATAAAAAATGCTTAACACTTAATATAACACCAAAATACACTAAATTACACTTAAAAAATAAACAAAACACTGTTATCAATAAAGCAACAAAAATAGCCGAATTACACATAATTAAACAACACATTAAATCTGCCTACCGTAAAAAACCCAAATCAACTTAAAACTATAAACAACCAATTTGGAAATAATGAATACTTTTAATACTCTCACACCTATTATTCACGAAAAAACACAACAAATTATAATAAAACATAAAACAAACACAATAAACAGACAAAACAGAAAAATCGAAAATGTATCAAAACAATAACATAACCTAAAAAATAGCCTAGAACGAATCCACACATCAAAACATCAACATAACCTAAAAAATAGCCTAGAACCAATCCACACACCTCTAACAACAATAAATTCATAAATTTAACTAAAACACTGTTTACTGAAAAAGAAAAAATAATAATAACAAATTCCTTCAAATATAACCTACCTAATTCCAACAAAAAACAAATAATAAAAAACCTAATAGTAGACACAGAATCTAACATCCACAAAATTACCCACCAAAATACTGAACACATAAGAAACAATATTAATAATAAAATTAACCTAATAAAAACGGAAAAAACAAAAAAACGGAACAATATATAAATAAAAAAGAAATTATAAAACTCAGAGAAAAACTAGAAAACAACGACTACTTAATATTAAAATCCGATAAAACAAATACACCAGTAATAATAGAAAATACCAAATACATCGATTCAATGACTAACTACATAAAAGAAAATAAATACGAACAAATCCCAGACCCACCTAGCAATTACCTTATTAAAATAAAAAACTCAATAGTCACTCACCGAAATACCCTAAACTATAACAATAAATTAAAATACCACACAAGACTATACTCATTCAAACCATGTGCACCAATATTATCAGGCATACCTAAAATTCACAAACCCGACACACCATTTAGACCACTAATAAATTTCACAACAGCACCATCTTACATAATCGCAAAAATTCTAGACAAAATCATAAGATCTAAAATACACATCAACAACACATACAATATAAAAAATGGATACGAATTAATTAATAAAATAAAAACGATAAAAACAAACAGCAACACAAAAATAATAAGTTATGACATAACTAACATGTACCCTAGTATCCCAATAGAAGAAACCATAGAAATAATAAAAAACAAACTAATACACAATAACGAAAAAAGAAACATAATAGATAGTATCATTACGCTAACCAAACACATATGTAACCAAAATTACTTCCAATTTAACAATAAATACTATAAACAAACAACTGGACTCCCCATGGGAACACCCATATCATCTGTCATGTCAGAAATATATTTACAACACTTTGAACAAATAATAATTAAACCTATACTAAACACAAACAATATTTAACTATGGACAAGGTATGTAGACGATATACTTGTAATATACCAACCTACCATTCACAGCGAACACATCACAATATTAAACAAACTAAATACATACAATTCACCGTTGAAAATGAAACAAATAGAACAATCAACTATCTCGACATCACTTTAAATATAAATGACAATAAAATAGAAACCAAAGTATACAGGAAACCTACTTCCAACAACACCACAATACACTACAAATCTAACCACCCCTGGACACACAAAATTAACACTTACAGTAACATGATAAATAAAGCAATAAAATACACACAGGATAACAAACAAAAATTAAATGAAGAATTAGATAACATTACAAAAATAGCAATAGGAAATGGATACAACAAACACCTTATAAAAAATATATACAAAAAATTCACAAAAAAACCTAACCTCAACACATCACTACAACCGGAACACAAAAATAATAGTAAAAAAAAATCTACCTAAAATATAAAAACACCAATAACAAAATAGAAAAAATAACAAATATATACAACAAAGAATACTACGCTCCAACATACAAACCAAACAACAAAATAAACAAATATCTTAATAACACAAACCACAAAACAAATTCAGAAAAAACATAACCTATCAGGTATTTACAAAATTACATGTAACAACTGTAACACATTTTACATAGGGAAAACAATCAGATCATTTAAAATAAGATTTGAAGAACATTATAGAGCATTCAAAAACAAAAATTCAAAAGTATCAAATGTTGCAGCACACCTAATATCACATAAACATGAAATAACAAATTACGAAAATAACCTAACCATACTTGAAATAAATAATAACCCAATAGAACTAAACTCACTAGAAAAGTACCACATTTATAAAAACATACACAGCGATTTAATGAATCTACAAACAACATATACAGAAGACATACTATTCAAAAACATAATACACAAGACTCAAGAGGAAACGTATATGACGTCAACAATTACCAACACAACGTTCCGAACATCCGCACCAAAAAAATTAAAGAAAAAATAATCAGTGATTCGACAATGGTCAAGTGACCGAAAGGCGCCTCATCACTCAAGGTAAAATCATTGCACTTAATGGTGGATAAAATTACTTACAATAGTAATATATTAACTTCATAAAGTCAGTGCAACGGAAAAACAATGAAAAAAAAAATGGATAACGTAAAATATATATATATTTTTTTATTTCATTCTCTCATATTTCTTTTTGTGTTTTCTCTTCGATTGACAAAGACCACTGTGTGGTTGAAATATATCATTGTTTAAGTGCTTTTATGTGTTTCTATTTCAAGACTACAGAGTGGACTCTTACCAAGGTAAGTCTGTCAGTCTCCTAGTCCAAAAAATCTATCTATCTATCTATCTATCTATCTATATATATATATATATATATATATATATATATATATATATATATATATATATATATATATATATATTAGGTTCGTTCTAGTAGAGCTTAAAGCTTATTTAGGAATTTTTGGACTAGATAGGAGACTGACAGACTTACTTAATGGCAATAGTCCAAAACTGCAATCTCTTGGAAATAAATAAATAGACAAATACAAAAACTTATCACACTATTGAAATATATCGATCAAAAATGATCTTCATCAATCAAAAAAGAGAAAAAGAAAAGACTGAAGTATATATATAGATTTAGATTTTTTGGACTAGGAGACTGACAGACTTACCTTGGTAAGAGTCCACTCTGTAGTCTTGAAATAGAAACACATAAAAGCACTTAAACAATTATTTTATGACAATTATTTTATTTCATTCTCTCATATTTCTTTTTGTGTTTTCTCTTCGATTGACAAAGACCACTGTGTGGTTGAAATATATCATTGTTTAAGTGCTTTTATGTGTTTCTTTTTCAAGACTACAGAGTGGACTCTTACCAAGGTAAGTCTGTCAGTCTCCTAGTCCAAAAAATCTATATAATCTTTACCAACTAAAACTTACCTAAATATATATATATATATATATATATATATATACACACACACACACACACACACACACACACACACACACACACACACACACACACACACATATATATAAGTGTCCTTCAACTTACAAGATCTGAAAAATGTAGTTCATAATTTTGTTTTTTTCTTACCTAACTCCTTGATTTAACATAGAAAATAGAGAGCTAAGAGCTCTTAAACGTGTGAAATCCATTATGTGTTCTTGTTTCATAGCATACTCTAGGCAGCGCACAACCAACCCATCTGGAGAGAAATGCGATTGAAGAATACTAGCAACATCAAGCTGAACCTAAGAAGTTAAAAGACTTATGTAACTAACTAGTTGCTGGAAGTGCTACTCAAAAAAGTAAAAACCTTAAATTTCCTTAAGTTCATGTATTTATTATTTTTTTAAATTTTAAACTATTTGAATAAAAATTGCAGAAAATATATCTAACTTTACAAACAATAAAGTAAAAGTGCAAAATTTAATCAACAAAATAAACATAAAGAAGTTTGAAACTAAGGATTTAATAAAAAAATTATGACTAAACAGTATTCATAAACAAATTAAATAATAATCAGGCCTCATTTCTTTCTGTGATTTCCTCTCTACTAGAAGAATCAAGCAATATACAAAAAAATTAGGTATGTCTATTATTCCTGAAACAATTCTAATACAATTTTTACCAAATTTTAAAATGCCTAATTTATGAAGATTATAAAATTAAAATTTGTTTCAATGACTAGTTTTTAAGTAGTTTTGAATTGTGTTATCTAAGATTTTAGTTTCCAACTTCATTTCATGTTACTTAATTTTTTGCAAATGTCATTATTTTATAGACCCATCTGTTCCACAAACAAGTTCATTACATGGAATAGTAGCTCATTATTACAATTATTAGTTTCAAGTTAAATTATTTTGTTTTCTTTTATTTAATACTTTATTATATTGGTAATATTTGAGTATGTTTGTGAGTTGAGGTGATCAATAAATAACTGCATAGAAACTAATAATTATAAACACATAATTTCTTATATGTGCTGAAATAACTTGTCATCCTAAATGATTTATTTATTATTTAAACTTTATTATAGCATAAAAATTGATCCACTCTTGACCATTCTTGAATAGATTGTTTGTTAATATTTTCAAGTTTATTGACAACATTCTAAACAATTGATATACAGTTGTTTCTCCAATTCTGCGGGTAATGGGGTCCAAAATTACCACAGTAACGTGAAACCGCTGATAATAAGGACGAGGTGTATTATCCCCGTTAACACACAAATACTATACCTACAAAAATTTACAGTATACAGTAGCACATGTACATAAATATGTAAATTGCATAAGTACATTATATACTGTATAACCTTAAAAATATTATAGTAGTACAGTACGTAAGTATTGTTATGTACAGTAGGCCCACTGTGATTACTGTTTGTATTTACCATCACGCAGTGTACAATACTCCATTCCCTTTGTAGCTATGAACAACAAACTTTTATTATCAAACACGATGGCAAGTATTTGACTTTAAGAACTTAATTAATAGAGCTGTACAGAGAGTACGTATGAATGGTGCAATTGCCCATTTACACGTTAAAAAAAAATACTATGTACTTAAAGAAGTTTCAAGTTGAAGTAAGAACAAGACATTTTTAGTCAGAAACATCTAGTCAGGAAATGCTATAGGCTTTTGTATGTAAGCAATACGGTACTGTTTACGTAAAAACAAACTGACTCAGAGATGGTGTTTATGATTTACAGTTGAATATCAACTATTTTTCGATTCTCACTTGACAGCATACTGCCGATATCAATACTGTGGATAAAGCGGCAGAACTGTACTCAAAATTTGACAAATTTTATAGTTATAATAAATTACAAATACTAGTACTGACAATCTACTCAACATGAAAAAAATGGGACTTGACTTTAAAAACCTATACTAATACAACTCATGATTTTTGTTTTCAATTTTAATTACCTGCATATTTTAAGAAAGTTTTCTTTGTTAAAATGTCTTCAAATATTTTTAAAATAATTTCTTGTGATAATTATAATGAAATACAAATTTACCTGCATTGCTGGTGAAATTTCTTCTTCTTTTGCACTTTCTGAAGGAGTTTTTTTAGGTGCAAAGCCTAAAGAATCATCATCTGCCTCTTCTAGAGGTATGTTTCTAAGACGAGAGAGATAGTTTTCAAAGATCATTTCTGTAGATAGTACATCTTCACTGAACCACACCATTCCACAACGTGATACTGTGGCTAATGTAGCATACTTTAAGTCTTGAACCTGAAAAAACCCGTTTACATGTATCATATTAGGATTTCAGAAGAATTGCATAATTGGGTGCGACAATCACACAGTCTCTAAATTAAGCTGCTTTGGTCAAGACGGATAACTATTTTTCTTGGTATTGGTGCTAATAATTGTAGAAATTCCAAGTAGAGTTAATTTTGTACAGGCTAATCTACGTTCTACAAAATCATCTGTTTCTAGGAATTATGCTAGCCAATAAATAACATTTTAAAAGACAACTTCATCACTCATTGTCTGTAAGTTTCAATGTTTTATTTAGTAAAATTACATCCTAAAATTAAAATTAGTTTTATATTCAAATTTTTAAAACTAGGTTTTTGTAATAGTTTAAAACATGAATATTTGAATCAACTGTTACCACATAGGATGCAGAGATGCTGAATACAAACAAGTGGAAAAAGCAGCTGGGGCACTATTATTAGCCTTCTTATTATGATAGCTGATGTGCTAAGTAATCTATACTGATTTACCAGCATTGGATTAATCTGGCATAGGTAAATTGACAACAGTGTAATATGAGGCAACATTTGTGCAGCTGAACTGAATTTAATAATTTTTAATAACTCATTACAATTATATCTAAACATGATGCATACAGTAAATTAATTGATGAATAACGTAATCAATTTACTTTAAGTATAAATTCTTGTTCATGAAAACATTTCTGTTCAAAAACAAAATAAATAAGTGTGTATTTATTTCATCTGTGTATAGAGAGAGAAGAGGTTACCATTTTATTTTAGTAAAATTATTTTATTTGACAATATTTGTGTGTGTATAAATATACATAACATATTCCTTAAGTGGCTTTTCATTTTATGTTCAATATTTTGTAGATTATGAGAAATATTGAAAATTCTTGGTATCAGACGAAATGAATTGGTCTTTTTCCCCAATCCAATTATTTCTAAATATTACATCCAAATATTGTCTAACAATTTATTATAACTTCTCACAGAAAAATTCAGGAGCCCCATCTAGTTAAAAAATTATTATATGTTCTATTAGTAATTTAATGTCTTCTAAATGCTATGATACCTTATTCTCCAAAATAAAATTAATTGAGGGTAAATTTCAAAAACAAATGATCTCATCATGTAGTTATAAATAATGCTGCATAAAACATAACCACTATGTATACTAAGTGTAAGTGTAGATCAGGCTCTCCAGGGTATAGGTTGTGTTCATTAAAAGGGCTGAGTATAGCTCAGGATGAAGTAAAAACTTCCATATATTTTGTTTTCAACAGAATATTGGGTGATTTTAGGTATCTCACAACTCATAATATTGTACAAGCAATTATAAATGAATAATTTACGAATTTAACTTTTGTGAGTCATTTCACACTATCTGTTTAGCTATAAGAAAAATAGTTCATAATTGTTACAATGGTGTTAATTTTACAAAGATACTACTGTTCATGGTCTGATTCATTGTGTTTGTTTCTTGTTTACCAATAATAATTCGAACATAATTATTATTACAATAATAATATTACAAACATAGGTTTATTTGTTATGTTTCCTTTTATAGATTATTTATGTATTATTGTGTAATCCTTTATATCTTCAAATAAAATAAATATTTAAGCAATTGTTGCAGATTATGTAATGAAAAAAATACTTACCTCAAACATTACTCTGACATTGGGTGGCAAGGATAAACGTTCTCCGTTTGGTAGAGTTAGCAGTTTGTTGTCATCTAGAACTGAGTTAAGATTCTCCACCCACTCTGGATCAACATCACCATCAAAGATAATCCACTGCCTTTTATTAATTTCTCCCCGAACATTGTCAATGATTTTCCTAGATAAAAGTACTAATTATAATTAACTACAATCACACAAAAACACAGAGCTAACAAAATTATAAAAAATATGGTGATGTATTTTTAACAATTTCAGCACGGGTAGCATTCCGGCACGCTCTGGGTTCCCTTACGAGTTACAGAGAGCGTGCAGATGTGCTCCTAGCCTATATTCTTAGATACGGCGAGCTCAGCGGCACGCTCACTCCCAGGCTAATTGACACTTTTCTACTATCGATACACGTTTGTATAAAGGTTTGATTTTTACGTCAATGCTTTAGAACAGTTTGGAGAATATTGTGCCTGAGTCGTTTTTAAATCCGACCATCCCAATTTAACTTTTGATGCTTCAACTGTAAAAATGTTTCAGAGAGTTTTATGAACATATTTAATTTTGTTTAACTTTTATATTTTAATGGTTTTTTTGTTTGAACCATTTAACACGGTAAAATATCTAATAACGCGGTAACTAAATATCCGGTAAAAACAACGATTGTAAAAATTAACTAAGCTTTCTCAACTAACGCAAGAATAAACGATAACTGTCCTATTAGAGTGAATGAACCAACTCGAGGTGAGAACAGACTATTGTAAATATGTGTCATTGACAAAATGCTTGGACGCCCGAAAACCTAATATGTTAACATAAGATTGTAGTAAACAAATGTCAGCGTTTCTCAGCTATAAATAGTCTTGAACGTAACATATGTATTATCTATCTCCGTTTACATTATCGATCTCCGAAACACCTGGCACAAACAGAAATAAACATTCTGAGTTAAACGTTGAGTGCTTATTTTTGTATGTAGTATATTTTAGTAGTAGGATCTTTAGTTTTGTATATAATTTTTTTCTCTGTCTTTTTTATTGTGTTTTCTTATTTGTCATACAGTAATTTATCATTTGTATTTCTTTTTTTAAATTGTGACCCGTTTTTTTAAATTGCTGACATAATTATGTTAGCAGAGTTGAAGAACTGTTAAATGTAAGCCCTTATGAAAAACTGAACAAAAATCCATTGAATAGGTACTTCTGAAGGTGATTACCATGTAATCGAAATGTACATAAAGTAATTGTAGTAAAATAAAGATTTTTGTATTGTGGCTAGAGGGTATTATTTATTTAGTAAAAAAAAAATATTTAAAGTTCTAACGGCAAAAGACATAGACAAAATGTAGCATGTGCTTACCCCATCGTTCAATCTTACCACGAAAGAAAATAGTATGTAGTAATAATAATATTAATATTCATATATTTCCAACTGACAACACAATTTATATTATAATTCAAACATCATCTCAAATTATTCCGAGTATGCAAATATTGTCTGAAGTAAACCCAATTGCAGTGTTAGATACTCCAAGGACTTTGGACTCCACATTTGTAAGAAAATTATATAAATAAATAAAGATAAAAATTAACAAATATCATAAGTTTCTCGGGTCAATTTAGTTATTCTCCTAAATTTATTTCGGGCTATCGGCTACACCTAGAGCTGGACGCCTGGACTAAGAAGTACAAGTTCTAAATTTATTTCGACATATGCTGCTTAGAAACCAAATTTCATAATCACCTTTATACTAAAAATATGAAATATTTTAAATAAGATATTTATTTTAATAAATTATTTTTACTGTAAGTCAGAAAGGTTGTCAGGTTTATTGGATTTTTAAAGATTAAACCATTTGCTACTCTATTGTCCGAACATCCCTGATTCAATGGTAGCTCACTCTGTCGAACCAATTATTTTTGAGAAGGTTGTGTGTAGAGTATGCAAATTATAAAAATGTCAAGAAATTCAGCATCAAATTATACAGAGTATGGGCTATTTCTTGTATGGTGATAAAATAGACTGTTGAATAACAGACAGCGCACTAGGTTCAATCTAAACCAGTTTTGCTTTATTATTACAATATGTAATGTACATCAGATATAGCAGATATTCAGTCTTGTTTCAAGATGACCTAGCTTTCCATCAGCAATAATATAACACAAACAACAAGCACAGTGAGTGTTTCACAATTTTTGACTTCTTTATTCTTTATAATTTGTATTGTATCATGCTCATCTCAAATTTTTTAAATTTTTTTAGGAAATCAGAGACTAATTACACAATTCAAAAAAACCTCTGAGTACCTTCTGAATAATACTTTAGCTGTCACAGATATTATGTTTTACTATGCCAGGAATGCTAATTGCAGCTGTATACAAATTTTTGTTCCTGAGAGTGTATATATGTTACAAAAATATAAATGTATATATGGCATACAAAATATAAATTTTACTATAATATTGTGTTAAAATTTTTTACCAATTGAACCAGAAGAATCAATTTGGAATAATGTTTGGTGTGTAAAATTTCACTCCGGCCCTATCAATGTAGTGTAGGTTTTGGACAGAGTCTGTGTTATTTGAGTTTCCGATTATCCAAAATACTCTGGTCCAAATTACCTTCAACAATTGAGGCTCGACTGTATTAACTTAATACTTACTTCCCACTGATAAAACTTTAATTATCAATAAATTAAAGTAGATGATATGAAAATAAAATTAACCTGTCCCATTGGGCCTATGTTCAATGAGTAAAATGTTCAGATTTAGACATATACGAAAATAGATTAAAAGCAAAAATCTTTACAAGCCAACTCTTAAACTGACATCTTAACTCATTAAAATGGTGATGGATCAAAACATGCGTGATCTGCTCTAAATATTTAACATTTTATAATCTTCTAAACCTAATATATCCAGTTCAATAGGAATTATTCCAACTGCAAGACATACCTGATCAGATCAGACTGGAATGGCAACTAAAGTGTTAAACCTTTGTTCTGTTATACCTTGAACGCCTTGCTGAATTTATTTTTTTTTCTCCTAGTCCTAGATTAAATTCCTCTGTTTCTAAACAGTATACCTTGTCCAACCATTGCTTTTTCAACTCTAATGTCTTTCAGACACGTAAAGGATACTTTTTCTCAAATGTATATTTACTTTTCCTTTCAGATAATGATTATGATAAAAGTACTTTTAGCCTTTATTGCACATATTTTAAACATGAAATTATGACTATTTTGATTCAACTCCTTCAAATATTCACAACTCTGCATGGCAATACTGATACCTTAGGATATGAGTGAAGAGACCATCAGTCCACTCCCGGGTGTTAGGATCTAACACTCCATACAATGCCTCCTTTGAAATAGCTTTAGGATCAATCACATGGGCTACTCCTTCAACGCCTTCATAATGTTCAAGTGCTTTCAGTAATACTCTCCAAGCTGTACTTTTGCCTGACCCACTGGGCCCGACCATCATCAACCCATGATTCAAGTTACAAATCTGGTACAACTGCAACACCTGTACAAATTTAAAAGGTCAACATTGTTTGATTTAAAATAGTGAGATTAGTGTTTTTACTTTAAATTAAAATCAATATTCATTTTTGTTATAATGCAAATGAAAATATCTTAATTTTATTTTTAATTTACAACTTAAGTTTAACTGTTTTAAAATACTGATTTAAATCTTTACAAGTACATTTCATATACATGTATTTTGCATTTTAAGAGAATACAAACAACACTTTTAATTTGGTAAGTTTGTTTCTTTTTTTTATTTGAAAAATAAATTACAAAACTCTTGTAAATACAAGTTCTAATAATTTACCTGCAAGGTTTTATTACCCTTGCAATAAAAAATAATTTTTAGCACATTCTCTGTTTGGGATAATTTCTGCAGTTAACACTTTCAACACGGCGGCGATGATCTCATCAAACTACTGTCTGTTTTTCGTTAACTTCTAGCTCTGACGGCAGTGGAACGCCACGCGGGTTGCATAGCTTGTCGTAGCATCTAATTATCGAGCCTGTTGTTTTCATCACAATAAAATTATTTTGAACATATACATGTTTATTTGTGACATCAGAACAGTGTATTAGACTCAAAAATATTGTTGTATTTATCGGGTCACAACTTAAAAAAAGAAATACAA
The DNA here is from genome assembly GCA_036971475.1 of Prosapia bicincta. Lineage (NCBI taxonomy): Eukaryota > Metazoa > Arthropoda > Insecta > Hemiptera > Cercopidae > Prosapia > Prosapia bicincta. Next base: position 302,975,128 of record JBAIZL010000002.1, on the reverse strand, counting down.
ATGATAAATTACTGTATGACAAATAAGAAAAGAAAGAGAAAAAAAATATTTATATACAAAACTAAAGACCCTACTACTAAAATATATTACATACTAAAATAAGCACTCAACTTTTTACTCGGAATGTTTATTTGTTTGTGCCAAGTGTTTCGGAGATCGATAACGCAATCGGAGACATAGATAATGCATACATCACGTCCGAGACTATTTATAGCCGAGATTAGCTGATATTTGTTTACTACAATCTTATGTTGACACATTAAGTTTTCGGGCGTCCATGCATTTTGCAATGACACATATTTACAATAGTCGGTTCCCACCTCGAGTCGGTTAATTCACTCTAATAGAACAGTTATAGTTTATTCTTGCGTTAGTTCAGAAAGCTTAGTTAATTTTTACGACCGTTGTTTTTACCGGATATTTAGCCGCGTTAAATGGTTCAAACTAAAAACAACATTAAAATATAAAAGTTAAACCAAAATAAATCTGTTCATAAAACTCCCTGAAACATTGTTACAGTTGAAGCATCCAAAGTTAAATTGGGATGGTCGGATTAAAAAACGATACAGGCACAATGTTCGCCAAACTATTCTGATGTACTGAGCTAAAAATCAAACCTTTATACAAACGCGTATCAACACTAGAGAAGTTTCAATTAGCCTGGGAGTGAGCGTGACGGTGAGCTCGCCGTCTCTAAGAAGGTAAGCCGGGAGCGCACAGGTACGCTCTCAGTGCCTCGTAAAGGAACCCTGAGCGTGCCGGAACGCTAGCCGTGCTGAAAGTGTTAAACAAATCACAGATTAAAATACATTAGAATTAAAATAAAGAATAGGATTCTTCACTTGAATGTTTAAATACTCAACAAAACATTTAAAATGCTTTAGTAATAAAAATACAAACAGTATTATAAAATGCAAGAGCAACTACAAACAAGAAAAAAATATTTACTTACAGAATACTAATTTTAAAAATAATATTTATTATACATTAAATAGTTATTTTTTGAATGGTAGTATGAATGTCAAAATAATTGGTTGAAACAAACAATTCATAACACGCTTGCTACTGAGCGGCTATTATTGTCTTGTTCGGACTGTATGAAAGGTGCTGAGTGGTCAGAATTGGCCTCTCTGTCCATTTAATTTAAGTTTGTCAGTGTGAGTATCATTCACTGTCAGTATGTTATCATATAGTAGTTTATTGGACTCGGTTTAAGAACTATATATTTGTTTTTTGCCCTTAAGTAAATTTTGGCTACATTATTGCTGTATTACTATGTATGTATTTATATCCAATTGGTAAATTAAGTATTGAAGATGGTTTATTTACAATTAGGCTATAAGTCATGAACATTTGGTTCATTATTGATAATTTTGGGAGAAACTTGGTGTTGTTGGAGGACTTTATTGTCCTATTAAAATTGTATTGTATTGTATATTATTTTCTCTTCATTGGACACTGTTCCTATCCTCTCTTAGTGTCTTGTTCATGTGTTTTGCATTACATAATGGCAGCCATGTCTAGAAATATGGATTTTGCTGATTCTCAATGACAGTGAGATCCTTACTTTATCCCTGACGAAAGTGACAAAACAAGTTCAGAAGAATATAGTGACAATGATAATGATGCCAACACCCAGTAAAACCCTGTGTAGTCTCTAACAACACAAGGCTTACGTGATTTTCTTTTACAAAGAAAATAAACTGAAAGTTCCTATCCCTGGCAAAAATAAAGCAAGTGAGTGGTTTTTCCTGGTTTTCCTTGATGATTCAACTCTTTCAAAAATTATGTAGGGAACCAACTGCTATGGAAGAGGAGTGTATTTCAGCCCCAAACTTATCCAAAATCTCACATCAATGTATGGCTAAAAGACCTTACTGTTGAAGAACTTAGAAGTTTTTATATTAATTCAGTTTCATATGGCTACTGTTCAAGAGAACCGGATAAATAATTACTGGAAAACCAGTCAGTTCTTCAACTTTAGTCTACTAAGAGAACAGATCAGGGTGTAGAGAGGAATTACCAACTGATATCCTTCTACCCTATGGAACATAAGACTCTGCGCTGGTATAAGGTCCACTTTGTTCAGCAGATCATGGCCAATGCGAACAAGCTCTACTGATTTGCCAATGTTGACTCAAGAATGACCCTCGGTTGGATGTCATAGCTGAACTTCTTCCTGAGGAAGAATAACAACCTCTAGTTCCCTTTCCATAAAACCCAGTCCATGTGTCATCCAAAACACACAAGAGAGATGTGAAAGGACATTTGGTCAGAGTATGATATAGACTTTGTCTCCGAGAAGGTCATAAAGACTCTAAAACTCTACATTTGTGCACAGTGCTCGGATAAACTAGCCTTTTGTCCTATAGTCTGTTATGAGAAGTACTACACGGCTAAATGAAAACAAATTGTGGTACGAGATGTATATATTTATATTTTAGTAAGATAATTACAGGATTTTCAAAAAAGTAATGGTTATAATGTTTTCAACGAGTACATTTGGTTTAATATGAGAATATTGTTTTTTTTACTCTTATAACAAGTGGGCCAACAAAGTAATTTGTATATTTCTATTAAGAACTGAAAAAAAAATCCTTTTATTTCATTTCGATATTATTTTATAACCAAAGAATACCATATACAATAACTGACAATGGCAGGCAGTCGGGCCGAGTTTGTTCCTGGCCTAACGTCAGTAGAGAGTAGCCAATACTGACTTCTTGATGATGAAGTCACAACCGGAAGTACTGGGACTTCTATTAGTCTTATATAAGTAATTCATCAAATATTATTTCTCGGCCCTGCAAAAACATTTTTGGCAACAGCGATTGTGTTAAGCTAGAATAAGAGAACTTCGAAAAATATATGACTCCGTTTGAATTTTAAATGTGATCTATTTAAAAAATAATCCATTAACAAAAAAACTTCCACCATATACGAAAATCTCCATATTGTATATCTATTGTATTGTAATCTATAAATGAAATTTTCTTATAAAAAAAAAAAAATGCATCAAACAAAATATGAGGTATATGTTTCTAGAACATTAGGTTAATCATGTCAAGTTATTCGTATATACACTTTTATATTTATAAAATCAAACTTCAATTAAAATTATTAATCACTTAAACAATAGTTTATGACTATCCGAACTTTTTATTTACTTACTTACAGTTAGTTTTAACAAATTTTCTAAATAAAAAGTTCAGATAGTCATAAACTATTGTTTAAGCGATTACTAAGATTCACCGAACGTAATGGACTACAACAATCAAGAATTCAATTAAAAGCTGCAAAATAGTAAAATTATATTTTTCAATTATAGGCTTTATATTTAGAGAAAAGGGCCAAGGAAAATGTTATTTCATGTTTTGATACTGATTTGTATTAACAGTTATTATGAAAGTGATTACGTTAAAAGCCAATAATTGATCCAATATAAACTAATATTAATTAGTAGTACAAAAATTACTTATTATAAAAAAAAATGGAGAAAGAAGATAGAAACTTGTATTTACCTTTTCAATCCAAGTCTCCCCCATGAAACACTAAATTGTATGCAATAAACAAAAAGAAATGGAAGAGCAATTACTAATTGCTTGTATGTATGAAGTATTTCCTATTATAAATATATAAATATGACTCTAAGGAATATTTCTTACCTTCTCCATCCAAGGACTACCTTGTTCGTCCCCTTCCCCACATACCAAGTACTCTTCTTGACAAACTTTGCGAATTTGTTCCTTTAAACCTAAAACCATAGATGTTTACATTAATCTCAAAATGTTATGTAAATGTCAAAATAAAAGATTTTTTCAATATTTAATACAATGCTCCATATAAAATAGATATACAGTAAACTCCCAATTATCCATGGAATAGGGTGGCCCGGCAACGCCGGATAACGAATTCCCCAGATAATCCGCTATGAACAAAGAATATGCAAAACGATCGATAATCAATTATTATACCATAAGTTACACAGATAATGACCCCGGTTAATGCAATTCACAAATAATCAGAGGACAAAATAAATACAGAAAATAATTTAAAATGTCGATGTATTTGACGGATTATAACATGTACATTTATATGTCTAACTATTCACAATACGTACATAAGTATATGTCAAAAGTAAGTATGTATGTACATATGTAATTTCCTTTACACATAATACTTTCACTTTTTAACAAAAAAATCTATCACTTTTGTCTCTTTTTTTGTGAGCATTGATTTAGCTTTAATGTGCGATCAAAGTTCCTTGAGAACTATTTTATCACACAGTGAAGAGTCGTCTTGCTCTAATTATTGTGTCCGTTGTTTTCATCTCAAAAATTTTATTTCTACCACATACAGGTTTATTTGGGACATAAAAACAGTGTATTATACATTAAAATGTTGTTTTATTTATTGGTTTACAACAAAAAAAAAAAAGGAAATTTACATAAAATATCAACTAATACAAATGATAAAATACTGCATGACAAAAAATAAAATTCAATAAAAAAGACAGAGAAATAAGAATAACGCATAAAAATTCAAACTACCTACTACTTATTTTAGTATAATAACCACTCAACGTTCAACTCGGAATGTTTGTTTCTACTTGTGTCACAAAGCCAAAAAGATCGATAATGTATATGACAGACATGGATAATGCGTATGTCACGTCCTAGACTATTTATAGCCGAGATTAGCTGACATTTGTTTACAATCTTATGATACACATTAGGTTTTCAGGTGTCCAAGCATTTTGTCATTGTCTCTTATATACAGTAGTCTGTTCCCAACTCTAGTCAGTTCATTCAGTCCAACAGGACAGTTAACGTTTATCCTTCCGTTATTTGAGATAGCTTAGTTTATTTTTATGATCTTTGTTTTTACCGGATATTGTGCCTCGTTGAGGTTAAAAAAAAACATTAATGAATCTGATTGGAATAAAAATTGGATATTTGTAAAACAATGGCATACCCCGGATAATCCGCAGACCGGTTAATCCGCCCACGGATAATCGGGAGTTTACTGTATATATAATGACATCAAGATATGAAGCATTATATAAAAAAATAATTAATGGGCTGAAATAATAAGTTAGAAATCTTAAGGAAAAGGCTGATAAAGAAAGCGTATTAACACTTCCAAGGCTATGCCAGAGTATAGATAGGTCCATTTAGTTAAAGCTAGTTGCCCATGTTCGTGTATAGCTCGGGTCGCAGTATTTATTTCCACAGCAACATAATTCCCGTGTATTCTCAGTTTTTGGTTTTTATATTGGTTATTCTACTTTACATGTCCCTACCTTTAGACCATTCAGAGTTTATTTTACTAACAAAATCGTATTTGCTTAAGTGTGGTGACCAAGACCTATAAGACATTTCTTTGACAGATGTTGGTTTGGTCAGATAATGGGTGTTTTATTAGCATATGTTGTTTATGTTGCAAATCTGTTATTGTTTATTCTAAATCTTATCTATCTATCATTTTGTTTATTCTATTTGTTTGTGTAATTTTTGTTTAGGCTTCAGAGTGTGTTTTTTGCTTTCAATTTATCTTTCAGTTATAGTTTTTATTGTTAGAGATATTACTTTAAAGATATAATGATTTTATATCAAGGTTTTTATATTACATAGCTGTACACTATTGAAAAATTCCAAATAATAACCCTTGAGATTTAAAAGTAAATAACATTGTATTTAATAAGTTGTATTAAGGCCTCAAGAGACAAGCTTTTTGTAGAATTTTGTATTAGTTATTAAATTAAATATTGTCATTGAGTTTTCATAAATCTATTTTAAATCATAAGTTGTAACTCACTTAATCTCAGCTAGAATAAATTAGACAATATTAAATTAATATGCTTGCTTTAATTATTTAGCAACCTAAAAGTGTGGCTGCTGGTATTATAAGGTCTTTGAAATTAATAATATAAAGTGAACATACATTGAACATAGTATACGAACGAAGTATACACTGAACATAGACATTTATCAGAAAATTTTAGAGCAGAAATTTATAGGTATGGATCTGAAAAATCTATCAAACTATGTTTGGAATACAACAAGTTTGTTGGTTTTGGTTATTATTGTGGTTGCATTACCAGAGCTACAATCAGCAATGAGCTCCAGTTGCAGATCTAATACCTGTGCAGCAAATGACAACTGTTTATTTATGTTCTGTATAAAGACTTAGTTTTAAAGCTAAGAAAAATTTATTGCTTATATATTTCTAGGATAGGTCTCTAAATCTACTGTAAGTACTGTTTTCAGTATGAACTTCATCGTTTTTTGTAAAAGACACAGTTCCTGCGCCTGGCTAACTCTTATCTATTCACTGCTGCTCCTGGTGATAACCCCATTAATTTGTGCATTCTGGTTGGCAGTTACTTATAAACATTAAAATTGCCTAGCAACAAAAATAGAACTGGTTACAAAGATACTATTTTATTTCGAGTTGTCACTTGGTCAATCATTTATGCAACAGATACTGAGGTTATATAGGACAGCTGTTTCAATGGCTACTGCTTTTTACTAAATCATAGGCAAAATATACCTACACCGTTTCTTCTGTAACACAGACCGGCCTAAAAACTCCATTAGATTAAATTCTTATTAATTTTTCTGTGATCTCATTATTAAAATTTTTTAATATCAATACTGTTAAGATTTTATAATACCAAATCTTGAGTATTATTATTGAGACAAATAAGGACAACACTGAAGATTTTTTTTCCATTTTGGTATGTCTTTTTCAATACTCTATCCACATTGAATTATATATTATTCTTATCAGTTATTGAAAATAGATTTGTAAACTTTTTCTTTAGTTCAATACAGCCTTTAAAATTTAGAGTGCTTTGGGGGGGGGGGGGTAAAGGGTAATCAGGATTTAGGAAATTTTCGGATTTTAGACATCTAACTTATAACAATACTGATGCTCGAGTTATGAAGCCTTCAAAACAGTAAATTAAAATATGATGCACTGTGAATGCATAGAATGTCTTCAAACATATAGTTATGAATAATAAGGAAAATAAAAATTAGAATCAGAGTACCCACTTAGATAAAATTTTCAAATTATTGTTTCCCAATATTCCCGGCTCAAAATAATATTACTCCCGTTCCTTTTTTTTATGTTAAAAAAATTTTTTTTTTCAATTAAAAATAATAATTTTTATTTATTTTTCTTGTTTTAATCATCCTTAAACACTCTTAGACATTGACGCAAAAAACTTTTATTTAAAAAAAAATGACTACAATAAACTGTATAAGTATAAATATAAAATACATAAGTATGTTTTTGTTATAGGTATACTCTTTAAAAATAAACTGTTTCCAGCCCCATACAGTTCTTGGCAAGATGATTCTGACTTGTACGTTGATTTATCCCTTTACATTAATATTAAAATTTAGAGGAAAGTCTAATATGCAAGACTTGTAATCTGAAACTAGTATTAAATGGGAACTAAAAATCCAGAGCTGAAGACTAGATGGAATTGTAAGGGAAAAATACTAATTGTCTTTAGTAGGATGCAATCAAACATACGGACTGAGGCTATTATTATAAAGGAAAACATTACCACTCATAAAAAATTATATTAAATACCTGTCATTTCTGCTCTAGTGTACGGCACATTGGGGAAAACATCATTCAGCAGAGAGAAGAGTAGAGGAATATCCTCAGCCACAAGTTTGGGAACCATGGTTTCACAAACAGATTGAATCAAAATCTATAATAACAAATTTATATGTTTAGAATCATTAAGTATAAAAAAAAAAATATATCCCTTATATATCTCAAACTAAAACCCCTATGAAATACCAAAGTAATTTTTATTAACTATACTGAAAACGAAATCTCACAATAATAACTGCATGTCAAAAAAAAGTTCATGAAAATTTTTTTACTATTCCATTTGCCATGAACATGTTAATTAGAATTAATTTTAAGTACTATTTATTGTAAGCAATTGGTCTAAGCTTTTGAAAAATCTTTGAGTGGCAGAGAAATATTGTTGATTTTAATATACCCAGCAATTAGTAAATTAATTTGAACTATTATACAAAATATTTTAGGAAATTTCTCAACATCAAACCACAAACATCAAGCTATCTTGACTAGAATTTTTTAAAAAAATTAAGCACAATGTCAAGGCTATACTCACATTTGTTGTACAAATTTGAAGATATTTAATTGTTATCAATAAAACTCTTAAATAACATCTTTGATAATTTTTAAAATATACCTGTTTAAGTCTAAAACCAGATAGTAAACAGTCTCTTTAGATGTTCCATCTACTAGAGCCATAAGAGTTAGGAACAAATTAATTCGAAAAGGGAAAACTACTCTACTTTTTATAAAAAAAAACACCAAATGTTTTATACTGTGTTTACATCCGAACACACATTTCCTGCAAGTGCTCGAATCAGTGACTTAGTTAAGAAATATCTGCTTGGATTCCACCTGACTCGCTCTCTTATTTGTAGTTGTCTACCAGAGGGTAGGACTCTATAGAGACTTGCTATTGCAGTCTGGGTAGTTAAAGTTGTAGGATTCTTATCTTAGTTATCTCAGGATTTTTTCTCAGATAACTGAATAAATCCTGATCTACAACCTGTCATGGCTTGAGCTCCATCAGTATATAATCTGATAACTTTCTCCCATGAAAGGTCATTAGTTACAAAGTATAAAGAGCACAAAATATATCAGCAGCTTTTGTAGCTGTTTGAAGAAATACTGAAAACAGAATTTCCTTAAAATTTTTTTTCCTTCTACATATCTATAGTAGTATATAATCTTTTCTTTTGTAGTGATTTGGCCATTTCCAATCCTAATACTAGAACATGTAACTAATCGTTCATTTCAGATTTGCACAAGAACATATAACAAAATTTAATAATTTTAAAGAAAATTATTTACACTTCCAATTTATACTGTCTAATAAGAACCGATATAATTCCAATGAGCTTAAGTTTTCAGTATGGACATACAACTGACCTAAAGACTACAATAAAAGTTTGACCTGAATAGACAAATGATAAGAGTTGGATATAAAAACAAATAAGGATATAAAAATTTTACTTTATTTGTCCTATCATTCCGAGAAGGCATTAGGGCGAGTATAAATATCTTTCTTTATGCTGAGAATTCAAGCGGTCATGACATTCCCTTAGTCATGAGAAATGTGTTGAATATGCCTTATCTGAAGAACGGAGACCATAAATCAATAACAAGGATCTATGAAGACTAAGCATTCTACAACATACAATTACCTAGTAGTTCAAACATTTGTCACATCAGTCTTTACCCACTGCTAAACCTAAATGAGGATGCCTTGTATCTTGTCTGTCAACAGTTTCAGTCCACCTATCCATGCCCCCCCCCCCATTTGAGAAACTCTTGTTTATACATGAACATTTTTAATTTTCAAAGAAACAATTTTTTTAACGAACAATATTTTTTACAAATTTATAAAGAAATAATAAACAAACAATCTATGATCAAACAAACTAGTTATAAGTCACAAACATGAGGCAAAGACTGTTGATTTTGAGGTGTGTCAACACAAGCAGAGAACACACACCCACTAATCTGGCTTTTCAATAATTCAGCTAGATCACAGTCCCAGAGATACTGCATTAGTGGGAAGTTACTATAATTTTCAACAAGTACCTCTTGTTCTGGAAGATTTTCAGCAATGGAAGCCTCATCAATAACAGTCTCGCCACTGTTTTTCTTCAGTTCTTTAATTCTTTGGATTCTGTCTCGTTTAACATTTCCAGCCGATACCAATACAGATTTCAGTGCTCGAAGTCCAAAGTCATAATGAGACTGGTTTGATAGTTGTTCATCACATAACCTACAAAAATACTTGAGATTACATCATGTCAAAACTTGAATATACTGATTTAACAGTATAATAATTAGTATATACTTGACATAATTATTAAAATACACAGATTAGCAAAATACTTCAATGTTAATTGTAGGCTACAAATTTTATTTTAATTAAATTATTAAAAATTTGTATCTTTAAAATACATAAACTTGTAGAAAATATAAAATTTATTTTGAACACAATAAAATATAAAAAGTTGTGATCTTGTCTCCTTGCATTGATTTTTCATTTCTAATTGATTTACTCTTATATTTTTATTAATATAACATAAAAATTGTTCAAGAAAAACAAGGAATTTAATCAGTATTAAATCACTATTAAACAACTCTCAAAAAAAGTTTAAAAGATGTACACCATGAAATAAGTATAAAATTTGAAATCACATTCTAAATCTACTTTCTTACATATATAACGACAAAAAAAGACTACTTCATTACTTTATAATAAGTTTATATTTAATTTTATATTAATTTCTATATTTATTTTAACTGTATCAATTATATATATATATACATTCGTTTCATTTTATATTATTTGTTTCTATCTTGAACATGAGCTACTAATTCCACGTACATAAACTTTTGTCTTTGCAGTATTGGCTTAATGGCTATTAAGCAACAACTAAGACCATCAACTGACATTTTGATTATTAATTCCAATACCCTCAGTTTACTCTATTTCTGCAACTTGATATATTGAGCTGGCTGGCCACTGATGTTACAAAATTCCATTCTTCATTCAATATAGTCACAAATATATATTTAATACGCCGTTGACTTAATTTTGCAGTTTGTGTTTAGGTAGATTATGTTATTAATTTATCCTCATATTCTCTGTAGTATTATATTTTCTATAATATTTCTATCTTCCACAATATTAACTACATACTTCAATATCTGTAAATAAATTTATGTTTCAATCCATTAGTAATTAAGGTCTGTGATCAAATTGGTAGTACATAAGCCCCTCTATAATTCAGCGTTTCACTACTCTGGCCCCTCCAGCAGTCTAGCTATTTTCAGGAATTAACTTCACTTCATCAATCAGCAGTACAATTTGACATTAGAAAATGGCTACAACATTAATTATTCCTTGAAAAACAATGAATTAGATTGACAAGTTCACATAAAATATTGTAAAAAAAATTTATACATGAATAGAGTAAGTTGTAAGTTATTTTCTTAGTGCAAGACACTTTTAGATCTTCCATTTCTTCCCAACTGGTTCTATTTCGTTACAGTCACTTATTTATTTTCCTGCATTCCACTACTTGTTAAAAGATCACAACAAATGACAACCAGAAAACAGGGCAAAGAAGATGCCTAATATGGAATTTTATTGGTCTAAAGAAATTTTACAAAATGGAGTAAGTAACTACAAAAATAAAATACAATACGGTATCAGATATAAAAATAATTAGTTCAGTTCCCAATAAACAAGTGAGTGTTCGAAGGCACATCATTATTTTAATGATCTAGATGTAAAACGATGTTCAGAAGCAAAAAAGTTTTTTAGAATGGTACAATTATTTTATTGAAAATGAAATTATAAGTTGTATAGATGAGAATCTCAATTAATAAATATTTACTATCTAATAACACAAGTTAAAGTTTAGAAAGTTGTAATTTGACAAACAAACCAGAAATATTGACATTATTAGCCTCTTGTAGTTGGTAAGTTACGATAAAGCAAGTCACCTGGTTATTGAAGATTTGTGGGATGACAAGGGGGTTGGACCAGAGAGATTTCAACTTATCAGAGCCTTGCAATGATTCCAATTTCTTTAAAGTTTTATGTTTGATAATGAAAAATACTACAGCACAAAGAAGAGATCTTGACACCAATTAGATATATTTTCAAAATATTGTGATAAATGCTGTCACGTAGGAACAAGTTTCCCAATCTATGAAAAATTAGAGAAAATCAGAGGATGGTGTGCTTTTAAAACAGTATATTTCAAATAATCTAAGTAAAGATAGAATAAAAATTTTGTTCCTTTCTAATGCAAAAATGTATTGAACAATAAATCTGTGAATATATAGTTGAAAACAATCTGTTTGACCTTTCCAGGCTAGTAATAATACAACAATTTTACATAATTGAAAATTGGGAATGAATATTAGTCATGGTTAGTAGGTTTAAAAAATAATAAAATGTGTTAAGAACCTCTAAACAGAAAAATTATTTTTATTGGTACAATTAAAAAATACCAAACTGTACCAGAGTATATTTTTTTCTCTTAGTTTAACAAGACATCAATGGTTTTATAAGTTTTGACACACATGTTTACTTGCACTTTATAAAAAAAACATATTTAGTGATGTTAAATTTTAAATATTTGATTGATGTCTACAGTACATCATTTTACTAAATAAATCTTGGATATGGAAGTTGATATGGTAGATACAATGTGTGCATTATACATTGTTCTAAAGATATGACTATAGCCAGTTACTATATTTTATAACTTCTTAAAAATGTTGATATTTTGGAAAAATTTGTAAATCGGACAGTTGTAAAAATAGATAAAAAATGCCTTTATGCCTACTTAAACCGAAATTAAGATGACTATAATGTTTGTGACACCAAAAATAGGTAAAAGACAAGATTGAAAAGGGACTTTTAAATCTCCTAAAATGAGATATAAGGAAGCATTATTAATCACATATGTAGGACCTTACCAACTATACTACATATGCATAGAAAGAGAGATAAAGGAAGGAAAGGTGGAATAAAGGGAAACTGAGAGATTGAAGTAACAATTCTATTGCACTAAGAATATAAGAAATTTAAAATGGTTCACATCAACAGGGTATTATACTTTAAATATCAGTTTAGAGAGAAAGATGTCTACTCAGTCTTCTCATATTTAAAGCAAGAACCAAACAAAATTAGTTGGAAACTAAATAATTTACTTACTTAAAAAATGGGACTATTTTGCAAGCTAGTTTTTCAGCTGATCTGAAACCTTGTGAAAAGAGCATGACTTCAGCAATCAACTGTCGATCAGGTTTAGTCATGGCAAGAGAACGGAACAATTTCTTTAAATTGTCTGGAAGATTGGAACGCCCAGCATAGCCTGGATTCATTGTGATAAAGATGGCCATGTCTGTAGAAACCCGTACCTGTTTTCCAACTAACTCTACACTTATTGCTGAAAAAATGCAAATAATGCAGTTAAAAATTTCCCTCCACAAACCAGTTTTTTTGGAAGATGTTGATAAGTTAAGTCATTATTGGTTACAAAAGATATGAAAGGGAATATGAAAAATATAATAACAATTTAAATGTCCTGACCTGGGATACAGAGAATTACGGCTTATGTGTGCGGAATGTGTACCTGAAATAAACATACTTTTTAACAGGAACAAAAGGAGGTATCTACCAATGATACCAATATTACCTTCTGAAATAGTGTTTATTTTAACTTGTATTAATTACAAAACATGACTTGACCTATAAACTTGATCTGTAAGCTGACATTAACTGTTTCACTAGTTGAATACAAAACATACAAAAACTAAGGTGCCATACAGAAAGAAGGAAAAGTACAATATTTATTAGCAGATCAGTATTTGTATTCAATAGTTTTAGACATCAAGCTGTTCTATTATTCAATTAATTGATACACAGATTTTACATAATTTTAAAATTTATATGCCCAACCCTCTCTCTCTGAAAGGTCCATATCAGTCCATTACAGTTTACTGCCTGACCTCTACAAAATTTGTACCCTTATCATAGACCATAAAGGTTATTTCCAGAAATTCAATTTTTTGTGAATTACATTTTGAGATAAAATTATAAAGTTTAGGGAAAATACTAAGTAAACATCAATACCTTAAATTGAATTTTCTGAGCTCCTGATTCAGATAAAGTTTAAATTTATGCAGAAATGAAGCATTTTTAATAAGTTTAATTTTATACACAACAAAGTACTTTTGTATTTTAACTAGATTTATCTCCCCTCAAAAAAATTCTTTCAATTTAATTTTCAGAAAGCTACCTTTTTAAAATTTTAAAAAGTGTAGATTATTCTCTACATTAAAGAAATGAAAAACTAACTATACTTTGGATTCCAAGAAGTTTTCTTCTAACGGCAATAAAATTAGTACGAGTATGTAAACTGTTCACAACCTGTTACAGCAGAATGAAAATTATGACAATTAGGATGTGGTGTACTTTAATAATGAACGAATAAACTAGTTTAATCATTAAAAATGTGACTACCTAATTGGTAGTCTTTTACACAATTTGGAGATTTATTGAATATCAGCTGAAAAATAAGAACACTGAATGGTAAAACACACTTTATTTACACATACATTACCAATATCATCATTAATTACATTTAACTGATAAATTTACATTTAAATTGTTGAAAGTATTCATACCTTCTGAAAACTAGACAGTGATTCACTGTCGATAATTTTTTAAATTGATATGTTCTCCTAGAACCATTTAAAACATCTTCGTTTCAATAAATTGTTGCTGAGATATTATGCATGAGAAACAATAAAATATCGGTTCTTAATGGAAATATAAAAGATGGAGAAGATCAATTTGGTTGCCAAAAAACTATATCCACTTCATTTCAGCCTTCAAATACTTTAAGCATACATCCCACACACGATTTATTGACATAAAAAACACAAAGCTATTGATATTCTTTGTGGAGCCTGTCCAGAGAATAGTGGAACTTGTCACACTATTTTTTGTGATATGTTGTAAAATGTTAAGTTTATGTACTTTTGTTTTTTTGTATTGGGTGGTAGGAAGTGTATATAACTATCTGTGTTGGTGGGTTTTCTGTATATTTAAAATGTGTCTTGATTTATAATTGTGACGTCTAGAAGTGGATTATGTTCTGTTTTGAGTGTGGGCTTTATGTTGTTGCATATATTATGTATTTGTAAAACATAAGTGTATAAAGAGTTATACTGTTATTGTAAACAATTGTTTACAAAAACATATAATAACTTTATAAAGTCTGTGCGACGGTACAATATTGGACAATGTTAAATACCACAAATATATATATTTGTGTCTGTGGGGGGGGGGGGGGGATCTTTAATCTTATTAACCTTTGAATAAGATTAAAATATCATCTACATGTTATACCTCTTAGGATAGTTACTTAGTAATTAAAAGTTACATAAATAAATAAAATAAATAAGTAATAGACTAAATTAAATTTGGTACGACGTTATTTGTATTACTTATTATTATTTATCACGGAATATTCTAAATAAATAGCAAAACACTCACGCTAAATTCATTGTGATTAAAAAGCTACTTGTTTATATAAGTCAATATTTAAAAAATAATAAGTTTAAATTTTGCATTTATTTAATATAGACGTTAATAAATAATTTATGTTTAGAATTTTTAAAAGGGTAGCTGTTATTACCGAAATAGTACTTTTTGTTTCTGCAATATATTAAAATTAAAACAATATAAAAAAAATTTTTTAAAGTAAATTCCTACTGTGGTTTACAAAAAAAAATTTTATTTTAGTTACCCTAGAGAACTATTTAAGATATTGTGTGGTAACCATGGCAACAGTTTAAGGTTGTACAATAGAGGTTTTGACGAGAACCCAATGGGAAAAAAATTCATATACATCTTTGAGTATATATGATCTCAAAAATGATGATTCTCAGTTCCAATCAGGCTGGACCCCATAAATTTTATAATTTAATTATTCATAAAATAAATGAAAAAACTTTATTAACATCAACTGTCGTCCCTTATAGGTTAAGAAAATGTACTTGAACTTGATTGGATGATAAAAACGCATATTATTAACGATTAAAAATTTGTACAAGATATATATCAGGAGAGTGTGAGCAAATAGAAGGAATTTAAGAAATTGTATTATTGAATTATTCAATACTAAAAATATAAAATACAAAATAGAAACTCCATTTATGATTACCCAAACAGTAATCAAAAATATTAAATAGAAATTAAAAGATATTAAACCAGGGCATACATTTTAAATTTAAAATTTTAAAATAAACTTACTGCCTTCTTTCTTTGCATCCATCTGAGACTTTAGAGCTTCTTGAATAGTTTGCACTTGCTGTGAAACAGCTGACAACATGCGTTCTTCCAAACGATTAAATTCATCAAAACAACCCCATGCACCAACCTAACAGAATTACTCAAAAACGTTAGAAACAATTTTATTTATGGAAAAATATTACATAATAAAATTGGTAATTAATTTTGTATCGCTAAAAATACTAATTAATGAAGAAATAAAAAAATATGGCTGGCCTTTTCCCCAAACATTAATAACCTCTTATTGCATTTATTTGAAATGTATTAAAATATTTAAAATTGTTTTGTGACCAATATTATCTTAGTTTATTATTTTACTAATGATCTTATCCATTGTGGTGTTTTTTTTGCAAAGGCAAAACAACACAAACTACATTTACATGTTCAGATTGCCTAGGTAAACAGGAACTTTGTTGAGGAATGTGTTTGACACTTATCACACAGGTACGTGATAGTTCACAAGTAGGTGATGGGTAGAATAATATTTTGTAAAGTGTAAACAAATTCTATCTTTAAAATAACATTTATAGGATAGACTCATATGCTCTCTGTAAATTATTAGTTACCAAGATTTTGTCAACACTTAGATCATGTAATGACAGATTACATTATTACAATACAGATATGCATCCTACATAAATAACCCGTGACTAGGGTGACATCTTAAGGAAGAACAGTGTCAAAGTCTTATCTATCAAACAGTTTTAAAACAATCTAAGTAATGGCAAAGCAACAAGCTTTTCTGTAATACACTACACCCAACTGACATCCATCCCTAATATTTTGATTGTATATGTGATTAGGTGATATGAGTAAATTTCCAGAAAAACTTTTTATTTTAAAAGAATCAAATAACCAGTTCATTTTAACATAATACAGAACTTTGATTCTGTCAATCATGAAAAAAAACTTATATGTAACTAAAAGTTTAAACTTTACCTGGCAAAGACCCACAAATATCCTGCCCATAGCTTGGAAGTCAAAGGTTTCATCACAATTGAAGACCAAAACAAAACGACCCAATTGGTGCCCTAAAGCCTTTACAGACTCTGTTTTCCCTGTGCCAGCAGGGCCTGTAGAGAAAAAACACAAAAACAATTTTTATAGGTTAAAAAAATATTACATACTTAGACTATTTAAATGTTTTGAATCGGTACACAATTTCAATACATTGTGAGTTATAATCAATAAACCAACCATTAGTTTTTGCTAGAGAGGAGATAACAGACTGCAAAATTCATTCGTAAAATCCAATAAATGAAAAACTGTAACAAATTTTAAACCGTAAATTTTTCCTAAAGCACAATGTGATTACTTCGAAACAAAAAATTATTTTTCTGTTGAACTAAATATAAAATATTTAAATATCTATTGACAAATATCTATAAACAAAAAATAACATAGAAAATCATTTCTGAAAGTAGTGTATTATCATTTACCAAACAAGATATCAGGACAAAAGAGACACTGAAAAAGTTGAAGAAGAAAATGAAAAGGAAATATGTCTTACAAAAACATTATCTTAAACTTTCACTTAACATTTTCCCTTTATTTTATGTGTTAGTCTTCCTGATTAGACTAAGACTATTATAAGTGTGAATTGCTTTAGACAGTAAACAATGTTGACAACAGAAAATTGTATAGATCTCTAAATTCTGCTCAACAATACCATTTTAGATTACTTTTCTAATGAAACTGTATTGATATTATTAAATAGAATTCATGTATCCACAAATGATGCAAATTTATTACCCACTATAATTTATTTTCTTAGCAATATATAGAGCTGTAGAAATTATAAATAACAGTATTAGATGGTTGGTATAAAATGATATTTTTCACACTGTTTTTTTAGAAATAGTACAAACTAAATACAAATTTATAAGGAACTGGTCAGGAACAAGAAAAATAGCTTACAACTGAAATAGAATTTGCAATGATTGATGTTCTTTATGACTAATATGAGAAAATAAAACATCAAAGATGAAATTTAAAATATTTCAATCCCATGTTTTTTATATTTCTAACCTCAATCATCCAATTAAGCATAACATATCTAACATATCCAATTTCATGACTTCTATGATCCCTTTAGGTAAATATCAAAGATATAAGTGAAGATAAGTAAAGATAAAAGTGAATTAATTAACTGGTATATGATAGAGTTAAATAATGTAACAAAGTATGTAGCTACAATATTCATATAACTGTCTGTATGTGTTTTTATGTGTTAAAACATAAAGCACAATTTAAACTAAACAACCTAAATTTATAGTTAAAAATTTCTGTAGTTATATTTACTCATGATGATGACTTTATCACTGAAGCAAATATAAGAAAGTATATTAGCGACAAGTGAGTTAATGTTTTTTTTTCATTTAATTAAAAATCTCACTTTGAGTTTATGTTAAGAAACATCCATTCTCAAATCTAATTTTAAATTGTATTTTTTTCAACACAAAATATTGGAAATAATAACATTAGACCCTGTCATAAGTCACAAACTATTCTACAATTTGAGAATAATTAAACCATGGCTAGAAGTTTTGGATAAATAGATTTTATGATGGTCTGTATAACAGTTTAATTATAATTTTCAGTAATATAACAATTTTTTTCTGGCTGGACTGGTTCAAACAAAATAAAAGTTTTTGTTTGAAAAAACAATCGTTGTTCCAAATAATTTTAAAGAGAAAGAAAAGATATTTGGTATCAACATAGTTTCGCCTCACCTTATTTTGGAGATGAATTTGTAAATTTAAAAGTCAAATTTTAATTATCTGTAATTAGTGCCCCAATGGTAGGGTGGAAAACCAATGGGTCAGATACCCAGGGTTTCCACAAATATCATGTAAAATATTATTGTGTAAAATAAAAAATGTGTTTTCAAGTTGGAAAATATTTAATAACCAACTCTGACAATTTACAAATTAATTGAAAATTCTTGTTAAAATTTTCAATAAAATCATGTTGTTTGTCTTGCTGATTACCAATTTTTTAATGATCAATAAAGTTGGAAAATTATGCAGTATTATTTTAAAAACTGTTGATTCAAGTGCATTATACCTGAAAAGACAAGACTAGGTGGGAATGTTTTACCAAAAAAGAAAAAAATATTCTCCAGTTTGGTGATATTTTTTAAAAATAGAGTTTGTTCATTTCAAATGATCCAGAAATAAAATAATTGGTTGCTTGATTATTAGATAAAATTATTTATTTTATTTGGATTCATACAATATTACAGAGTCCAAAAACAACCAGTTTAAAAACACTATTTTTTTAAAACTCTTATTCATTTTTGTTTTCAAACACCATGATTTTACAAGCTACACCCATTAGAAAATACTAGTTTAGGCTTATATAAGTGTAGGTCACTATTTGAAAAGGGTTTGATGTTATGGCCTGTCAATTGTGATACATTAGTCAGGGAATATCAAGTTATATCATACTAATAATAGTATAATAATAAACATTTAACTCACTAAAAATTACTCTGTAATTGAAAGAACAATTACTCTAATTTTGTTAAAAATTTGAATGAAAATATTATTTTTAATTAGACCTTGTATTCAACTTCTGATAGTTTTCTGAAACAAAAGAATGTATGGTGTAGTTGCAGCATATTATAAAAAAAAATGATTGAATAATTAATATGCAAATACAAAATTTAAAAGATTTGCTCCATATATTAAAGCTTATCTAAATGTTTATCTTGATACAATTAGGATCAAGTACATAAACCTTCTTTACTAGTCTGTTGATGTTTCTCTATATCTCTACCTTCTATTGGCACACAACTGTATAAACAAAACTATTAATATGTAAGACTCTACTGCATCTAATGTTGTTAATTTAATATTAATGATAACATATACCAGACCCCAAAATAAAAAGTAGCTGATAATATTAAAAAGTGCTTGAATATTCCGCATGAAGTAGCTCATATTCCTTTTTACAGAATTATCAAGACCGACAAAACTAGCCGTCTTCAATATAAAAAAATAAATCTATCCTTAGTCCTTCCAAGTGTTCAGTAGGCCACACTACAGATACAGAGGTTCTGCCTAAAAAATGGACTCAACCAGGTAGGTAATTCTTAAGACGTATACAATGTAATTTTTAAGACGTATACAATGTAACACAATTCTTAACCTCACTTGTTAACATTTTAAATATCACATGCATTCTAAATATATATACATTTTTCTGAAAAACAAAGTGTAAGTTCAGCATTTTTAAAGTTTTCATAATAAAAATAGTTGTATTTGAATAAAAAAACATGAAATGACAGACAATTTTATTATTTTATACTAACTACGAAACTACCACCAATGTATTTTACTTGTGTATTATTACTTGTGTATATTATTACAGAAATAAGGGCAGCTTTCCTATTTATTGAATTTTATGAATCTTGACTTACCCTAGTGTAATAATATATCTAAAATCAACTAATTAGATCTATTATCATCTGAAAACTTTTGTTTTTTTTAATAGAAGAAGGTTTAAAAAACCTGATATCATGACATCATAAAAAGAGTGATGTAGCAGATTTTTTTCTTTTTAAAACTAAATTATCTAAAAGAATCTATTTTCTCATGAACATTTTATTGAAAAAAATTTATTATTTTCCAAGTGACTTTAGGAATATCTAGTGATACATTGGAAATGTTAATTAATAGATTACTTATCTTTACTATTTAAAACTGTTAACAATTATTCACTATTAATCAATTTACAAAGGTTACATTTTTTAAAATTTTAAAATGCATTTGAAAATATTTTTAGTAACAGTCATCTGTTTTCAAGCATTGTCACATTAACTTTTGTTAAGATGTTTCAGAAAACCTCCATTGATAAAAAAAAGTTATATAAATAGTTCTGCAGTTTGTAGAAAGTTCTGATTGAAAGAAAATCTTCAAAACGTGTCAACAAAAATTAATGTGACAATACTGGGAATGACATATAACTGTCACACTTTAATAAAATTTTAGAGCACAACCTAGCAGAAAGTTAGAATATTATAAATTTTTATGTAAAAATAATTTTACAATTTAAAAAAATCTTTTTTTTTAAACAAACCGAATGGAGATCCACCAAGGCGAGCTTCTAAGGCTTGAGTCATAGTGAGATAGCACCTGTCCGTTAAAGGAGTCTGAACAAGGCGGTCTTGTACACCAAGATATTCAAATCCATACAAAAACTTTGCATTTGCCATATGAATAGTTAGCTGCTGTAAAACTTCACTTTGACGAGGATCAAAATAGAATCTCATTTCACATAGCCATTCAAATGATTTGGGACTGCTCACACTGTTGGAAATTAGGCGACGGGTTACTGTTCTTTTGTGAACAAATTCATTAATCTGAAATTAAAAAAAAAAAAATGTAAGTCAATAAACTTTTATAATATGTATCCAATATAACTTTATTTACAATTTTAAAAATTGTAATTCAAGTTTCTTTTTACAGAATAACAATATATTAATTATTATTTACTTCATTTTTGTTTCCAAAATAATATAATATATATGCTACGTGACTATAATGGATCAATTCTAAGAGTTCTCAATTACAATTCTCAAACTTTAGCCTTTTATTATTAAAGGTTTGAATTCCATTCTAGTACAAATTTACATTACATCTACTACATTTATAAACCACAAATTGTAAAACATGCCTACTTACAATTGGTAAATATTTTTTTAATTGTTTGTTTTTTAATATTATTGATATTATACGAATTATTATTACATCTTCAACATATCATCTATATTGAGGATTTTCAAAATAAACTAAAACCATAGTTCCAATGACAATGAATAATATATATTTCCTATTCTTCTTTGAAGAATATATGTATAAATGTTTGATGTTTATTATATTTTATTCTAAGCTTTTACTACTTTTTTTATCTGTTTTTAACCACTCTTAAAAAAAATGAGTTTATTGTAATTCAGTGTAACAATAAAATATCTGGTGATTCACTGGTATCAATTGGTTATTAAATCAGGGTTAATGAGGTTGCACAATTCACAACTTGTCTTAAGCTCATTCGGCTATGTATTAAATACACTAATTATTCATATAATTTTTTTAACCCTAAAAATATTGCATCTTATTATCACATACTATTATCCTATTGTTTGATAATTTTGTAGGCTTGAGAAAAAACATTTTGAGCAGAATATATAAAGAAATAGGATGTATATTAGTTACATATTTTAGTCTCTGTTTTAGTTGTTTTTGTATTTTTCAGATAAAAATTAAAACTTAAACATCAAAACTCAAGGTTTAACAACTTTGTGATTCTAGAAGAATTGAGAACTGAGGTTACGGTATTCATAAATAGTGAAAATGAGTATGTTTGTAACCTTCTGATGATTGTTCCACCTTCAGTTTTAGCAAAATGTACATTAAGGGTGTTGAAATATTTGTAGCAAGGGTTATTAATGTTTTCTTATTATAAATAATGAAGAAAATGGAGAGAGCATCTTTGTTGAGAACATAACTTCTATTTCAATCAAAGCATGCTGCTAACAATCCCCTTATCCCCCTAATCAAATGTCCTCATTCTTCATCCCATAATTCTCAATTCATACTGGAGTTTTATCACTTCACTCACCATTTCGATTTAAAAACGTACATTTTTAATTCAAAGTTATTATTGACCAATCACCAATTTATGAAAACTAGATACATACAAATAATTTTAATTATTTTAATATATTAAAATCTGAGCCTGAAAACAACAGCTCATTTTATTTTAAGTTGTTTTCTTTGGAACAAATAGATAGCATTCCCTCCTCTGATCTGAATTAGTAAAATTCAACTGTTTATTTTGCTTACCAAATGTTCAAGTTTCTTGCGTCTTAGAGAGGGTTGTTCTTGCAAAACTGAATCAGCCAAAACATTAAGAGTTGATTCTACTTGAGATAATACTCTTTCTAAAGGAGCCATTTTATTTCCTCCACTACTACTGTTACCAATCTGGTGCAAAGCAGCTTCAACATCTTCACTCCATAAAATTTGTGCAGCAAGAACAACGATTTGAGCCTTAAACAACATTAAGATATGTACATATACCTATAAATATATTTTTCATATATATTGTAACATTTATAGAATGGGCTATATAATATTATTTAAGAATTGGAAGAATATATTAGAAATAACTCACACAAAATTTAAAAAGAAATTCATTAAGATATTGGTTAGGTTAAATGAAAACTAAATTTAGGTAAAAGCATAGAATTGTAAACAAGGTTTTTGAACTGGAAATGTATTAGGAAATTTGTTATATCAAATAACCTAACACATAAATTAAAATAAGATAATCTAATAATGGTTATGTGTAAACAAATTTGTAAACTGTAGTAACATAGGGCCTAAGTAATTATTTGAAGGAGAAAGTGAACACGTTTGTAAACAAAAGAAAATTGAAAGGTTATGTTTATGAAAGACCAAGCAAAACACACACAATTCAGAACTATTTCAAAAGTAAAACACAAAGACACTTCACACACTAATAATATTAATAAAATAAACACTGGAAGGTTTGTTAAGGATCGGAAAATTGAAACAGTAAGTTTCAACCAGGTTTAACCAAGTTAAAACGCCATTCTAAACAAGCTCGTTGTGGACGCATCAGCTGTAAAACGGTGAAAATAGTTCGTTGACATTAACATGTGTGAAAGTCAAGGAAACATCAGCTGTAAAAAACAGAAGAAAGTAAGTCTGATGGAAAGCCTAGTGGAAAGAAATCGAACTAAATTATAACCCATATGTGTTTTTTTTAAGAAGAAAGGCGGCCATATTTTAAACAATTTTAGAAATCTAAGGACGCGTTAGAGGAGAGTTGGAGAGAGCGTGGGTGACGCTCTAATATGGGACCAGCCAGGACCAGTCAAAATTCTATTTATTTGGAAAGAGTTCGTCTAAATTATACCGTTTTGTTAAGAAGATTGGCCAACTTAAATTAAGGAGAAGTGAATCACAAAATGTAATACTGTGTTAATATCAAGTGAAGTAAATAAAACGAATTTAAGTGTGTAAAAAGTTAAATTTGGAGAGAACGGAATCTTACGTAAGCTAACTGAAATTTCGATATTTGATAAGTTATTAGCGCTATAAAAATCAATTTTAATGGACATTAAGATAATAAAGAAGTTAAATTTGTACATTAGAATATCTTGTAGTTAATTAATAGTAAGTAATAAGAAATAATCCAGTTCAAATAGTTTAGCCTTTTTAGTATATTCAAAATTAAAGTATTTCCATCCGGAAAATATTTATTAAAGCTAATTTCAAAATTTAATATTGTTTGTTCAAAATTTATTTAATTAAGCTAAGAATTAAAAAAAAATATAGCCCATGCTATAACCCCGAGATATCAAGAGATCTTAAACTAGCCAAGGGTATTAAAATGTTGTAACTATAAAAAATTAAAAGAAAAAAAGAGTTAAACCTATTTTGTTAAAAATTGTTAAGTTGTAAAATTTTGTTTTGTGTGTATTGTTTAACTGTTGAGATGAAATTGTGAAAATAAATGTTAATGAATTGTTCCTGAGTAGTGTTTTGTTTTGTAACAAATTGTAAATTATATTCATTTAAATATTCAATAGTAAAACCCCGTTGCGTCTGCGTTATATAAATACTTTACATTTGGCACACCAACGTGGGGTACGATTATTAGAAAAATAATAATAAAGAATAAATTAGTCAGCAGTTTGTGTTTTGTAACTAGAGAAATTAATTATTTTCATTTAATAATAAAACCCCGTTGTATCTCGGCACGGAAGAAAATGTTGCAATATATATATATATATATATATATATATATATATATATATATATATATAGGAATTTTTTGGACTTGATAGGAGACTGACAGACTTACCTAAAGGCAATAGTCCAAAACTGCAATCTCTTGGAAATAAGCACATATAAAACACTTAATACACTTTTATTTGAAATATTTCGATCAACATGATCTTCTTCAGTCAAGAAAGAGAAAAACAAAACAAAAGATTGAAGTGACCCACAGATGTGTATAAACATCCAAATGTCACAGATTCACAGATTTATAGTTTATGATATAGTGCTATATGTGATATGTGTAGAAATTGTTATATGTGAATCGTGTAAAGATTGGTTACTTGAAACTAGATATTAAAAGTCTGTCAGAAGGAAGGTAATGGAGCTGTTAAAAATGGTAGAAGTTAGGGGGAAGTTAAAAGGAGTTTTATCTGATGTTGAGGTTAGGAGGCTCTCTAGATTTGGTATACCACTGGTATGATAACTCCCATCTTCTTAATTCTGAAGAGTTGCAATCAGGGGGGAGGGCTTTAATTATTTTGGTGGTATAGCAATCATTGAAAGAGATGATGTTGTGACTAGCAGCGTGTTGAGCGGTTGGCCTGTCTATGTTCATGGTTCCAACGTCATGTCTGTGGCCATTCATTCTGATGCTCAGACTATCCGTGGTAAGGCCTATGTACTGTGCCGGGCAAAATTTACATTGTAACTGGTATACAATGGCAAATTTTGCCCGGCACAGTACATAGGCCTTACCACGGATAGTCTGAGCATCAGAATGAATGGCCACAGACATGACGTTGGAACCATGAACATAGACAGGCCAACCGCTCAACACGCTGCTAGTCACAACATCATCTCTTTCAATGATTGCTATACCACCAAAATAATTAAAGCCCTCCCCCCTGATTGCAACTCTTCAGAATTAAGAAGATGGGAGTTATCATACCAGTGGTATACCAAATCTAGAGAGCCTCCTAACCTCAACATCAGATAAAACTCCTTTTAACTTCCCCCTAACTTCTACCATTTTTAACAGCTCCATTACCTTCCTTCTGACAGACTTTTAATATCTAGTTTCAAGTAACCAATCTTTACACGATTCACATATAACAATTTCTACACATATCAAATATAGCACTATATCATAAACTATAAATCTGTGAATCTGTGACATTTGGATGTTTATACACATCTGTGGGTCACTTCAATCTTTTGTTTTGTTTTTCTCTTTCTTGACTGAAGAAGATCATGTTGATCGAAATATTTCAAATAAAAGTGTATTAAGTGTTTTATATGTGCTTATTTCCAAGAGATTGCAGTTTTGGACTATTGCCTTTAGGTAAGTCTGTCAGTCTCCGATCAAGTCCAAAAAATTCCTAAATAAGCTTTAAGCTCTACTAGAACTAACCTAAATATATATATATATATATATATATATATATAGTTTCGGTTGGTAAATATATATATGAAGTTGATAAATTACTATTGCAAATACTTTTAAATATCTTTAAAAGTATTTACAATAGTAATTTATCAACTTCATAAAGTCAGTGCAACGGAAAAATAATGGACAACTTAAACTATCGATATATATATATATATATATATATATATATATATATATATATATATATATATATATATATATATACGAGGCATGTTTTTAAAGTAAGTACCGTTTTGATATAAAAAATGAACAAGTAAATTTTTTCAAACAAAACTTTATTTACCTCAAAGAGCATTCTTTCCTCTACTTCTCTACATAATTTCCATTATTATTAAGGCACTTGTCGTATCTTGGGACCAGCTTTTGTATGCCGTCGTCATAGAAGCTTGCCGCCAGACTGGACAACCACTGCTGCACAGACGTTTTTACTTCTTCATCATTGGAATGACGCTTCCCCGCTAAATGCGTCTTCAAGTGTAGAAACAAATGGTAGTCGCTAGGTGCTAGATCGGGACTGTATGGAGGATGGTCCAATTGTTCCCAGCCAAATGAAGTGATGAGCTCTTGCGTTAGATTTGCTGAATGTGGACGAGCATTATCGTGGAGCAAAACGATGCCTGCACTCAACATGCCACGTCTTTTGTTTTGGATTGCGCGGCGCAGTTTTTTTAAAGTTTCACAGTACGCGGCTGCATTGATCGTTTCACCACGAGGCAGAAAATCGACCAACAACACACCCTTTCTGTCCCAAAAGACAGTGCACATGATTTTCTGGGCAGAAATTGTTTGCTTGAATTTGACTTTCCTAGGGGATGTTGAATGCCGCCATTCCATTGACTGTTGTTTTGATTCTGGTGTAACGTAGGCTACCCACGTTTCATCACCTGTAACGATATGGCTTAAAAAATCATCGCCCTCGTTACGGTAACGCTCGAGAAAGCTCAATGCACTGCCCAATCGTTTGGTTTTGTGCTGATCAGTCAACATTTTCGGTACCCACCGTGAACACAGTTTCCGATAATTTAAACGTTCAGACACAATTTCGTAGAGAACACTTCTTGATACAGCAGGAAATGTTACAGCTAAGGACGAAATTGTGAACCGTCTGTTCTCTTTCACTTTACAGTCCACTTTTTGAATGAGATCATCGGTAATGACTGAAGGTCGCCCACTTCGTTCCTCATCATGAACGTTTGTGCGGCCATCTTTAAAGGCCCTAACCCATTTCCGCACCATTCCTTCACTCATAATGTTTTCACCATAAACTTCACTAATTTCACGTTGAATGTCAATTGCTTTTAAGCCTTTAGCACAGAGAAAACGAATCACACCACGCACTTCACAGTCGGCGGGATTCTCGATTGTCTGCGGCATTTTAAAATCACGTAAACAAACTAAGACTCGATCAAACGGCGTCACAATGGCGTCTGTAGCTTCCCAACAGATGTAGCTACACTGCTCGCATGCGCTAAACGCCGACCGCAGAGCTGCGGCGGGGAAATTTAGAAACGGTACTTACCTTAAAAACATGCCTCGTATATATATATATATATATATTTAGGTTAGTTTTGGTTGGTAAAGATTATTTAGATTTTTTGGACTAGGAGACTGACAATGGTCAATTGACCGAAAGGTGCCTCATCACTCAAGGTAAAATTATTGCACTTAATGGTGGATAAAATTACTTACATAGTAATATATTAACTTCATAAAGTCAGTGCAACGGAAAAACAATGGATAACGTTAAATATCAAGAATATACATATATATATATATATATATATATATATATATATATATAGGAATTTTTTTGGACTTGATAGGAGACTGACAGACTTACCTATAGGCAATAGTCCAAAACTGCAATCTCTTGGAAATAAGCACATATAAAACACATATAAAACACTTAATACACTTTTATTTGAAATATTTCGATCAACATGATCTTCTTCAGTCAAGAAAGAGAAAAACAAAACAAAAGATTGCAATCTTTTGTTTTGTTTTTCTCTTTCTTGACTGAAGAAGATCATCTTGATCGAAATATTTCAAATAAAAGTGTATTAAGTGTTTTATATGTGTTTTATATGTGCTTATTTCCAAGAGATTGCAGTTTTGGACTACTGCCTTTAGGTAAGTCTGTCAGTCTCCTATCAAGTCCAAAAAAATTCCTAAATAAGCTTTAAGCTCTACTAGAACTAACCTAAATATATATATATATATATATATATATATATATATATATATATATATATATATATATATATATATATGAAGTTAATAAATTACCAATTTTGAGTAATTTTATCCACCATTAAGTGCAATAATTTTACCTTGAGTGATGAGGCACCTTTCGGTCTTTGACCATTGTCGAATCACTCACAGAGTGATTCGACAATGGTCAAAGACCGAAAGGTGCCTCATCACTCAAGGTAAAATTATTGCACTTAATGGTGGATAAAATTACTCAAAATTGGTAATTTATTAACTTCATAAAGTCAGTGCAACGGAAAAACAATGGATAATATTAAATATCAGGAATATATATATATATATATATATATATATATATATATATATATATATATATATAGATTTTTTGGACTAGGAGACTGACAGACTTACCTTGGTAAGAGTCCACACTGTAGTCTTGAAATAGAAACACATAAAAGCACTTAAACAATGATATATTTCAACCACACAGTGGTCTTTGACAATCGAAAACACAAAAAGAAATATGAGAGAATGAAATAAAATAATTGTAATCACAGATTGTGTAGAGTAGAAATCAGATGTCACAGATGCTAAGTCTGTCAGGGGAAAAGAAATAAGGCTATTTGGAAAAAAAAAAAAAAAAAAAAAAAAAAAAAAAAAAATGAATGGATTTATCTGATGTTGAGGTTAGGGGATTCTCTGGACTTGGTATACCACTGGTATGATAGTTCCCACCTTCTCAGTTCTGAGGGATTGCAATCAGGGGGGAGTGATTTAATTATTTTTGTGGTTAGCAGTCATCAAAAGTTGTGATGTTGTGACTCGCAGCATGTTGAGTTGTTGGTCTATCCATATTCCAAGTTCAGAGAATCCCCTAACCTCAACATCAGATAAATCCATTCATTTTTTTTTTTCCAAATAGCCTTATCTCTTTTCCCCTGACAGACTTATATAAACTATAATCACTCATATGTTCATGGAAACAATATATATATCTTTAATCTGTGCATCTGTGACATCTGATTTCTACTCTACACAATCTGTGATTACAATTATTTTATTTCATTCTCTCATATTTCTTTTTGTGTTTTCTCTTCGATTGACAAAGACCACTGTGTGGTTGAAATATATCATTGTTTAAGTGCTTTTATGTGTTTCTATTTCAAGACTACAGAGTGGACTCTTACCAAGGTAAGTCTGTCAGTCTCCTAGTCCAAAAAATCTATATATATATATATATATATATATATATATTTAGGTTAGTTTTGGTTGACAACTTGTATTTATTTTATTTCATTCTCTCATATTTCTTTTTGTGTTTTCTCTTCGATTGACAAAGACCACTGTGTGGTTGAAATATATCATTGTTTAAGTGCTTTTATGTGTTTCTATTTCAAGACTACAGTGTGGACTCTTACCAAGGTAAGTCTGTCAGTCTCCTAGTCCAAAAAATCTATATATATATATATATATATATACAGTCGAACCTCTATATAACGAACCTCCAGATAACGAAATCCTCTATATAACGAATTTTTATCTTGTCCCATGACATTTTAGAACTTATACTGCTTATTTACCTCTATGTAACGAATTTCGGACCTCTCAATAACGAAGTTTTTTTCCATTTCAACCGAAGAAATGTAGTGTTGTATAGGCAGCTCACAATGGCATTTCCAGGATATTGTTTATTTTCAGCAGGAAGGTCAACAAAACCAAAAATGGTAGGCGAAACACATGTCAGCAATTGACTGCATGTTATAGTTCGGTTCAGTTAACACGTTCAGCACGGCTAGAGTTCCGACACGCTCTGGGTTCCCTTACAGATGTACTTCCAGCTTATTTCCTTAGATACGGGTAGCTCACCGACACGCTCACTCCCAGGCTAATTGAGACTTCTCTAGTGTCGATATCTGTATAAAGGTTTGATTTTTACGTCAGTGCTTTAAAAGAGTTTGGAGAACATTGTGCCCGAGTTGTTTTTAAATCCGACCATCCCAAGTTAACTTTTAATGCATCAACTGAAACAATGATTCAAGAAGTTTTATGAACAGATTTAATTTGGTTTAACTTTTATATTTTAATGGTTTTTTTAGTTTGAACCATTTAACACGACAGAATATCCGGTAAAAACAATGATCATAAAAATTAACCATGATTTCTGAACTAACGCAAGAATAAACGATAACTGTCCTATTAGAGTTAATAAACCAACTGGAGGTGGGAACAGACTATTGTAAATATGAGTCGTTGACAAAATGCTTGGACGCCCAAAAACCTAATGTGTCAACATAAGGTTGTAGTAAACAAATGTCAGCTAATCTCGTCAATAAATAGTCTCGGACGTGACATATGTATTATCTATGTCTCCGTTTACATTATCGATCTCTATGGGTTTGTGGCATAAACACGTGGCACAAATGTTGCTTTCATAAGCATTAGATAACTTATCATAATAGCCTATTTAGAGTAGACCCTATGAAAAATATTGAATGTGGATATCTAATAGAATGAAGAAACATCAATAAATCATTTTTAACAACTTGAATTTCAAATAAATTGAGACTTTATAAAACATTATTCTATATTAACATTGCCTATTACACTAACTATTCTCGCGATATTATACTGTATCCCTTTTATTACCGCAGGTAGTGCAATATGCGTAAGATGGGGTGGGAGCATTCTTTACAACCTCTCAATAACGAATACCTCTCTTTAACGAATTTTTTCTCTGGATAATCGACTTCGTTATACAGAGGTTCGACTGTATATATATATATTTATATATTTACAGTTGTAAATTTGTAGTAATGTCACTAATGATGATATCAAGTCATTGATACGTGTGTGAAGTATATTCCTTTGTGAGTTTGCATGGAGTTATTTAGTTATAAGGAGTTTTAATTTATAACTTTAACACACAAGCAAGCTAAATTTTTACCAATAAAGAACATTTTGTTTTTATATAACTTTTTAACATTAAAATGTGGTTTTAAATGTGGCAGGTCATAGTTCTCAAATCACAAACATGTAAAAGAGTATATCATTCACCAAAATAAAATAATGTTAATGAAGTTTATAATATACAGTACAGTCTCACTAATCCGGACTTGATGGGACCGGACCCTGTCCGGATCAACGAAAGTCCGGATTAGACGGAAAAAGCCAAACAAATGCATACAATATGTGTTTTAGGCGGGGAAACATATTGAAATTGTAGTTTTAGTGAAATTGAGGCCTAAATATAGCTATACAGTACAGTATTTCATAGCAAAAGTATTATTTAGCAAAAAATCCTGTAATTGTAACAGAAAAGGTATGACATAAATAAATTTCAAAGCATCTTCCTCGTT
This sequence comes from Prosapia bicincta, assembly GCA_036971475.1. NCBI lineage: Eukaryota > Metazoa > Arthropoda > Insecta > Hemiptera > Cercopidae > Prosapia > Prosapia bicincta. The sequence continues at coordinate 302,943,331 of JBAIZL010000002.1, read as the reverse complement.
GAATAAATGTATTGACATAAAGTTATTTACACTATACTGTATAAACGCACAAAAAACTGAAACAAAAATGAAACTGAAACAAAAATAAACTTTAAAAAACTTAGTGAAAAAAGTCCGTAATGTTATTTTGTTTTAACTATGAATGACGTCGTTTTACAGTACGATCTCGTAAGCGTTTCAAGGTCAGTAGCTCCGCAGTTGACGTATCAGTTTGTTTCTCAAAGTAAGTCATCAACCCCTCCAGCATTGCAGCCGTCCCATCATGAGTTGGACTGTCCGGCTCGTCTGTGTAGTCTTCCTCTTTCGAGCTGTCATTTTCTGCGTTTGCAGTGCACACCGCGACGATTGAGCACTTGATAACCAATGTCATTATCACTGATAATCCACTCGGAAATATCAGTTTCTTTCAACTCGACCCAACCCTCCAATTGTTGACAAATCTGAACAAATTCCGCGTCATCATTAGTAGGTTGACTGTCGGATTTTTCACTTTCCTGTGGCATATCAGACCACAATTTTTCCAGTTTTTTTGGAGTGTAGACGGTTGAATTTCCTCCCATGATTCTGCAGCCATATAAATGACATCCTTTATAGTCACTGTTTTAAGAATTTCAATAAATTGTGTAGCTGGATCTGCTTCTTGTTGTTACAAAAGCGATAAAATTAACTTTTTCCTATATTGCCGTTTTATCGCCTCCATCACGCCTTGCTCCGTCGGCTGAATGAGAGCCGTGACGTTAGGAGGAAGAAATTTAACAAAAATGTCACCATGAACCAATTCTACATTTGGGTGGCATGGCGCATTATCAATGAGTAAAACCGCTTTTTGAGGGAGTTTTTCTCTTTTAAAAATTTTTCTGTTGTTGGAACAAAGTTTTCAAAATACCAGTCCTTAAAAATTTGACTGTTCACCCACGCTGATTTTTTGAACTTGTATTGAACCGGTAGAACACTTAAATTTACATTTTTAAAAACACTAGGTTTTGCGGATTTCCCTATCACCAAAAGTGGATATTTTAGATCGCCAGAAGCATTACTGCAGGGCAGCAAAGTCATACATTCTTTCTTAACTTTATGGCCTTTGCTACTGTATCTAATTTGGAAGCTAAAGTTTTTTTTGGGAACATTTTATAATTTAATCCGGTCTCGTCAGCGTTGAACACCTAACAAGGTTGTAAGTTTTCATCTCTGAGAAACTTGCCAAATTTGTCTTTGAATTTTTCACTGGCATCACTGTCACCTGACAAAATTTCACCACTTATTCCGAGTTGACGGATGCCGTGTCGTTCCTACCACCGTGACAGCCAATCCACACTGGCAGTAAAATGTGTGGGTTTTAACTTTTCATTCACTTTCAACGCGATCGTTTGCAAATTTACACCCGATAATAGAACACCCTGTTCCCGTTGTTGGCAAAAGCAAACATACAAAGCATAAACTAAGGTTTCATTTTTTGGTTTTTTAAAGTGCTTTTGCCGCCTAAACTGTCTTTACTAACCATTTTTGCAAAAAAATCTTAAATTTCCTGTCGCTTTTTCTCCAATCGGAAACAGTTTGTTTTCCCACGCCTAACTCTTGCAATTTTAGTAAGCGATTCAACCCCATCAATACGAAATAAAGCTTGGAGTTTTTATTCCATTGTCACTGTCACTGACTTACGTTTATTCGCCATTTTCACTAAACACTGAACGAGACGTAAATAGAAAACACAGATCAATATCGCACTAGAATTAAATGACAACTGAGCAGAAATCTTGCGAGAAGCAGTAAAGGTGGCATCCGTCCGACAACACAACTGACCTGACGTCCTTTATCTTTCGTTTATCGCAAGATGTCTCTGATACTTTAATAGGCAAAAGAAACAAATAATATGGTAAATTCATATTTTAATGAATAAATTATATTATTTGTCTATTAGAGTAGGAAACCCCCTTTAAAAAATAACAAATATAGACGTATAAAAATAAATATTTTTGTGAACGGCAGACTGATTGTGCACTGTAAAATACTATAACTAAACAAAACTTTGGGCCGTCCGGATTAGCCGGATGTCCGGATTACCGGAGACCGGATTAGCGAGACTGTACTGTATTTGAGTATACAACCATAATTTTAACTAAACTATGATTACTAACACATGTTTCCAAACAGTTTCATTAATATAGATGCATGATCCTGATCTGTCACTAAAGAAAACAATAATATCACAATAGTCTCAGTTTATGTTTAACAAAATTTTCTGTGCCATCTAAACCGAATAATGCATAATCATCATCTCTTATGTAAATTCCAGTCAGTAAACCTCTATATAATCTTTTACCTCTTTATGTTGTCTGTCCTTAATTTAAAACTATACCAGCTCACTCTTTGCATTTACACGTAGGACTTAATGCCTTTGAATCTACTCTCCTCTCTTTCCCCTTGGTTCTTGCGTTGTATTTTAAACTTTTTCATTCATTTAATTAGGAACTTATTCCTAATTTTCATTCATTCTATTCATATACCTTTATATATGTTAATTTTATAATTTTTTTTTACAAGCAGTTTATAGAATTACGTTTGTATCCAAATTATGAATTAAATACAAAATTTATGGACAAACCTGGTACTTATCACACCACTGCATATATGCTGCTGGATCAATATTTCCTTCTTTAAATTGTTTAATATCTTGCACAGCTTGAGCCAAACATGACGCTAGAGTTACTCGCATTTCCTTCTCTACAAGAGTCAACCATTCATTTATTTTAGGGTGTTCAACTGTTGAAACAGGTTGAGAAAATTTTACCTAAAACAAGCAACATAATATCTTACCTTATCATATCTAGTACTTTAAATCAAGCATCACAATTTAGAATATTGTCTTCACTAACCAAAAAGCTTTTAAACACATTCAATAATTTTATCTCATTATTCAGCTTGTTGTGTCATGGATTTATTAGAAAACAACTGAAATGTAGTATTTCTTTTGAATAATACTATACTATTGCTTTGAATGTGTTATTACTTTATTTACCGGTACATACATTTTTTCCCAGAACAGAAAATAATATCACTACTAAAACCAATACTGGTAAATGAACAAATGTTTTAAATTAATGTTCTGACAATTAATAAATTTTAATAAAGTAAATGTTTTAAATACAAGTAGTTAAAGATGTTATTATTTTAGATTTAAAGGTTTTTAGTAAATCAAATACTAAATCAACAAAATACTTTTTTTTAAAAATGAAATCTGTATTATTATAGTTTTAACATTCCCCGTGTTTATAAACTCTATTATGCAATTTTAATCAGTGCCTAAGGTACTTGTCCAAAAGTTATATATTTTAGAAAATTAGCCATAAACAATATATAACTAAATCATAGGGATGGGCTGATTTTCATACTCGATTCCAGGAATCGTCGATTCTAATGGTATCGAGCAATCGAGGATATCCAATTCTCAATTGATTAAAGCGCCGATTCAGATTTTTGTATTTTTAACTGTTAAAATACATGTGCGGTGTAGTTTATTGGAAAAATAATTCATCATCAACTATGTCTTATTTGTGTATTATTTAGAATTTGAAGGAATTAAACGAAGTAAAAGTAAAAGCTGATTTGAGATAACGAAAATATTATTATTACTATTTATAACGCAGCGACAAAGACGATCAAAAGCACATCTGCTCTCTTTGTTTGTCTCCCCTCATATGGCTCTGGTGTATCCCTCTCACTCTGACGGACTCGACTTTCAAAGATGTCAAAACAACACAAAAAAAGTCGTTACATTTTCTCCACTTACTCAAACTGTAATGACTATTACTGAAGTTATATTGATGAAATATTTTACTGTATTTTATAACTTTCTCTATTTGGCAAACATATCTATCACTCTGACAGTTTAAGATTTATTAACAAGTTTTTTATATTTTGCTTCTGCCTCATTTAACACATTGCTTTAGAGTCGGAATTAAAAATATTATGAACTCCCACATCCCTACTAAATCGAAAAGTTAATTGATTTAATTGAAACAAAAATTTCATACAACTTACTTCTTCTGCTTCACGAGACGCAATTCCAGTGATAACTGTGTTGTCCTCATTCAATAGGACGGCAGCTACACCAGCAAACATTTTTTTGAAATGTTTTTGAAGACGTGCAATGTTTTTGCTGTTACCAATAATCTCAAGCAAGTCTTCATCGCCAACAAAATAAAACCTTGGAAAAGAGGTACGTTCTCGTTCAAGGTATTCACCCAAAGCTTTCTGTATTTTACCAAGAAGATCTGCCAATCTTTCCAATGCTCGTTGGACTCCTTGAATATTTAGAACATCCATTACCATTGGAGATTTTGAAACTTTTTTCATTAGGCCGAGGAAATCAGAACTGTAGACAAAAAGAATCTCATAATTATTAATAGAATTACAGTTTGGTTTACAATAATAACAATAATAATATGGTAAACCCAAATCGTTTTAAAATAAAAAAATATTTTTCAAAAGGAGAGAAAAAATGTCCATGTATTATTTATGGACTGTGGGAAAATCTCACTCACATCCTGCCCTTTCCATGTATACATAGTTTATAAACTAGTTGCTCAAACCTGTTTAGTTCAAATGAAATATATTCATGACTCATATTACAAACCTCAAATATTGTTTTAGATGAAATCATCATCAATTTGTTTTGGAGGTCTGACATATTTCTAGAGAAGTAAATTGAAAGTTAGAAACAGAAATAAATGAGTAAGCTAACCAGGTCATAACTGATTCTGCACAAATATTTTTTGGCGAAACCAACTGTTCAACCTTCATAGTTTTTGAGTGAGTAAATATATACATATATTAGCGCATTGCTTTGTAAATTTTATTTGTTTGTTGCCACATAAAAAAATTGTTTACATTAAATACGTTATTATGAATAATGGGAGCGAAAACAAAGACCTCCAACACCATAGGCAATTAATATTTAAAATAATTTTTAATAGCGAATAAATCATGTAAAACCAGTAGTAAAAACCAGTTTGATATATCAGTATAAATCAAAGAAATTTAATTAATCATAAAAAATGCTGTATAATTCATTTCAAAAGATGCCCTATCCATATTTTCATTATAATTTTTTTTTTTTAATTTGTGTTACAAGAATATGAATTATAATACAGGGTGCGGCAGCATAACTTCCTTTTTTGAAAACTCAATAAAAACTATTATATGCATCTGAAAATATTTATTTATTTTTTATAATGTAGGTACATGTCTAATGTTTTTATTTACATTGTTTTGAAGATCAAATCTGTTAGGTGACGTCCCTCATTCTCAATACATTGCGTAAACCGATTTCTGGCGTTTGTCATGACTCTTGTTAGCGTATCAGCTGTTATGTTGGCAATTTCTTCTTGGATGTTGGTCTTCAAATCTTGTAGGGTTCTTGGATGGTTCACATAAACACAGGATTTCAAAAAACCCCATAGAAAAAAATCACAAGGGGACAGATCGGGAGAGATATCAGGCCATTCCAAATCGCCTCTAATTGAGATAAGGCGCTCAGGAAAGTGTTCCCTTAAAACAGCCATCGATGCTCTTGAAGTGTGTGCTGTTGCACCGTCTTGTTGGAACCAAGTGTCCCCCAAATCCAACTCTTCTAGCCGTGAGAAAAAAAAATTCTGTAGCATGTTTACATACCGGTCCGAACTCACTGTCACTGTAACCTCATTTCCCTCAAAAAACCAGGGACCAATAATTCCAGCTGAGGAAATTGCACACCACACTGTGACTTTGGGTAAATGCAAAGGCCTTTGATGCAATTCTCGAGGGTTGTTGTCAGCCCAGTAGCGCATGTTTTGTTTGTTAACCGACCCACACAAATGAAAATGGGCTTTATTGCTAAAAAAAACAATAGCACCATCGGGAACGACATCAAGAAGAAGCTCACACGTGTTCATCCGAGAATTGAAGTCCCGTTCTGAAAGTTCCTGCACTATCTCAATCTTATAGGGATGAAAATGAAGATCATCACGAAGAATTCTTGTCACAGAACGATCGGATAGTCCAAGGGCAGATGCGTGTTTGCGAGCAGAACGCCGTGGTGATCGCAACATTGCCGCTCTCACTGCTTCAATGTTCTCAGGTGATCTAACGGGCCGAGGGACTCCAGTTTTTCGTTTTGTCGCACTTGCAATTTGTCTGAATGTAGTGACCCATGTAACAATTGATTTGCGGTCTGGGACGGGAGCCAATGGGGCTAAATTAAAGCAATTTCGAAATGCGCGCTGTGTTGCAATAACCGAACATCCGCTTGAAAAGTAGGCCTCAACGGCAAAGGCACGCTCCTCACTATTCTAACGCATGATGGCGACTGAAACGTGTCGGGACAAAACTTTACTGTACCCCCTCTTGAACGAGACTACTAGCGCTCCGCTATGACATCAACTAACTGAATGGCGAGCATTTAAAAAAAGGAAGTTATGCTGCCGCATCCTGTATATTTGTCAAAAGAAACTTATTTCTGAAGAAATAAATTGCATGTAAATATTCAAATAAAGACATGTTAGCAAAAAATGATTCACTCTATATATCCTGCTACAAAATGCTTATGTTAAATAAAATAGAAATATTATTATTAAAAATGGGCCAATATTAACATATTGGTCAGTTGAAGTACATTAAGAAATTTCAAAAGCCAGAAAAAATGGAACATTTTGGATAAGAAAAAGTTTGTTTGTATTGATCAAAATGAAACAAGCCAATGACTTGAGATTTTTATAGTTTTATAAAAAAGTGTATTGGCACAGTAAAATCTATTAAAAAGACATAATAGTTCAAGAAAATCAAAAGATCTCCAACACAATAGGTGATTAATATTAAATCTTATAATTTAAAATTAATGACAATTTTATAAAATTTATTTTGGTTATTAATATATAAATAATAAATAAAATCAAAGACTAAAACGCAATTAATAATTAATAAATAAATACTGTTGAAACTAAAACAGAAATTCTGTTCAATTCTGTTTGAAATGTTTTCAAACTAAACAAAATTATAAACACAATTTTAATAACCATTTTTATGTATTAGTTATCTTTATAACCCCATATACTTTCATAATTCCATAAATATTCACATGAATATTTGTGAATTTTAACAAAAAAAATATAAAAATATTTGTAAAGTTCATACCAAACAAAAAATGGGGTGTATGAAATATTTATGTGAATTGTAATGCTACTCTTTATTAAAATCTATTGCATGGCCCTCATGTTTTTTTATTTAGTTTATTTATTAAAAAAAATTCACATGAATCAAAGAGACAAAATTAACAGTTCATTATTTATTTGGATTTTTGCTGGCATGAAGAAGCAGTTCAATAATAAGAAATGTAAATAGAATTATTCATTATAGTAATTTCTTTAAATTTCACTACCAAATTTGTTTTCACAATAAATGAAGGACTAAAAATTGCCACCTTAAAACATTGGCATGGCATAAGGTAGATATATAATACATAATTTACCTGATGTTGTGGAATCTTGATGTCTCAACAGGCAAAAGCGTTTTGATGTCAGCACTACCAGAAAAAATACCCTCCAAATATACCCAGCGACGTTGCACATCAATCCAAACATCAAAGAGAGCATTGATCCGATTCAGCTTTTCTTCCCAAGTCAAAGCCTCTTCTTCAAAAACCTTAAAAACAATACACAAGTAAAGATTTTGAGAAAAAATTATTAGTGTTTTAGATCACAAAAACTTATTAGGCAGATATTTACTTTCAGATACAAGTGAATTTTAAAACTTCTATCTGTGAATGCAAAAAAACAATGTACTATAAATAAATGATTTTAAAAGCTAAAAACTAAAAAATGAGAGTAAATTAGGATAATTGCTTACTGTAAATTATGCTTGATGAATTAATACTTAATATTATTATTGTAATCTGAATATTCTTAAATAAAACAATTAGTCTACATCCTATGATTTGTAGACTGACCAGGAATACTGAAAGAGACAGAGCTTAACCAACACTGATCTATGAGCTCACTTAACACATTGACTGCTGCACCCGGGAAAAGAAACATTTGTCAGGGGATGATATTATTCATTAAATAAACAAAGATTTACCCCCATGAATGAAAAATATAGCGTAGGATATCCCAAGCGTAGCACTCAATGTCTTAAGAAGCATCTTGAGAAAATAAATAAAACTTTAGATGTAGCTATAGATGAATATGATTTCATAATGGTTTAACAAGTTCAATGAAGATATTTACACCATTTTATGAAATTTTATGCAAACAAAAATCATATAGACAGTAACAGGTATATCTGTGTTAAATACAGTCAACTCCCGATTATCCGGGATCGCATCAACCGGGTTGCGGATCAACCGGGATCGTCAGCTCCACTTGAAGCAGTGGGGAGGAAGGAGTTAAATGTGAACGCGGCGGACGGATGCGAGCGCGGGCGGTCGTTGGGGCGTAGAGTAACCTTTACGGAATAATTTATAGACTGTCAACTCGCCCGCAGTCGCCACCCCGTGTCCTAAATCCTTCCTACCTGTTTCCCCGCGACGCGCACTCGCGGGCAGAGTTTCGGTCAGCATGTCTGAGTTTACGTTATATTTCTTGTTGTCCTTTTATAAATTCACGCGGATCTATGAAGCGCGAATCCCTAATTATGCGTTGATCTCAAACGTCCAATCAGATCAGAGCACATCGAAGCATCGAACGTGATGCATGGAGGTGCGATAACCCCGAGCACGAGAGGCCGTTTTTCGGAAAATAAATCCGAGCGCCGAATTCGCGGAATTACGCGATCGCTCGAGTCGAACGTAAACACTACCCTTCCTCAGTGGTCAGTCTATGCGTTGCTTCTGATCAAAACGAACTGTATAGTAGTGACGGGACAACAGGAGGCGATACTATTTATCAGCTGTTTTTACAGTCATTGGGTAGAAGTAAGGCTGTGGATATTATGGTATTTGTTTTAACCGTGATTTCGCATTTTCCGTGATGGCCCTGCCGGTAATTATCCCGGATAATCGGGAGTTGACTGTATAGACAAATATAAAACAGATATCACTTAGATCTGCATCATTGACATTGTTCATAAGAAACTTTTAGAAGTCAAAGGATATACAATAACCTAAATGTATACTAAGTTGTATTCAAATATTAAAAGAAGTCAAAGGATATACAATAACCTAAATGTATACTAAGTTGTATTCAAATATTAAACCACTGTTTTGAACTTTAATATATTTACTTTTGTAAACTAAAATATTGTGTTGAGCTGCAAAGTCCTGGTACACTGTCTCTAAAATTTAATTTGTTAAAAAGCATTAAAGTATTATATTTACTTCTATAAACTTTTTCTTTTATATTATACGTAGTTTCTCAAAACCAATTATAATAAATGATGTTTAGATGTTAATTTTCTTAATTTTGTTAAAATCTTAAAGTCAAAAGCATCCTTAATGCTAATGTTATTTGTTACCTATCAAAATGCCATTTATTTATCTAAATTTTCTTGATGAAATTGTTAAAAAAGAAATTATTTCAATTATGTAGATTAGAGATCTTGTTCAAACACAAATTACACAAAATATCATATTGAGTAAACTCAATAGTACTATGGTTACAGTTGTATTGAAATAGAATTATTACCTTATAATAAGGTGACAGTTTCATTGCAGCTACAGAGTTAATATGTTCCTTAACCTTATTGAACAGATCATCCCAACCTCGGATCAGTCTGCATTTGTTCTGGTAATTTATCAAGTCTAGCTCATAACTCTGCCAAGATTCTCGCACCTAATGTCAAGTAAAATTAATTTTTAAAACATTTGATGTAATAATAAAAGTTTATCATTTTATAAAACAGATTAAATTAAATTAATTTTACTACTGGACTAATGGTTTCTAAATAAAGCAATGAAATGATTTTTACCTGTCTGAGAAATTCTTCCAAGGCCATTTCTCCTTGTGCGGTTAAAATTATTTCTTTCACAATAGCTTCGTTCATTTGTAAGTCTACATCCCAAACCTGTCCTAGAGTAAGGTCTGACAACAACCAATTTACTCGTAATTTCCTCATTAACTGTTTCCAATGACGTTCTTTCAAAGCATCTGATTTCAATTCTACTATCATCATATTTACCTGTAAACAAATATGGTCATCATTTCTACATTTAGCCCACAAACAATACACAAAAACATTTGCAACATGAAGCCTTTACAATACAAACACATTTTTACTACTTATTTTCAGTAGTGGAAAACTCACTCAACAGTAAGAACAGTTTACTTTTTAGTTTCACTCCCACAATTTAAAACAGAAAAGTTAAGGGTGACTACCTAATTTCAAACATATAAATCAAAGAAATTGAATTAATAATAAAAAATTCAGTATAAATCATTTCAAGAGTAATCCTAATCATATTTGTATTATTAATATATATTTTTTTAAATTTGTGTTAAAAGGAACATTAATAGTGATATATTTGTCCAAAGAAACTGATTGCTAAAGAAATATTCAAATAAAGAAATTTTGACAAAAAATATTTCACTCCATACATCCTGCTACAAAATGCATATGTTAAATAAAATAAAAATATTATTATTATAAATAAAACTTGACCAATAATGGTTGAAGGTCAGTTGAAGTATTGTAAGAAATTTTAAAAACCAGTAAAAATAGAACATGTTGGCCAAGAAAAAGTTTGTATGTTTTAATCAAAATGAAACGAGCCAATGACTTGAGATTTTTATGGCTTTATAAAAACATATGCCGACACTATTAAAACGACATAATAGTTCAAAAAATAAATAAATAAAATCATTTTAAAATATATTATAAGCTGTTGTTTGTATAGTAAATGAACAAATATAAACAAAATAACTAATTTTTAAATAAAGATTTAATAACAGAAATCAAATTTAAAAGATATTCAACATCTGAACCAAAGGTGTTACGACTAATGTTGGTGAATAACGTTTATACTTCATCAATGTGAACTATACAATTACTTGGCTCATCATGAAAATCATAATTACAAAAAAAACACGCACACGCTCGAACGGGTTTTCATGAAATATTCTCAGTACAATTGTTTTATTGAAATAACTCGCTCAATTTTATTACAATTCCTGACATCAAATCATGTGAAAAGAGTTTTATCCTTAAAAGTAGTTAAAGGAATGTAATACTTTAATATTTGCCAATTTTTAGATTTTGCTATTAACAGCTTTAGCAAATAATAAAGAGCATAGTAATGGTAGATAGAAATCATTTTGGACAGAAATATACATTTTGCTCAATAACAATATAGCAACAGATGGGCGTTTAGTGAAAAGTTCCAATTGTTGGGTTGTACACCTTGAGTTTTTTTAAATAAGCACATATTTATTAATTCAAATTGGCCAAAAACCACTACTTACTTATATTTCTTAGCAAATAAAAAATATCAGTAAGTTTTAAGTTAAATAAATAAGAGAAAAGAGGCAATGGCTTGAGTACAATGTTTAATTTATAACACAAATAATATTAAATAAACTACAAATAAAAGGTATTGAGTTGAACTAGCCATATATAGATATAAAACAAAGGATAACCTCATAACAACCCTTTCATTTGTCTATTCAAATTTATACTGCAAGTCGATTATCTATATTTCAGCCACTATTTCTCAAATATGTTGTTTAGCTATATATAAATATTTGTAAAACTTCTAAATTAATATTTTAAAATCCAGCTGCTCCAAGCCCCATAGATTATCAAAATTATACCCAATCATTTAAAAATATATTTATTATTAGCTTTTGAAATTTGAGTTTTTAACACTCCTCTTACTAAATTTATCTAATTTGTTTCAGGTCAATATGCAAAAAAAATCAATGACTGACGAAATTATCAAATATTAGTCACTTGCTTTTCTCAGTTCTAAGGAGTCAATAGAAAAATATAAACAAAATTTTAAAATATACTAAATTTTATTTAAATATACCAAGGTTTAAATATGATGATTTAGGTATAATTTTTAAAATAAAGTTAAACTGAAAGTTTTCTAGAGTTCTTAAAAACCATGCAAAATAACCTTTGTATATCCTTGCAGAAGTCGTTTAACATATTCATAAGAAGAATACTGTCTTAGTCGAGCAGGTAAATCCTTAAGTTGTGTAGTCAATGTATCAAGTTGTTGACGCAATTTTCTAGGTTGTACTGACAACCATTGTTTTTCCCGTATTTCATCAATCTGTGACCATATACGGCTTAATTCTGACCAAACACCTCTAAGATCCTGCAGTTCTTCAAAAACTACTAACATTCTATCTTCACTTGTGCTTACACCACCTATAGAAGGATAAAGTATTATTAAATTTTGCAGTTACCTATATATTATGCAAACAATGAGGGGTATGGATTGGATGATTTTTTTAGTTTAGAAAAGTTACAACTGGGTAGGTTTTATTCAAATTTAAATAGTGATTTACTCAAAACCTGAATATTTGGCCACCATGAACTTACTATAATTTTTTTCTGCCTTATCACACATTCAATATGTATCTGTCATGTCATTCAGTCGTCCAATAGTTTTATGTTTAACAGTTTTAGTTTGTTTATATTAATTAGGCTGTAAGTAAATACATTGGTTTAAATAAGTAGTAACAACTTGGTACTTCTTGTGGTATTAGTTACATGACCATTAATGAAATTGACAGAGAATTAATTCTGGCTCAAAATCTGATTCATGGGGGTAGAGGTGATACTTATATTAAAATATAATTAAATTTAGGAAATGTATGAGGCATTTAAAGGTACGGTCATGTGCTTAGTTACTTTCCATTCTAGAATAAAACAATACTCTCTTATAAAAATCTTTGTCCATATTATCCAAATAGGCAATGCAAGAGATAATTATATCTAATTCTAATATTCATACTTGATATTTAGAAACCTTCAAGTAATAGAAATTGCCCACTGACAAATATTAAAAAGCACAGTGCAACAAAGCCCCCCAATGGAAGATAAAAGAAGCCACAGAAAAACTTATGCAATGTGTTACTATAAAGACAAATGCAATGACACAATCTAACAGTATGAAACAGGTGACAGCACACCAGGACTATATCTGGGTGACTGATTTGTAAACCATTATTAAACAAATATTTTAATTGACATACTGTAAATATATATATGTGAATGTAATATATGTATATATATTTCACGTTGTACATTATTTTTCCATTGCACTGACTTTATGAAGTTATTATTATTACTTGTAAATAGGGATGGGCCGATTCCGATTCTCGATTCCAGGAATCGTCGATTCTAGGCGGTATCGAGGAATCGTCGATACTCGATTCTTCATCATAAAAGTGTCGATTCCGATTCCACACGATTCCGAATATTTATAAAAATACGTGTCGGACCAACTGGCCCAACATAGTTTTTTCCTACCGTAAATGAAACGTAAATAAACTCCGTCGGACCAATATACCCCACATTGTTTTTTATTTAATTAAATTTTATTATCTGTGCAACACTGTTTTGATATTTTTTGTGTTTTGTGTTAGCAAGAAACAACAAAACCATAATTTCATGTCCCGACTACCCAAATAATAAACAGACTGGTGATAAAAGTTTTTTTGCGCCTATCATTAAGACACGTAAACGTGTCACATGTGATTGATTTGTGAGTTTATAAATATTTTGAATATAGAACTAAAGTGTAATATATTCTCTCTCTGATAAGTTATGTTACAGGTCCAGTAAATACTATCCAAGATTCATATTAAGTAAAAGTTTTAACACCAAATAATTTACTTGTTAAGGAATTTACTTTATAATTTACTTTCTAGTAAGGATGTATCAATGTTTATACTTAACTTTCACAAAGTCCGTTTTTAAGGATTATTTTACAACTAAATATTTAGTCAATATTTCCGACTTACTTTTAAGGTTTTGTGAAATTTTGAAAACAGTAGTGAAAATCATTACAATACGTTATAACAAATATGTGTGTCGGCCCGTAACTACGGACAAAAAGCTCTTAGAATAACATCATGTTTTTAATCCCGTCGGCGTTTATCTATCAAACAAAAACCATCGTAATTACATCTGTAAGTAGTGTGAAGCTTGGTGTTAAATACTGTGCCTCAATTTTTCCAAAAGTAGCAACAACAGCTTAGTAGTACTAATAAACATAAAGCGTTAAGAGGCCTGGCGGTATTCGGTTCGGGGTACTGACCGTCGCGTCAATTCGATGACGGTTAACAGAAACTGACGGTGGAAAACCACATAATATATCAAATATGAAAAAGCACTTAAACAACATTCATTTTGCCCAAATTTATCAACAAAACAGATCTATACTTGAAGAAACTTTATCCTCAGACACAGGACCTACAAGTGATAGTCGGTTAAAAATCAACTGGGATTGAGTAATAAATACAAAATAGGCCTGAATCAGTTGCACTTGTTCCAGACACCTGCAGAAAAAATGGTCCCACCAGATGTGGAGAAGGTATGCCCCACTAATCCAGAATGTTGAGGAAGAAGGTACCCCAGGGGAATTGACAGTAGAAGAAGAAGTAAACAATTATCTGGGGGAACTATTAGCCAGTCCAGATTGTGATGTTGGGAAGTATTTGGCAGTACAAAGTGCCAAATACCCTCATTTAAATGCAATGGCAATAAAATACCTGTCTGCCCACTCGCGACAGTGTTTTCTGAAAAACTTTTCTCAACTTCAGGAGCTATATGTGACTAGCGATGAAACTAGCTTGACCCACGTGTTCAAATGCTTGTGTTTTTGAACAGAAATGTACATTACCTGCCAGACTTTTAAATATTAAAAACTATCCTATTTGTATTAATTTTTTACTTTTTATGTTGTTCGTTTGTTTTTAATTTTTGTTTTGTTTGGGAGACAATGTAAATAGGCTTAGGAATTTTTTCAAACATCATAAAATAAGTGTTCACATTTTTACCTTTAAAATAAGTCATTAGTTTATCCTGATATGTTTTTATGTTTAAAAAAATTCCTATTGATAAATCAAGGTTGAAGGTTTTGTGTAGCCTATTACATTAAAACAGAACTTTTAAAAGGTTTTGCCATATGACCAAGATGTTAAATAAATTAATTATTTGAGAACTAGAATGTAAGCTAATATAACTTGAAAGAATCGAGACTCGACTAAAGAATCGAGAATCGAACGGAAAATTTTAGAATCGGAATCGAAAATTTTAGGAATCGGCCCATCCCTACTTGTAAATAATTTTTCCCACCACTAAGTGCAATAATTTTACCTTGTGTGATGACGCACATTCGGTCACATGACCATTGTCAAATCATTGCTCAATTTTTCTTTGCTTTTCTGGTGTGGGCCAATGGGTAATATCTGTGTTTTTCTGTACATGGGTAATATCATAGCAGAATTCCTAAAACCTCGAACACACCAACCATTATGTTGGTGCAGATATAGACGACATCTTAATTTGGACATAGGGAATCTCAACGCTGGAAAGTTTTTTGAAGGGCTTATCACTATACTCTACACTTCAATTCACCTGGGAGAAATCTACAGCAACAATCATCTTCTTAGATGTAGATGTAACGATCAGAGATGGGAATATCTATACAGGTGTTCACATCAAACCGACAAACCATCTACAATACTTACATTTCAATAGCAACCACCCTATGAATATAAAAAGGTCCATACCATACAGTCAGGCAATCAGGGGCAAGAGAATTTGTTCCAACAATATAGCATTGGAGGACTATAATAGAAAGACCTTACTAGCTTTCCAAAAAAGAGGATATCCTATACAATTTGTTGAGGATCAAATCCACTTAGCTCAATCATCTGATGAACCCATACCACCTATGGAACGCAACAAACTGTCTTTAGTTACAGATTACCATACAGGCCTACAGAAGCTGAACAAAATATTAAAGGATGGCTTCAAGATTCTTCAAGCTTTCACCCACACTAAAGATCTTTTCTCAAATCCACCACATATTTGGTTCAGACAACCTTTTAATGTGAAAAATATTTTAGTGCATCCAAAATTACCAGATCTAAGTACTGAAAAACCGCCTAAACCTCCTCATGGCTCCTTTCCGTCAATAGACCTAGATGCAAGACATGTCCAATACATATCCCAACAAATAGTTTCCATAGCCTAGCAACCAATGTGGACTTTAAGATTCAGGGTCAAAATACTTGTACATCCAAAAATGTAATATGCCAATTGCAATGTAAATTTTGCCCGGCACAGTACACAGGCCATACCACGGATGGTCTGAGCATCAGAAAGAATGGCCACAAACATGACGTTGGTACCATGAACATAGAAAGGCCAACTGCTCAACACGCTGCTAGTCAAAACATCATATCTTTCAATGATTGTTATACCACCAAAATAATTAAAGCCCTATCCCCTGAATGCAACCCTTCAGAATTGAAAAGATGGGAGTTATCATACCAGTGGTACACCAAATCTAGAGAGCCTCCTAACCTCAACATCAGATAAAACTCCTTTTACCTTCCCCCTAACTTCTACCATTTTTAACAACTCCATTTACCTTCCTTCTGACAAACTATTAATATCTAGTTTCAAATAATCAATATTTATACAAATCACATATAGCACTATATCATAAACTATAAATCCGTGAATCTGTGACATTTGGATATTTATACACATCTGTGGTTCATCACTTCAGTCTTTTCTTTTTTTTTTTATTGACCAAGATCATTTTTGATCGAAATATTTCAATAGTGTGTTAAGTTTTTATATGTGTCTATTCATTTATTTCCAAGAGACTGCAGTTTTGGACTATTGCCATTAGGTAAGTCTGTCAGTCTCCTATCTAGTCCAAAAATTCCTAAATAAGATTTAAGCTCTACTGAAACTAACCTATATATATATATATATATATATATATATATATATATATATATATAGGAATTTTTTGGACTTGATAGGAGACTGACAGACTTACCTAAAGGCAATAGTCCAAAACTGCAATCTCTTGGAAATAAGCACATATAAAAAACACATATAAAACACTTAATACACTTTTATTTGAAATATTTCGATCAACATGATCTTCAGTCAAGAAAGATCATGCTCTTTCTTGACTGAAGAAGATCATATTGATCGAAATATTTCAAATAAAAGTGTATTAAGTGTTTTATATGTGTTTTTTATATGTGCTTATTTCCAAGAGATTGCAGTTTTGGACTATTGCCTTTAGGTAAGTCTGTCAGTCTCCTATCAAGTCCAAAAAATTCCTAAATAAGCTTTAAGCTCTACTAGAACTAACCTATATATATATATATATATATATATATAGGAATTTTTTGGACTTGATAGGAGACTGACAGACTTACCTAAAGGCAATAGTCCAAAACTGCAATCTCTTGGAAATAAGCACATATAAAACACTTAATACACTTTTATTTGAAATATTTCGATCAACATGATCTTCTTCAGTCAAGAAAGATATATATACCCTGTATTTGTAAAGTATGATGAGAACTCCTATGTTCATAATTTAAGTACTTTATACAAAAAATACCAATTTTCTTTTATTTTTTAAATAAAAATTGTGTTAGTTTTGAAAAAAGGTAGGGTGTCAGTTGACATCTTAGCATAAAAACTTTGTGGTACATAAATGCCGATGATACTAAGTGGTGCCATACAATTTGTTTTACTCCAAAAAGTAATTTTAACACAAAATACTTTTTAGATGTTTTTTAACCCATTGGCATACTTGGACGGAACATTTCCGTCTTACTGTTGCGGCACCGTGACAGTCCTGGACGGAACTATTCTGTCCAGTGTAGCTCCTAGTAGTTTCGTGTGTTTTTGCTATATGACAGTATTTGCCAGGATGATTAATGTTGCTAGGTGAATCGGCAATATTTGTTCTATAAATATATTGTTTTTTAGAAGGTGTAAGCTTTTTTGAATTACGAATATAATAACTTAGATTTTTTGGACTAGGAGACTGACAGACTTACCTTGGTAAGAGTCCACTCCGTAGTCTTGAAATAGAAACACATAAAAGCACTTAAACAATGATATATTTCAACCACACAGTGGTCTTTGTCAATCGAAGAGAAAACACAAAAAGAAATATGAGAGAGTGAAATAAAGTAATTGTAATCACAGATTGTGTAGAGTAGAAATCAGATGTCACAGATGCACAGATTAAAGATATATATATATATATATATATATATATATATATATATGAGTGATTATAGTTTATATAAGTCTGTCAGGGGAAAAGAGATAAGGCTATTTGGGAAAAAAAAGGTTGAGGTTAGGGGATTCTCTGGACTTGGTATACCACTGGTATGATAGTTCCCACCTTCTCAGTTCTGAGGGATTGCAATCAGGGGGGAGTGATTTAATTATTTTTGTGGTATAGCAGTCATCAAAAGTTGTGATGTTGTGACTCGCAGCATGTTGAGCTGTTGGTCTATCCATATTCATAATTTTAACATCATGTCTGTGGCCATTCATTCTGATATTCAGACCATCCGTGGTCAGGCCTATGTACTGTGCTGAGCAAAGTTTACATTGTAGCTGGTATATGACATTTTTCGATGTACAATTATGATGACCCTGTATTTTGAAGACCATTTTTGTTGTTTGGCTGTTGAAACTATTTACTGAGGGGTGTATTGGACACGTCTTGCATCTAGGTCTATTACATGGGAAGGAGCCATGAGGAAGTTTGTGTGGTTTCTCTGCATCAGGGTCTGGTAGTTTAGGATGTACTAGGATGTTTTTCAAGTTGGGAGGTTGCTTGTACCAAATTTGCGGTGGATCGGTGAAAAGATTTTTGGTGTGGACGGAAGCTATATATATATATATATCTTTAATCTGTGCATCTGTGACATCTGATTTCTACTCTACACAATCTGTGATTACAATTATTTTATTTCATTCTCTCATATTTCTTTTTGTGTTTTCTCTTCGATTGACAAAGACCACTTTGTGGTTGAAATATATCATTGTTTAAGTGCTTTTATGTGTTTCTATTTCAAGACTACAGAGTGGACTCTTACCAAGGTAAGTCTGTCAGTCTCCTAGTCCAAAAAATCTAAATAATCTTTACCAACCAAAACTAACCTACGAATATAATAATTTAACATCGCATGAAGTTTTGAGGTTGCGTTAGGTGTAAACAATGTCACGTCGGGGTTTAACCTAAAGTGAAATAGATAGATTCAGTTATATCCATTTTTATTTTATCACTCGAGATAGTATTAATAATTGATAAGACTGTTAATGATCAAGTCAAAAGTGTATTTATTTAGTATACTGTTTCGGCAACTAATTTGTTCTCCTTATCAAGCCTGAAAGCAATTTAAGTCATAGTCAACACACATTTAACAAAATTAATTATATTAACAAAATTATAACAGTAGTTTTATGAGTAAGCATTTAAAGTATTAAGTCCTGAAAGATTCAAGATAATATAGTGATAAACAAAACCGTTATAGTCATTTTTATAAGTCTTTAAAAGTGTAAAATTAATAGGAATTCTCAGGTTACACCAGGCTCTGAAAAATTGGAATGCCAATGGGTTAGTAAATGTCTAAAGAAAAAACTTGCCGACATAAAATATATTTCAGCATTTTCCATTGCATGATGGTTAGTCAGCAGTGAATATTTTCAAAAAGGAATCTTGAAGGAATAATTTATTTGAAAAATAAGCTACTTCACTTGTCTGTAATATTTTAAGAATAGAGTTTACACTATTACATAACTGTTGTCAAATATTAGATGCTTAATTACATGTACTCCTAAATAACGTTGACATAATAGAACCTATATTTCTTACCTGGATCTTGCAACTCAAGCGCTTCCTTAGCCTTTGCTACATTGTCTCGTTCTTCTTTCAAGCGAGCAAATTTACTTTCAAAAAGTTGCAATTGTTGTAATGCTTCATCTGGACGAATTTTCCCCTCAACAGGTTTACTCTTTTCCCAATCCCCAAGGAAATCATTTGTCCGACTTTCAACTGCTTTATCTTCAGCTACAATTTTCTGTTGAAGGCTTTGAACCTACACAAACATAAATATTTGATTAAAGACCTATTATTAAATAAATATTTATATACATAAATGTAGAAATAAATGTACATACATAGGCACAGTACATAGGTCTTACCACAGATGGTCTGAGCATCAGAATAAAGGGCCCCAGACATGACGTTGGAACCATGAACACAGACAGGCCAATCACTCAACACGCTGCTAGTCACAACATCATTCATATCTTTCAATACCACCCAAATAATTAAGGCCTTCCCCCCCTGATTACAACCCTTCTGAATTGAGAAGATGGGAGTTATCATACCAATGATACACCAAATCTAGACAGCATCCTAACCTCAACATCAGATAAAACTCCTTTTACCTTCCCATTAACTTCTACCATTTTTAACATTTCCATTTACCTTCCTTCTGACAGACTAATAATATCTAGTTTCAAATAATCAATATTTATACAAATCACATATAGCACTATATCATAAACTATAAATCTGTGAATCTGATATTCATTTGTGGTGCACTTCAACTGACAACTTTTACTTTATTTTATTTCATTCTCTCATATTTCATTTTGTGTTTTCTCTTTGATTGACAAAGACCACTGTGTGGTTGAAATATTTCATTGGTTTAGTGCTTTTATGTGTTTCTATTTCAAGACTACAGAGTGGACTATTACCAAGGTAAGTCTGTCAGTCTAATAGTCCAAAAAATCTAAATAATCTTTACCATCAGCACAGTACATAGGCCTGACCACGGATGGTCTGAATATCAGAATGAATGGCCAGACATGATGTTAAAATTATGAATATGGATAGGTCAACAAATCAACATGCTGCGAGTCACATCACAACTTTTGACGACTGCTATACCACACAAATAATTAAAGCACTCCCCCCTTGATTGCAATCCCTCAGAACTGAGAAGATGGGAACTATCATACCAGTGGTATACCAAGTCCAGAGAATCCCCTAACCTCAATATCAGATAAATCCATTCACTTTTTTCCCTAATAGCCTCATCAGACGTACCCAATCTCTTTTCTCCTGACAGACTTATATAAACTATAATCATTCATATGCTCATGGAAACAATACATATATCTTTAATCTGTGCATCTGTGACATCTGATTTCTACACAATCTGTGATTACAACTTTTACTTTATTCTCTCATATTTCATTTTGTGTTTTCTCTTTGATTGACAAAGACCACTGTATAGTTGAAATATTTCATTGGTTAAGTGCTTTTATGTGTTTCTATTTCAAGACTACAGAGTGGATTATTACCAAGGTAAGTCTGTCAGTCTCCTAGTCCAAAAAATCTATATATATATATATATATATATATATATATATATATATATATATATATATATATATATATATATGAATTTTTAGACTAGATAGGAGACTGACAGACTTACCTAGTGGCAATAGTCCAAAACTAAAATCTCTTGGAAATAAATAAACAGACACATATAAAAACATATTACACTATTGCAATATTTCCATCACTCAATGATCTTTATCAATCAAAAAAAGAAAAAGACTTAAACGTTCAAAAAAAGAGGATCAAATGTTTTGATTCATAAAGATTATTGTGTGATGGAAATATTTCAATTGCGTGTCTTTTTATTTATTTTTTTTTTTAAATTGCAGTTTTGGACTATTGCTACTAGGTAAGTCTGTCAAGTCTCCTATCTAAATTCCTAAATAAGCTTTGAGTTCTACTAGAACTAAACACACACACACACACACGCACAAGCACACACTAGCAAAAAAGTCACACACACACACACACTAGCAAAAAAGTCACATACACCACAATCAAAACATTTTAAATACTTAAAAAGACAATTATATATTGGTTATTAAATTATCTGAAGAAGTTTATTAGGATGCCTAAAAATACAACTCAAAGAGGGATAATTTGTTCTTAAACATCCAAAATAAAAGTAGTAAAAGAAAAAATAGGAATGGCTCCCAAGATATCTCTTTCGGGCTAGCTTGGTATGATTCAGAAAAGATATTTACTTCCATTAAGATATTTGTATTCCATTAATTTTTTCTTAAAAACCATTAAAATAGCTAGGTGCAAGTATTACAAGAGAAACGAGTTATTATGCTCAACATAAATTTCTTGTGAATACTGTTTCATAATGTTTAAGAAAACTCTGATAAAGTAACACAATAACTGAAATTATTCTTTTTTGTTTTATATTTTAAATATAGTATTTCATCAATATTGTGATCTGTCAATTACATACTATAATTTTTCACTAACTTTCATAGTTGAAATACTTAAAAATAAGTGTTAGCAGGTATTACTATATTAAAAAAATCTTACTTGGGTTTGAATTGATGAATCTTTCCTTTTAATTATTTCATTGAAGGCATCCCACTCTCCTTCAATATTGTCAACATGAAGCCAAGAATTGGGGAACTGGAACCTCTGTCTTTCAAGGATCCGTTGACCTCCTCTATAAACTTCAACCTATATAGTGAAAACCATATCACCATCATTTCTTGGTTATTTTAAAGAAAATCATTTCCTTGTTCATTAAATAAAAATAGGAGATTCACTTTCAAGTAACAGTAATATAGTTAACTACTATATTATAATAATAAATTAATATAAATCAAATTAAAAAATTATTTGCTTATTAGTCCTTACTGAAAACTAGATAATACAATAGAGTATTGAATTTCAAAATTTATTGCTCACCTAGTTAAAAAGATTTAGGAAAAAGAGAAATGAAGATCTACAAATTTAAAACTTTCCAGAACTATATAACCTCACAATAATATTTATATTGGTATATTTATAAAAGTTGAGTTAGTACAATAAGTGGTAACACAACAAAAAAATGCATAATACAAAGGAAAATTATTGAGTTATTTTAAAAATATTATTAACTTCACAATTTTTTTAAAAGTTTCTGTATCAAAACTGCTTGGAATATCTAAATCAAAAAATTGTTGTCTAATAATTACAATTTACTGGCTCATAAAACAATATAAAGAATTCAATTGTTATTTTCATCACAAATTCCCCATTCTAAAATCAGAAACCAAAAAACGTTCATACTTTAATTAAAATATGTAATGATGTTTAAATCTACATTAGTTTAAATTAATTTCTATATAACGTTCTTACTTGTTTTTCCCAAGCTTTAATGTTGCGTTTTAAGGATTGAACGTAAGTAATAAAACACACTGCATCTGATGTGCTGGCTGCATCAATTGACTGTTGTTCTAATTCATTTCGGCACTAAATTGTAAAAAATAAGAGTAAATTATCAAAAATAGAAACAAATTTTAAACATGTGAAGATATTAAACTTAAATATTATCATGATTTTTCTTTTCTTAAGGTAACACTTAAGAATTTTAGTACATTTTACAAACAAAAATAGATTGTTTTTTATGTTATTATTTTATATTTCAAAGTATAACATTTTTATTATAATGATTTAATAGATATCTAAAACTAACATTTTCAAGTTTATCATAAACCAGAAAAATTAAGTTTGTTCCTGTTTTAAGAAATTATAATAATGTCATAATGTCAAAAATATATCATTTGTAGCTCAAAACATTAATCACATAGTACACTGTACAAATCCAAGGAAACAATTATAGAATTTGATGAGAAAATCAAGACAAGCCTTAAACCTGAACATGAATAGGCTTTTGTTCTAAGAGAAGAAGCTATTTCTTCTCCAAGCTTTCCGAAAACCTCATAATAGTTACTAATATATAGAATATATATGGTAAGAAAGAACAGGCTTCAATTATTAAGGCAAAGACATCACAGCAATTGGATTCCTTTGTAAGGAAAAGTTAGTGTATAGTTACATACCTAGATTCTCAGATAAAACAATATCAAATTTACATCAATGGGCTCTTCAAGGAATAGAGTATATCAACATGAAATTGGTGCTGCAAACAATGTATCATATCAAACTAGATAAAATAACGTTTAACAATCTTATAGGCAATTTACGTGCATTGAATCCTTCCGGCTTATAAAAAGGCTAAAAATCTTATTGTTTTTGTGAATCAAAAGCACCTCTCCAGAGTATACTGGATGTATATTAAGTTCTGAGTAATAACATCTTTTATCACCTGAATTAATCTCAAGATCATTCATTGACATCAATAAAGTTCAACAAGTTGGTAAACTTTTCAAACTTCAATATTTGCCAGTGTTGTTAACATAGAAATAAAAAAATCCAGATAAACTAGCCAAGGAAGCATGATATTCTAATATCAACAACTCCAACCACGTTACCATTTCAAAAATAAATCTAATAGTCAAATTCAGATTAATAAAATAGAAGCACGTTGTGTACTATGTAGTGGGAAAGGGTTTTGGATTCAAAGTGTGTATGGTCATTTAAAATGATTGCAGTTTTAGAGTTGTACATCTTGCGGGTTTTCTTATAAATTACACTTTTGGTATTATTTGGCAAGCAAATCACTACTTACTGATATTTTTCAGCAGTCGCGTTACATTGAACAAGCACTTCAAGCATTCACATCGTAGAAAAATCCACTGACCTAGCAAAACACGTCTACTGAAAAATATCAGTAAGTCTTGACCGGGACTTAAGTCATTGAACAATGCACTGACCTAGTGCAAAACACGTATGCAGAAAAATATCAGTAAGTAGTGGTTTTTTTGTGATATCAAAAGTGTAATTTAAAATGTTTGTTCTGGGAAATGATGTTTGTATACTTCAAATTTGTCTAAAGTGGTTAGTTTCTTACTATAATTTAGTTCATGAAGCATGTTTAAATTAGTCTTGTTGTTTGTGTCTTGAGGTTGTATGTGTTTTTCAATTCCTTCTATTATTTTAATGTATTTGTTATTTTGTATTTGATGTGATAATTAAATTTTCTGAAAGTAGAAGCAATTTTACGTGTGTGTGTTTGTTGTAGTAAATGATACAGATGTATTTCTTGTTTGATTTGTGGATCAAAAGTGTAGCTATTTGGGGAGTTTATGTTTAATGTTGCTCATTATGTTGTGAATGAGTGTGTTTGTAGCAGTTTTGTTGGGAAATGAATTTTATTGTTTTAAGTTCTTGATCTTAGTATTTTAGTAACATGGGTACTTCAGTCAGGTGATATAACATGCTATTAAATATGGTCTAATTGAATTGTGTTGGGTGATTAGATGGTTTTTTTATGCTGTTAGTAATTTGTTTCTTGTTTATTTTAAAGTTGAGTTTGTAGCTAGTTTAGTGTAAGGTCTAGAAAGTTAATTTTGTGGTTGTCTTCTATTACAAAGGTAGATGTTAGGCTTTTGATTGTGATAGAGGAAGACGAATACAATCATAGTTATATGATAAGAAAACTGCAGGAGGAGTATGAGGCAGCAGGCTTAACAATGAACATTCGAAAATGTGAAGATTTAATAGTAGGCATAGACGAGATTTCCAACCTTAGCTTAGAAAACCGCATAATCAGGGGGGTACAAACTTGCAAATATCTAGAGCGATCTTTAGCAAGAAAGGCGATAGTGAGAATAAACAAAGGAAGAGCAGTGATACGAACCTAAAACTCTCTTCTCCGGCAAAAGACAATCTAGAAAGAAACATTTAAAAAAGTATTGTTCAGAGCGTTACACTCTACGGCTCAGAGGTATGGGATGTTACCAAAACAAATACTTAAGTTAACAACGACGGAAATGAACTACTTACGATGAAGCTGCAGTAAATTCAGAGTTGAAAGGGTCAGAAATGAACAAATTAGTAATGAAATGGAAATGGATAAAAGTATAAGGGGAAAGATAGAAAGAAAGCAATTAGAATCGTTTGGACATGTAAAGAGGATGGCATAAAACAGGTGGTCTCAAAAGGTACTAGAGAGGATTCCCCCTTAAAAAAAGAGAATATGGCCATGAAGAAGTTGGAGTGATGGCATCGACAAAGCAATGACTCCAAGAAACCTAGAAGAAGCATTACATATGACAGACAAAATTGGAATTTGGGGAAGGGAGACAGAAACAGCTGTATTAGAACCATTATACTTATATAAAGTTCATTAAAAAAACTCGAGTGTCTAAATAAATATGAATCACGACTTCCAGGGGATTGGGTCCTACTGGTCTTTATAGTTTAAAAATATCTGATTACCAGAAACCTATTTGTCTCTATTTTATTAAAAGTATTTTTAAACTTCAATCTTATATACTCATGAAGAATTATATTAATACACAACAGAAGGTACTAGAACAATAGCCTCAACGTGATTATTTTAGTTAAATTTAGTAGGAATGATATTTTGCCTTCTCAAAAAGTAAAATGTATAAGTGCACTTTGCTTTCTGAAAATGTATCAAGGTCTACATTTTTTACAGTAAAACAGGCCTCATAAGAATAAAAAACCGTTGTGGAAACATCGTCTTTGTAATAAACAAGTTTACTTGACTCCTTTATTAACTGTTTAATTGTCCTTACTGTTTACAAGAAGTCTTTAAAAATGTTTGTTAAAAGTCGAAGATGAGATGGATAATTCTACATAATGACAACATGAAACCTCACACAATTTTGACAGGCTAAAACATTGAATTAATGGGTTCATCTGCTATATACAGGCTTTACTTAGCACTTAATGACTTTTTTGTTCCTGAACAACAAAAAAGAACTTATGATTTTCAATACTTAAAGAAGCTGTTGTTGCATCAAAATTCAAGTTTCAGACTATCTCAGTTGGAATTGAAAAATTGTTTTGAAAATTTATTTAAATTTGCTCACATACAAAAGTGTATTAATCTTTATGGAGAATATTTTTGAAACAATAAAATCAATTTCGTTCATGAATATTCGCCTCTTTATTCAGAGGCCAGAAATATAAACAACCCAAGTATAAATTGAAATATATATTTAAAAAAATTGAAAATTGTAACATATTTAAACATTATTAAATTAGATTGTCAGTCTAAAGTTTTAATTTGTTTTTTAATATTTTTCTGTAAGAATTAGTCAGCTCCAGTCATTCCTTTAAGGCAATCTAAAGATATTTGAGCTACTTTTACCAAAAACAATCAGTCTGCATTCCTGCACACGAAATTCAAAAGTTTATATTTTAAATTAGATGGTTATTCAAAATTAGTGTTAAAAAAACATCAATACTATATCTAGACAAAACTTAAAACATTATTTCAAGTGCATTCATTTTATATTAATCAACGAATTCTCAAAACTGCTATAGTTGTAAAAAGGTTGACATAGTTTTTTTATCGTTTAGAATTAAAAATTGAAGCCTGAAAATTTTCATTTTTTAAAAAAAATTAAAACAAGTAAAAAAACTGCAAAAGTATGGGATTATTAAAACTCAGATATTTCTAATTTTGCCTATCCTGTTTAGTTATACTTGAATAAATTTTATTAATCACCTTTGATACTTGCGTATGGAATGCTGCCATTTCACTTCCTAGAAGAGCTCCAAATTTGGCTAAAATTTCCTTGTGCCAAGAATCATACTTCAACATAACTTTGCTCTGTACCTTAGCATAGTCAATCACCAAAGGCCCAAATTCTCTTCTTGTATCAGGTGTGTCAAACGTCATTCGAGATTTCCTGATACACAAATATTGCCATAAGGAAAGGTGTATAATTAAATAATGCTAAATCTCCAAGATGTTAATAATAGGTGAAAATTATAACCTCAAAATATAACTAGTAAATAAAAACTGACAACGTAAGTTTCATTACCAAATTCCCTGTGAGTTTTTAAAATGAATAGAATGCCAGTGTATTAATAAAATTAAACACACATTCATAATCAATGCTGACTTTTACTGACTGTCAATTGCAATAGAGATCATGCAAAAAATATTTGAAAAGAAGTGAATGCTAGAAGAAATAACTATATGAATCACAAGGACATAGTGATTACAATATTAAGAAGAGTATCAATTTGCTGAGGTAGATAATGTAGTCAGTATTATATATCGATTGCCAAATTTAAAAGAGCAATCCTATATCAAACAGGATGGCCAGGAATAAATTTATTTTGTCAATGAATTTAAACGCATCTAGTTCTTCCAGAGGAAAAATTTCAGAATCACAGAAGGGAGAACAGGTATTCGGACTGATTATATAAAAAGTGAGGTAAAATAATAAGGTAGCAAATGTTTTAATAATTGAAATAATAAATCAGAAAACAAAATTAGTAGCACATTCTGTTTAACACCTCAGGAAAAAAAAATAACTTGTCTGGCTTAATGCAGCTGGGTCCAACTGAACCTTGTTTTCAAAGTAGAAAATAAACGTTGTAGCTAACTATTCCTCAAATACATCTCCAAAAAATTGTACAATGAACTCTGCAGGTTAGGAAATATTTCATAATCTTTAAAACAACAATGGGAAAAACAAACAATTACCCTTAAACCTTCAAGTCCAGAAGACCTTCCAGCCACTTCCACTGTCTTACCTGTGGAAGCTGACATAGAGGATTGTAACTTCATGCTAACAAGGAAAACAGAGAACAAGGGGGTTTTTGGTTACTATTATTTAGTTATAAAAGACATTGCACCAGTTATACGTTCTTTCACTTTGGTAATAAAACTTCTGAATGTTTTCATAAAGAGAAGTCCACAGAGGAGGTAATGGTTAACTTTAATTTTAAGTTTGATACAACTGTATGCATGACAGTATTAGTTCAATGTATACAAGTAGGAATAAAGAGTAAACTACTGAAAAGGCTCATTTCATTTTAATGTCTTTATTTCTGGTTGCTGTCAATGGGGTTTAGTAATCATTGAGACTCCTTGTGTAATGTCCCACGACCTGTGGGACTGATAGAGATGTGTATTAGGAAGGCATATTAAGCAAAAATGTAATGATTTAGGAAGGATTTCCCTAAGGATTATTTTTGAGCCATTTGCAGACGATTTTTTATAAAATGCAAAGGCTGCACTCTTGGAAGCAGAAAACAGAAGTAAGCAGGAAGCATTAAACAGAAATACTTAATAATGGTGCATGAAATGTTCTGTTGAATTGTCAATGGAAAAACCAGAATGATTGTTTTGTTCAGCAAGCATAACTAATTATCAAAATTAAAGACAGGACATATAATAAAAAATATTCTAAGTAATTGGAGTCTAGGATAGGAAACTGAGATGAGAAAAGAGATCATCAAACAGTTTTCTAGGAGTATAATACATTCACAACAGTTGCAGGAAGAAAATGAGAGCTGACACAAGCAGAGTATAGATATTGTATGTCACCTACATTGAACCTAAAATGACGTATTGCTTCAACGTCTTTCTCTGCATTTGCCATATTGACACAGATAAAGAAACTAGAAACACTACCATTAGCTG
Organism: Prosapia bicincta; assembly: GCA_036971475.1. Classification (NCBI taxonomy): domain Eukaryota; kingdom Metazoa; phylum Arthropoda; class Insecta; order Hemiptera; family Cercopidae; genus Prosapia; species Prosapia bicincta. The sequence continues at coordinate 302,913,926 of JBAIZL010000002.1, read as the reverse complement.
CATTAGGAATATGTTTTAGACATGTGAAGACAATAGTTTTGGCTGCAATAGAAGTTTAACTAAATGTGCATCTACTGGAGTTGACATAAAATGCTGCACAACTGGTGCTAATGTATAAAAATAAATTAGGCATTTCTGAAATTGAAGATTAACCCCTCCGTTTTATAGCAAAAAAAAAAAAATATAACTAATGATCAATATATGACGATCATTTTGAAAATTTGGCTTTGAAGTAAAAAATATTACAGTTATATGATCAAGAATCAATGGCTAAAGCTGAACTCATGAAATCCAATCTGATTAAAAGGTACAGAAGTAAAGTAATGCAAATGTAGTACACTGAAAATTAAGATTTTGTATTAACATTTCTAAGGAGAAATTTAAAACAATGTATGAATAAAAACAATTCTAACAATAATGTAACTAAACCTACAAGAAACTACTATGTAAGTGGTTAGTCCTGCCATTGGATGGACAACTGTTACTATTTAAATAAGAATGATAAGAATACAGTACGAGTCAACAGAAGGCCCTGGATTTATGTAAGTTGAGCATTAGCTGTTAAATTAAACTCAGAAAAGGTTGATACACAGTTTAATGATTTTAAACCCAAAGATTATATGATCACCCTGACAAAACTGATTTATAGATTTCATATTCATCCATTTTGCTCATCAATAATATCACATAGCACATAAAAAAAAACGTATGTTGAAAACTGTTGTGAAGGAAAAAATGCTAACCAAACATAAAACAGGTAGCATATACTTGTGTTAGAAATATGTAGAAAATTAAAGGCAGGATGCTGTAGCTAGAAATTTGTGTATGATTGGTTTGTATGCTTTTGCACTAGGAAGGAATCAGAGGAAGATCAATTGCATTCTGGGTAGTCATTTGTAAGAAGGATACCTTAAAATATTAAGAGTGTGTCACTAGCAAATTATCAGTGAATGACTCTCCACTTAATATCTGAAGAAGTATATATTAGCAAACACACAGTGAAAGCCATTCCACAATAATTTTTTCTTGAGATTAAGATGTTCACTATTTATGGCATACATCCTACCAGATGATCAAGAGCTGTCATTTTGAAACCAATGACTTGTGGTTGTGTGATCAGGATAACCTTTCTAGGTTCCTTTCTCACAAGAAACAAGTCTTGGTGATATCAGTACAATACCCAAACAAATAGACAATCAACAGAATGGTGCCAATAGCTTTTTGTCTGAGAATGATGTGGGATTTTGAGCACCTATCCTAGTCTCCAGATCTTTCTCCTACTGTTTATTATGTTACTGTACAATGTATATTATGATTTTAATGGACCCTCCAGTAATTCTGTTTTCAGTAATTCAGCAGTATCCCAACAACATGTTGGATTAGTGAGAGTTTACTGTACTTGATTCGTTTTAGCTCAGTGTACAAGGAGTTAAAAAGTTTTTGGTAACTAATATGTCGAATTTGAAATCTTTAAATACAGTTTTTATGGCCATTTTTACAATAAATAGAAATGACACAAAAGGTTACTTTCTTAACTAGAATAGTTTTACAAAACTATGAAGTCTAATTAAAGATATTGCATTAAAATATTTTTGCAAAAAAGATGTTATTAAATTACAGTGTCTTATAAAAAACTGACCAAGTAAACAATTATCTGCTAAACTTACTTGACATCATTAAGACACTGCATCCATTTGTCTATACTTTCCCCAAGTCTACCATACAGAGTGTCTGCTTGCAGGTCCCACAAAGCTTGATAACGCAGCCACTCATCAGCGTAATTTCTAACCTAAAACCAGAGATAGAATCATATTTTAATACTTGAACAGGGTTTAAAGCCTATAAATGACTTCATTATGATTGTACAAGAGGCAAAAACATTTTTTCCTTTGAGCTATTGATAGTTATTTCTCAGTTATACTGTAAAAAATTCTGCAAAGTTTTCACACTAATATTTTTATTAACTCTGACTGATTTTTAAAAAAGTCAATAATTTTAGAAAGATTATTTTGTACTTACATCTTTCATTTTATTTTCAATGGCATGATACGCTGCTTGGACTACAGCCCCTCCCTGAGGTAATTTAGTCAAAAGGTTGCGATATGTCTGTGAAGTAGGCCTATCTAAACCAACCTGTGAACAAAAAATATTTTTAAATGTATAATATTTTTAATAGTTTATAGGAAGTTATTTGTCATCTATTTTCATTTTATATTCTACCAATCTTTTTAAAATCTCAAGTTATTACCTGAAAAACTACACTGTTACTGATTTCTTCTATACGCAAATTTATAAGTAACAATTTTATAAAAATTAACTTGCAATTACAAAAACTAAACAAAAAGAGTACCTGGTATCTGGAGCTTTGAAGTCGTGTTTGAGAAGTAACAATAGCTTCCCATTGGTTGAGATGATTTAATATTTTTGTCCTGGCTTCCTCAATGCTTGGATACAGATACATAATCTGATTGGTAATTCTCACTTCATGTAACAATATTTGGATCTGCACATTTGATTAAACCATGTGATAAAAATATTCAAATATATGTCTATATTTAAAACATAACTACCCAATAGTTTAAACAGGTAAACAAAATCTTACAAATAACCCAGAATCATATTCCCAATTAAAGTAATGTTTTAACAAAATGTGTATTTTATAACAACAAATTAGTTTTCAAACAACTAGATGTATTTTTGTACATGCAGATAAAAATTGGCTATAAAATCAATGATAAAACGAAACAGTAAATTACAAAAAAATATATATTATTTTGTTATCTAGAGCTCTGAAGTCGAGTTTGAAAAATAATAAGTTCCATTGGTTGATTTAATATTTTTGTTCTGGTTTCTTCAATGATTGGATAGAGATATATAATCTGATTGGCAACTCTCACTTCATGTAGCAATATTTGGAGCTCTATATTTCATTAATCAAGTAGTAAAAATATTCAAATACATGCTTATATTCAAAAATATAAGTAATCAATAATTTAAACAGGGAACAAACTTTCAAATAACCCAGGACTAGATTTCCAGTTAAAATCACATTTATAAAAATGTCTATTTTACAACTACAGTTTAATTTTCAACACGGATAAAATTGGGTTTAATCCATTATGAACTACTATGTTACAAAAGTATATTATTTTATTGTTATCAAAAATAGATAAAAATATTTTTTTTAATAATTTTAAATATTTCAGTAATAAAAATTAGTTTATGAACATTTTTAGTTTATTACTGAATATTTTTAAACATGTTTGCACTTGTTTCCGAATGTTTCAACATTCATTGCACAGGGTAGTATGTGCTACCCAGGGTACATGTTATATGGATAAACATCTTACTGTAGTAAGAAAAAAATACCTGTGGGTCTCCACCAGGCCGATGAGTTGGCCGTGCAGGTGCATCCGTATCCATACTAAGATCAATCTCTTTCTTCTTTCCTTCAAGGGCATCAGTCCATGCTTGTATTCCTGCTTGTAATCGTGCAGCTAGATTCTTCTCAACCTATAAGAAAAGAAAATGTTAAAATAGTAAATATTTTAATTTCCTATTTCATTTACTAAGTCAATATTTTTTAACAAAAATATTAAACTTTCAATGTAAAATTTTTATCTTCCACACTTTTAAGAAAATTATCTTCAAACTTAGTTTTAATTCCATTTTGTTCCTATTTTTAAATTTTATTTTGCAAAAATATTTTTAGAATTATATTACTTACATCCATATCTATTAAAATTAATCAAAATTATACTTATCCATCTTTCTTACTAACCTCCTGATCTAGACGATTAACCCAAATATGTAAGTTGGAATACTGCCTTAGAGACAAATCATCAACAGCATGTTGTATTTTGCTCAAGATGTCTGCCAAAGTATTTGCAGAATAAGGGCATGTTTCCAGAGATCGGACATCAACATCTAGCTGTTCTTCTACAACAAGAAGATCTTCCACTTTTTCTTGGAAACTGAACACTACTTCTGCAAGACGCTGGACATATTGGTCAAGCTTATAACTTTCCCAAACCAACTGTACACCCTGTAAAATCAAAATAGCTTTGATATCTGGTTTTATTCATTACACAATTTCTAAAACTAAATATTTACAACTGGGAAAATACTTTACTTTTCTTTGTACATAATCATAGCATACAATACCAAAATGGCACATTTAACCCATGAATCCAAATTCTAAAAGGCTGTTTTTTTTTTATTATTCATTGTATATTTCAACATGTTGTAGATGCATTGTGGAAATGCCTTGTTATCCCATTATCAGGCATGCTTTGGAGGGAGAAGCAAAGGCAGCTTAGGTTTTAAAATTCAATTGAACACCGAGGTATCAATTAGGTTGCAATAATGTTCATATTTTTATTTTATTGTTACTGTAATTTTCTTTTGTTTCTAACAATTATTCCAATTTTATCTTTACTTCTTTAATTAATTTAGTATTTAGTTTGCAAACTTTTAAAATTTGAAATTTTAATTTAAGGTTTTAATTTTTAGTATTATTCTTTTTCTTTAATATATTTATTTTGTTTACATTAATTTTATAAATCGGTTATATAGAAATATAGATTTATCTTTTACTTATATATTATACTTATTATATGCATTATTGTATATTTATTATTATACATATTTAGTCTTATTTTCAATAAGAATTTATATTCATTTTTTTTCAATCAACAATACTCATATTTAGTTTACTTATCATTAAATTGTTTTTTACCAGTGTCCTATTTAAATCCTAATTTTTTGCTGTTACAATTTTACAGGTAGAAAAACTATTAAGAGTATAAATTTATAACACTTGATTTTTTTACATTAAATTAAATTTTAAACAATTATTTTTACCTAAAAAGTCACAATTTGTATTCTTTGATCCCAAATCAGACTGACATCTCTAGCTATCATTAACTCACAAAATAATTGCTTTAAAGTGTATATATAAATGATTTTGTTTCATTATTTTCAACTATTGCTTCATCCTAAATATTTGTCTAAAGGTGACTACAGAAATGTGTTATGAAAGTAAAAGTACATACTGTTATGTAAAAGATTACAAAGAATAAAATTTAACATTTCTCTTGCTTGCTTTACTATTTTAAGCTTCAGCACTTCATTATCATTTTAATCGAATACGTATTATCATTTGTATATGAAAGTCTTTTTTCCTTAAATGTTAAATGAAACAAAATAAATATTTCAGTTTATATTCTTTTTGAAAATAACAATAACAATAAAGAAATGTTTTTATAAATTATGATCATATTTAAGTTTTTGAAAAATACAATCCAGAACTGAAATTAAAAGATTTTATATTCTTTTAATGAGAAGAAGTCAAAATTACCTCAGCAATAAGACTCTGCACTTCCTTTCTAATTCCTGCAACCAATGGGATGATACTCGCTTTATCATCCATCTAAAAAACACAATATATTGATAATTTCAGAAGATACATATATAATTTTATTATCTGTAATTAAAAGTAATAAACTTAATATGTTAATTCTTAAAAAAAGATACATACACAACTTACAAGAATTAACACAGTAATTTTTTATATTAAAATACTGTAGGCCTATATATGTTTTCTCAAGTACCTTAATTTATATACTAGTAATATTTAGAAAAATATTATTTATAATAGGATATCGATTTAAATTTACAAAATAAAATGAATTGATTTTTATACACGTTATTGGTTTAAAATTTTAAAATAACTGGAAACTAAATGATTTTAATTAAATTAATAAATTATCAAACCTGTAATTTTAGAGGAGCTGTGATAAAATTAATAAGGGATGTGCAGAAAGTAGAGTTACATTTTGGAACAAAAAATCACAAAGAGGAAGAAACAATTTATTATAATAAAATCTGTATGTGTAGAATCTTGTAGTTTCTAATATTATTAAAGAATTTTCTGACATCGGATTTAAACATAAGGATTTAACTGTACCATTTGTCTCCAGATGTTCTTGATAACAAAACAAGACAACATACAATGTTACCTTTGTTTTACCATAAGAGAACCTTTGTTTAGAACTTTAAAAAAAAAAATTCAACCTTTTCTTGTATAAGTATATCCAAGTGATAATAGACATTCTGAACACAATAAAAATAATTGATCAAATGACATATTGTTACATAAAATGTTTATTGCTAGGATAACATTTCCTTTTATATTGCTATCTTAATTCCTCCATGTTTATGCTTCCTTTCCAAACTTCATCCTACTATTCAAACACTCCCCGTAGCACTTTCTACTCAAGCTTTAACTCATTCAAGATGTTTTAAATTATTATTTGAAAGGCACATTCTACAAAATCATCTGAAAAATTTAGTCAGTTACCTTCACAGTGCAGCAACTTACAGTTTTACTTCTCTTAGGATTCTGTTGCCTGAGGATGTTTATTTTGGATCAATACCTCTCCCAGTTTATTAAAGAACCATAATCAAAAAAGTCAAATGTAAAAATTTTCTTCCTAACTTGAAAAAATAAACTGATACTAATATCATTCAAGCTGACAATATTTGTAAACATTTCTGTGATTTTTTGGCGAAGTTGAGTTTTCTACGCCACAGTCTGTTGTTTGATATCATAACTGAACTGACTTGCCAAAGTCTCATTCCCAATTATAACACGATTGAGCACTGCCATCTCAAGACTGTGATAATTAGCAATCATCTAGCAAAAACATTTAGAAATTTGGATTTTTTTTTTTTTTGGTAAAGTTTTAAGCAAGAAACTTTGTGAAATTTGAAGGATTATAATGAGAGCTCTATACTGAGCCTGAGGTCAATCTGATATTCAGGTAGTAGCTCTAGACCTACCTCCTACCATGTTAAGTCAAAACTTGAGTTACTTTCTAGACAGCTCTACTTCAAATCTCTAAAATGATGGCAATCTTGAAATTTAGTTTTCAGTTTTGGAGAGTTTTTGATTTACAAATAGAAACAAAATTATCATGTAAAAGACTAACTGTGATACTGTTAATTCTTTAAAAATTATATTACTTTTTAACATGCAGTACTATGGATAATTTTATGCAGCTAGTTCTACTAAACAACTTTATTTCAGTAAATTAAACATTTTTATTTACAATACTTACACCTAAATATTTAATTCAAAAATACTTGATCAGATTTTAGAATTATTAAAATTTAAACAATGCAATATTTTAATGATTGCAAAAGTAAACCCTGTCTAACATTGCCCAAACTATGTATCGAAAACAAACTTTTCAAAAATAAACGAAACCCCGGAATAGTCAAACTTGAAATGTCAGCTGCTTGGGCAAATTTAAACTTCTTGTAATAACAATAATTGTTTGCATACAGAAACAACATGTTTGGCAATACCGGCCAAATCATAAGGTTGTCTTTAAGAGCCTAAAAAAGAATGCTGTTTTTACCAGGAAAATATTGAAACATAATATATACAATTAATATTGAGGGCCAGCACTTAAGAAAACATTTCAATTGAACAGGACCAAAAATAAAAATAAAGCTCAGTTCATTGTAGGTAGAATCAACTATTTAAACTAACATAAATAACAGAAAAAGTTATAAAATTTTATTTTTCAATCTTAAATTAAATCAATTATTAAAAATATTTAGGATTTGAAAATACGAAAAATGTAGGAGTGCCAAGGGGATTACAATTTGAACTCAAACTGGTCCATGAGGTGAATGATATAAAAAGAAAATTTTGTTTCACTTTTAAAATTTACCAGTATGGAAAACTAAGTGAAAAGCAATGAAAATAAGGTTGGTGTATTGGGAAATGACGGGTATTTTCAATCCAGATATCTATGATATAAAAAAGGAGAAAAAACGACTTGTTGGATAGAATTTATATATTAAATACATGAATGCTATCTGATAAAAAATTAAAAATATCTTATCTGGACGATTAGTTTACTATTCTGAAGAATAAATAGTCTCTGCTTGGAGAATGCATATGTCCAGAGAGTATGTATATCACTGGCTATATATAACAAATACACTTCCAAAATAGTACTACAAGACTCCACCATTAGAACTAACGTGAATATGTATATGACATGTATACTTATACGATACATACACATATATGAGTATCACATATATTGAACCCAGAGGCCAGACTTATCATATGTGTGATGCAGTTACTACTATATTTAGAATTCTGTCATATCTACTCAGTTTATTTCATTGACATTTTCAGCCTTTTACTTTGTTCTACATTTGAGGGTGATCTAGTGTCAGACAAGACAACCAAATTTGTTTAAATAGTTTTCACGCACTTCATTAAACTGTGTTGTTTCTTTGTAAGATTATCTCAAAAGTACTGAAACCTTTTAATTAACTGTTATATAATTGTGTTGATTGGATTTACTACTGTTGATTTTTGTGTTGACTTGGTAGAGCATGAACTCTACTAAGTCACTAAAGTATATAGCTAGTGTATGTATTATATTCCTTGAATGTATTCCTTTGCATATGGGAAAATAACAGGTAAAATTTATCCTAAAGTAAACCTGTTTTAGTCACTTCCAAAAGAAAATATTATTCAGAAATTTCACTAGAATTAGACTTAATATTATTGAGTATTTACTTATTATTATTCCTTTACTGTAATATATTATTATGACTTTACTGAAAGTTATTAGCGGCAGCAATCATAATGCCTAGTGAAATTTTGGGTAAACATCAGAATATTTTCTCCAGAAATGATCCTATGAATCAAATAATATGAAACACATTTTACCAGTCTTATATAACTGTATTATTAAAGCTGTAATATCTTACTATAGATCATTAAAAGATACACTTAAATTTAAAATTAATATGTAAAAGATAAAAGTGACATAAACAGCCCAACAAAGCGAAAAAAAAATGCACAAACATGAAGCAATAAAAAGGTTTATAAAATGCAGTTCATTAAATGCTTAACAAAAAATAACAATAATTGAAAACCTGATAAGCCAATATAAATCATGAATTAAATTAACTTTTTTTTATACATGAATTACAATGTAAAAGAATCAACGGCAAACAAATTTAAATGAAACAAGTTTATAACAATATTAATCAAAAATTATTTTTTTGCTGGTCTCTAGGCATTATATCTCAATTAGATCAACTGATGACTATGCAAAATATACATGTTGATATTAAAATTAATAGCACACACTGGAAGCAGTTTTTTTTCAAATCTAGTGAAAGCATTAAATGAAAAAGATATCTGAAAACTTGTAATTCATTTCCAGTTCACAGAATACCAATTATCAGGGTCTCTAAACCCATGTAACCCCTATTTATTAATTATTTGAGGAAATTGAAGATTTAACTGCATTTGCTAGTGCTGCTATATTCAGGGATAGTGGAGGCAATAACCCACAACAAAACCACATGGTCTTCAACTAATTCACACACAAAATGAGACAATCTACCACAATTTACCTTTAGTAAAATGGCATTGGGCAAAAATATTTTGACCCAACCTTACTTTTCTTAAGCATCAACCAAAGCTATAAAATTTGAGAGTATACAGAATTTAACACTTTCTTTGAAAAAAAATTTCTCTGGCCTCTCTATGCTGACCAGTAAATTGCATAGCAAATACTAGATTTTACAAATTTAGTGAAATTTCATAATTTATGAAAGATTCTCAGAACCCACGATCTACTTAATGGCATTTTATTTGTCCAGGAATATAAGACCAAATACATTTCAGCTTAATAAAAAGTCATGCACCCTAAAACTAAAAGACATTAGGACAGAAGGTAATTTCAATTAATGAAAATTCACCCATAATTAATTTTTTCCATCAGAAAAGCAATAATAAAATTGAACGGACTTTTAAAAAAACTGAATTTTTTCCAGATATGGCGTAGTGGCAAGGACACACATGACACTCTGGTAAAAAAAAAAAAATTGTAACACATTGTAAGAGCTCTATGTGGAATGTTATTCTATGTATGTGAAATACTAAATATAGGATCTTTAATCGTATATTTCTTCCAAAATTCTTATACTTGTATCTCGCTATTACAAAATATTAAACTTTGTAAAAATATTTTTCTACAGTGTCGATTTAGACTCTCTATAACACATTAATCCGTTGACTAAATCAAACCAGGGGTGTTTGCTGGAAGAAACATAGCTGTTATGCCGACAGCTGTTTCAAGGTTAGTTGGATGAGCTGGAGCATTATCTATCACCAATAGGGCCTTTTCTGGTAAATTTCTACTTTTCACTTGAAGGACAAAATATTCATGAAATCCTACATTGGAAATATTGTTGGTCATCCAGGCACTCTTTTGAGACAAATATTTTTGGGTAATAGGTCTACACTTACATTTTTAACTGTACATGGGTTCTTAGACTTGCCAAAGGCAGCCAGTGGTAATTTATGACTTCCACTTGCATTCACACACACTAAAACTGTAATTCGCTTTTTCTGTACTTTAAACCCAGGCATTGTAGAATGTCATACTTATCTACCAACATTTAAAGTTTTATAATTATTGTGTTTAGTAATTTCCCCTTTATATAACCACTGTTGGAAAAAATTATAAAATGAAGAAAGGAAACGAAAACTTAACAATTTGTATAAGCTACAGTGTAACATAATGCAGTTCAACGCTGTCTGCTACGTTGTGGTCAGTTGATTATTGGACACTTCTACTATATTTTATCACACTTATGAGATCTAGAACAAAGAATGTGTTGAAAGATTTTCTCAGTAATTGAATAACTCATGTTCTAGTATTGGCCTTTTGTGATAGCTGGCACCTAAACTACGTGCCAGTGTAGACATATATACAATGTTTGTTGATATTGTGACAAATATTGTGTTACTTATAGAAGGAGACATTTAAAGAATGACGAATTAGAGGGGTTTAGGATGTACTTGTAAAACAATAACCTACCAAACAAAAACAAATATATTTTATAAAATATCAATAAACTTTACGTGGTTAAAACTATTTGAACGGAGGTAGAGTGGAAAGTAGGGGACTGTAAGGTTTGCAAATATCTATAAGAGAAACATAGTAAAACAATGATTTATTTATACGGCTATCTCTCTTTGTTAATAGATTTTAAGCAAGAAAAGCACACTGATGTGACAACATTACAACAAATCTGTAAAGATTGTGCAATACATTCCTTTTTAATTAAAGTATTCCTTTGTAATAGTTAAAACAAAAATAGTTGATAATGTTCGTTATCTCATCAACTCATTCTTAATGCTGTCATCAAATCAATAAAGACAATTAGGATCTTGAATTAAATCAGAATATAATAGTGTTAACTATCAAGGTAAATCTGACATTCTCCTATCCCATCCAATAAATATAACAATTTTTTACTCTAGAACTGAACTAAATTATAATTAATGAACTTTTTTTTGTTTTTGAAACCTTCTGATAATGTGAACTGTGTTAACGAAATGTATGAAAAGGTCATGTAACTATCTTGTTTTATAGCTAAGAGTTTATAATGGTTTATTAATTTCAATTAATTAATAATGCTCTGAATTACACTCGTAATATTATAATGTAAAACATATTTAATTATTTATAAAACTCCTAATGTTACTGCATTTTATAAACCAATAATTTTGCAATATTACTAAGTTAACATAAGAAAACATTATTAAATACTTAAATTAACAATAATATGTCTTTTTAAGCATTATTCTATAAATAATAGAAATCTGTACACATTTTTTAATTCTTTTTTAATACATGCATTCCATTACTGAGCTAATCTAAAAGAAGATAATATACTTCAATCACGTATAAATTTTATTTAACAAATACTTCTGAAGATAGTCACTTGAAGACATTCTAATAAAACTAACCAAAAACAATGAAAACTCATCATAAAATAAATAAACAAGCATTCCCTTCATTAAATGAAAAAAAAAACTAGTTTAAACTGTTAGTAACATTTCTTACTTTCTTAATAATAGAAATACACTTAATTATGAAATAATAGGTTTAATATTAATAAAACACATTTTATTAAGAGTTTAAAATACAAGCAGCAATGAAAAATATTCACAATTCTTCTAAAATTATGTCTCCATTTACTTTGAAAAAAAAAACAATTCAAGAATGCATGAAGAGAAATGCATATAACTCATAAAACCCATTTCTGAGTGTTTACGATTTAAAATAGTTATTGCATTTAAAAACTATACATAACTAATTTTAAAAACATTCAATATTGAATTACTGTAATTTTTGTGCAACATCACCCAAACAACAATTAGCTTCATGATTATCAAAATTATAATAGTTGCTAACACACAACTAGCATACATGTTCAAACATAAGCATTTTATTAAACACGTAAGCACAGCTGGATCTGAAACTGCCTCTGAAACCTGCAAGGTCTTGCATTAAACACAAATAAAGTTAAACAGATATCAAAGCTATGGTTAGAAAAGCAAGTGAAAGGACTGTGAATTGTGCAAGGGGTCAGTGATAAATCTACCTTGATCGAAGGACTATTAGGTGAACTCCTGTTGGTCAGCTGATAAAAACATACAGGTAAATTAATAACACTCAAAAATATTACTATCACTACTAAAAATGCACACTAAGTTTGCTTTATAAAAACATTTGCAAATTATTTGTTCTTTAATACTCTATAGAGGATTAAAAATTTCTATAACTAAAAGAAAGAACAATTATGAATATAAAATTGTTAAATGCAGTAGTTCTTAGCATTGAGAGTAGGAGTTTTTAACATACTTTTATCTGCTTATTTGAAATAAATAATTCATTATAATAACAAAAGATAAATAAAATGCAATTTTATATTTTTAATTTTCACTGAAACAGTAGCTGACTATTAAAGATGAAATGAAGAATTTTAAATAATATGCTAAACTTTGTTCTCAAGAATTTTATTGGTAACACTTAATTTATCAGGTAATATGTACATTGATTTTCTATCTTTCCTAGCATTCTCATATCTTATTTGGTTCACATGTTTCAGTTAAAATTGAATCAGAACTGTGTGTGGTTTCAACTTACATGACTGAACAACTAGTGTTGATTGATAAATGTTATTCAAAACTAGTTTACTAAAGAGGGTTCGACAAGCTAGAAAAACAAAATAAATGTAGTAAATAATTTATTTTGCAGTAAACTTAGACTTTAATAAGTCTAGACCAATAAGTCTTATTTAAATACCATTTTTAATATATTTATGTAATTGAGAAACAGTTCCAATAACTTATACTGAAATATATTTAGTAAGGTTTTAGAATACAAAGTATTTTTAATAAAATATTAATCTATATGATTTACTCCTTAAATTTAATTTCAAAGAAAAAAATTTAATTAGAAAATTTTAAGAAAAAAAATTAGGTTTTACATAAAATAAGTGCTGCAATAATTTCTTTGTTACAGGCAGTAACCAGTGTTAATTTAAATTGGGCAAATAAAAAAAAATTGTTGCAAAGACACAATTAAAGGATAGAATTTATAAATTGTAACAAATTTGAGGATTGTGAATACTACTTATGATCTGTTCACCAATAATTAAAAACAAGTTTTTAAGTGATATAGTGATATTTGAAACAAATATTTTGCAAATTCAACCAAAATTATGTAGCAACTTTGTGAGCAAAAGTGTTATAAAATTGTGTTAATAAATTTCCATCTGTTAATAAAATAAAACAATCAAAAGGTGCACATTATCTAATAATTGTAAAAATACTACTTGTAATAAATAAAACCAAAACTTCTATCTAATTTTTTAATCAAATTGGGATAATACAATATGTTGTGAAAATAGCCATAGTTGTCTACTTAGCTCCTTATTAACATTGTAATTAATACCTACATAAATTGAGCTCGTGTGTCTATTAGTGTTAACACACACCTTAGAACTATCAAATGTTCTCTCATGTCTTATCATAAATTTTCTCTATGTCTTACCTGTTTTTTTTTTTTTTTTTTACCTTTAACTTACCAAATTATCTGGAAGAAAATCTATTCTGTATCAGATTCTGGTAGCTTTTTAAAAGTCATTCAATTTCAAAATAATGTATCAGTTTCTTAACCATTAGTAAACTGTGCTGGTAAACTTTAGAAAATGTCATAAATAATATTGTCTTTTCATATCAAACAATTATTGAATGAAGATGTAATACTACAAAATCTATATAAAAGCAATAAATTTTCTTTGGTTTTTACCATAAATTCAAACTAATATTGAAATATGCTATTATAGTAAGATAGGAAAGTTACCATTTGTTTGATAACAAATTTCTTTAAGGAATGGGTATTCTGGATAATTAGAAAACAAAATTTGAATAAGTTAGGGAAAACTCCATCACTTTAATACCAGAAAAAGAAACTGTCAGAAATAAATATACTAATTAAACATTTGATAAAGATTTAACAAAAGGTTTAGAAAAGGTTTGTAAAAAAGTAAACTTAAAAGTAGCATATAAGAGCCTAAACATCCTAATAAGTTTATTAGGTAATCCAAAAGACAAAACACAAATGTTCGATTAGTCAGTGATTTATAAAGTAAACTGCAATTCTTGAGATAAAATTTATATTGGCATAACAAAAAGGAAATTTAAACTAGAATTAAAAAACATATTATTCATACGAAATTTCAAAAAAAAAAAATCAAGAATTGCTGATAAACATAAACTACCTAAAATTAGTTAAAATGTCAAATCAAAAAAATGTTGAATCGTTTTTAAAGTCTAATTATTAATAAATATGGTATAAACAAGTATTGAAAACAAAAAAATTTAAAGTCAATCCCTACTTATGTCAACAAACAATTTTATTTTAGTTACTTTTTATTGAATAATTACAATTAATATAAATAAGATAACATAACCTAAGCGTTAAAACAGCTGTTCTACCAAATAACCTATAACATAAAATGTTATGTTTAATGAAATCAGAATTTATCACTTACGAGGTCTGTTCAAAAAATACGCGGACTGTTTGAATTTTGCGGCTCTAGTTAGTTTCAGGAGAATCAGCTTGGTGTCGCTAGGTTCGTATAAATCAGCTGATTAAAACGCGGTATTTCAGTCGCAGATATCTTCATTTGTTGATGAGTTACACGCAGTTTAGTAAAGAGTGTTTTTTTTTTCGTTTTAAATTGGTTTTTTGAGTTTTGGGAATAGGAAAAAGTCACAAGGAGCAAGGTCAGGTGAGTAGGGGGGGGGGGGAAGAACAGTGATTGAGTGTTTGGCCAAAAACTCATGAGTTCTGAGTGCTGAGTGAGCTGGAGCGTTGTCGTGATGGAAAAACCAGTTATCACTTCTCCATAGTTCTGGCCTTTTGCGTCAGACGGCGTCCCTCAGACGTTTCAGTACTTCAAAAAGTAATCTGGTTGACTGTAGAGCCTTCAGGGAGGTATTTGTAGTGAACAACACCCTTATCATCAAAAAAAACTGTAAGCATCACCTTCACATTCGACCAAACTTGGCGAGCTTTTTTGGGTCTTGGGGACATTTGACTCACACATTGGGATGATTGAACCTTCGTTTCAATGTCGTAACCATACCCTCATGATTCATCACCGGTTATAATTCTTGACAAAAAGTTCTCATCTTCATTTGAACGATGAAGCAGTTCCCGACAAACCCGGACGCGATTGGGTTTTTGGTTGTCGGTCATCAGGCGTGGCACAAATTTCGCAGCGACGCGGTGCATCTTCAATTTTTCGGTCAAAATCTCGTAACAAGATCCAACTGATATCCCACACTCTTCGGAAAGCTCCCTAATGGTCAGACGTTGATTTTCGCGCATCAGGGTGTTGATTTTGTCAACATGTGGGTCGTCAGTTGACGTTGAAGGACGTCCAGGACGCTCATCGTCATCAATCTACTGTCGGCCACCCTTGAAACAAGCAGAACGCTTCATGGCAACATCGCCGTAGGCAGTGTTAAGCATGGCAAATGTTTCTGTTGCAGATTTCCCTAGTTTTGCACAAAATTTCACAGCAATTCGTTGGTCCTTCAGGCTGTCCATTTTATAATCCGACAAACGATACAAACACTCTTTACTAAACTGCGTGTAACTCATCAACAAATAAAGATATCTGCAACTGAAATACCGCGTTTTAATCAGCTGATTTATACGAACCTAGCAACACCAAGCGGATTCTCCTGAAACTAACTAGAGCCGCGAAATTCAAACACTCCACGTATTTTTTGAACAGGCCTCGTATTTTTTGTGAAAGATTTTCTCTCATATAAAACTAAAATTATTTTATTAAATTCAATTAATGAATTATTATTTCTTGAAAACTATATTAACATCAATTTCCATCCACTATAAGTTTTTAAAAAATGTATTTGAACTAGAGTGGATGAATAAAAAGTACTTTATTAAGGATTAAAAATTGGAATAAAATATATAATAGGAGAGTATGAACTAATAGAAGGAATCGAATAATTTATAAAATTTAACAAAGCGCCTACCCTGAATTCACAACATGGTAATAAGTAAAATAGAATTACCCTGTTTTTGAAAAAACAGAATTTTCAAATTGGTTTGAGTATACAGCATTCTTTCAATAATTAGGAAAATATGGACCACAACACTGCCAGATTACTAAAAACACAGTATTACTTAAAAATGCCAGATCACTGAAAACACAATATTACTGTAAAATGTTAGATTACTGAAAACATAGGATTAATGTAAGACCCCAAATACTGGGATAACCCTAAAACTAATATGAGTAGCAAAGTAAAGAAGGTGTATAAAAAATAGGTTTCCCTCATCAAAAAAAAAATTAATAAAAAAAATAGAAAAAATAGCTAAAAATATTATTTAACTATCTTTATACACAATAACTTATTTTTTTTTTAAACATTCCATTCAATTCCACATGGTTTTGCTATCTTAGTTTTGAAAACAATTTTTTATTTCTGTATCACAACAACCTACCACCAAATTCATGAGCCAGTTTTTCACCTGAAGTTTCACTTCGTCATCACTAGTGAACAGCTAACCCTCCCAGACAGTTATTGAGCTGTGTAAATAGATAAAAGTCAGATTGAGAAATGTCTGGTTAGTATAAAGAATGATAAAAAAAATCTAAAATTCATTCGGAAGCTCAACAGTTGACGAGCACAAATGCCGTCAGACGTTCTCTTCAATGAACAGGGCTTTACGTAACAATAGCCCTCTCCATTTGTTCTGAATAGTTCGAACAAGATTGTTCAGCACTTTGGCATAACGTAATACAATTATTGTTGTTCCCCAAAGCAGATAATCAATCAGTAGTACAACACAGCAATCCAAAAACCTGTAGCCATCACTTTTCCTGCTGACTGAGTCACTTTTGCTCTTTGAGTAGGTTTTTTCACTTTCTTTTTGTTATACTGTTTTCAGGGGTTAAATGATGAATCCACATTTCATCACAAGTAGCTATTCTTGAAAATTTGGTACCACCCTCATTGACAAACTGTCAAAAACCTTTGTCCAGCTACTAAACGTTTCTGCTTATGGACGTCCAACAGTATTCTTGATGCCCATCTTTAAAAACACTGTTGAAAGCTGAAGGTCTTTAGCCATGATGTTGTGGACTGATGATCGACTTATATCATTATTTGGTGGCAGTAAAGTCATAACGTTATGTAGCGTATATCTATACAATATCAACAGCACAGTGGTACAATATATTACAATAAAAATATTGAAAACAACCCCAAAAATAACTAATAATAATACAAGTTACCTATAACTAAACCTTTATGTACATTTTGATGAACCCTAATCAACCTTAGTTAATTGTAATACCATTTTGTAAACTTTTGAAAGATAGGATCACCTAATAGTTTGATTAACAGAACAATTAATATACTACTTTATCCTAGACGTTTTTATAGAGAAATTAATTATATCAAAAAGTTACTACATATAACGATTTTGATACAAACATTTTAGATAATATTGTTAGGAAACACAGATCAAAATATGTTTTAAGCAAATCGACCACTCTTCAAAAAGATGATAAAAAATGTAATGATATTACCTTACCTTTTAATAATATTTTAACAGAAGGGTTAGATTTGATTTTTAAAAAGATAAATGTTAAGAGAGCCTACAGGAGTCGAATTAAACTTAAGCATTTATTATGTAACCCTAAAATTCCAATGTTGGATAAATCAGGTATTTATATAATAATTTGTAGTAAAAATAATGAGATGTAAATAGGTTAAACAAAAACAAAAATTAACTAGATTTAAAGAGCATCTTGTGCATATTAAATATGATAGGCCTGAAAAATCAAGTGTAGCAGAACATATCCTTCATAATCAGCATTTATTAGATCAAAATGTTATATTAGCTAAAAGTATCAACTCCAAAAAATTACTCAATAGTAACGAAATATTTTTATAGTCCCATCAAATAATAAATTAATGAATGGATATAAAGATAAAGATGAATCCCTAACTCACCTCTATATTTTTTGTTTTATTGGTCATTTTTTAAATAAGATACATTATTCCAATTAGTTTTAATTTTATTTATTATTATTAGCTGCAGTTTATATTACACATTTATTAATATACACAATATCAAGAGCACAGTGGTACAATATATTACAATAAAAATATTGAAAAGAACCCCAATACCACAAAAATAATCAAAAATAACAAATAAGACAAGTTACTTAAGATTAAACCCTTATGTACATTTCGATGACCATGTCATCATCATCAGAGGGTCTAGTTACTAAACACAATCTAGCACACAAGAAGTTACAAACTAGAATGATCATTCTAGTTTGTAACTTCTTGTGTGCTAGATTGTGTTTAGTAACTAGACCCTCTGATGATGATGACATGGTCATCGAAATGTACATAAGGGTTTAATCTTAAGTAACTTGTCTTATTTGTTATTTTTGATTATTTTTGTGGTATTGGGGTTCTTTTCAATATTTTTATTGTAATTTATTAATATAGTTTAGTCTTTTCTGATGTAACCTATAGGGTTCAAGATGGCCAACTGTTGTTTGTTGGTCTAGGGCAGAGCTTACCTCACGCCTATATATAGTGACCTCAGAGAACAATTGGCGCCAGTATATTTTGTAACTTATTGCTTTCTAGGTTGTAATTTTGTAATAAGACCCTCTGATGATGATGTACAAAAAGGTTATCTCTTAGGTTTCTTGCATTATCAGTTATTTTTGATTATTTTTGTGGAATTGGGGTTGTTTCCAATATTTTTATTGTAGCATTTACCTTGTAGTCAATGGCCTTGTGCACAGCTGCAATGAAACTGGCTTGGCAGGAAGTTGCAGGTTGTTCACTCCATTTGTCATTGTGAACATATCTCTGCCTTCAATAAACATTTGTCACCTATGACGAACCACTTGATAGACATTACATCTCCCCCATACATACTAAATAACTGGGGATGAATTTCCAAAGCTGATTCATTTTTAGCCATCAAAAAACTAATAACACTGGGTCCCTTACAACTAGCGCTGAATCGAAGTGATATCTCCATGGCAGTCAGGCATTACTGACCTTAGAGTGTTTGCACCGCCGCGATACTGCCTGCCAATACACTCAAACTGTATTCCCTGCGCACAGGAATAGTAACCATAACTCAAAACTTAATATAGAATCTGTGGAAACTTACTTTTTTGACACCCCTCAAATAACATATTTATATATTCCTTTATTGAGAGTCATAATTTACTTGTGGTTGAATTGTTGCATATACACAAGGTGATTCCTTGGTTATGACAAATTATTTCTCTATACTTGGATATTCAATCCTATCTATAGACTGTTATCTGGAGTAACCTTACATCAGTTATCTGGAAGACATGTTTACTTACAAATCTTTACTTATTTGGTCTTCAAAAAAATTTGACAATAACAGTATTTACACTACTTGCAAAAACTAAATGTTTTTTGTAAATTTGGAATCTTAGAAATCAAAAAAAAAAAAAAACTGAAGGTATCTGGAAACTGCTTTTTGCGATTTATATCTTTGCAGATGATTATCTTCCCTATTTTAAAAGTAATACAATGAACTACATAAATAGAACTCTATAAAAGACTGTAAACTATAAGAATATTAAAAAAAAAAGAGGAAAAAACCAGACAACAACTCTGAATAATCTCTTTAAACGCCAACTGTGACTAAACAACAAGGTTGTGAGCAAGTCTAGTTGTCTGCAAGGCATATGTGGTCCCAGATTGGACTGTTTTTAAATTGCTAAAGGAAATTGTAAATGGTTATTTCTTCTTTACGCTTAAAACAAATATCCATCCAAAACAAGTGATACACATATGAATAAAAAATATGAAATCATGGTGATGATAAATATTTTCAATGTTCTTTTAAGAAAATTATTAGGTGATTATAACACTATCGGATACATCTTGCTTTATTTCAAAGACAAATCATTGCTCTGGGACTCTAATAGTTTTATTTTTAAAATGATTATTTTATTTTACTTCTTACAAAATAACTTCTTACTACCATTTGTGTACTTAGAATGTTTGTTCAATCTTTATTTTTATTTTAAAATTCTTCGCAGTTTATTAGACAAAGACTATAAAAAAGGAGACGTGAGTGAGTTAATGGTATCTAAAAGGTTGGTAAGGAGAGTTTTATAGCTGTAAAGTAATTATTATACTAACAAAGACAATATTTTCTTTAATCATAAGCAGCAACATCTTGCTTTGTTTCAAAGATAAATCATTGCTCTGGGACTCTAATAGTTTTATTTTTAAAATGATTGTTTTATTTTACTTCTTACAAAATAACTTCTTACTTATAACTTCTTATAAAATATCAATAGGCCAAATTGAGTAAACAAAAAAAAATCTACCTATAATTTATGATTACCTTGTTATTAGCCAGAAGAGGTAGCTGTACTGAAAGCAGCTATATTGTCCTTATAGGCATAATTGTTACATTTTTATTAAACTTTAAAGTCGTAGAAGTCATACTCAATATCAATTTTAAAAGAAGTAAATGATTTAAAATAATTAACTTTAATAGCAAACATTAATAAGTAAGAAAACTACATACTATTTTATAAACCTTAGTAAAAATTCAAAAGCAAAAACTAAAATCAAGTACGCTTATACTAATTTTATTATTCATTTAAGTGCAAATCAGTGCTTCTATTTCAAACATTTATTAAACCACTTGGACTGATACGACTTACCTTTTCCAATGTTCGCTCATAAGTACGAACACTTTCAATCAGAGAAATAGCAAATGGGTAGAGTTGATTAGCTTGATGAGCTTTATTAACAATGGCCAATGGTACTCGAAAACCAAGACTTTTTAAGTTGCGAACTTCTTTGGAAAGAGTGATGATCTCTGGTAAGAAGTTCACCTAAAAATATATTTAGATTTTTATCAGATATTTTTCTTTTGTCTGTATTATATTTAAATACCCAGACAGTCTTAAGATTTAGGACTAATGTCTCTAACATTATAAATCAAGATTACAAAACATTGAAATTTTAATGTAATTTGCTCTAATTTGCTTTAAAACAATAATGTTCAAAAACAGTCATTAATGTGAAGAGTTATTTTTCAAGATATCATTAAATTTGTTAAACTTGTTTAACTATTTTAAATTTATTAAGATGTATTTAATACGTTGCTTGTACGAAGCAATTATGTATTCACTTAGTTAAGTATGTTTAAAATTAGTTTAATCAGTGAATTCAAGATGATTACATCAAGCAACTTCAATTACCTTTAGTTTAAGGATATTTCCCCGCCCCAATCGCGAGCGAGAACTTTCAATAGCAAAGATTCTACCAGAGACTCCAAGATTACGTTGTTGCACTTTACGAGCCCATTCGTCAAATATCTCCTGTGTGTTCAGTTTGAGACGAAAACTATCACCATCAGCTTTAAGTTTTTGTCCTTCCAAATGGTCCTCCCATCCTTTTCCTGTTTAAAATTGAACGGGTAGTTTACAAAAAAGTACTCCTTACATTGTTATGACAATTTTATATAATTATATATAGACCTGTAAACATAGTTGTATACTTGTACATATCTTTGATTCATCAACTAACACATTCTATTTTAAAAAATTTAACAATGTTTCGACTTTTTAATTCTTTAAAATTATTTGTTTAGGCAAATATAATAATAACTAAGTTTGTTCTGTTATAACTAAAATCTTGATAAAGATTAATTGAACTGGATAGAAGACTTAGTGTTATAATAATCCGACTAAGTTCATAATACACACACAAAAATCACAACAATATTTGTAGGTTATTGTAGGCACCTAAAACAAAATAGCTAATTCATTTATAATGTTTCAAATAGTTTAGGCAACGGCTATACTCAGTATTTTTGTCACTCCAACAGCACACTAGCTCTAACTGGTTCCAACAGATATGCTGGAATAGGGAACACTCAGCGATCAAATCGGTGGTAAGAAAAACGATCAAAGTAAACGTATTTCTTTTTCCCATTTCGGCTACTGCCACTAGTCATTTTCAAATTTATTATTTCTCTACCAAAATCATCTTATAATTTATACTTCTTTAAAATTCTTCTACTGAAATAAAAAACATTCATTGTATTAAAATATTATGACAAAATATTAAACAATCAGGAACTTCCATAATTAATTTGTTTAAACTTGGATATCCTCTTTACTACGTACTGCAGCGTCATAAA
Organism: Prosapia bicincta; assembly: GCA_036971475.1. Lineage (NCBI taxonomy): Eukaryota > Metazoa > Arthropoda > Insecta > Hemiptera > Cercopidae > Prosapia > Prosapia bicincta. Next base: position 302,891,241 of record JBAIZL010000002.1, on the reverse strand, counting down.
ACTTTTGCAATTTCTTCAGGTTTACTTATTGCAACAGGGCTTACTTTAGAACACTTGCATTTTAATTTCAAATTGGTAGATCAATAAGTACCGTGGATATGGAAATATTTGATATAGAATACTCTAAAAGAAAAAGTGGGAAGCTTCTAAATTCTGAAGGGTTGGAAAAAATTGACCTCAAAATTACTTAAAAACCAGGTTAACTTTTCAAATAGGAACTCTAGATGTTAAATACATTCGAATAATAAAACCTAAAGAAAGTGGATCACAGGTTTTTAATTATACACAATTTGTTTCCATTGTTTTCTTTGCTTTAGTTGTTTCCAAATTTTTCTACACCAGTTTATGTTGGTAATTACGTTCAATGTAATTATTTTCATATATTTATACAATTTGCTTCCATAACCTGCTAATTAAACAAAAACTTAGCGATTATTAATTTCCTGGACAAAGGCTTACCAGCCAATTTATATTTTAAGACCTCTCGCCCTTTAGATGAGAAAATATGCAACTGTGACAAGGTACGTTTGTCGTATGCCTCATTGCACGATGTCATCTGTCCTATACTTGATGTTTTATCATACGACAATCAGTTGTGTTAATTCACCATCAAGTCAACAACCATTTGTGTGTGTACTTAGAATGTGTGTTCAATCATTATTTTTATTTTTAAATTCTTCGCAGTTTATTAGACAAAGACTATAAAAAAGGAGACGTGAGTGAGTTAATGGTATCTAAAAGGTTGGTAAGGAGAGTTTTATAGCTGTAAAGTAATTATCATACTAACAAAGACAATATTTTCTTTAATCATAAGCAGCAACCTTTTGGAAGGCTTGAACCTGGATTGGAAAGACCTGAAAATTATAAACTTTGTATAGACGTGATTTGTTCTTAGAACAGTTGTACTATATTTCTTTTTTTTATTAGTTCTTTTGGTTTCAAGCTTGAAAATTACTGTTCAAATTAATTCTAGATTTTTAAACAATTTTATTTATAATTTAAACAAAAATTCTACTAATTAATTGTGATACCTTTTTTTTGTAATTACAATTTATAATTATAATTTATTAGTGGTGTCCCTCATGTGGTGTTTAGTATCTCATTTGTCCCATAGGGGTATCCTTTCTTGAACACGAATAAATTTCTCACTATCCATTATGCTCGTCACATGACAAATCCAAACTAAATAGGAAAAAGTGTGTTGTCGTGCAACAACACCCTCTAAATGGATGAGGCTTCACTTACTTCTTCACGTTCAGATTGGTCAGTGCCTGTTGTGCGTTGCTGCTTACGAAAGCAAGCAACAATGCCTCAACTTGCCACATCTTTGCACATCTAAAGGATGAAAGACCTAATAAATTGTTCAGTATCAAATATGTCAAATTTTAAACGATAAACACAAATATTTTGTGACAGTCGTAAAATTTGTTACCCCTTTACTATTTTTAGGCAAAAGAAATTCTGGTAATGCTGATATTTGTTTCTGTGATGAAGTCGAAGGACATTGGTGGAGGTTGACAGACTGAGACACGAATGTCCTGAGTATCCTGCTGCATAAGTTGATAGCAGCACAAACATGGATAGCTTTATGTTGCTGTGTACATAAATAAACTTGCATTCCTGTTGTAGTGACTCCAAATGTAGCCTCAGTGTTTCTATTTTCTTCCATGTGACAAGACATTATAAAGACATGACCAAATTATTACTAAGATAATTTTGTTATCTTTTCTAGTCTAAATACCTCTTATGTAATACTTGACATAAAAAACGAAATAATACTGATCTGAACGCAATGTGTATCATTGAAAGGTGTTTAGAAATGTTTTTTTATGTTAAAAAATTGTTTTGAAAAGAATCTAAAATTAGTACTATATTTAACTTTATAAATAAAAATATCTTGGAATCCAAAAACACAGCTATTTTCTATAAATAATAAAGAAAAAGAATCATTGGTATATATGTAGATGTGTATATACCACATTTACACAAGAATGCTGCAAAATCGTTTTCTTAAACAAATTATTAAAAAGTAAGAATATAGTAATGCACAAGAATTTAAAAAAATGTATCAAGCATTGTCATACCATGACCCTATCTCCTAAATGTATCAACCCCCTTCCCTGTTCCGTATGTCACCATCAATTTTACAATAAAAAAAAGAACTTTAGTTACAGATACAGATCTGGATTTTTAACCCTTTAACCTTGGGATTAACCCTTTGAACAGTAACAATACAACTGTCATTTTACTGCATTACAAGTCATCCACTATAACAATGTCACTATTGCGTTTTTATATTTATTTTAGAGCAGTGTTAAGGTATATTTTACAAATATGAGTAACCTGATGATGCTAACTTTGTTAGCGAAATATACATAAAGGTTGTGTAAACATTTGTAGTCACGGTTTATAATCGTTTACTAATTATAATTGTGCTAAAGTGCTCTTTATAGCTTTTTGTATATGTTGCCTATTTTTGTTAGTGAACTACCCTGGCATCCCTCGTCAATTTATAAAAGCCAATCACATCGGATAGGTGTCAAAAGTGTGTTTTATGAGTTATGTGTAGCACTACTGGATAAGTCCAACTAGCTCCTGAAAAATAGTAGGATTAGTGTTCCAGTTGCACCACTGTTCATAGTAACAGCAATTTCTTGATTATTGTTGTTTTTCTGAATAATAAATAGCTTTTTATTTTAGGACAAGAGTTACAAAATTTTGTTAATCTTCCCTATTGGTTACTACTAAATAATGATATAATGAAAAATAGACCTATCTAGCACCTTGCTTTCTGAGGATGGTTGAAAAATATCAGGCACGTTCCAGTGAAAGACACTGACTCAATATTGTAACTGTTGATGATGTACAGTTAATGTCGCTTTGGAACCAGTTCTGTCAAAGGTTTAGTACCCTTAAGTCAGGGTAGTGGCACCCTGTAAGCCAGCATTAGAGCTGTAAGGTTCTTGTGTTGCTGGATACACTCAAATTGATCCACTGCTACAGTAATGGGCTTTGCTCTCCCATTCTTCATCTTGAGGTCAGATAAAAGGTTTCGGACATTACATGGAGGCTTCACTAAGGCTTTCAATACTTTATTTTGGAAGCACTCAATAGCATGCAGATTGCTGCTCTTGGTGCATTCCCACAGTGACAACCTGTATGTCTATACAGGCTAAGCACTTGAAAAATTAAACCTTCTGTCCAAAATCTACCCAGTATTAACACAAAACCCGGAAGCAATGACGACACATTATATGGTCAGTCACCCGGTTTGTTACAAATTTTGTAGTTGGAGAAAGTCTCATCACCCGAGTAGAGGTAATGATAGAGGAAAAGCCTGGACAACAATGGAGTATTTAGCATGCTTTGGGTAGTAACCAGCGACAGAAAGGAAAGTCGCTTCGCTTTTAAATTTTAAAAAGGTATAGGACATTAAGTATGCAGTGCTAAGTTTATTAGTGGTAGAGCCTAAAATGTGACTGTAATTTTCTAGGCCCTTTTGGAGATTTCTTGAATATTGTTTTATGTTGCATTTTCTAAGTGATAAATTCAGTAAGAAAGACAAAATAATACTCGTAATAAAAAAAATTCAAGCAGAACAGTGACTAAAATTCAAGTTGCCGAAATTAAATTTAAATGCAGTAAATGGTTGGGTTGAGAAAATTTTAAAGAAATTTAAGTTCTAAAATTTAGGACTTATGTCAGACCCTAAAACGTCTCTTCTAAAATTTAGAGACCATGAAAAATTGATTTGAATTAAATCAAAACTTTAAAATTTTAAAAACTAAAACTGCAGTAACACATAACACGGAAAACCAAGAACGATAGTAGAGGGGCGATAACCGACTCTAGCCAATGCTGGGGAAAAGAAACCAGCATAACCACAAAGAAGATAATTTCGCCAGCAAACACTGTATCAAAATATTGCCAGGATCACAAAAACCCTGGATTCGGCTTGGTTTACAAAAGGTTAGAGTTTTCTAACCTTACTTGTTCTCTCGTTCAAATGAGTAAAAATTAAAATAAAATTTTAGCCGGAGAAGATATAAGTATACATTAGGAGTAGTTTTATGACCGCCTTGAGTGGCAACTCTTTCAGGATTTGTCTAGTAATTAGATCATACTGAATTTCTTAGTTGAACATTTGCTAATTATCCTTAAGTTCTTTGAAGGTGACATGTCGAATCGTCAGAGTAAATTGCCAGTCCTGTACAAGTATATATTTTTACTAGCAGTTTATCTCAGATGGTAAAGATATCTACATCTATTCTACAAAGATTTCTGCTTTTTCTTTGTCAGATTTAACCCATGTGTCAATACCAGCTCTGACTGGTGAGATTTGAGTTTTCTTTATTTTTCCTATTGGTTTAAAAAAACCAAAATTGAGTTATTTTTAATGTTTGTTTCTTATCAAAAAAGTTGTTAAACGAAATTGTTTACATAAATAGTGTTTTAATTTCTGAACCAACACAATATAAATTATTAATATAAAGATAAAAAAAAGTTGTTAAAAAAAATGAGAAAAAAAGATTTTCCCAATCTGTCAGTCTTGATAATTTAGGTGAAAAAGAACCTTGGCTAATTCGGCAACTCATTTAATTCTATACAGTCATTGACAAGAAAAAATTTTATATCTGTAATTCTTTCTTCAAGAACTCAACCCAGGTTCTGATTACTTAGAAAGAGTTTATGAATTTTTATTGATGTGTGTGCCATGTTGTGTCTGAGAAAATAAGTCACAAAAACTTCAAATTAACCATTGTCAAAATGTATTTCCAGTACTTCAAAATCTTTCTAAAGGGAAGAAAAATATTTACTTAAATAATTTTCTCATGTTTTGAAAGTTTTAATTATTTGGAGCATTCTTCGCTTCATCCTAGGTCAGAGAGTTTTATATCCTCGCCCTAATGAAAAATGCTTTCCTATCTTTTTCATACCCGTCATAGGCAATAGCAGTCAAAATAACAGATTGTCTTAAAACCTTAAATTTTAATCTCTATAACATACTTGAATTCATCATTACCTAAAACATCTTCAACTCTTCGAAGGTATGCAGATAAAGTACGATCAATCTGCTTTGCCCAAATTATTGAGCCTGACACTGGAGGTAGATCCTTTACAGTGCTCATGCGAAATGCTTTACTTTGAGGATATTGTACCTAATAAAAATAAATGAGTATTTGTAGCATTTTTTATTTAGTTTGTTAAGATTTTTCTATAATTGTATGCAAGAAAATAGTAAACGATTTATATGAATACAAAAATTTGGCCTTTATCAAATTTACAACTTATCTTGTATCAAATAGATAAATTATTATAAGGTAAAGTTGGAAAATTACCTTAAATTTTTCATGTAGTGCTTCAATATCATCTTTAACTCGTTGAATAAGTTGTGTTTGAAATTCTCGTACAGCACCACGAATGTGTGGACGAACAAACAATGCATTGAATCTGGAAAAAATTCGAAACATTTCATTGGCATTCTTTGCAGTTCCAAGCTGATCTCTAAGATGTGCTGTGATCCTTGTCTCTACACGATCAATTCTTTCTTCATAGCGTGACACTCCTGCTTCCCATGCTTCAATACCTTCTCGACTCATATCCAGACAGTCAACTTCCTTCACATTCTCATAGGCAAGATTGACTTCCTATGAAAGTAAAAATGTTATTTTAAACATTATTTCAACATTTAAAAAAAATTAATTCAATAATTGTTTTATAAAATAAATTATGAGAAATCATTAAGCCGGTTAAGGATAGTTATATATATATTATAGTTTCACACACGCATGTACGCAAAAACTTTTTTTTTAAGTTCCAAAATTTCCTTTTTGTTGATGTATTGTTTTTTTGTGTTTTTATTAGGTAGATGCTATTATTAATGCTGTTTCTTGTTATGTATTTTGGTGGTTTAGGGATGTTTGAAACAGTGTCAATTATAAGGTTTTATATTATTTGGTTATTGTTAAAGTTTGGTAGGTTATATTTGAATGTATTTGTTATTATTTTTTCTTTTTCAGTGAATTCTGTGTTGGTTAGGTTTACAAATTTGTTGTTGTTTGGGACGCAATGTAATTGTTGATTTGTTTTTAGGTTATGTGGTTTTTGTAAATTTTCGAATTTTTTATTGTTTTTTACTTTATGGCTATTTTTTGGAACTTCAACAAAAACTAAAAAATTATGACAACATAATACTAAAATCAAATAAAACAAACACACCAGTAATAATCAAAAACACGAAATACTTAGAAAAGCTGGCAAAACTGTGGTACAATAGAACTCCAACTATCCGAATCAATTGAGACAGGACCTCACTTAGCTAAACCAAATTCAGATAATTGGACTTTTTTCAAAAAAAAAGTGACAATTTTAATTAATTAATGTATGTTGCAGATGAGAGGGAAAACTATATTTTTTGTTATAGTTTTACATTTTGTTATAAGCTTCTGAGCTAAGATTTTACCTTATACATAAAGAATCGGGTCAGATATTGAATTTCTCATAGAAAGTTGATGAAAAACCCACTTGAATATAACTCAAGTATGTTTATAAAATACTTGTCTAAAAATATTAATCTAATTTTTTTATCCCTATATTGATTTCCTTGAAGAACATTCATCTTCATTTTCAAGCATAGAAAAATTCTAAGTGTAGGTTTGACCCTTCTCTAACGTCTGAAATCCTTGATTGCCCACACCGTACATCCTATATAACTGTTTACCTGTAACTCATTTACCTAACTGCTCTATAATTAGTTTATCTGCTAATGATAAGATGTTTTCTTTTAAAGCCCAAGTGAGCAAAAAAAACACATTCACAAACAACAAAAAAGAGACTGATGATATCAAAGACATACTAACTCATTAATAAAAATGAATAGTGACAGTTGGGCCGAAACGGGCCTCTGGCGACAAATGACATTCAATAATACAAAACTTCACTGAGACTGTGACTCATCATCCAAATAATGTTTATGCTGCACCTACACTAGCTTGCCGGAAAAATAAGGTTAGTAGCATATGTAGACAGAATCATTATTTTGGTAATCACAGTACGTTTCTGGAAATATTTTCCCCCTTAATTTCTGAAAATATTTTCCCCTCAATTTATTTTCTGAAAATAATCCAGATAATCGCCGATTCAGACTGTCGGAGTTCAGATAATTGAAATCTACTGCATCTGGTTGGAGTATCATGTTGCCCCAGAGGTGGGCCGGTCACGAGTCCAGGCCTTACAGTAAGGCTTTAGGGTTGACGCATCAAGCCTTCTGTTTTGGGCCTGATGCTAGTCTCCTGAGTAGGAGCATAAGTTTAAGGTTGATTCATGGAGTATGTGGCTTCACATGCTATATTACGGATAATCCTCAAACATAAACACTTTATTATCATGGGTTTTAATTTTATTAGGTATTATTTAGGGATGGACCGATTCCTAAATTTTTCGATTCCGATTCTAAAATTTTCCGTTCGATTATCGATTCTTTCAAGTTATATTAGCTTACATGCTACTTCTCTAATAATTAATGTAGTTAACATCTTGGTTATATAGCAAAACCTTTTAAAAGTTTTGTTTTAATGTAATAGGCTACACAAAACCTTCAACCTTGATATATCAATAGGAATTTTTAAAAGCATAAAAACATATCAGATAAAAGTAATGACTTATTTTAAAGTTAAAAATGTGAACTTTACTTATTTTATGATGTTTGAAAAAATACCTAAGCCTATTTACATTGTCTCTCAAAACAAAACAAAAATTAAAAACAAACGAACAACATAAAAAGTAAAAAATTAATACAAATAGGATAGTTTTTAATATTTAAAAGTAGGCAGGTAATGTACATTTCTGTTCAAAAACACAAGCTTTTGAACACGTTGTGGGTCAAGCTAGTTTCATCGCTTGTGATATATAACTCCTGAAGTTGAGAAAGGTTTTTCAGAAAACACTGTCGCGAGTGGGCAGACAGGTATTTTATTGCCATTGCATTTAAATGAGGGTATTTGGCACTTTGTACTGCCCAATACTTCCCAACATCACAATCTGGACTGGCTAATGGTTCCCCCAGATAATTGTTTACTTCTTCTTTTACTGTCAATTCCCCTGTGGTACCTTCTTCCTCAACATTCTGGATTAATGGGACATACCTTCTCCACATCTGGTGGGACCTTTTTTCTGCAGGTGTCTGGAACAAGTGCAACTGATTCAGGCCTATTTTGTATTTATTACTCAATCCCAGTTGATTTTTAACCGACTATCACTTGTAGGTCCTGTGTCTGAGGATAAAGTTTCTTCAAGTATAAATCTTTTTTGTTGATAAATTTGGGCAAAATTAATGTTGTTAAGTGTTTTTTCATATTTGATATATTATGTGGTTTTCCACCGTCAGTTTCAGTTAACCATCATCGAATTGTACACGACGGCCAGTACCGTCGGACCTCTTAACGCTTTATGTTTATTAGTACTATTCAGCTGGTGTTGCTACTTTTGGAAAAATTAAGGCACAGTATTTAACAACAAGCTTCACACTACTTACAGATGTAATTACGATGGTTTTTGTTTGATAGTTAGACGCCGACGGAATTAAAAACATGATGTTATTCTAAGAGCTTTTTGTCCATAGTTACGGGCCGACACACATATTTGTTATAACGTATTGTAATGATTTTCACTACTGTTTTCAAAATTTCACAAAACCTTAATAGTAAGTCGGAAATATTGACTAAATATTTAGTTGTAAAATAATCCTTAAAAACGGACTTTGTGAAAGTCAAGTACAAACATTGATTCACTTAGAAGACTCATCCTTACTAGGAAGTAAATTATAATGTAAATTCCTTAACAAGTAAATTATTTGGTGTTCAAACTTTTACTTAATATGAATCTTGGATAGTATTTACTGAACCTGTAGCATTACTTATCAGAGAGAGAATACATTACACTTTAGTTCTAAATTCAAAATATTTATAAACTCACAAATCAATCACATGTCACACGTTTACGTGTCTTAGTGATAGGCGCCAAAACACTTTTATCACCAGTCAGTTTATTATTTGGGTAACTGGGACATGAAATTATGGTTTTGTTGTTTCTTGCTAACACAAAAAATATCAAAACAGTGTTGCACAGATAATAAAATTTAATTAAATCAAAAACAATGTCGGGTCAATTGGTCTGAAGGAGTTTATTTAGGTTTCATTTACGGTAGGAAAAAACTACGTTGGGCCAGTTGGTCCGACACGTATTTTTATAAATATTATGATGAGAAACGTATATTCATACTTAGATATGATAGGGGAACAAAGTATAAGAACACATTATTTAAAAATGAGCTTAAAATATTTTGGCAATTCTGTATGAAAACGCCGACATTGTGGCCGGCAGCTAAAGTATTAAGGTGCAGTGATGCGTTCGCTTTGTTTGTTAAACTACACGAACTATTTCACCTGTAAGTTTATATTACTGTACATTATTTTGCTACATTTGTAGCTACTGTGCGGATCTGTTTATCATGTAATAAATAGTTTCATTTGCTATTACAATCGTGTTTATTTTCTTTTCGCTCCCAAATATATTACATTACTGTGAGAGTGATATCTGTCTATAATATAATTTATTGAGGTTAAGTTTCGGAGGAATAATACAGTGTTCCTGTTATCCGTCTTTCGCTCAACCATCATGTTAATCTGGTTAACCCTAGAAGCGGCAGCTGTCGATTTTCCGACAGTTCGTGAAATCGCTAAACTGTAGATGTCGCTTTTACGACACTTGTACGTTGGCCCTTACTGCATCGTTTAAAAGTTCCGTATGAATCCAATAGATAGCATAGGCTGTTCTCTATTATTTTCTGAACACACACGTGTTTTTGTTTTCGTTCTAGACTGAGGAATGGGTTTACTATTCCGTTTCGAAAAGTAGTCTGACCAATGCGTTCAGAGCCATTCCATTCGTTTCGGGTTACAAAGGCATACACTCCCTGTATTATTTTGTTTACAGTGGCATGTATTTTAGGAGTTTAGGTATTTCGTTTTATAATTAATAACTTTATAATAAATATTTGTGAGTGTATATATTATTTAAATTATTCAAAATGTGTGACCGAATGTATGATAGAAGCAGTGAAATAGATGCCGTACTTAGGGAATTAGAAGAAGAGAGTGATTGTGGAAGTGATATTTCCGATTTCGACGTAAGTGGGGATGAAATTAGTGAAGTGTTTGATGAGTCAACTTTTCAATTACCATCCGTAAGTAACTTAGTAGAAGGTATTCAGAGTAATGACAGTGAAACAGATTCAGATAGTGATAGGCTTACAGAAGTTCAACAACAAATAATTCCAAATCAACCTCTAGACAGTGATCCATTATTACCCGCATCTAATACATCTTCAACCTTTCAAAATTTACCTATTCTTTCATCTCCCATTCTAAGTACAAGTACATCCACTGATACACCTTGCGATTTATCCTGGAATAAAATTCAGCCCTCAGAAGTGCCTACAGAAAATATGTTCACTGCCAGAGGTGTAGGTCCTAAAAATATTCCATGTAGAAATTCAGAGCCCATAGAATATTTCTCTTTGTTTTTCACAGAAGATGTGTGGAATAATATATCGTGTGAAACAAATAAATATGCAGTAAAACTGCAAACTGAGAAGGCAGAATATTTACTCCGGCATCCACACAGCAGGCTGCACAACTGGTCTCCTGTAGACAACAAAATTATTCAGAAGTTTCTTGGTGTCTGCATAAATATGGGGTTAACTTCTAGGAAGGACCATACATCTTATTGGGATAGAAGGCCTTCTCAGTTCATTCAGTTCTATCCCAGTGTAATGCCACTCCGCCAATGGGAGATTATAAGTAGGTGTTTGCATGTCAATGCATCACAGGCTTTACCAAGCAGTCATCCAAGATTTGATCCTTGGCACAAAGTAAGACTGTTTCTAGATGCACTCAATGCACATTTCAAGGACCACTACATTCCACAACAGAACATTTGTATTGATGAGTCACTTGTGGGTATGAAAAACCGCTGTGTATATTTACAATATATGGCTAATAAGAGACATGCACGGTTTGGAATTAAAAAGTTTGAACTCTGTGAAAGTTCAACAGGATATGTATTACACATATCATTGTATAGTGGGAAAAAATTCTTCCAGTATGGACCAGAGGGGATGGGCCATTCAGTAGTTGTATCCCTTTTGAATGAAGCGAGGCTGATGAATAAAGGTTATCATCTGTTCACAGACAACTTCTATACAAAGATACCTTTTAGCCATAGAACTAAAATCAAAGAATGTGCATTTAACAGGGACAATAAAAATAAATAGTAAATTCATGCCTAAAGAATTGGTCAGTGAAAAATTAAAGGCTGGTGACACTTCCTACTACAGAAAGGGAGACCTATTACTTGTAGGGTACAAAGAAAAAGCCTCCAAGAAACCAGTCTATTGCTTGACTACTGGTGTGCATGCTGAAAATCGGCTAGTGAGAAGTAGTAGTGGAAGAGAGGCAATCAAACCACATATTGACCAGTATAATCATTTTATGGGTGGAATAGACTTGAAGGATAAGTCTATCTATCATGTATCCTGCAACCGCCCAACTATGAGATACTGGAAGAAGATTTTCTTCAATCTGGTGGACATGGCTCTTCTAAATGGATACATTATATATTCAAAAAATACAGACAAACCTGTCACTAGGCATAATTTTATTGTGTCTGTAGTGGAGTCCTTGTGCCAAGAGGACCCAGAATCTGCTCCCACCTCAGGCCCTTCAACGGATAGTGGTTCTTCACATGAACTTGCAAAATTGGATGGGAGGAAAGAAAGAACTTGTGAAGTTTGTGGTCATGACCCACATAAACGAGGAAGGTCAACATATTGGTGTCCTGGTTGTAATGTGGGTGTACATCCAAAATGTTTTTCTAAATTGAAACATTTCTACCGCGCCAATCCCAGAAAAAGGAGGATGGAAAATTAGGTTAATTAGGTATAATTATTCAATTAAATGTGTAAATATATTAAAAGTAGATATTTAGATATAGGTATAAAAAATTATATAGGCATAACAGTGTATAATAAACAGTGCTTTAGGGAAAACGTTTTATAAATATAATATAGGCTAGGGAGTAGTGTATGACAGTTTTGCCCAACAAACAGTTTACGCGTATGTGATCAGCAAAAAAATCATAGAAAATTGGAAACTGCATCAAACTCTATGGAACAAAGGTGAGTGAAATCAGAAAATCTTTCTTTATTATTTGTATATTTCAGTTTTTCAGACAGTTTTGCATATGGTTTTTTATTTTTCTTCAAAAATAAAAAAATGATAATTGTTTTTGGAAAAATTCTTATTTTCATAAAAATAACATTCAAAGTAATCAAAATATAAATTTTCTGATGCATAGGACAAAATCTTCAAAATTTTTTCTTCAAATAAAATATATAGATGTCAAACTTTGTGTGAAAAATGTAATTTATAGAATTGTTTCAAAATAAGATGTTTATGCGGGTCATTTTGTACTGCCAGTTAGGAAAATAACACTGCCGCTTCTAGGGTTAATCGAGTTTTTACTGTACTTTTTTTGTGTTTTGTTTTGACATCTATAAATCAGTGGCAGTAAGACACGTGGGGGAGAGAGAGAGAGAGAGAGAGTATCGAACCCGCTTTAGTGAGAGAGAGACGAGCGATGTCAAACGACCGGAAATGGTTACGATCTTGATTGCTGTTGCTTCATAAATAATAATATTTTTGTTTACTTTTATCATTTAATTCATTCAAATCAACTATTACATAAATAAGACATAGTTGGTAATTAATTATTTTTCCAATAAATTACTCCACACACATATTTTAGTAGTTAACAAAATAGGAATCGGAATCGACACTTTTATGATGAAGAATCAAGTATCGACGATTCCTCGATACCACCTAGAATCGACGATTCCTGGAATCGAGAATCGGAATCGGCCCATCCCTAGTATTATTATTATAGATGGTTCAATATGGTATAACTACCATTAAATAAATTTCCTACTAATATCTAACACCTACTTCAATAGCACTAGCATCTGCAGCTTCTAAAGATAGTAGATCAGTCTGTTTGACATCTTCAGATACAGTTTCACCTCCACTTTGTATGAGCGTCAGACTAGGCCTAAGAACTCTTACAATAACTGTACGCAACTGTTCATGTTGGTGTCGGAACCTTCTCATGTGTTCCATACGCACCTGTAATCTCTTGTGAGCTGGTGAAACACGCCATACCATCTTTAGCTGCTCTTCTCGTTTTTTCTTTACTATATCTCTGCAAGTTAAAAATAAAAGTTTTATGAAACAGACTTTTACTGAATATATATATACATTCGGAGTACATGTAGCATTTCGTAGTGAATAAAAACCCCGTTCCAATGTTTTGGCAGATTCTCATCTATCATTGTCGAGGTGAACCTAACCAGAGTTCAAACACGAATCTATATGTTGTTCTCGCTGTAAGGGTTTCTTTTTAATAATCATTTCTTTAATAGGGCACCTTTCTATAATGATCATTTATAATTATGTAATTATAAATTATTTAAACTTTAAGATTTAATTTTTTTCCATGTGCAAAATGTGAAATAAAAGTAACTTACATTTAATGGGTAACTATAATCCCTACATATTTGATAAGTAGTAGAATATCTCAATAATCACACTTCAAGTGCCCCACATTATAAACAATATAAATAATAATGATAGGCTAATTTACAGAAAACGGAAAAGCTAATACCACCTATTGTTGACTGGCATTGTTAATAGCACTATCTTGTATAAAAACATGTAAATTCTGAAGTTGTATAAAAACATGTAAATTCTGAAGTGCTTACCTCAAATAAATCCCAATTTTACTTACATTTTATCTATCTATGGGAATACTTTTATTAATGGATGATGAAATTGTTATAAAACAATAAATATAAACCTTATAACCAATTACACTACCTTAAATAGGAATGTATGTATTAGTGTATGATTAAGGCGAGTTATTACTGCCTATAACTGAATTTATTTTTAAAAATAAAAATGTCCTCAACATCGGTGGCACTTACCTTAGAAGAGACTGAAGTTTATCGTATTCATCGTCCCAACAAGTAAACACACTAAAACACTGAGTCATCACTTTTTCAAATTCATCAAATGGAATATTCATTAAACGACGAGTGCCTAATACCTGGAATTGTATATGCAAATTATTAAAGAAATATTGGAAGAATAAAGAAATACTGATTATCATATTAAATAAATGAATTTCTAAAATTATACATATTAGATTGAATCGTGTTTCAAATACTGTTTTGATTGCTTTTTGGATAACATAGCCAATTACTTTTATTAATTTATAACTACTAATTACAGAATTCTATTGACTATAAACAATTATGTAAGGAATTTTAAAACCGCTTTACCTTTAATAACTGTGAACCAAGGTCCCGTGAAATAGCTTCAACTAGCCTTAAAGCTCTTTGCATTGGATACTTTGTGCTTCTTATTTTACGAAGATGTGAAAAGATGAGTTGTACTGCTGACCTAATACGGTCTAGTTCAGTAGCAGAGAGTAAATCATTGATTGGAAAATCTTTCATTAGAGGGTTGTAATCATTTACAGTTGCCAAGGCTTGCTTCAAACCTATGTTAACAGCCAATATAAAGATTGTTATTATTATAGAATGTTTATTAGTTCTTAATAATTATACAGGATGTCTATGAGATACTCAAACAAACTTCACCAGGTAATGCCTCACATCAAAATAAATAGAAATTTTTTTTATAAAGTATAGTATTATGTTGCTTAATTTTCTACCTCTCAATGATTCTTACAAATATATATATATATATATATATATATATATATATATATATATATATATATATATATATATCTTCAAGGTACTTAACACGTTCAGTATGGCTAGCTCTGAGTTCCCTTGCACTGATAGCGTGCCGGTGCACTCCCCTCTTAACTTCTGAGAGACGGCAAGCGCACCGGAACACTCACTCCCAGTTTAGTTAGAACTCCCATAAGTGTTTGGGAAAAGGTTTGATTTTTAAGTCAGTGCTCCAGAACAGTTTGGAGAAAATTTTGCCTTAGTCATTTTGAAATCCGACCATCCCAAATTAACTTTTTGAGATTCGAATATTGGTCCCCTTCTTTTAGCCGATCTCTCAAGAGATCTCAACAGACATATGTAACTGAACATTTTCCTGCAATTTTCCCAGCTCCTGAAAGATCAAACAGGGAAACTCGGAAGAGGAAGATCAAACAGGGAAACTCGGAAGAGGTGCAGGGTTTGTTTACATAAAAACAAAAGATCTGAAACCTTTTGTTTTTATTGCTCCGCTTGCCCCGAGGAGCCTCCCCTTTCCATTTAATAATGCTTCTGTGAGTTTCATGAACAGATTTTATTTGTTTTTATTTTTATATTTTAATGTTTTAAAAATTCTCTTCCGATTCAAAATAGGAGAAACACTAAAAGTTCAAAGTTTATTAACTGAAAATGGGACATTTTACATAACATTTATAAGAACATTAAAAATGGTTTATTTTTTATAAAAATATTTATATGATTCAACAAATAGCAACAGCTTTTTTAGGATTCTCCCACACTTAAATAGTGCACTACTTATGTTACTATTGTTATTTAATAATAAACTGTTGATACTTTCAACAGCTGAAGCAACCGGCCCATTGAAAACTTTGTCTCTTAGTTTTTTTTTACTTCTCATTTACATGTATTTACGATGAACAATTTTCAAGCACTGAGTTTGTTGATATCCATATTATGTATTGACTTAAAAATAGTAATAAGTTTAGGGGGTAGATTACATGTAGATTGCTTTCCATGTGACCACCTAAGCCATATTTTTATTTCAGTTCATAATCGGTCATTTAAAAAACGAAGTTATTTATACCAGCGTTATGTACTTTGATTGTGTAATTAGTAAATAAATTATGTTAATATTATTTGGTTCCATCTTCAACTTGAGTTTTACACTACTAGTCTTACACTAGAACATTCAGTGTTATGGTCTGGGTTGATAATGGGATAGATCTCTCCAAATGGTCATCCTCATTAAAAAAAAGTAAATGCTCCTATAGGTAAGTGTAACATATCAATATATATTTCAATGCTTTAGTGTAATGTTATTTACATTACATAAGAAATTAAACATTTTTTTTTTTAATATAGCAATATGACTTGCAAATCATCCAAATAATTTCAATATGACTGAAGTATTCAAAATGACAAACATGTTTCATTGTTGCAGTCTGAAATTTGGGAAATTCTGTTGCCAGAATTATTAAAATGTATTAGAAAAACTATATAGTAGTGGGATGGTTATTTCAGCTATTAAAAGTATTCATCAGCTGATTACAAAACCCTAATCATCCAATTATGAAACAATAATAGTTCATTAGTTCCCTTATTAGTGGGGGGGGGGAGGGGTGCTAAACTATTACTATTTGTCATAGTGCAATAAACTTAGATCTAAAAGCATTTATCTAGAAATATGCCATTTTTTAATCTTCTTATAAAATTACATAAAATTTCAATTCTTTGAGTTATTACATTTTGAAAATTTTGTATGCCTTATTATGAAACAAGAGACTATTTTCTTACAACTGATGTTAGTTATGTTAATATTTGTAAAAAATTTAAATTTGATAACTTTAGCCATCATAATGATACAATTTTTTTTTTTGTAAAAAAGTTCAGATGAGGAAAATAAATTAAGCAATATTGTACTATACTCTTAAGGACATTTTTTGTTCTATCCACGGTATCTAACGGAGTTTGATAAAGTAATTAGTAGATACCCTGCATAGCTATCCATTATACATTAAAATATTTTTGACATCTCACCTGTATCTGTGTCAAAGCTAACAGTTGCATGAAATCGTTTACCATGTTTTAAAATATCTAATGTTAATGCAACTTCTAAACTCTCACGTTTCTCCTGGATTCTATGGAGAGCTCTTTCTAAGTTTAACCAGAAACTAATTTCTTGTAATGCTGTGCCTGATGAAGGATCACGGTCTAATTTAGTAACCTAGAAATTTTAAGGACAAAACAGTAATGATTATATGTAATATTTTATGATCTTTAACAGTACAGTTAATGTAAAGTTAACTTACAAGATAAATAAGTCGAAAATTTTGTTCTTTCATTACAACACATTCAGAAAAACAAGGAGTAATCATTCATAAAATGCATAGTTGTATGAATTTAAAACTTTTCTGAAAATTGGCAATCTAAAGTAAAATAGGTAACAGATAACTATCATAAGATTGAATACAAATTACAGCCCTTCAAGAAAAGAATACATGGACAAACAATAAAGCTTTGAATTAAATCACTATTGGAACCTGCCTTTTAAATGCCTTTTAAAACCTACCTGGTGACCAATGTAGTCAATGTGGTACTCGGATGAATTGACTGTAACACATTGCTCACATATAATTACGGGAAATACTGTAGAATGTGAACAATATTACTAGATATTCAACTAAAATTAACTGGAAATGTGATTGTTTTGTCTTTTTTTTTAACATTTAAACATTAAACACTTAAAGAGGATTGCTTAAAAGACTTGGTTTGGCCCGATACGTCTTGTGAGTGGTAGTTTTGCTAACACTGTTAAAAATATTTTCAGTCATGGCTATTCATATTTTTAAACTTCATCTCACTAAATTGTCCAATCAGAACAAAATTGTTTAGTAACATAAATGGCATGTATATTATAATAAATACGCTGTTATGAATCTATAATCATTACAAAAAGTCTATTAAGAACTGACAAGTTTGTGTTGTCCATAATTCACTTACAAAAAATCTGCTTGGTGATTTTAATGCTTAGTTACTTGAAGAAAAAAAATTATCAAATAGAAATGGAAATTTTTTTAAACCAAAAAATTTGGTTAGTTTGAAAATATTGATGAATACAAGACACATAAAGAGCTGTATATTTTTAAATAAATAAAACCTCTAAACCACAAATAACTTTTATTTAAACCTTATGTACATTTCGATTGCCCAGCAATCATCTTCAGAGGTATTTAAAAAATACAACTAGCTTTGAACAACATACTACATCAAATATATAGGCATAAACCGGTAACTACTTCGCCCCTACGGGAGTTGAAAGACTTGACCAAGTTGCAGAGGGGGGAATTTACTGCAACAAGATTGGTCGGAGTAGTTTTAAATAGGGGCGTGGCGTAAAAGTTACCGCTTTATGCCTATATATTTGATGTAGTATGTTGTTTAAAGCTAGTTGTATTTTTTAAATACCTCTGAAGATGATTGCTGTACAATTGAAATGTACATAAGGTTTAAATAAATGTTATTTGTGGTTTAGAGGTTTTATTTATTTAAAAATAAACATTACGCTACAGTTGCTGCATACAGTTATACGTAAAGAGCTGATCTACCGAAAAATCGACATTTTCAAAAAAGAACAAAAACCGTCTACTTCGCAAATTTTTCAATCTATTTCCTGTCTCCAAGCTATGCCTACATAGGTACCAAATCTATCCATACCAAAATTTACTCAAAGTTTAAAGGGATTTTTCGAAGAGCAAAAAACATATATAAAGAACCGGCAATAACATCTGCTTAATGATTTTAGATAGCTAGCTTTATCAAGAACAGGATTTTTTAAACAAAAATGGAAATGCAGCCAAAATCAGAATAGATAGTATGTTAAAATATAGTAATGAATGGTAAGACCCTATAAGTAATAGTATATCATAAAAAAAGAAATCTTTCTTTAAAAAACGGAAATTTCAGTTTAAAAAAACAAAATAAAAACTTCACAACAAAATAAAACTAGTAACTTGTATGAGACTTTCAACGACTATTCAATATAGATCCGCCAAAATGACAAAAACAAAAATTGTATGATAAGGTTGAAATCCATAGAAAGACTACCAACCACTTTGCCCATTACTTTAGGTCTTCCAGCAATGGTTATGCTGGTGCCAAATCTATCTTCGCCAAAGATTCTCTACAGCTTAAAACGATTATCTTTTGGGGGGGGGGAGGAAATGATAGTCCAGCAAGAAAATTATCATATGTAGAATCTTCCAAGAAGGCTTATTTTATTAAGAATGTAAAATCAATTAGCTAAACATTAACCATCTAACAATTATTCTTAGTGTTATGAAGTTGATTATCTCAAAGACCTTTGTTACTGGGATATTTGTGAAACTGATATTATTTCTAAAAGTAACGAATGATAATAGTATAAAAGACTAGCTTTTAATTAAACACAACTATTCATTTACATAAATTCATTTCTATATTTTATGAATTGTTATATTTTTATAAAAATTGTCTGTACAAATTCTATTTTCTCATTTATATGTTTTTTTCTCAAAGTTGTGAAAATATGTTAATTTTAATTTAATACTTATCTTAATAAAATATTATAAAACTATTTGCTTATGTGTAATTAAATTTTGTTTTAAATTCCCATACTATATTTTTTATTATGATACTTCAAAAGCCTAGTTTCAACACATATTTCAACAAAATTAACCAAATAACAGAATGTTTGTTAATATTAAATGGTTTCCCTAACTAACAAAAACTATACATATTAAAACTAACACTAGTGCATGTATACATACATACATATATTTGTGTATATGTATTTAAAACTTACAAATCTATTCTAATATATTATTAACACTTTGAAACCACCTTAATAGCACCTCTTAATAGGCTCTATCTGCTAGGCAGTTTTAGGTAAAACATAAAAAATGTCTGACTTATATTAAATACCATATTTACAACAAATCATAGATTTTTGTAAAGGGAATAAAAGAAGCTTTCCACAAATATATACATATAAAATTATTACATTATACAGCATAGATGGTGCTTTACAACATATAGATGGTGTTATGCTTCTTTGAAAAATGTATAGAAATCTAAAAAAAAATAAAATAGCAACACTGTACATCACTGCACTTCACTACACATATTTTACATTGGAATGCAAATAAATATTACATGTTTTTATATCATTTTGAAAGCTAAAAGAGAAGTAATTTTAAAATATTGGGTTATACATTTACACAATCTATCCTATTGTAATGGGTGGAAGTTTTAAAAAAATTTTTCTAAGAATAAAAACCACACGAGTAACACCACACTACACTAGAAATAATTTATTTGGTGTGGTATAACTTAGAGCGGCTTGGGACACACACTATCAATATTTAAAAGGTATACATCTCGTACTGAATCGCTTCCTAGTGTCTTTAGCCATTATATCTATAATTTAATATCTCTAACAATTTAAATCGAAAAAACAAACTCAAAACCTAAACAAAAATTACACAAACTACAATTCAAATAAACAATTAAACGAAATACTGATTGATAAAATTTAGAGCAAACAATAACAAATGTGTAACGTAAACAACTCTCACTAACAAAATGTTATCTGGCCAAACCAACATCTGTCAAACAACTGTCTGCTAGCTCTCAGTCGCCACACTATACAAATTAGGTTTTTGTTCGTAAAAGCAACTCTGATTGGTCTAAAGGTAAAGACACGTAAAGTCGAATAATCAATATAAAGAATGATATCAACGAAACCGAGAATACAAGGGAATTATGTTGCTATGGAAGTAAATACAGGATCCCAAGCTATACACTTGCGTAGGCGACTAGTGTTAACTAAATGGCCTGTTCTATACCCTGGCATAGGCTTGAATGTGTTAAAAACATTTTTTTTTAATTTTTAAAGCTATGTTTCACAGTTGTGTATTTCCCTCCATGTTAGGTCTATTATTTGAAACACTATATTTTAAATTTAAAAGGTTGTTTTAACCCTTAACTACTATACTGACGTCTCACAGACGGATGTTTATATTCAGTTCTCTCCCCCTCCCCCACCTCCTAGAAACCAGTCTGGCCACCTAGCTGCCAGTTGATAAACGGTCTTTGACGAGTGAAAGTCGCGTTCCTCTTCTTTGTTTATAGGTTAGGGTCAATTTAACGTCTGACAGACGTATTATAATAGTGTTATTTTTCTCCCGTAACAGTGATGTCTGGTTGACATGGTATAGCGATTATTGTGTGCGTATATAATAACATTGTATATATATCTCTATGAACCTTTAGAACACAAATTTATATTATGGATATTCCAACAACATCTACTGAGGAGCCACCCGCGTCCCGACCAAGATTGAAAAGAAAAGTAAATACAGCAG
Source organism: Prosapia bicincta (assembly GCA_036971475.1). Taxonomy (NCBI): domain Eukaryota; kingdom Metazoa; phylum Arthropoda; class Insecta; order Hemiptera; family Cercopidae; genus Prosapia; species Prosapia bicincta. The sequence goes on along the minus strand of JBAIZL010000002.1, from coordinate 302,869,968 downwards.
ATAAGCATTTCGAGGTTGAAATGGAAAATATGCTGGAGGACTGTTTGGATGAAGATCTCAAAGATTTTGACAGTGATGACTGCAATTTAGATCCAGATTTTGCTATAGGAAGTCAATATAACAGTGATTCTGAACAAGAGTGGAGTGATACTGAAGTGTTGCACCTGCTGAAAATATTGAAGATGATGAACCGTTGCCAGAAGAGGAACCAGAATGGATGAAAAATGTACTAGAAAAATATAGAAAGTGTTGTTGGAGGAGCTGGCGATGAACCAATGAATGTGATGGAAGATGAGACACCAAATCGTGAAAGTACTATTTATTTCTATGGTAGGGCTACAAAGAAAAAACCTGCTTTTAAATGGAAGAAGGAGATGTCTTATCCTAATGTACGAACACGACGTCACAACATTGTCAGCCATGTGCTTGGTTTGAAAGAACGAGCAAAACAACTTGGAGCCAACCCTACTCCAGAAAAAGTGTGAGATCTTCCTTTTTACAGAAAACAGTTTAGATGAACTCCTATTGTGGACAAATAAAAAAATTAGAAACATAAGAGAAAACTACAATAAGAAGAAGCTAACGTGCCTTGAAGATCTTGACTTACGAAAACTGAAAGCTTTAATTGGTTTGCTAATTTTTAAAACCGATCAAAGAAACAAATAGAAATATCACTGCAGATAATTGGTTCTCATCAATAGAGCTAGTTGAAGAACTAAAAAAAAGAAACCTAACTTATGTTGGGACCATGAAAAAAACAAAACAGAAATCCCCCCGGAGTTTCAACCAAATCAAAATCATCTGGTGGGCTCAAAAGTATATGGATACACAGAGGATTTTACCCTTATGTCTTTTGTGCCAAAAGAAAAGAAATGTGTGATTATGGTGTCATCAATGCACCATTCACCTAATGATGACCCGGATACTGGGAAACCAGAGATTATAGCTCTGTACAATCATACCAAAGGTGGAGTGGACAGCCCATGGCCATATTCTTCACAATTGTTGACGTTGGATCCGGAGTAAATGCTTATGTACTTCATCAAGCTTTTCTTTACACGGACAAAATGGACAGGGCCGACTTCATGAAAAGTTTGGCTACAGCTTTGGTGCGACCGCACATGCAGAAGAGATTGGACAGATCCATACCGAGAGAACTTTCTATGAATATACGTCGAATCCTCAAACTACCCATCAATGAAAGACAAACTCCACCAGCTCCTACTCTAGAAAAAAGAAGAACCTGCGTTTTAAATCCTCCGAGATTGAAGCGACAGACCAGATTCCCATGCCAAAAGTGCGGAGTGCCAATATGCTTGGAGTGTGCTAGAAAAGTGTGCGCAAGATGCTTGGAATAGGCTAGAAGTCCTAAACTTGTAGTTCAAAGACGACTTGGAATGGACTACATGATAAATTAATTTTGTTGAGTTTACTGTTTTGTAACTAAATAAAGTAAGTTTTGTTCATAATTGAAGTGTAATATTAATTTATAGAAATCTCTAGAAAAAAATATTTACATAACTTTGGATTTTTTTTCAATATAATAATAAACAATACAATGCCAAAATTTTTCATATATGCAATGCAACTTATATTCTTTAAATAAACAAATATTTTAGATAAATATTTAACAAAATTTAGATAAAACCTTTTTTTTATATTCTAACACAAAAATTTGTACTTTTTTTGCTACCGAGCCATGATGGGCTATTTTTATGTCAAACAACACAGTTTATTATTTTTTAGTTTATCTAACATCTTATTATTTAACACAAATAGGGTTAAATTTTTTCCCCCAAAAAAATGTGAACGTAAAAATTTTTCAAAAAAGTATGTCTGACAGACGTTGTATAGTAGTTAAGTAAGTTTTTGAGGGTATAGTAGCTAAGGGTTAAAATAATTCAAAGCAAATTGAAGACTGGCATGAGTTCATTTATTGCACTTGATTATTGCTCTGTTGAAGATAATAGTTTACTTTCTATGTTGAATAATTTATTGTGATTAGATTTTTAATTCTTAGATTTGTTCAATCAGTTTATTTTCAAGTTTATATACATGTAAATTCCTAAATATTGTAGTCTTAAAGTGTAACACTGCCTATGGTGACAACCAAAATGGTCTGGAATCAGATCAGTCATCTTCAACGATCATAAGTCTACAATTATTTTATTTACAACAATTAATCTCCACCAGTTTAAATAAATGTTCGAATCAACAATGACATTCCAACCTAAGTTGTCCAGCATCAGTCTATGATCAGTGTGTAATGAATGATACATGATGGAAAAATTGAGTCTGTACACATAAAGAAACTGTGGTAGTTAAAACAGTGCTATAATGAAACACTTTTTTACATTGGGAGTATCATCAATAATATATTAATTTAACCTCTACAAACTTTAAAACTGTAGATATTCCCTAGAAAACTATCTCATAAAAAAACATTTTTTACATATATATTTAAAAGTTTCTTCATTGCTCAAATTAATTTATTTTGGAACCTTGAATATTTCTAATTATTTTTTTATTACCTTTTGTATTTCTTTGATCCATCGATTAACCCCATTTTGAAGCTGATTAAGGAAGGAAGAATCTTCAACCCTGTCTCCAAAATCAGCAACTTTAGGTTTGCGTCCTTCATCAAAACATTGTTTAATAACATTTGCTACTGTTGGGTGCACAATGAGGGATATTTCAGGAATGTCAATATTTTGTTGTAAATGTAACAAGCCCATTTCAAGCTCTGCCATTTTTTTTTCCACTGATGGTGCCATTTTATCTCCATCCCTAAAAATAAAATGGATAAAGTTTTTTAAAACCTCATTTGCTAAAGTAAAAAAATCTTATAATAAATAACCTATAATAATTAATAAAGTAATAAATTATAAAACTAAGGATAACACAAACTACAATGTTGATGGTGTTTCACTTATTTGTCTTCTACTAACAATGAAGACTGAATTGTACATTTTACTTTACCAATTGTAACCTATCAAAGTTGATTTTGCCCATTTAGCTGTGTTGAAAATATCTTTAATATTAGATTATAACTTTCCCATAAGGTAAAAACATAAAACTGTTAAAAATGTATTTGCTTTTGAAAAAGATTTCATGGAGCTAACACTAAATCATCTAAGCCTAAAACAAACTTTTATTAGTGTAATAACAGATTTGAAAATAAACAAAACAAATATAAAATGACGTGTTTTGGAAACATGTTCTTAATGACAATCAAATTTAATCTACTTTGTTGTAGAATCTAGTTTGCCATCACATCACTGTATGACAAAATAAACTAAGGAATTTGAATTTAAATTAAGCATGTGTTAAAATTAAGATTAACAGCAACTAAAGTTTATACTAATATTGAATAAAATATCTGAATATTCTTTTTAAACAATAGCCACAGCAAACATAATAATATATTACCCTACTTTGAATACCAAAAAAAAATACATAATAAAACTGTACTTGTTCAAAATGAACTTTTACAAAAATAAAAACAGTAGTGTATAAACATTACATGATCAATTTGCTACTATCTTATTATTGTTTACTTTACTTTTATAAATCAGACCGTTATATGAAAAAATTGCAAACACATTTGAGACTAAGAAATAAAGCTTTTAATTAATTTATCATTTTTATTTCACCAACTACATGAATCCAACTCTGATAGAAAAATCAACCGATATTAATTACAGATGTAAAGATTTCCAAAACAAGCAACAAAAAAAAAAAACATGCACATGTACACATGCACCACCAACCACAGACAAATATTTTTAAATGACATGTGTGACACATGTGACTCCCATGTGTGTGTGTGTGTATGTGTGTGTGTATGTGTGTGTGTGTGTGTGTGTGTGTGTGTGTGTGTGTGTGTGTGTGTGTGTGTGTGTGTGTGTGTGTGTGTGTGTGTGTGTGTGTGTCAAGTGAGCGAGCAAATTTATTTGTGTGTGTGTGTGTGTGTGTGTAAGTGTGTGTAAGTGGTGTTGTGGTGTGTGTGTGTTGTGTGTGTGTGTGTGTGTGTGTGTGTGTGTGTGTGTGTGTGTGTGTGTGTGTGTGTGTGTGTGTGTGTGTGTGTGTGTGTGTGTGTGTGTGTGTGTGTGTAGAGCTTTTTAATTTACGTTCATTTTCTGCCTATATAATGTTTGACAAAAATATATTACCAAAATGTCTAGTCTATATACTTATTGTTTCTGTTGAACTTATTATTTTGTTGTTTATCTTAAAGTTTATAATTCTTGTTTATATGATTAAAAACTTAATCCAATTATCAAAAATACAATAAGTTACCGGTTTATATAATTTCTTATAAAAAAGGAACAAAACCAAACCTGTCAGCACGTCCAGATTCTTTAATATAACTCTTAAAGTATGGTGCCATGGTTTTACTAATGAAAGCATGGAGTGTTTCAAATGGTAAACCATCACTGAATGTAGTAATTCGTAACTGAGTAGGAATTGGTTTATCAGCTTCCACAACAGTCCCTCTCTTGATGACCACAAGGCTAAATAGAAAACAAACCATATTAAAATCCTGGGCAGTTTATATTTAATTTTTTTTAATAAATTCCATACTATGTTAATTATTAAAATTTATTAATTTCTGAAGTAATTTTAAAATACAAAAAAAAACTTACTAAAGATGGTTTAGTTTAACATCCAACAATGACAAATACATGTTTTGTAAGAAGTAGGCCCTACTGTATATGTACTAAAAATGTTAGTCTACTACTAAAATAAAGACATTTCACAAAGATATTACGATATATTGAATATATGAATTTAAAATATTTTGCGAATACAATATCTAAACACCAAAACCATTTTGTTTTAAAGTTAACTAAGCTTGTATGTTTTCTTTTCCCAAAATATCTCTATTTTCTTAATATATTGTTAAAACTTGCAGTTTTTGTGTTGTAAATCTTGAGATTTTTGTATAGATTATACTTTTTTTGTATTAACTTGGCAAAAAAACACTACTTACTGATTTATTCACCAGGCATGTTTTGCACTAGTCATTGCATTATTCAATGCTGTGAAACACTGACAAGGCTTTTGCTCAGGCTTATTGTGTTGGTATATTTTTGCTCAGTCTGTGGTGTATTTCTATTCTGTGATGTATTATTGTTCATAGAGTAGTTGTTAATTATGTGCTCAAATATAGTATTTCATTGTTAATGTGTTATGTCATTTAGAATGTGTTGTGGATAGTATTTATGGTGTTTATATATCTCGTAGTTTTTTACTGTGTTAAGTTTGTTGCTTATTTTGATGTAGTGTAGGATTTTTAGATAGGTGTCTATGTCAGTTTGTTAGTATAGTGTGTTTTGTATGTGTATGGCGAAATTTGATTTGGGTTGTGTCTTTATCTGTTCTACGTGTTCGTTGTATTTTGTAGTAAATGTTCTCCCTGTTTGTCCTATGTAAAAGCTATGACAGTTGTTGCATGTAATCTTATATACACCTGCCCTGCCGTGTTTATCCTGGTGTGTTTTTAAACTGTGTGTTTTTTAATTGTGTTGGATGTTGTGAATGCTACTTTGTATTTACGTTTGCGGAACAAGAAAGTTATTTTTGTGATGTGTTGTCGTGATATGTAAGTGTATGTATTTTTATGTTTGTGTGTTATTGTTTTTTGTTGTGTTATGTGTGTGTTGTTTTTTGTAAGTGTATGTATTTTTATGTTTGTGTGTTATTGTTTTTTGTTGTGTTATGTGTGTGTTGTTTTTTGAGCATTAGGTTGTCTATCAAGGTGTGTTTGTATCTGTTTTTATAGAGTATGTGTTTTATTGTGTTTAGTTCGTTCATTTTGTCTCCATTGTTCCATGGGTATGTTGATTAGTATGTGTATCATGGAGTGAAAGGCAGCCTGTTTGTGTTGTGTGGGGTGATTGGACGTGTTGTGGTGGGTTGGCTGTATATTTTGAATGTGTGTTTATTGTTTTGTTTTGTTATTGTTAGGTCTAAGAGGTTAATTCTGTTCTGTTTCTAGAGTGAAGTTAATGTTATTGTGGAAGATATTTATTCATATGTTGCCGTTGTATAGGATTAGGATGTCATCTACGTATCTGTACCAATATATTATTTTGTGGGTGTTTGGTATAAACAATAACACACCACAAAACATAAATACACCACAGACTCACACCAACACAACACACCTAAGCAACGGTCTTGTCATTGATTCGCAGCATTGAATAATGCGCTGACCTAGTGTGAAACGCGTCTGCTGAATCCATTGATAAGTAGTGGTTTTTGCCAAAATGATACAAAAAAAGTACAAGATATCTTTATTTTATCTAAGCTTTATTAACTTTCTTTATAGGTTACCCTGTGCACTGGTGATTGATGACTAGATTTGTCCTATATAATATTTTACTTATGACGCTTGAAAGCCCCTTAGAGATCTTTAAATTTCAATTAGCCAGTTATTTTTTACTTTCATTGCAGCCTAGTCAAGAATGCTTCTACCCTTTGTTGAATCTAAGAATGTGACCACATAATTTCATGTCATTTCCCTACATGTCAATATTTTGTTTTAATATATTAGTAGGGGTTTTACATTTTTTTTTTTTTTTAATACAGTAATACCCCGTACTTACGCAATAGGTGGCATCGGGCGATAACCATGTAAGTCGAATTCGCGTAAGTCGGGATATAATTTAAATACAATCAAATAGGAATCACCTTTAGTTGAAACCAAAGACTAAATAAACCAATAATTTACATGAAAAATGTGTATGTATTAAAATCTTAAATACCTAGTACAACAAAAAATTATATTCATACACATTGCAAGGAAGTTAATTTGATATAGAAGGCTTCATAAAATCTAGTAAATTCGTTTAAAGAATTGAAGATTTTTTCTTCTCACGCAGAATTTCCCCATAACTAGCTAATATTTTTGTTTTGTAGCAGATATGCGCTCTTCGTTGGAGTCTATGCTTTCCAAAATTTGTAAGCCTTGCTCAATTAAACTAAAGCCTTTTGTCAAGTTTCTAACCGTCATTTTACGAATGATGGGTGAAATTAAAGATTTTTTACAGCTTCGAGAATTTTCTCTTTACTTTTTATAATAGTTCTGACTGTCGATTCCGGTAGATCAAATTTCTTTGCTAATTCACAAATTTTTATTTTTGCATCGAAGTCTCTAATAATGTCAAGCTTACATTCCAAAGATAATGTTTTTCTTTTCTTGTTTATTGCAAAAGAATCACTTCTACTTCTATTGGTTGACATAGTAAAGTCTATCTAGTGTCCATAAATAAAATTAATTCAACACAACAATTGTGTAACACAAATAAAATTTGTTTTACTTTAGATAGCTCTCTTGACTCGGCACCGCAATAAACATGTATGACTACAATCGACATCTAACAGATAACTGAGCCTGCTGACGATGCGGACTGAGGAGACATGCTCTTACGACACTTCGGCGCGACAAACCACACTGCGCCTTAAAGTTGAGTCATCATGATTAAAAACTCATGACGACTTGGGAATCGCGTAAGACGGAGTAGCATAAGTCAAGGTATGACTGTACATCAAGATGGGAGGCTACATTTTTTTTCAATGTCCAACTTTATTATTTTTATACCAATAATAAATTTAATCTGCAAGATCTGGTTTTACTGATATGGGCATGAAAATAAGCTTGAGTGTTGGTTATACTTTGAAAGTTAATGTTTTTACATTTAGTATAATATAGTTTCAATTTCTATGGCATGAATACTACTGTCAACACTAATAATGTTTTACATGTGGCCTCACTTATAATAAATAGGAATAATTACTTTTAGCCGTCATATAATATGGTGATTTGTGTTTACAAAGACTACTAACCATAGAGTCTCTTGTAACAAAGATTACTATATGTCAGAAATGAGTTGTAATTAGACTACAATACAAAATTTTGTAATTGAGTAGAATAAACCAAAAATCACTTAATTTAAAAAGAACTGACCCATTTGTCTTATGTGTTAGTATAAGGTACATTTTTCTAAAATAACTACTTTTCCTAATTTAAAAGTTTGGATCCTAAAGATATATAAAGTTTACTTACAAAATGAACTTAAGCTTACCTAGCCATCTTAGGATTTGTGAAATGAACATCATTGGAGACAAAGATATAGTTTGCATCTTTTTCATCATCCCCATCTTGTCCTTGATCTCCCTCGTCTTCTGAAATATCCATTTAAAAATACTAATTTTTATTTCTTCAAGTATTAGTATTTATAGATGAAAATACTGTAAACTTCTTGTATGTGCCAATAGGAACTGGGAAAACATTTCTTATTTGATGGGTTAAACATAAGAAAAATATAAAACCTCCTTAAATTTTGATAAATATGAAGCATAACATCAATGTAGAAACAAGAAAAAAAATTGATTTTCATTAGAAAGTAAATGTGAGTGTTGAATTACAATATATATAAATGTTAAGTTAGAATAGATTTTCTAATGAATAAAAATATTAATTTGACTACTAAAGTCAGAATATTGTTAACAACAGATTAAATGGTATAGGTCTTTGTTCTTTTTTTAAGAGGCATAAATAAGAGGCAATGGGGAATAATAGTGCAAATAAGGTAAGCAATAAAATAATACACAGCCAAGCCTAAGAAATAATTTTAAATCTCTACAATTTTATGAAAAGGAAACAGGACCGATTTTATTAGAAGCTGTCCAAAAATGTGTTGCTGAAGCTACAAGCATTTATTGAAGATCTATTCAGTATATTTTAAAGGAGAGCAAAAGTACACCAGGACAGCCCAAATTTACTACTGCAAAAAAACATTGGGTGAAGAAGACAAAAAAAGTAAAGTCAATGATTTTGATAAGACCGTCATAAGAAGCACAATTTATGAGTTCCATGAAACAGAAAATCAACGTCCGACCCTTAAAAACCTACTTCCAGTATTAAGAGAAAATATAAATTTTCAAGGTGGTATTTGGCCTTCAAAGGTGGTTCTGCAAGTGTTGAAGTGGAGAAAATTGTCAAACCAAAGAACAGTTTTTATTGAAAAACACGAGATTAGAGAAATTAATAGTAAATTATATACAAGCTGTGCGAAGATACAGAGAAGAAGGCCGACCAATAGTATATATACTGATGAAACATATGTACATTCATCCTATAATAAGCCGCATTCCTGGTCAGATGATATCAATAATGGTTTGTTAACACTAATAGGTAAAAGCAAATGTGTCATATTCATACACGCCGGCAACGAAAATGGTTTTATTTCAAGGGCAGATTTGAATTTTAAATCTGGAAAGAAATCAGGAGATAACCGTGATTCAATAAATCACAATAACTATAAAAATTGGTTGCAAAAAAAATTAATTCCAATTCTATCCCCCAAGATCTATTATAGTGTTTGATAACGCTTTATACTACAAGAAATAATTAAATCCAGCTCCGACAAGCAAATCCAAAAATGCAGATAAGATTGATTGGTTAGTCCCATTTTCACAGCGTCCCATTTAATGAGAAAATGCTAAAACCCGAACTATATGCATTAATTTTAAGGCACTTAAAAATCCCCACAAAATGTACTGTATCGATGGTTTATTAGCTGAACATGGCCATTCTTCACTGCGAATTCCACCTTACCACCCTGACCTGAACCCAATTTAAATATGGGTTCTAATTGAGAATCATGTAGCATCAAAAAACGCACTATTCAATTAAAAAACTGCATTGAGCTGGAGGAAAACAAAATAAACGACACAACAAGCGATGAATGGGAGCAGAGAGTTTGTAAAGTTGAAGACAACTACATGATCAATCAAGCTGGTATAGATATCACTGAGAGATTCGTAATCAACGTGGGTAATGACAGTAGTGACCGCGACTGCAGTGAGTATATTGACAACTCCAAGAGCTACAACGAGGATGGTGGCAATATGAACGTAATTGAGATGTTGTGATGATTGGAAAGTCTCTGTAGTTTACTTATATAATGTATATTCTCCTCCAGGAACTCACTAATTATCTAAAATGTATTTGTTAACAAAACCACGATGTTACAATCAACCCTTAGAGATACCCCTTAGATATGATAAAAAAAGGAAATTAAGTCAATAAACTTCAATTATGAAAATAAGAAATAATTCTACGTAATATTGACAGGATGAAACCTCAAGTGTGAACAAGGAACAAACATTAAAAATTTGAAAGACAAACTACTAGAAATTGATGCAACTTTCAGAAATTCATTATAAAGTTTGTTGCAAAAATAACCACAAAAAAAAGAAATTAATTAAATAAATAGTATATACATTAGATCACGATTTACAATTTTGCACAAACATGGATAGCAACCCAATATTAGTTTATAGATTAGTAGCTAAATGCTGGTTGGACGCTAAGGCCGTTCAAATTCCGCCACAGACTTTCTCCTAACCGGGCGCCACGATGTTCCACAAGACATCATGCAGATGTTTACATTCGATATAGCTTAGAACACTAACATCTTAAATTAGCACATTTCATATGTAGAATTTCATTCAGACTAAGGTGAGTCTGTTTTAAAAAACAAACATGCCATTTATAAAGCTACAAAAATTTTTTTGTAAAATGAGTAATCTTTATCAATGTGAAATATTTTTTTTTTATAAGAAAAACAAATCCAATGGACTTCCTGAGTACTAATGCTACAGATTAGATGTAGCAAATTTTTGCTTTACTTTATTTATAAATCTAACCTTTGTATAACAGAGCCATTTATGTGTACAGAATTGTTACAGTAAAATTGTTTTGGGGTTGTGTATATTTTAAGGAATAATAATGTTTTGAGACAACTAATCGACTGATTCTTATTTTTAATATATTCTTGAGTAACATTCGTGAAAATGAAAAAAATCTATGTTGATCCCCATTTTGTTAAATATCGCCCTGTATTGCAACGCCGCTATATAAAATATCTGATTTATACAAAATTATTTGATTTTATAAAGATTTGTTTGTGTTAAAAGTAAGGTTATATATGCCATTTCAGTTCATAAGTCTTCAGCACAAGGTTTTATTTTTTTCCATGTTCATTTGAGGACTTTCTATATCCCCTGGTAAAACTAATTATTTTCAAATTCCAAGACGTCTGGCTAAACAATAATTATAAAATTTAATGTAAAACCATTAATCACCTACTATTAAACATAATTTACTAAAAAATTAGAATATAATGATAAAATTAGTAGTTATAGCAATGAAGATTTGGGAACATTTTTAAAATGGGTGTGAAAATATTCCCTAGCATGTTCCAAAAGGATATTGTTATTTGTTTTTAATGCTACAGAAGGTTATTTTTTTATTAAATTTTAGTAGGGACTCTATTTTCTTTCCTTGTGCAGTAGCAACTGATAGCACTGTACTACATCATATCTTTTACTGGTTAAAATGCATAAGCGCTGCAACCTACGATATTTTGGGAAATTGTTTAACACCACTAAATAAGACGATATCCACAAGAATTGTTTTTTTATTGACCTAGGAAAGTTATTTTTGTTTCATTTAAAGTAGGGTAAAAACTTCAGCGCGGTAGAAGTTGTAAATGGGCGCGGGGTGATACAAATGTTTCGTGACGTCACAACTGTAGTTCGTGTTTTAGCAATATGTAACAAAACCATATCTTTAAGCTATATTGATAACTATTATTTTTGTTACTGCCAAAGAAGGTGAATTTTATATATCTATATTGAAATATACGTATAAAGTATCCAGTCAGGATAGATTTGGTTGTAATTGTATAAATGTAATCATTTAGGTAATGAATAAAATTAAAACCAAATCTAACCTGACTGGACACTTTTTAGGTATATTTTAATAAAGGAATATAGTATGGTATAAATTTAAAACCAAATCTATGCTAACTGGAGACTTTATAAGTATATTTAAAGATATGTATAAAAATTAGGCCAAAACGTTGTTTCTCAAATAACTACACACATAAGGTTGTGTGACGTACCGTGGCCGATGCGTACAACCTTATGCGCAGCACTGTGACGTAACAAAACATTTTGTATCACTCCGCGCCCATTCACAACTTCTACATCCGTGCTGAATTTTTTACCCTACTTTAAATTGAAAAAAGTAACTTTCCGAGGTTAATAAAAAAAAATTTTTGTAGATATCGTCCTATTTGGTGGGGTTAAACAATTTCCCAAAATATCGTATGGTGCCGAGCTTCAGAATTTTAGTCGTAACTTTCCTAGGACAATAAAAAAAAATTTTGTGGATATCGTCCTATTTCGTCATTTTAAACCATTTTCCAAAATATCATAAGTGGCCGCGCTTATGGATTTTAACCCTTTTACTGACTGATGTCACATGATTTCTACTTTTACCTTACATTTTATTTTATAACTTTACCTAATTTGATTAGTCAGGTTAGCTTTCATTCATTCTCCCCCAATATTACTCTTGTACAAAAACACATTACTTTTATATAAAAACAATAAAAAATCATCTTCGGTTTTGAGCATGAAATAGTGTATGTGTTTGTTTAAGGTTAGCTGCTAAAAGATATTACTCCGTGGAAGCAGACGTAATTGGGCGGAATGTTTAATACTCATATGATACAGTTCTCTTAACTACATATCAAACCTAAATCCAACACTGATGATTTATTACTCAAATTAGCAATTATTGTAAATAAATTAATTTTCTGCATTAAGAAACTAAATTAATGAGATGTGGTGTAGGTAACCCTGCATGTACTTTAAATATTTAGAGAATTATGCATACAAAAAATTAGCTTCAAGGCACATTTCTCTAAATGATTTTTACAGAATAGACTTGATTTACAATTGAGCCAGATTCCTAGTGTATACCTTTTGATAAAGACCTCTGTATAAACAAAGAGGACACCTGCGGGTCACTTATGAACTTCTTTATAATATCTTGGTTATCTTCTAAATCGGCTTTCACATTAGGTTGGGTGATGTCATCATCTTGCTGGTTTAAAGTTGCACAAATTACTCTTTGCAAATATTCAATAAATTTGGGTAATTCCACAATTGATGCTGTTTGTTCCTCTTCTTGTTGAGCAACATCAACACCGTCTAGGGAATCACCCATGGTAATAAATTAAAAAATGACTTAACCTTTAAAAACTCCAAAATGTTTAAAACAAATGCTAACCATCTTGAAATTTTAATACAGAAGCACTGTGAAACGTCAATGGAATGGAGTAGCAAAAGGAATAGAAATTAAGTTTTGCCAATGGTATAACAGTTTCAATAGTTTTTAACTATCGATATTTCACAGATTTTCAACTATCGAAAACACTGTTACCAAGAGTTTCTGCATAGAAAAATAGATCTATATATGTATAAGAATTATTGTATTTGTTGATTCCATCTTCACGTGAGGTACTAGATATCACTAAACCCTTTTAAATATTTATAAACTTGCCTATAGTAGCACTTACTTTGTTGAGGACGGCCGTTTCGGGATGTGTCCCATTGTCAACTCAGGCCGTAACTGATCTCAAGGTTTTCGTAGGTTAGGTTGTTAGGATGGGGGTGGGATATTATAGTGGAGGGGTGTATTTTGTGTGTATTAGGAGTTATGATGTCAAAAAGTGCGCGTGAGTTGTAATGCAATTGTGTATCGAGTATGTGTGTAGGGTGTAGTTTGAAGTGTCTGTATATTGCGTATTGTTTGGTTGTGTAGCGTTGGTTATTTCTGAGTTGTTTATGAAGAATTTGTAGGTTAGATGTTATGTCTATGTAGTCATGTTTTGTGGAGTTGAGATGATCGGCGAAGTTCTATATTCCTATAAAACATATAAAAGCACTAACTAACAATAACTACCAATCAAACTTGGTAGTTAATCAGAACTTGGTAGTTAATCAAACTTGAAAAACAGCTTCAAAATTTACAGAAACCCATAACGACAGATACACTTATCCACAACACCTCAAACCATCCTATCCATCACAAACACGCTGCCTTCAAATCCATGCTTCAAGACATAAAGAAGCCCCAATTACCACAGAAAACATAAACAAAGAACTAGACACAATTAAATACTTACACTTTTTTAAAAAATGTTTCAACTTGCCTATAGTAGCACTTACTTTGCTTGTTGAGGACGGCCGTTTCGGGAGATGTGTCCCTTTGTCAACTCAGACCGTAACTGATCTCAAGGTTTACGTAAGTTAAGGTGGGGTGGGATATTTTGGTGGTGTGGGTGTATTTTGTGTGTATTAGGAGTTATGATGTCAAAAAGTGCGTGTGAGTTGTAATGTAATTGTGTATTGAGTATGTGTGTAGGGTGTAGTTTGAAGTGCCTATATATTTCGTATTGTTCGGTTGTGTAGCGTTGGTTATTTCTGTGTTGTTTATGAAGAATTTGTAGGTTAGATGCTATGTCTATGTAGTCGTGTTTTGTGGAGTTGAGATGATCGACGAAGTTTGATTGGTAGTTATTGTTTTTTAGTGCTTTTATATGTTCTTGGTAACGTGTGTAGAATGACCTCCCTGTCTGGCCTATGTAAAAACTAGGGCATGAACTGCAAGTTAGTTTGTAAACTCCAGTGGTGTTGTAAATGTCGTTGATTTTGCTGTTGGGTTTAAATTGTTTGTTGAGAGTGTTGTGTGTGGAGCAAGCTATTTTGTAGTTGTATTTTCGTAATGTGTTGGTTGGATTGTGGGTTTGGGATGATCTGTATGGTATTGATAAGTATTTTATGGGATTGTCATCTTGTGTGTTTGTATTTGGGTTATTATGTTTGTTTTTTAGGCGGTTGTATAATTTGTCAATCATTGTTGGGTTGTATCCGTTTGTTTGTGTTATATATTTTATGGTGTTTAACTCCTGGTAGTGTTCATCTTTGTCTAGTGGTGTTTTAAGGAGGCGATATATCATGGTGTTGTAAGCAGCTAGTTTATGTTGTTGTGGGTGGTTTGAGGAACTGTGTATGGTCGTATTGGTGCTGGTGGGTTTTCGGTATATGTTGAATTTATGTGTTTGTTTGTCTGTCCGTTTAATTGTGAGGTCTAAAAAGTTAAGGGAGTTTTGTTGTTCTGTTTCGATGGTGTATGTTAGTTTAGGGTGTATGGAATTTAGGTGTTTTCCACCTAAAAAATAAAAACAAAAAAACAAAAAAAAAACAAATAAATTCCATACACCCTAAACTAACATACACCATCGAAACATAACAACAAAACTCCCGTAACTTCTTAGACCTCACAATTAAACGGACAGAATCAAACATACTCTTTGATACTATCGAAAGCCTGCCTTAAAATCGTCACCGCTTGACCCGACATCTCCAAGCAGAAGATATTGATGAAGATCGCCACATAGCAATCGAAAACGTTCTGTCTCAGTAAGTTTTAACAAATTTTAAAAAATCTTATATATCCATGTTACTAGAGAAATGTTTTTTATTTAGTTATATGTTTGTGGTAGCATCCCTGATGATGGTTACATGAGTCATTAGAATGAGTATGAAATTAAAGTTTTTAATTTTATACTGAGATATATTTATATTTGTTGAGTCCATCTTCACGTGAGTACTAGTTTTCACTAAACACTTGTAAATATTTATAAACTTGCCTATAGTAGAACTTACTTATATTTGTTGAGGACGGCCGTTTCGGAAGTTACGGTCTGAGTTGACAATGGGATACATCTCCCGAAACGGCCGATGGCAACAAATATAAGTAAGTGCTACTATAGGCAAGTATATAAATATTTACACGTGTTTAGTGACATATATTCATAAAGGCACTAGCACACCGTGGTGGTTTTACCCGCAATCGTTTAAAACTGTCACTTTTATATGTTAATTTAATAAATTTGATACTGCCTTTAAAACCGTCACCCCTTGACCCGAATCTCCAAGCAGAAGACACTGATGAAGATCGCCATCTAGCGTTAGAAAACGTTCTGCCTCAGTAAGTTTTAACAAATTTACAAAGTTTAAAGCTCGGATAGTCATAAACTATTGTCTAAGTGATTAACAAGATTCACCGAACGTAATGGGCTACAAAATTCAAGAATTTTGTTATAGTAATTATATGATTGTAGTGGCATCACTGATAAAGTTATCATAAGTCATTGAAACGCGTATGAAATTAAGGTTTTATAATTGTAATTGATTATGTTAATTGCGTTTTTAACCTCACAAGTCAGCTTGAATATTGTTTGTTAGTATTTATTTTCTTATGCGTAAACTAATAGCATCAGTTACTTTAATTAGGAAATTTTATTGTTTTAAATTTGTTTCAATTCAATTTAAAAACACTACTGTTTTGTGTTTTTTTAAAAATATTTATATTTACCTTTTTTCAAGAGCATTAAAATTACAAAGAATAAATACGTAAAAACACTTGTACATATTAATCACTTTTACAGTAGTTTATGACTATCACAACTTTAAATTTTGTAAATTTGTAAAAACTTATTGAGACAGAACGTTTTCGATCGCTATGTGGCGATCGAAAACGTTCTGTCTCAGTAAGTTTTTACAAAATTTAAAATTCGGATAGTCATAAACTGTTGTTAAAGAGATTAATTAAGATTCACCTAACGTAATGGCTACAAATTTCAAGACTTGTACATATGTTAGTGTGTAGTTACACTGGCTTATAGCAGCACTTACTTTTTTGTACATAGTACAAGTGTTTTAGTTAAGAACTAGTAGCTCTAGTGGAGATGGAATCAAATACAACGAATAAATAAATGTTTCAATAACAAGATTTTTATTATGCTACAGACCATAAATATTGATAATGTATGAAAAGTAAATATATCGGATAATGTTTTACGGTTTTCAATTCTTTCCGGATTTCCAAAGTTTTAATTACATTATTTTGAAATTCTATCAATTACAGATTAAAAGAATATATACTCTAGTAAAAATGGAATCAAATAACATGAATAATTAATTACTTTTGACGATAAAAAATAATGCCTAATACTTTTGAAATAAAAAAGAATTAGGGTTCAATATATATATATATATATATATATATATATATATATATATATATATATATATATATATATATATATATATATATATATATATATATATATTAAATATGGTGATATGTTTTCTTGTAATATAGTTAATAAATTAAAAATATTTCAAAAACAAGAATACTTTTAATGAATACATTTATTCATTCAAAGTATTCTTGTTTTTGATAAATATTATTAATTTATTATATATATATATATATATATATATATATATATATATATATATATATATATATATATATATATCACCTAAATACAGTATATACTATTTACCAACTAAAACCTGTGAATAAAAAATTAATTAATAATTCTTCTATTTATTAACCTCAGTAGGTTTTGATTATCCTATAGGAAAAAAAGTTATATATATATATATATATATATATATATATATATATATATATATATATATATATATATATATATATATATATATATATATATATATATATATATATATATATATATACGTGTGTGTGTATGTACGAGCGCGTCTGTGTTGATATGCATTCCTTAAGAGGTGAAAAATATGATGAATAATTAATATCTGGAGTATTAATTATTACACTTTTGATATTACTTGTGACTAGACGTTTTGTTAACTATAAGTTGTTAAATTGTTAACTTAAACTTGGAGGAATCGTTTTCGTCGTACGACTTCTTCAGCCTCATATGTTTGCCGCTAGGAATGCTGCAGTTGTGCTTCCTCGGTACCATTTTTTTTGAAAGTTAGAGCTTCTAGTTTGTTTATTAAATAATTGTCATGTCCATTTTTGTGGGCTAAATATTTGATTGTGTTTAGTTCCTCTGCGTAGTTAGCTGTAGACATATGTATTTTATTTAGTCTGTGTAGTAAATGTTTGAATGCTGCGTGTTTATGTTTGTGTTGGGTGGTTCGATATATTGTGTATCAGTGTGTCTGTCATAGGTGGCTTGCAGTATATGTTGAATTCATGTTTGTTTTGATTTTTTGTTATGGTGGTGTCTAAGAAATTCAGTGTTATGTTGTTTTCAATCTCTGCAGTGAACTGGATATTTTTGTGTATTTTGTTTTGTTTTTGGAGTTGTTGTCATTGTCTTATGTTTCCTCGGTATAGTATTATAACGTCATATACATATCTTTCCTAACATCTGGAGTATATCTGTTCATTTTGTAGTGCATAAAACGCAGAATCTCCACGAATCTGGCGAACCGTTTATTCAGAATCTCATCGTTATTGTCAAGGTGTATTCAAAAACAATTGAAACGCGAGACTTGCTTCAGTTATGTTTCAGCAATGCTAGATGAGATTTTTGGGGATGCTTCTAGCGTGTATCTATTACAAAGTTAACGGTTGTACTCCGGATATTAACGATTCTTCGCAAACACATATATACTGAATATATATTATCGTCTGAGTTGATATTGATAACGGTACATCTCCCAAAACACCCGTCCTCATTACATAAAAGTTTAAGTACCATTATTATATAACATATGTCCAAGTATGTTACATTTGCCTATAGTAGCACTTACTTCTTTGAGGACATTCGAGGGTGAGAGTAGAATCCCAATCTATCGAAGTGAACGCCTCAATAATATATAAATATTTATACATACATACACACACACACACACACACACACACACACATATATATATATATATATATATATATATATATATATATATATATACATATATAGATATTTGTTTTTATAATACAAACAGTATAATAGGGTATCTGTCTCATACACATTACATCGCGCGTGTATGGGTGCGTACATGAAAAGTATTTTTTTATCTAAGCTTATACCATATGTTAGTTAGGGCGATATGGCTTACAATACTAGGAAAATAAATAATCGTAATGTGAAACACTTTTTTTAAAAAAAGTTCTGCCTTACCACATTGGTCCCTTTCAGGTAACGTCACTGTATGGCGAAATTACCCTGTAAATGTCGTTATATACGAAAGATATTTAAGAGGAT
Source organism: Prosapia bicincta (assembly GCA_036971475.1). Classification (NCBI taxonomy): domain Eukaryota; kingdom Metazoa; phylum Arthropoda; class Insecta; order Hemiptera; family Cercopidae; genus Prosapia; species Prosapia bicincta. The sequence goes on along the minus strand of JBAIZL010000002.1, from coordinate 302,850,988 downwards.
GATTTTCCTCATTTGTTGTCATTCTCAGTAACTAATACATTTATCTCCTGTTGGTATTAAACAATCAAATATGTTTTAAAACGACCTCCACTTGTGAAGCCTTTAAAATTAATTTTTATATAGGTTATAGCCTGTAATGTACTATATTGTCTTATCTTACATAATATCTGTCTAGAAACTTTCAGGATATAATAATTATTGTTCTAAAACTCAAAATGTTTTGTTCTAGCTTAAAATGGTAGTCACAAGTTTATTCTGTGATATTTGATTTTTTTTAAAGATATACATCTGATTCATCAAGTGTCCAATGCCATGGCAACGAAAATAAACAATCCTGTTTTAAATAAGGTTTTATCATAATGTCTGTATACCAAAGTTAACAGCTTCAACTGCCTAGTTTCAACTGATAAACAATGATGATACCCAAAATGGTATTTTATTTGGTTTAGTATTATTCTTTTTCCCGTTTCTGGTAAGTTTTTTTTTAAATGGGTTAATTTTATCATAATTTCTGTATACCAAAGTTAACAACTTCTACTGACTAGTTTCAACTGTCAAACAATAATGATACCAAAAATGGTATTTTATTTGGTTTAGTATTATTCTTTTTTTTCTTTTCTGGTAAGTTTTTTTTTAATTGAGTTAAACTTTGGCCTTAGTTTTTTGGATAGCAATTTCATTTTCATGAATGTTTATAAGTAGGTTGTCTTATAATTTGTATTGCAGGCTGTTTATTATGGGTTAATCTCTTAGACGGCTAATTAAAAAATATATATATATAATAAAATAATATCAAAAATAATAAAACTTTTGATGCTAACTCTCCAAAATTTTAGAGTTTTGAATACTGACACATTTAAACTCACCTTACAAATACACAAAACTTTATAAAGTGGAGTTTATTTTATAAAACATAACAATATGTTATATTATAAGTTGCTAAGTATTTGATTAGGATTCGTTTTTTTTTCAAACATAAAAGTTCTTATTATTTATTTTAAAAAATAAGTAAATTATAACTAAAACACTTGTACATATGTTACACCTGCCTATAGTAGCACTTAATGTTTTGATTATTGGGGACAGTTGTTTCGGGAGATGTGTCCTATTGTCAGCTCAGACCATAACTCAACTTTTTGTAATAAAAAAAGTAATATTTGTTGATTCCATCATCACGTGAGCTACTAGTTTTCACTAAACACTTGTAAATATTTACAAGTGTTTAGTGAAAAAAAGTAAGAGCTACTATAGGCAAGTGTAGTAATAACTACACAATTAGTTAGTAACTGATTGTTTTAGTTAAAAACAGGTATTGGGTCCATATCCATGTCTGCTACTAGTTTTTAACTAAAAACACTTGTGATTATATTACTGATTATAAACTAGTCGGTTAGAATATTTTAATGTATAGCATATTATAAACACTTATACAATGAAGAAAACTACCAAAAATTAAACACCATAAAACGTATATCACAAACCATTGGATACAAGACAACAATGATTTATAAATTATACAACTGTCTAAAAAATAAACTCAATAACCCAACTACAAATAAGCAACACAACAAACCCATAAAATACTTAACAATACCATATAGATCACCCAAAACCCATAAACTAATTAACACACTTCATAAATACAATTACAGAATAGCCTACTCCACATGCAACACCTTCAACAAACCATTTAAACCTAACAACATAAACAGTAACATATACAACTCCGCTAGTATTTACAAACTAACTTGCAGTTTGTGCCTCAGTTTTTACATAGGCCAAACAGGGAGGCCATTCTACACATGCTACCAAGAACATATAATAGCCCTCAGAAACAAAAACACCAAATCATACTTTGCCAAACATCTGATATTCATAAACCCTAATTACATAAACGTAACATCTAACCTACAAATTCTTCACAAACGAAACAAAAATAACTAATGTGAACAACATTGGTAACAATAATAACATAACCGAACAATATGAGATATACAAACATTTCAAATTACACCTATACACATACTCAACACCCAATTATATTAAAATTCTCATACCCATTTTGACATAATAACCCCCAATAACCACCAAAATACAACTACATCCCTTCCCTAATATTCCACCCCACTCCAACCTACAAAAACGAAGAGGGTAGCTACGGCCTGAGTTGACAATGGGACACATCTTCCGAAATGGCCGTCCTCAACAAATATAAGTAAGAGCTACTATAGGCAAGTTATAAAATATTTATAATTGTTTTAGTGATAAAGTAAGTTATATAAATTTGATAGTTATAATCATCTTGAATTCACCCTTTTGTTGTGAAACACGTCAGCAAGTAAGCTTGTAAGTATTCACTTAGTTAAGTATTATTTAGTTATAGTAAATTATATTCCGAGTTGTCAATGGAATACATTTCTCTAAATGCCTGTTCTCATTAAATAAGGAAAGTATAGTGTTACTATAGGTGTATGTGATATAGTAATATATTTGTAAGTGTTTTAGTGAAAACTAGTAGCTCAAGTTCAAAATGGAATCAAATATTAAAGTGTCTTTAGTATCAGGTAACCAGATGGTGCTTGAAGTGAAAGATGATAGATAAGCGTTGTGCTGTAATGAAATAACACTAAATAAGGTCCAGTTCACTTGTTAACTGGTTAGTTTACATTAGGAATAATTATTTTGCTTATTTCAAAATAAAAACTCATACTAACAGGATGTAGCTAAATTATAACGTATAACATAATGTTGTTACATAAATAAACTTTAAACCCTTGAAGATGTGAATATGATTTAAAGTGTTTTTTTTTCCCAAACTGTTTAATATATTAGTTCGATCAGTTTTAGAAAGACATTGAACTTTACCAGGTATAATTTTTGAAATACCAGTGATATTTCAGTTTAACAACCGATAATTACTAGTTTAAAAAAATATTAATTTATAAGTTCAAATTTTCTTGTTGTAATAATATTTTTTTAATAAAACACTACTTAGCTATAGTAACATTAACTTTTATAATTGTTGAGGATGGTCGTTTCGGAAGATGTGTCCTATTGTCAACTAAGACCTTAACTCAGACTGGAGTTACGGTCTGAGTTAACAATGGGACAGTTCTCCTGAAAAGGCATCCTCAACAATTATAAAAGCAAGTGCTACTACAGGCAAGTGTAACATATTTAAAAGTCATTTATTGATTCCATCTTCACATGAGCTACTAATAATCACTAAATACTTTAAATGTTTTAAACTTGCCCTATAGTAGCACTTACTCTGCTTGTTGAGGACGGCCGTTTCGGGAGATGTGTCCCTTTGTCAACTCAGACCGTAACTCAACTTATGGCCGTCCTCAACAAGCAAAGTAAGTGCTACTATAGGCAAGTTTAAAACATTTAAAGTGTTTAATATTTAAAAGTGTTTTAAGTTAAAAACTACTAGCTCATGTGAAAATGAAATCAGTTAATATTATTTTTTTTAATAATTTCTTTAATATAATAAATTTTAATAATTTTTTTAATATTTTCAGGCTTATTTGTATACTACATTTTAAATAAATAAAGTAATTTCTGTGTTTGTAATTCACATGTAAAAATATATAAATAAAAGTAAAAATAGTTTATGTTATAAAAGTGTCAAACCTCCCAATAATAATACTTTTTTTATTTGATATTTTTAGGAGAAGAACACAATATTACTTACAACTTTTTAAAAAATGTTTTAACTTGCCTATAGTAGCACTTACTTTTTTTGTTGAGGACGGCCGTTTCGGGAGATGTGTCCCTTTGTCAACTCAGACCGTCACCTAAGCGAGTTACGGTCTGAGTTGACAAACAAAGGGACACATCTCCCGAAACGGCCGTCCTCAACAAAAAAAGTAAGTGCTACTATAGGCAAGTTAAAACATTTTTTAGAAAATTGTAAGTGATTACTAGTAGCTCACGCGGAGATTGAATCAACAAATGACAATATTACTATTTTTACCGTCACTTGGCAAAAAGCCACTACTTACTGATATTTTCCAGCAGTTATGTTTCACACTAGATCAGTGCATTGTTCAATGCAGTGAGTCACAGAGAAGACTGGTGGTCAGGTGTGTTGTGTTGGTGTAAGTGTGTGGTGTATTGGTGTTCTGTGGTGTGTTATTGTTCATGGAGTAATACACCACAGAATAGCAACAAACCACAGGCTCACACCAATACAACCTACCTGAGCACCAGTCTTGTCCGTGACTCACATTGTTTAATAATGTACTGGTCTAGTGTGAAACTCATCTAACAGTACGAAATGTATCTAATGTGAAAAATATCTGAAGGTATTGGTTTTTTTTGCAAGTGATACTAAAGTAGCAATTTTAAAAAAACTTCAAGATGTACAACAAAAACTGCAATCTTTTTAGTCAGTTAATGAATTATACCACTTAAATAAATTGTGTTTTATTTAAATTGTTTTATTCATGTTATTAATATGTTTTATATATGTATTTAAGACAAAATGGAGAGAGAATCACTTAAAAGAAAAAAAGTAGGAGGATCTATTCGGCACTACTGTGGAAATAGAACTAGTGATGACAAATTAAGAAAAATTGATCCAGAAGATAGATTACTAGTTCCTCATTCACTGTTCACCCTTCCACAATCTGTTATTCGGAATCCTCGCGAGATTATGAAGCTGAGACCTGGTCAACCATCTAAAAGAGCAGCTCTAGCAAAAGCTAAAGCATCAGAGGTTAGTATATCAAGCTATTAGCAAACATTATTCTAACTTTGATTACTTGAACAGATCTTGGTCATTTTTATTTTACTAAACAAAAAAACTAATATTTTGTAATAATGAACACAACAAAATTTTAATTTAATGATAAATGCTCAGAAATAAAACAGAGTATGGTAAAGTTTAACATTTGAACTTAAGAAATTAATGTTCTAGTTAGTATGATCACTTAGTATGATTGAAAATGTTATGTCTCAGTAAGCTTTACTTAAATTTCCCTTTGTTATAAGTTCTGTAAGTCATTATTTTATTAAATTCAATTTTAATTTCTGGTATTCAAGGCTTTTAGTTTCAAACATTATAGAGACACTAATGAATTCAAGCAGCAATAAAAATACAGGAATAATAATTGCAGTTTTTGTGTTGTACATCTTGAGGGTTTTTTAAAAATTACTACTTTTGATATCACTTGGGAAAAAATCACTACTTACTGATATTTTTCAGCAGATGCATTTCACACTAGATCAGTGCATTGTTCAAAACCGTGAGTCTTGTCTGTGACTCACACAATTGAATAATGCACTGATCTAGTGCAAAACGCGTCTGCTGAAAAGTAGAAGTAAGTAGGGTTTTATGCCAAATAATACAAAAAATAGTAATTGTGTATAATTTAATGTTAATTACTTATATACTAATATTTGAACAAGACTGATTTTGTGCCAGTAAATGGTATAGTAAATATTAAAGGTCCAATTTCTAAACTGACATGTTTGTAAATAGAAAACAAATTGAAGTTGTTATCACTTTACTTAAACATAATAGCTGTTATATAAATACAAGATTTGTTTTAAATCAATGATATACAAAAACTGTGTTGAATTTATCTCTGCAATTATTTTCACTGCAACAATTAAAGTTTAAACAGACTAGAAATAATTTCTTAATAAATAGCTATTGTTATTTATGAATTTTTTTAGCTATAATATGTCAGCCTATTTTTTTCTGTTTGTTGAAGTGTAGTAAATAATTTTAAATTAATAGTACTCGGTTAAATTATTTTATACTGTATCAAGATGGATTAATTTCTGTTTCTTATTAAATTTTGTATTAATCATAGTGGCTCCTAAATTCGAAGGTTGTATTTTTACAAAACATAGATTTTTAGTTGGAATTATTACATTTGGTTCATTTTTGTTGTTACATAGTTTATACTAATATAAAACTTTTCAGAGTTGTTTTTTGTATCTTGATATCTCTTTGATCTCTAATATACATTTATCTGTCTTTACACTAGCACACCATTTACCTTAACCTTATGTTTATGTCATCAACAACATTAAAAACATAAATCCGAAATCCAGCTATGCAGCACATTATACAAAACACCTAAACACATACACAACACATCCATACTAATTTAATATTCTCCACATATTAAACTATAGTAAAAAACTAACTGCTACAGGAAAATTTGAAATATGCATAACACAAAAAACAATATTCCCAACATAACACAAAAACAAAATATCTTAAATGATTACTCACATTTAGAATCTAACACCTTATACCATTATATAGCAAACAACCACCCTCCTTACTAGGGTTACTTATAATAATGTTTGTCCAATGTTTATCCTTTTTTAGCAAAATAATAAATATCATATCTGTAGCATGCTTTCTTTCTTAATTTTGGTCATGTTTCACAACATGTCTTATGTCTTCAGTTTATTTTGAGAATATCCAACAAAAATATTTTCCATTGATAAACCGTAATAATTATAGGTTAGTATTTCTTTGGCAATTACCATTTGTTGATGATGGGTAATTCAAGGTAATACCATTAAACTTCAAATAAAGAAATACTTTATTGTTAGCTTCAAATATCACAATCCATTGAATAAATGTTGCGGTTCTATGATTTATTTTCAAATTTGGAATTTACAAATTCAGAAACTCTTTTTTGATATATTACACAGGTGTAGAATGAAGATATCTTGGGGTGTAAAAGATAGAGTTTAACTAATTAACCTATTTAATTTAAATATATTAATTCTGATATCTATAAGGATTAGCAAGTAGCCATTACCTGGTTAGACTATTCATGTTCTTATACTTTACATGATATCCTATATGAGCTTTTACATTAACACAATTAAAATGTATAACATGAGTGAAGAAATGTATACAGCTGTACCTGAATAAAAAAAACCTGTCACTCATAAAGAGGTAATTCATTTTACATACACAGTAATAAGATAATGACTAAAATAGTACTTATATTTATTAATAAAGTAGAGGTAATACATTTTTTTATATGCCACTTAGTATTTATGTTTAAGATTAATAGGTTAAAGTTAGTAAAGTAAAACAAATATATTTCATAGTCATTTTAAATTAACTGAATTTATAAAAAAACAATGGAGAGGACAGTAGCATAGTTATAAAACAATTATAAACCCTAGCCATAACCTCTATGTACATTTTGCTAATGCAGTTAGCATCATTAGATGGTTACAAATATACTTGGATCTAAATCCTAAAGCCTTATAACTACTTAGTCGGCACCACTCCCACTCCTCCTCCCAGCGACCGGTTTAACCAATACCAGAGCTGGACGAAAGATCAAAACCACACTCACCACCTACCTAAATATAAAAGATTTGACTTAAAGACTAATATACAGTACATGTGAATACTAACTACAACAATAATTAATAATAAAAAAACAGTGGTTAAATACTAATCATATCATTTTCCACTATTAACAATAATTACAAACTTTAAGAATAATTTCATGTATTTGGTCATAACAAGAAAAATAAACTAGAACCAGGAACTGGGTCTTTTTCAACATCCATAAAGAAATCACCTTTGGTTTTAGCAATGAAAATACTCTTATAACTATTAAGTAGCTTGATAGAGAACACCACTTAACATTATTGATATCTAATTCATGGCCATTACTCAAGATATGTTCAGCTCCACTGGACTTAATCAGACCTCCCATATTTAATATGAGCTAGATGTTATTTAAACCTAGTTACCAATTCTGCTTGTCTGACTAATATACACTTTGTCACAAGTTTAACAAGTAATAAAGTAGATTCCATAGCTATTCAACATCGGAAGTTTATCCTTAAGATTTCCTGATAAAATAAGTTAACCTATTGGGATTTTTATGAGCTATTCTAAAATTAAATTTTTTGAAAATCTTGTCTAAACCAGTAGTGTCAAAAGGTTTATGTGTAAATATTTGTAACCATGGTTCATAATTGTTTATTAATTAACATAATTTATTTTAGGCAAAACAAAAATCATACACAGCAATGCGTAAAGAAAGAGAAGAATTTAGAAAGCGCTTAGTACAACTAGTATTAAAAAAAGATGATGAAGAAGAAGACAGTGAAGATATATTTCCATCTGCTAATGAAATGGAGGTATTGCGTTATTATTGTTATATTAACCACGGAATTGATACAGTTCATATTGCTCCTATTGAAGATGCATGGTTACAGCATATTACTGCTTTAATTCCAAATAAGCTTCGAGCACAAATTGAACAGTTAAACAGTCTTAGAGCAGAAATCCAGGTAAGCATTATTTTATTGTTGAATTATTTACAACTCATTTTCATATAATCCTTAAGCACATGCCCCGTGGTGGAATCTACCCCAGACAGTCTATTTTTTGTGAAAAGAACAATAGTATTTTGTTTACACTGCCGCTTGTGTAGGTAAGGTAAACAAGCACAGGTAAATAATAATCTTACTTTGTTCACCTTCCACAGTTCCTCCCCTCTAATTGCTTAAGAAAAACTCAACTAGTTTCCGCGTCCAGTCCCTTTGTATACATCGTCAAAGTGACTTTGTGGTGTATTATACATGTGTGTGCTCACGATTAAGTTTGAAATAGTTGTTTTTGATCTGTAATTTTTGTTTTACTTTATTACTACTACTTTACCAATTACTCTTTTATTGTGTATATATTACTGTCAATATTTGATTCTTTTGAAGAACAAAGTAAGATTATTAGATGAGAGTTACAGCGATCTTGATTCAGCCAGAATGAATTTCTGTATTATTTATAAGAAATGCAAGCCTTGAACAGAAAGTCCTTGGTAGCTCACGTGAAGATGGAATCAATTAATGTAAATAAATATGGCTATATGTAGATTATATACCCATTCAAAATGGTACAATTATTTTTCAACATGCAATAAACAGGCTCTTGAGCTGAAGAACTCATTTAAGAGCTGGCACAATAAATATCTCTTTGTCATTATTTGTATCAATTATCCATATTTGTATGAAAATCTCTATATTTTAATTAACGTAATTAGCATTCAAAAAAATTATAGTTTACACAAGTTTTCAATATCTCAGGTTTCAAAGTAGGATGTTTTTAGAAATAAGTATCCCAACTCAAATGCCTAATTTTAAGTGGCTTCTATATAATTTTGTTTGTAAACCAACTTTGGTTATTATCACCAAAGGTATTCATAAGTAATCTTCAAAAAGCACACACAACTCACTACTTACAACTGGAATTTTGTATACATACGTGATTCAGCAACATTACAATTTACCACTTAACGGAATACTGAGTTGGGGAATATCTAAATGCTGAACTGAATTACTTTTATTTTGTATTTTATTCCCAAATAAATGCCAGGATGGTTTGGGGAGAGTGATACAATGAATTTAAACTTAGGTATCAGGTTTGTTGTAGTTCAGTGATATTTTGATTTTTCATAACATGAAAAGACATGAGTTATATCTCTTATAAAGGTATTTTTAAAGATAAGTTACTGTAAGCATCACTACTAATCAAAACACCAACAGCAATGAGGTGCTGAGTATGATGAAAAGCATGATGCAGAAGTTTGAGACCTTAGAGAGATCAAACAGAACACTATCAAACAAATTAAATGCCCTCGGGAGTAAGATTCCAGCCAATAAAAACAAATCCAAAAAATAAGTATGGATCATACAAACATACGTATTGGTACCTGGAATGCAAACGGCATTCTAAACAGCAAAGAAGAATTCTCACTCTACCTTTATGGAAATAAAATTGACATCTGTTTCATCTCAGAGACTCATCTCTCTAACCAACAATACATTAAAATAAATGGATATAATACCCACCATACCACTCACCCAGACAATCGGGCACATGGAGGAAGTGCAATCTTCATCAAAAACAACCTGAAGTACAATGAGGATCTCAACATTCGAAAAGAGGAAGCTCAGCTGACAGTGTTAAGCATTTCGTCAATGAAACAAAACTTCAAAGTGGGAGCAGTCTACTTCCCCCCGAAACATAACCTAAAAGAAGACGATTACACAATGATAATCCGACATCTAGGAGAGAGATTCGTCCTTGGAGGCGATTTTAACGCCAAACATTCCCTATGGGGTTCCCGATTGGATAATACAAAAGGGAGAGAACTTAAAAATGCAATAGAAAAAACTGGATGTAAAGTACATTCAACTGGGAAACCGACCTACTGGCCTACAGACAGAAACAAGACCCCAGACGTTCTGGATTTTTTCATGACCAGAAAATTTGCGGCAAATTTCATTACCTTGGAGGACAACTATGACTTGGACTCGGATCACTCATCGATCATCATGACATTGAGCGAAACTATCATCAAAAAGCCAGCGAAACCGACTTTATGCAATAAAACTACGGATTGGGAAAGTTTTAAATTACAACTAGATCAGGGAATTACCCTTGACATTGACCTGTCTACTGGGGATCATCTTGACGAGGCGGTGACACAATTTACAAGTCTTATTCAACAAGCAGTGTGGGATAACACTAGAACAATTACTCATAAAACACCTGGATACAACTACCCTATGGAAGTAAGAAACCTAGTAAAGAACAAAAGAAGAACCAGGCAAAAATGGCAGCGTACAAGAGATCCCGTCGTTAAAAATCATCTCAATAGAGAATCCCAACAAATCAAAAGATTGATCCACCAACTGAGAGAAGACTCTGCAAACTCCTTCCTCGAGAATCTGTCTGCAGACAAAAACACTAACTATTCCCTCTGGAAAACAACGAGAAGACTGAAAAGGAAAATCCATCATGTACCACCCATCCTGAAAGAGAACAATGAATGGGCAAGATCGGACCAAGAAAAAGCTAACACGTTTGGAGATCATCTTGAAAACATCTTCAAGCCGAATGAAGCCACGAATGAAGAAGAACTTCACCTAAACACTAATAATCAGTCTAAAATTATTAAAAAAGTGACATTAAAAGAGCTTAAACGAGAACTAAAATACAACTTGAACCCGAAGAAAGCACCAGGATACGATTTAATCACAGGACTAGTGCTGAAAAAACTGACAACAAAAGGACTAAAAATGTTTTTATTATTAATTAATGCGTCCCTTAGACTTATGCACGTCCCTGCAACATGGAAAGTGGCGGAGATGATCATGATCCTGAAACCCGGCAAAACAGCAACAGAGGTCAAGTCGTACAGGCCGATATCACTTCTACCCATAATGTCAAAACTCTTTGAAAAGCTGCTTCTCAACAGGCTTAAACCTATCATCGTGGAAAAGAACTTACTGCCCGACCATCAATTTGGATTCAGGCGAGGACACTCTACGGTGGAACAGGTGCATCGACTAATTGACATCATTGAAAAAGCACTGGAAGGTGAGGAGGTCTGCTCGATTGTCTTCCTGGATGTTTCACAAGCCTTCGATAAAGTTTGGCATGAAGGCTTGATTCACAAACTCAACATGTTTCTGCCAGCCCAGTTTGTGAATCTACTGAAATCGTACATATCGAACAGACTGTTTCGAGTAAACCACGAATCTACGTATTCTGACTTCAAGGAAATACAAGCTGGAGTCCCACAAGGCAGCGTATTGGGACCAATCCTGTACTTGCTGTACACCAGTGATCTTCCGCAAACAGCCAACGTCATCACGGCCACTTTCGCAGACGACACAGCAAACGCAGCGACAGCGAAAACCGTTCAAGAATCGACAACACGCTTACAAAGATAAAACGATTCAGTTGAGGCTTGGACCAAGAAATGGCGCATCAAACTCAACGACCAGAAGGCAGTCCATGTGAACTTTACAAACAAGAGGATCCCAAACCCTCAGAGGCTCGAAATGAATGGAAGTGTTATCCCATATCATGATTCAGCTAAATATCTCGGCATGAATCTTGATGCAAAAGCCAAATGGGTCGAGCATGTCAAAATAAAACTCACAGAACTCCAGACTCGCTACAGGCAAATGTATTGGCTACTCGGTCGAAATTCACGGGTATCAATATACAACAAGTTATTGGTATATAACCAAATCCTCAAACCGGTTTGGACGTATGGTATACAGCTTTGGGGCTGTGCCAGCAAATGTCACATACAAGGGATACAACGCTTCCAGAACAAAGTACTAAGAAACATCGCCAACGCTCCTTGGTATGTGCGTAACAGTGACTTGCATTGCGATCTTGGTGTACCCATGGTCGAGGAAGTCATAAAACAGAACGCCATCAAACACGTAAATCGGCTCACTCAACACGAAAATCCTGAGGCACTGAGACTTCTCGACAACAACCACCTGACAAGACGACTCAAAAGGACAAAACCATTTGAACTCGTTGAACGACAAGAGTGACAACAATACTCTTCCTCACGCCGGTTGGCTTCCAACATCAAACAAGATACAATAGAAATCAATGGATTCTTTGTAATAAAAGCTAAAATCTAATTATCAAATGTAAATTAATGGTTGGTCAGAAATGACCAGTTTTAATATAAAAAAAAAAAAGTTACTGTAAGAATAGTACCTAGTTATTTGATATAGATATGCCAGTTAAACTATTGAGGAAGATAAACATTGTATGCAGATTCATAGAGATTATCTTTAGTTTTCGGTAAGTCTGTGTCATCTTTGCCATAAATGTTGAATTTATGAAGAATAACCCGATAGGCTCACAACATTTCTTCATCAATAAATATACCATTTTGCTTTGAATAATGAAGTTTGTGTAGGTGTATTACTGTGTTGCAAAAACCATGAACTGTTTTGTCATAAATTGAGCTTTTTGAACTGCTTTTTGCGAATGGTAACTTTAAAGTAATACTCTTTATTGATTTGTTGACCTTTTGTTGAAAACTCATAGTGCATTATGCCTTCAACCCATTCCAGAATAAATGATTTTCATTCAGAGCTACCCAGCAAATTGCTTGTGTGGATTAATTCTGAATTAACTGAATTATGCTGTGATACTTTGCTATTTTGTAATTATTAATTTTAATCATCTTTGGGGGAAAATATGAATTGAAATATGTAAAATACTAAATAGTAATAATAATAATAATGTAAAATAATTTTTAAAAACAAATCACTACTTAGGGTGTGAAGCTTAGCAATTGATTGTAAGCTCTTCATAAATTCATGAGACTAATTGCAATAGCCTTTACAATAGCTACCCCCTCCCCTTTCACAAGGTCAATGGTCGTTTAGTTTGGTTTGAGCCTCTGACCTTGATGTGTCTTCTGTCAAAAAATCCTACCGGCGTTTGAGACCGTGTGTTTCTGTTGCCGTATTTCGAATAGTGGTCTGAGGTACCAGGTGTTTCGGTTACCGCATATAGGAATATATGAGACTGGTGTTTCAGCTGTTGTATCATTTATTATATTTCCTTTTACTATTTATTGTTGCTAGTTAAAGTGGTAAAATGGATCGCCAGAATGTTTGCGCAAAGGATCCCGACTTTAGCGATACAAGGTCTGTTCAAAAAATACGCAGACTGTTTGAATTTCGCTGCTCTAGTTAGTTTCAGGAGAATCCGCTTGGTATCGCTAGGTTCGTATAAATCACCTGATTAAAACGCAGTATTTCAGTCGCAGATATCTTCATTTGTTGATGAGTTACACACAGTTTATTAAAGAGTATTTTTTCGTTAGTCGGATTGTAAAATGGACAGCCTGAAGGAGTAACAAATTGGTTTTTTGAGTTTTTGGAATAAGAAAAAGTCACAAGGAGCAAGGTTAGGAGAGTGGGGGGGGGGAAAGAACAGTGATTGAGTGTTTGGCCAAAAACTCACGAGTTCTGAGTGCTGAGTGAGCTGGAGCGTTATCGTGATGAAAAAACCAGTTATCACTTCTCCACAGTTCTGGCCTTTTGCGTCGGACGGCGTCTCTCAGTCATTTCAGTACTTCAATGTAGGTAATCTGGTTGACTGTAGAGCCTTCAGGGAGGTACTCGTAGTGAACAACACCCTTAGCATAAAAAAAACTGTCAGCATCACCTTCACATTCGACCGAACTTGGCGAACATTTTTGGGTCTTGGGGACGTTTGATTCACTCATTGGGATGATTGGACCTTCGTTTCAACATCGTAACCATTACACCCATGATTCATCACCACTTATAATTTTTGACAAAAAGTTCTCATCTTCATTTGAACGATCAAGCAGTTCCCGACAAACCCGGATGTGATTGGCTTTTTGGTCGTCGGTCATCAGGCGTGGCACAAAGCGGTGCATCTTCAATTTTTCAGTCAAAATCTCGTAACAAGATCCAACTAATATCCCACATTCTTCGGAAAGCTCCCAAATAGCCAGACGTTGATTTTCCCGCACCAGGGTGTTGATTTTGTCAACGTGTGGGTCGTCAGTTGATGTTGAAGGACATCCAGGACGCTCATCGTCATCAATCGACTGTCGGCCACCTTTGAAACATTCATGCCATTTGAAACATGCAGTACGCTTCATGGCAACATCGCCGTAGGCCGTGTTAAGCATGGCAAACGTTTCTGTTGCAGATTTCCCTAGTGTTACACAAAATTTCACAGCAATTCGTTGCTTCTTCAGGCTGTCCATTTTACAATCTGACAAACAAAAAAAACACTCTTTACTAAACTGCGTGTAACTCATCAACAAATGAAGATATCTGCGACTGAAATACCGCGTTTTAATCAGCTGATTTGTATGAATGTAGCGACACCAAGCGAATTCTCCTGAAACTAACTAGAGCCGCAAAATTCAAACATTCAGCATTTTTTTTTAACAGACCTCGTACAATTCGTGAACTGTTAAACGAGAACGAAAGGGACGATTAAACGAAGACGTTAAGTTATTGACGATCCAAGTAGTAGTGAAATAGACGACTCAGGCGCTGATCCCGATTATGTGTTGTCTGGACAGGAATGTAGTGGTAATGATCCAGGTAACTTACATGATGATGAAGACCTTCTTTTACGGGAATTACATGAAAATGTTTTACTAGATACTGGACGTGATCACTTGCCTGAGTATTTCATAGAAATAAGGAAAAAATGGAACATGGTCCTCCCAATGCTTGGGAAAGCAAGGCTACTACAAACTTAGTCAGAACCCCAGCACGCAATATTATTTATACTGGCTTACCAGGAATAAGAGGCAGCGAAAGGCAATTAGGGGAAGCCCTTTAAATACAGATGAATGGAAGCTTTTGTTTGAAGACGAAATTATGTCTATAACAGTAGAGAATACTAATGTAAAGCTCCAAAAAGTACAGTCACAACTCATTGATAAACAAACAAAAGTAATTACAGGGATACTTCCATTGAAGAGGTCAACGTTCTTATAAGTCTGTTTGTTTCATCATCGGTGTTACAATCTAATGATGAAAAGATTCAGTCACTGTTTACCAAAGACTCTTGCAGCCGCCTAAAATTTCCTGCTGCAATGTCTGAAAAGCATTATGAAATCCTCACGTCTAGCCTGAGATTTGATGGTTGCAACACAAGGGAGGAAAGAAAAAAAAATGTTTATTTTATATTCTTCCTTTTTAACATTGAGATTATATTATAGTATTTGTAATCTTATTTTTACATTTTAAGAATAAAAATCCATTGTTTATATATTAAAGAGCATACTTGCGATTTTTATTATTCAAGATTTTTTAAAAATTTCGTTATTATATAAGTTTATATTAGCTATACATGTATTTTATTTTGTGAAAAGTCAATGCCATTTACATAATAAACCATTTCTAGAGATATCCATCTGATATCAAATATCCACCTGATATGCAATAGCACCTTAAATTCTCAATGTAAACGCACTGGGTAAACTAGCGGTCTCTGAGACCTGGTTTTCCGTTAGTGGTATAAAAATGATGTTTCGGTATAAGTGTTAATCTATTATTTCTATGTATATAACTATACCATTTTTTAACTTTGTAAGTTGAAAAGTATGTGTAGGCTCTCATTGCCTGACCTATACACAAGTGTTTGTGTGTATATAATTTGTTTAAGTATAAAATAAAAAAGAAATTTATATATGCTGTTACTAAACATAGGAAGACTTTATCATGGGTTTAAAGAAGGCAACTGTAGACTTTGTTCTGAAAGATCCCTGTGATAATGATTTAGCAACTGGTGAACAGCTAACTGTTCTGCGTGCAGAGTTACCTCAGTTGACAATGCTATGGAAACCAGCTTATGACAGTGCTCGGCAACGAGTTTTGCGTAACTTGCATACTGTTAACCCTTTATTGGCACATATCCTGGACTTATGGCATAAACAGTACAGGTAAATAAAACTACTCTGTAATATTGTATGGTTTAAGTAAAAAGTTTTTTAAAAAATTATAAGTAGTATAAATAGACTTATATTTTATTACCAGTTATTTCTTTCTACAAAGGTTTTTTTTTAACATTGCATTGGTCATGAAGATTTAGAGGCTGAATGTTACTGTGAAATATTTGCAGCAAGTGGATTTATTCAAGTAATCTTCTTCGTAGTTATCAGTGGCTTATACACCACTAATGTAGGAACCTTTGTTAAATCTTGACATGGGTTATAATAATAATGTTATTATTTTAATATTCAAGCAGCCAAAACACTGTGTTCACATTCTGTTGGGTCCTCTGGCAAACCTCAAGCAAAATTTATTTTGTTGTGTCATTACATATGTAACAGTATGTATTATACAAGCACATTCATGCACCACACACACACACTGCAAGGGGCCACTCAACCCCGACTGTCACCCGCAAGCAAGCCACAGTCTGCCGAGTCACTGCCACAAGGTAAACATTTTGAAACAAGCTCATCCGGCCTAAAGATGGACTCTGTGCTAACTCTTGCCAAAGTCTGCCAGAGAACCAGTCACTGGACTTTATTTAAGAAACCTAACTTATGGAGATTTAACCCATTGGGGTTTCGTTCCTGGGTAATGAATTCTTTTACTGGCAACCTTGGCTTGGTTACCAAATGATTAGGATTGCTTAAGAAATTTGTTTAAATAAAATAAATTTGTTACTTAAGTTGCAAATTAGTAAAAATATCGTTTTTATTTTTCTTATAATCAAATTTCCACAACAGCACAGTTTGTAACATATACAAATTTAAAACTCTGAATTTTCCCCCCTAAATCTATTCAACCAAGTTCTTTTCAGAAATTTTATTTACTGTTTTTTTAAAAATTAGCTAGCTCAATATATTTATACTTTTAACCCCACTTTAAAAACAAAAAGAATTTTTTACAGGCTCATCTAAGTTGTAGAATCATGTAACTAATCTATTTATAATATTTAATTTAAATATAGATTCAACCCCTTTTTGTCATTTTGAAAACACAGAATTTCCCCTTAAACAACAGTCTTATCTAAAATTCTAAATTTAACTCAACATCTACACTGATTTGATCCCAAAATATTTCAAAGAAAACAGAAACAATTAAATTCAAATTCAACTTAATCTCAATCTATGCAAATTGACCATTTATTCATGGAATCGCTAATATTTAAAATTCAGCATTTGAAACCAAAATAAACATATTTTAAAAAAACGAGGTTATTACCAGACAAGCATATTTAAAATTTATATTTTATCCTCCAATCCTATTCAAAAGAAATTTAAAAACAAACATGAAAACAAACTTAAATTTATCAATTTAACTCATAAAGACACAAACTCATTTCAAAACATTTAAATTATTTAAAATCGTTATAATAAATCTTAAAATAATCAGAAATCCCACATATTTGATATCAAAATAAAATCTAACGTATATACCTTTTGTAAAACCAATATAAATTTATAAATCAAATACATAATAGGAAAAATCAAATAACATTCACAAAACAAATTATTACACATCTAAATCTCTCATTTGAATCTCCTATATTTTGGAAACAAAATTAATTTGTTGTATTAAACAACTTTATTTAATAGAGATAATTTCCAATCAATTTCAAGTTAAAATGGACATTTCTGATGTCTTCATAAATTTCAAAATCATAAAACCTAGAAAAATTTACATGTATTTTATCATTTTTTTCTTTTACTAATTAAAATTACTGAAATTTAGAGCTAAAATTGTATCTTTTACATCATAATTTTTTAGTCATCAAATTATTTCTTTATAATTTACTCCAAATATACTTTTTATTTTATAGATTAATCTTAATATTTGCTACTGTGGTATTATTTACTATTTGGTGTCTGCCATTTTGACTAGTGTTCTATGTCAAAATGACGTAACAATAATCTGTTTTACTTAACAAAGCCACCTCGTTATTTTTTTCACCTTTTAATATCTTATTTAAAAAATTTATTTTTAATATTTAAATTTTTTACAAAAGAGTTTAAATTAATTGTGAAAGAGAGAGAAGCTAGTTCTAACCTTTATTTTTGAACGGACAATTTATTTTGTAGAAACTGTAGGCGGTCTGACGGGTAGCCATCTTACTCTTTGTCACCTCCCTCAGCCGGCGTTAGTTAAGTTGGCATCATGTCTTCTTCTTCTTTTCTCCGGTTCCCTTTCTAACCGGTTCAAGCTTCACTTATTTAAACATTTGTTTTTTTTTGAGACCTCTTTGGTCAGAAAACCACTCCAAAAGTTTCTTCTCCAAATGGTTTTTATAAACACACAAGATTACATGTTAAGGCATCCACTCTGAACCTTTCTAACACTGCATTTATTCTGATCTAACACTTTTTAAAACGAATTTTGAAAAAGCGGAACGGGGTCGCGTCCTTGCTCTTTGAACCTTTGATCCACGCTGAGACTTTTTTGGCTCTGCAGTTCTAGCAACGGACTTTCTTTGTCCATTTCAACCAATGCGATGCTTCTGTGGTGGTATCATGTGTTGGGCGGTTTTATGTCACTTCCTCAAAACTGTTTTGTTGTATCTTTTTAAAACACTGCAAATATTTGTCCAAAACCTTCATTTCTATATAACGTTTTAATAACTCATTTTTTGAGGTTCTTCTTCTCTTGATTTGCCTCTTCTTTTTTCAGAAAAAGTTTCTCCTTCAATATTGATGGTCTCTCTAACATGGTTTTGACCTTTTTTCCAACTCTCACTTTTAAAAAACTTCCTTATATGGCATTGTATTTTGGCTTTAATCTTTATTTTTACGAATTATAATATTTAAAAAAATATTTCAATTTAGAATTTTTATTGTAATTCTTAACTTTTTAATTTAAGCCTGTTACAATACACACACACACACACACACACACACAAACAAATTCACACACAGACACGCACGCACAAGCACACACACACACACATACACACACACACACACAGACACACATGTATACACAATTTAAATTTACAATATTTTTATATATATTTTTAATAAAACAAAACCATCTTAGATGTAAAACCATGTTCAATACACATAAAACAAAGATCCCAAGGAATAGTATTAGCAGCCTAATAATTAAAGTGGATTTCAAGATTCAGGGTCATATACTTGTACATAAAAAATGTCATACACCAGCCGAAATGTAAAATTTGCTCAGCATAGTAAATCAGTTTAACCATAAGTGGTCTAAATATCAGAATGAATGGTCACAGACAAGATGTTAGAACCATGATTACAGATAGGCCAACAGCTCAACGCCCTGCTATTCACAATATGTCCTTTATTGACTGTTATATGACAAAAATAATGAAAGCCTTTCCCTCTAATTCCAATCCCTCAGGACTGGGAAGGTGAGAGTTACCTTATCAGCAGTACACAAAGATAGGGAAAGCTCTTATCTCAATATCAGATAACACTATTTACATGAGTATCGAACAGTTTCCACCCAAATATATCCAATAGCTAATGCCTTTGTGTGAACTTGGATTGTTGTAAAAAAAAAAAACTTTAAAATTGTGTTTTCCCATACATTTGTTTTGTAAAACTCAATTTGCTCATTTTCAACTCACTATTCATTTTTCATACATCAAAAAGTGGGTGAATAATTTTAATTAGTTTTTTGTTAACAAGAACCAAATTACAGACCACACCTCACAAGTGGTGAGATTTTCAATTGCAGCACACACTTTAACACGCCACAGAGAGCAAAGTACTGGAGACACTGCCTGATGATAACAAAGTGTAGGAATGAGATGAGATCAAGATGGTAAATTTATCCATTGCTGTGACAGGCCAAAACAATGAATAATCGGCATATCTTAATAATTTTAAATTTTTATCATTTAACTTAATAATAGCAGATACAAACTCACAGTTAGAACTGAAGGGAAATAATAAATGAAATTAATCTTCTAAAATAGAAACAATTTATATAGCTTTAGATGTGTTATATTTTAAAGTTAGTATGTTTATGTTTTAGTAGTTATTTTAAAGTATGTGTTATTGATGATGTTAAACTATATTATAAAAATAGTGATAGTGGTTTGTTTTTTTTACTGTATCCTTCATTTTTTGAGGAATTTCTATAATATTGTTAAAATAAGAACAAAAGAACTATAGATTTCAGAAATAAGAAAGTTCAGTGTAATTACAGTAGACTACCTCTCGGTAGAATGAGTTTGATTCAAACTTCTGATGGTTCAGACTGCCACCTGCATATGAGTCACAAGCTCTCACACACACTGCCACACTGCTTTAAAGAATTAAAACTGTAAACAACTTTGAACAGACGCTACCTGCATAGCGGTCCACTCCTTTTGTATAGTTTCTTTATGATGAGTAATAAATGGAAATGTAATTTTGTGACAATGGAACAAAGATTAAATGGGCTAGAATAGTTAGAGAAAAGTGAATCTGGTGAGTGTTACTAACAATATTAGTGAAAGTAAAAGCACAGTGTATGATTGGTTCATAGCAAGAAAAGACATAAAAGATATCTGTTGAAGGAGACAAGTTAAAGGTGATATAGCACTAAGAACTCGTTGCACTCTCAAAAAACCCCAAAATGAATTGGTGGAGGACAGCCTGTGTTTGTGGTTCACACAAGAACATTTAATAGCTACACCAATAAGTAGACCAATTATAAAATCAAATTAGTCATCCTGAATTTTAAACTTCAAGAAGTTGCTTATTTGCAAGAAGTGGGAAATATTTTCAGCAAATCCCACAGTAGCAAAAGAGTTTTCAGAAAATTATGGCAAGTCTTTGTTGATGAAGATATTAGTTCAGAATGAGACTATACTGTGGATGAGACTAGGATAAACTATAAAATGTTTTGCCCAAAAAAATGTTTTTATGCTCATTTGTATCAGAGACACATACAATCCCATTTATGGAAATTGGGAAAGTAGGAAACCCAAGAGCATTCAACATGGCTTCTCTTTCTGTGTACTACTGGTCACAGAAATTGATGTGGATGGACACATGCTTATTTAGAGAATGGTTCATTTGTGAAGTTGATATAAATGTAAAAAAATCAATTGTCAGACTTGAAATTACCTACTAGTCTTTAGCAGTTAATGGATCAGGTGTGATAGAATGATTTTAGAGGAAGTACCACAGAAAACTACTTTTTGTTAAATTTGTTGCATAAATTGTTACATTTATTAAATGTATAAATGTTGAAAAGGAGCTAGAGAATGAAATTTTGAACAACGAAGAAATTGCTCAATGTGTCATTTGCCAAGAAAATGAAAATCAATATGAGAACTATAATAATACTGAGGAAAATACATATGGCGAAATGAGCCATACAGATGAAAAAGCAGTTTTCCAACTGGCAGCCACCTACATTAAATGAGAAAAAGAATCTCTCGCCACCGATGTCATCTTTGTAAAGTAGTGGTGGGCATTGAACACAAAAAAATCCATTGAACATAAAAGCAGAAAAATTACTTCTTTTAAGTGTTTCTGTGTTATAGGTTTTAATTGTCTGGCTTTTATTCTTTTGGTGTAATTTAGTAAGCTGTTATTTTATGTATGTGTATTTTGGGTAAATAAAAGATGTAAAAGTGTTTATAACCATAAGTAGTGTGATTTTTTTGTAGTAATCAATGTAAACACTTATTGTTTAGTTTCATTCTTTTAAAGTAAATATGCACCGTAATAATCCAGATTAAACAACACTTTAAAAATGTTTCCTCAAAAACTGCAAGTATTAAACATATTTAGACATTTTTCAATCGACTTCTGATGGTTCGGACATTTTTTAGTTCACACAGGTGTCAGTCTTGTGGTGTTCGAATGAGAGGGAGTCTACTGTAATTATTTCTTCTTGTTTAATATCCAGTGTTTTGTAGATGATTATAATAATGGTTTTACTATTTCAGCAATTTTATTTTTTTCTAGTGATTTACGCCTAGTGAATGTTAAATTATTTTCTATGCCTCAAGCTGCGTTAGAACTGATACCTTTTGGAAAAATATTGTCAAGTGAAATAGATTCTGTAAAGAAAATTCTTATTTCTCAATGGATACCTTCTATCCAAGCAATATTTGCTCATGTAAGTTTTTATAAAAACAATTTTCATTTATTAATAAATTATAAAACCTAAACACTTTTAAATGTTTTAAACTTGCCTATAGTAGCACTTACTTTGCTTGTTGAGGACGACCGTTTCGGGAGATGTGTCCCTTTGTCAACTCAGACCGTAACTCCGGAGAGTTTACAATATACTATAGGCAAGTTTAAAACATTTAAAAGTGTTTAGTGATTACTAGTAGCTCAAGCGAAGATGGAATCAACAAATGTAAATAATTTATATTATTATTTGCACTGTGTTGTGGTTTGTATAAAATACGTTGTGATACATTTAGGTTGTTACAGTATTTGTATTTATTTATAAAAACCATTCTAATTCATTAATAAATGCTATTATTGTTAGGATTCTCTGGATTCTGTTGTGGTTTGTATATAAAACAAAACACATTGTCTTGTATCATAAAACACATGTAATATGTTTTACATTATTTGAGATTTATTAATCCATTAAAATTCTTTCAAATAACTTAGAGTATAAGATAATATGACAAATTAATATCAGTGGGCTATTCCATGCCAAATCAACCAATGGTCTTAACCTTGACTTCCTAGATTTTTTAAATTTTTTGTATACTTTTTGTACTAATTATAGTAACTTATGTTAAAAACTATGTACTAGTTGTAAAAAACTATAGAATATAGAGAGCTGAAGTTTGTGTCAACCTTTTACATTTGAAATTCTCTTTAATTGGATATGCCACATGCGTGTATTTTATACATTTTGAATTTTGTAAAACCCGCCAAAAACTGTTTTTGAAAACCCAAAATACATCCCCCTTGATTTTTTTCAAAATAATGTATGTTATTTGTACTATAACTGATTACATCTATGCAAAAGTTTAAAATGGAGGTACCAATGGTTTCTTATTTTAAACAAATATTTTGCTATCAGAGTACACACTGCAGAGGTGTGACCTACCAATGTTTTGTATAATAGGTATGAGGTACCTTCTGAGTTACTATCCTAATCAAGCTATTTAGTTGTTCTTGTAGCAACTTTATTTTAAATGCATGGTTTATACCTCTCAATGGTCATATAAAAACATTTTAAATTATCTTAATTTTGAATTTATTATTACAACTAAACTTAAGTCATCCCATGTTTATTGCAATATAAATTGTTACACTTTTGACAGACTATACCATCTAGGATATATAAAGTTTGCAATAAGTTAAATTATTTTACGAGAATAACAAAATGTAAATGTACTTTATAATTTCTTAAGATATTTTTCCAAACCATGAGAAGATATTTTCATTTCATTGGAATGTAAGGTATATGTTCTTCCCCTTGCTGTTGATGGATCCACTTTTTGCAGTAGAGTATCTCTTGGTTCTAGATAGAAGAAAGAATGACCTGGACCTTTAGGATGTAAAACGTTGATTTTATAGATGTTGTTTTTCATTGATGCACCCTAGCTACCAAGAGTTGATTGCATGCCACTACCACAAAACCAGACATGATATTCACTGTCAGTCAGTGTTATTTGATACACTGATGTCACGATTTGGAGGGATTCATCTTGACCCAAATAATAAGTTTAACAATAATTTGGCTTTATGTTTAAACAAAGTACCAATAATCTGTACATGTTTAAATCATTGTGTAGAATGCTGCAAACAAAATGCTACTCCAAAGTTTAAGAGCAGTTGTATTAAACATCATTCAGCTGTTCACATGCACAGTTTGTTGGATTCACTGTGTACTCAAGTTTCTGATGAAATTGATGGAGTGGCCTCTCTGAATGTCATCTTAGATGTTTGTATTATCTTCATGAAAACTCCTATGACACTTATACATGTTGTCTTTGTCCTAGAATCATTTCCACTTGCTTTCTTCAACACCTCAATGGTCTAAGAGGGAGATATCTTCAGAAAAATCTAGAATATTGTTGATATTAGACTGTTATTAATAATGAGATTTCACACACAAAAATAATAACAAAAACCTCTAGCTTCTGACAAAAGTAAGATTACTAGTATATCAAGATTACTAGAATACTATTTCATATTAAAAATTATTAAAGTGACACTAACAGTTCCTTCTCTCAAGGTGACAATTCCGGAAACATTTTAAACCTCCTTTTTTCTGTGACTATAGTGTCACATCAGTTTATGTAGAATAATTTGGATTTTCAAAAAAAAAAATAATTTTTCAAAATCAAGATATATTGTATCAAAATCAAATATATTATTTTAATAATAATCAAGATCTATTAAAGATATGTAAAAAGTAAGGTTGATCTATTATAATAGGGCATAAAAAATATTTTAAAAAAGTTTTTCAATTACTTGCATCTTTTTTACACTTTCTATTCTCATGAAAACATATATTTGTTTTAATATTCTTCAAGCTTTTGTATTTTAAAGTTGAAGCCTGGTTCTGGTGAGGATAACCACTCTTCAACTGCTACTTTTATTTTATTATCTGTATCACCATTAACACATTGACTGTTGCAACACCCAGGAAATGCAACATTTGTTAGGGGATGATATTACTTATTAAAAAACAAAAATCTACCCTCATGAATGAAAAATATAATGTAAACCCAGTTCAAAGACTAAATTATATATTTAACATATTACACAGTGCTGAAAATACATGTTGTACTTAAAGAAAAAACTAGCAACCGAATGGGACAATAGCTTTGGTGAAGGAAAAGCACGATGTCCCACACACAGCACTGCTGGACTATCTGTGAGCATGGATTTCCCGTTTGCCGCACTAAATGTATTAAGGGGCTCCTTTAGGTAGCAAAGAAGGAAAATTACTCAGTGCTAAGTTTTTACTGTATGTTGGGTGGTCAATGTGTTTACATAAAGAGGATTTAATAATCTTTTGGGTTTAATGGGCAGAATGAGGCATAGAACTGTCAAGACAAACAAATATATAGATAACAGAGACTATGTAAATTATTCTGTAAATTTTTGAAAGTAAAAATTTAGTTAGAGTAGCTGCAATTTTTGTTGACCCTTGCTCATAACCTCGACTAACAAGCTCTATCATGTCTGTCACAAATCATGGTTGCTATAACATTGCTTGTTGAAATTATCTGTTTGGCTTTGTCTTTGGTTAGTATTAAATTGTGATGCCAATTCATTGACTGAAGTTTCTCTGTAGTTATGTGACAAACCAATTTCACAATCCTAGAGTCAATGTTTTTAGAAGTTGGTTATGCCCCTATCATAAAGGTCCAAAAGAATGAAGGACAAAAGTAATTATTTTCATATTGTGTTACACAGTAAGCAGGATGAGAATCCATCATGAGTTCAAATTGTGAAATAGAAAATTTTCAATAGAGAATATTGTAATTATTTTGGAATTTTCAGAGAGAGTCGAATAATAAAGTTGAAATTATGAATCCCCTGCTTTATGAATCTTTACATCTACAGCATTGACCAGAACCTTCTATGGTCATTGATAGTTGGGCTGATCACAGTTTATCATGGACATTTTTCTATTTTTTGTTCTTGAATGTTCTCATCCATTTACAAATTTGGTCATTACTTTTCTCATTGGGACCATGAGCTTCACTTCTACGTTGATGAATTTTGACTTCTGAAGAGATCCTTGCTGACAAAGTCTGAGTCAGTAAACATATTAGATTACATATGTTTAAAAACATTTTGAACGGACCAAACAGTACATAACAGCAACACTAATGCAAAAGGCTTTATTTAACAAGCAATGTATCCTTAGAGACAATGGTCATACAGAATTCAATGTTCAACTTTAAATTAGATTGGGAATTTTGGACTGTATGTTTTAAATAACCCTTAATGTTTGTCTATTTTAAAGAATTATAATTCTTTCTCTATAGAAGTAAACTTTTGGGAAAAAATTGTCAGAGCGTTATTAGTTAAAACATTATGATAACAGCTTTATTCTACCATATTTATCGAAAATCAGTAATAGCTTACAGAAAAAAATAAAATCACAAACACTCATGATACTTTTATCCCATTAATCTACATGCATAGTGTAGTGTTTTGAGTCACTCATGTATGATTTAAATAGAAATAAATTTTATATATATATAATTTATTTGTTATATTAACAATTATTTAAAACAAATAGTTATTTATTGTGTTTATTTTCAGGAAAGTAGAAAGAAACTGATACCCCCAGACCACCTGAAGCAAAAATTAAAAAGATTTTACGATTGTGTTGCTGCCATCATGACCTTTCAGTTGCAATCTCTCTGCCTCAATTCAATTTTAGACTATACTCATTTTATTCTTGATATTGGAGTAAGTTATTTAATTCGATTTATCTTTAAATTTTATTGCTTGTTATTAAATGTTATAATTCAATATTTCATATTGCTTTAAATTTATTATATTTTATAATACTTTGTTAGTTTCCTGGTTATAACGAACATATTCTTTTTTTATGTTTAATCTGTTCTGAATATGCTAGATTTATTTTAAAATAATTTTCTTTTTGTAATTATTATGCTAAAAAAATTTTAGTGACTAAAAAGGTTGAGAAAGTAGAGTAATATTTGAAGAAAAGTTAACACACACACGCACGCATGCACGCACTGAAAGCATTAGTCTGAAAGCATACCCTATCTGGAATTTACAAAATTACATGTAACGACACATTTTACATGAGGAAAACAACCAGATCATTTAAAATAAGATTTGAAGAACATTACAGACCATTCAAAAATAAAAATATAAAAACATCAAATGTTGCAGCACACCTAATATCACATAAACATGAAATAACAAATTACGAAAATAACCTAACCATACTAAAAAAAAATAATAACGCAATAGAACTAAACTCACTAGAAGAATACCACATTTATAAAAACACACAACAGTTTAATGGACCTACAAACAAAATATGCAGACGATTTACTATTTAAAAACATTATACACAAGGTTCAAGAAGAAATATGTATGACGTCAACAAATACCAACATCACGGACCGAACATTCACATCAGAAAAATAGAGAAAAATAATCAGTGATTCGAAAATGGCCAAGTGACAGAAAGGTACCTCATCACACAAGGTAAAATTATTGCACTTAGTGGTAGAAAAAAATATTAAAAGTAATAATAATAACTTCATAAAGTCAGTGCAAAGGAAAACGAATAATGGAGAACGTGAAATATCGCGGTATATATAAGGGGTAAAAATGTACAAAATATACAAATGCATGTTGAAATTTAATAGAAACCTGTTAAAGTATAGCTGTATATAAGATTGTACAGTACTATGATACAATTTAAATAAAATTAATTTTGATAAATTATGGAGCTAACAATAAAATAAATAATGTGTGGTTGTTGTTTGGTTATAAACATCGTTGGTTACAGTAGAGTAAAATAACAGTGGTAAATTTGGTAGACACTGTCTAAAACAAGACCACATCACAACAGTCTCTTTTAGTTGAATCATAATTTCTTTCTGAAATTAAAGCACCATAGAATTAAAACTAACATTAATTTGTACCTTTGGTATTAAAATTTAATTTTGTTATATCTTCGAGTCCCAGGATAATGTATTATTCATTAAAAAAATGTAGAATATCCTAAGGAAGATGATATCTATGTTAAATTACAAAGGAAGAAATACAATTTGAATGGCATTTTGGTACTTTTTTTCATACCTGAATAACCAATTGTGTTTTCAGTTTTTAGAAAGTAAGAACAATAGACAAAAATATTTGATTTATTTTGTTTACTTTAGAAACACTTGATGACATAAATGTAGAACATAGTCTTGCTGGCGTCTACTGAATCATTCTAGTAACTGTCCTGGTAAAAAACTAGATTTTAGTCAACATGAAAGTTGTTCAAACTTAAACATTGTCAACACCAACAAAATATTTGTGTAGAAATTTGTTTTAAAATTTATAAAGAAATAGTAAACAAAAATAAATAATTCATAACCCCAGAGTAAAGTCGTACATCAAAACATAAAACAAAGACAGTTAAATTGCGGGTTGCATACACAACCTTTCATTAGATACGTTTAACCTAACTTTTAAGTCACATTCCAAAATGCTACAAAAATCTGCTTTTTAGTGTGAAAATCCTTTTATTAATTAAAACTAAAATGCTATCAACCTTTCAGTTTTCAATAAAAACAATTTCGATACGCGAGTACATCTATAAATTCTTTTAGAAAAAGTATCATATAATTGTAGTCAAGCACAATCTACATTGTAATGCTGTGATACATG
This sequence comes from Prosapia bicincta, assembly GCA_036971475.1. NCBI lineage: Eukaryota > Metazoa > Arthropoda > Insecta > Hemiptera > Cercopidae > Prosapia > Prosapia bicincta. The sequence continues at coordinate 302,822,342 of JBAIZL010000002.1, read as the reverse complement.
TTTTTAAAATAATTATTTAGATTAATTTAATTCAACAGGTTTCAAATCCAGGGTTTGAAATTAGCATTTTACAGCGAAACAAAATTATTCAATTTGAGCCATCATTTAACAAGTTTAAGGAAGTATTGCTAAATGTTTATGATCTCATGATATCTGCAGTCAGCAGTCTTCCAAAGTTGGAAACCAAATTATATATTGATTTGGTGGATTCTAATGATCAACTTAAGGTATGTTATTAATGTTGGAATAGCAGATTCGCTGAATGCAAATCTTATGTTTTTAAATTTAGTAAATGTTGTAGGTGAACACATTGAGTTTGCTACTATAATCATTAAGCAACATCTGATAGAATAAATAACTAGTAAAGTATTAGTGGTCAGAAGGTAGTATGTGTGTGTGTGTATCTGACTGTAATTAAACAATTCTATCTATTTTGTCTGTACTTAAAAACTTACTAATTACTAACCAATTATAAAAATATAGAATGAAAAAAGTAAGTCTAATTGAAAAGTGGAAAGTAAACAAATTGTAGATTTTGAACAAATTCAATCATAAATTTATCATACAAAAATATATATTGAAAATTGTAGACATAATTTTCAATTAGAGGTCGTGTGAAACGAGGTGAGCCCCGAGCAGGGGTGGAGGTTAGGTCAGGTGGGAGTGATCGCCGGCGTAGGGGAAGTGCGGGCACGGCACACCAGCATAGCGGCGATGTACTATCCTGACCGTGGACATAGACCTACTGTCCGACAATAAACTATGCGCACTCCAGTTTAAATATTGTCTATAAATAAATAACTACTGCAAGTATAAAATATCCAATTATGCTGTTGTTTGTGTCGTTTTATTCTACATAATGATAAAGATATATTGTTTACTCATCATGTAATATACCGTTTATATACCATCAGTAAAAACAAAAAGTACTGCTGATAACTTTAAATGAAATAGAATTATATAAACCAATACTGCCAGCCTATTTGAAAATTCTTATTCATGCAATTTATTTAGTAAATAGTAAACATATGGCGTTACTTATGTTTCTTCTTACATTAGGCCTTGTTAATGGAGTTCTTCCACGCCACTCATTTCCCCGTCACTTCTTCTCCGTGGCTAGACTGCTCACTGTCACTATTGTCGTCATCACTACTGTCTACACCAACATTGATGATGAATCTGTCTGTGATGTTATCAAGTGATATTTCCCCGTCACTTTCTTCTCCGTGGCTAGACTGCTCACTGTCACTATTGTCGTCATCACTACTGTCCCCACCAACATTGATGATGAATCTGTCTGTGATGACATCAAGTGATATTTCCCTGTCACTTTCTTCTCCGTGGCTAGACTGCTCACTGTCACTATTGTCGTCATCACTACTGTCCCCACCAACATTGATGATGAATCTGTCTGTGATGTCATCAAGTGACATTTCCCCGTCACTTTCTTCTCCGTGGCTAGACTGCTCACTGTCACTATTGTCGTCATCACTACTGTCCCCACCAACATTGATGATGAATGTGTCTGTGATGTCATCAAGTGATATTTCCCCATAATTTTCTTCTCCGTGGCTAGACTGCTCACTGTCACTATTGTCGTCATCACTACTGTCCCCACCAACATTGATGATGAATCTGTCTGTGATGTCATCAAGTGATATTTTCTCGTCACTTTCTTCTCTGTGGCTAGACTGCTCACTGTCACTATTGTCGTCATCACTACTGTCCCCACCAACATTGATAATGAATCTGTCTGTAATGTCATCAAGTGATATTTCGTATTCCATATACTTCTGTTCAACGTCTTGAGCGTTCTGGCATCTCTTTGTCCATTCCTCTGGTGTAATGTCTCGAACCTTATCTTGTACAAGTTGGATGCAGTCATTTAGATTGAAACTCACATTCTTTAGAGCAACGTGGTTTTTTATGAGGGACCATATCATTTCAATTGAGTTTAGAAGTTGGGATGGTAAGGAGGAAGGCGCAAGGCAGAGTGGCCATGTCCAGCAAAGGAGAGCATCGATTTCAAAGGTTTTGTGAGGGTTCTTGTTAAGTTTTACAAGTTGCCACAGTTCTGTTTTTAACATGCTGTCGTGGAAGGGGATGTTGTGATTTACTAACCACTGCACTATGTCTGCTTCTTTGGAATTGCTAGTTGGGGCAGGATTTACTTGCTTGTCGTGATATGATGCATTATCTATAACGATCACTGATTTTGGAGGTAAGTTTAGAATGAGTTCTTCTCCTAGCCACGTTTTGTAGTTTTTATAATTAATGACTTGAAAATAAGCAAAGCATTATTTACTAACCCATTCTCATTTCCTGCATTGACTATTATTGCTTACTGACCCTTAGAAATTGGAGTTAAAAGGCCTTTGTTAATACATAAAATTTACATTTGAAGAATGAGCATTGATCCGTAAAGATTATTTTTTTTTTTTGTAAAATTTGGCATGATGTATTCAGAAGATGTAGTGAGTACAATAGATAATGCTTGTTACCAGTTTTTTAAATCTTATTCTGTGTTCACCTAAATTACAGGTTGACTTGTTTCTCAATATTTATACAAGTTATTTTTCCATCATATGCAACCATTTTGAACGACCTTAAGTCAAACTAAAAATTGCAGGATCATCAAAATGTTGATGAAGGGCTTCAAAAGATGTACTTTGGGATGGAAAGTTGCTAAGAAAGTGAAGAAAAATGATAAATAGAAAAAGGGATGTTAAAATTATTAATAAACTAATTAATGACTTGTTGAGCCAATAATTTAAAAGTAATTTTACTGAAGCAAAATGTTTTTGACCCTCAATAGGCGATAGATTTAATCTATTTGTAATTAATGTTCATAAAACAAGAGTACTTGCTAATAAAATGTTTAGGTTAACCAAAGTCTGATCACCCAAAGTATGTTAGAGATTGCAAGATAAAATTAACATGATGTAAGATGTTTCTGATGTTTTGACATTATGAAATACAGCATTTAAACACATTTATTGTAGACTAAAGAACATACAAAAATTAAAAGCTTAAATTAGTTATTGTAATTATTAAAAAAATTGTTTGTGTTTTTTACAGCCAGTAATTTTAGATGAAATTGTTGATGAATGTAGAATGAAGGTTCAAGAGACTCTACAAGAGCAACGAATTGGACCAGAACTTCGGGTACAAGACTTTGATGATTATATTCATTTAGTGAATGGAGAGGTAAAGTGTTCTTTACAGTTATGATGAGATTTGATAAAAATTAAAAACAACACATGTATTACATTTACAATAATTGAATAGGGGGAAAGTATGGTAAGATTTTGAGAAATAAGTCAATAATTTTTTTTTTTAAAGTCCTTATTAAAATGAATAGGTGTTTGTTATAAAGGTAAAAATGTAGGTAAACATATATCAATAAATTGTATAGTGTGAATTAATAAAGTGTAAAATAATCTGTCATGTGAAAAAGTCATGTTGAAGCGATAAATTAACTCAATAATTGGTTAGGCAAAATAAATAAGAATGAAGAAGGAGACATAGACTGTAGAGAGTCAAAGTGCCAACTAATAGGAACAATAGAAATAATTAAAAAAGATAATGGTTAAGACTATTGTAAGAATAAAAATGAGAATTGCATAAAATCAAGAAGGCTTAAAATTTGCATAAAATTTAACATCATGTCAATTTATTATTAAAGAGAATTGCTTCATGATAAATTTAGGTCATGCAAATTAGGTCATTAAATTAAATGTACTGAACAGAAAAGATGATCACATACCAGACCAAAAGCTATCGGATATCGAAATATTTGTGTCATTCCAAACAATAATTTGGAATTTTTAATTCAAAGATGTTATTGAAGAAAGTCAATTTATTTATTTAAGAGTAAAAATGATTTATTTAAGAGAAAAATGACACAGTCAAAATTATTTTTTTAAATTAATAAAATACAATATATATTATCGTTATAGATGTGTAAAATATGCATTCTGCAATAAATTGATATACAGGAAAACCTCTCATATCTGGATCAATGTGGCCACAGCCCGATCCAGAAAACAAAAAATCCGGTTATGGAAGGGGTGTTTAATGATGTACGTCTATACTACATAATCACAGCCATACCATTTGGGAGTAGATGTATGATTGTTTTAAGTAAATAAGTTACAGTTATTAAAGATTGTAATTATATTTTAATAGCAATATAGAACCGTACAATTTAGCTACATGCTTGTATGTATACTTCTTTAATACTGTACTGTACATATGTACATTAATTATCAGTTTTTTTGGTAAAAAAAAGATATGATGGCGGCTGACTTGTTTTGTTGAAAACATTTTTTGTATATAATATCCCTCGACCTTAGAAAAAGTAAATGATTGGCTGCTTTTTCCCCATCTTATTGTTCGATGTAGTTGATCAGCTGATCAAATGCCTGGAAAGCTTTGCTAGGTGTCATGATTGTTTTATTTTTTTTTACAAAAAAGTATAATTTTTTTGTAAATATAGTATTTATTAAGTGTCAGAAGTTTTTAATATTTTACCTGAAAACCTCCAGGCAGATAGAGACGGGTGCCTATTAAGTGGGGCTAGGCTTCAAAGTGTTAATCTATGTGTTTCAAGATAAAAATAAAAATTAATTTATATATCACATTGTAGGCTCAAGAAGAAATGGATAAGTTTTTGTCAGAAGATCATACTTTTGATGATTATAAAGAACGAGTAGCATTATTTCACAATTTGATGGTAGAAATCCCAATAAAATTAGCTCATGTAATAACTATGGGTTTGTTTGAGATGCATAGAGAAGAACTTATTGCCACAATGGTGACACAAGCAAAATCCTTGCGAGATCAGCTGATAACAAGACTTACTAAGGATTATCAAACACTTTGTAAACAGTAAGTTGAATATTATAATACTGTTTTCTAATTATAAAATTATGGTTTTTCTAATATAATTTAATGAGGATAATTGAAATGGTAATTTATCAATTAAAGTTAATTTTATACTATTCACGAACATATTTTATATAATTTGCTATGATATTTGATTTTACTGTTCAGAACCAGTTTGTTGTTATCAAAAATAATAATAATAATAATAAAATATAATAATATAGAACAAAATTAAAAAAAAAATCATATATAACAGTTAAAAAAAGACTGTAGATTATAAATTCAATTATTTCTAGGGAGTAAATTTAGTTGTTTTTATTTTAAATTTAGAAAAGTTTCATGTTTTGGTAGGAATGATGTATTACAGATTTAGTAGTAACATGATAAGGACAAGTAACACTAGAAGCATACAGAAACTGAAGAAATGTCCAGCAGGAGGTCATGGGAAAATGTCTATAAGTTCGTATTAGAGGAAAAATGACGAATGAACAAATACTTAAACAAATTATGTGGGGAGTTTTTTTTTGAAACAATTTCTTAATTGTGTTATTAAAATCGCTGAATATTAATAATAATTACTCCTCCGTCCCACTTATAAAATTGCCAGTTTTGAAATTTTAGAAGACCCAAATTTAATAGTACAGAAGAGTCTCAAAATTTCGAGTTCTGATATTTTGAGGTTCCATTAAATTCGAGCTCCACTTCTAGTCACTTATAGCTTGGGAATAATCAGCTAAGCCATTGGCGTTTAAAAACATTTCCACACCAGGATTGCCGGTTTCATATAAGAACTAAAGTGCTGATTGGATGGCTAGAAAACTATTCAAATCCTTACTAAAAGAAAACTAAATATAAAATCCTGAGTCATAATGGAACTGTTGACTATGTTATTGAACCACAAGGAGAAACAGGTTTTTACATTTCTTACCAAGAAACTTAAGAGGTTGTAAAATTTCCGATGTCAATAATTTGAGGTAGCAGATGTTGCAATTATTGAAATGGTACGAAAAACTACTGGAGGCAATGATGACGAGAATAAAGATGAAGGTTTGACCGAGATTGTACAAGAAGGGAAAGTTAGTCACAGTGAAGGAACAACTGGCTTGAAAACTGCACAACGCTATATTGAACATCAGACAGATACCATGTCAACAGATCTGCTTCATCTGTTGTCTCCCCTGTTGATCAACCGTAGCTCAAAAATGATCTGATAAGCAAACAAAGAAAAAACACAACTTTTTCAAAAATGTAGCAATTGTGAAAAACAATGTATTCCAAAACAACATTAATTTATGTAAGTACTGTAATTAATAAAGTTCTATAAACATATTTTTCGTCGTCCTAATTACAATATTAGGCTTCATTAGAACTCCTTTTTTTCTAATCTACAGGAACGTATTTTCGTGTAATCCGAGTTTTTGATACATTTAATCTGAGGCGGTTCGGTCCCATTTACCTCATATTATTGAGACTCTACTATATATAATAATTGAGGACTTATTGTGTATAACTTTTATCATATCATAGTTTATCTGTGGTTATATTAATTGATTATTCCCATTCTGTTAAGGTTTTCAAAGTAATTCCTTATTATTATGAATTAAAAAAATAATTTCTAAAAATACTAAGACAAATTATTTATTTAATGTCATATTTTCATATTCTATCTATACTTAGTAAAACCAATCTTCTCTAGGCAACAGGGTTTTCTCTTTCAACTCTTTCGTACCAAAAGTCGCAAAACTTTCCATTCCTCGGGGAAAGAGGAAAACCGACTAGGTACTCTACTGGAAAGATAACCACATTGAAGCCCATTATCGGAAAGAGATGCTTTGTATGCAAAGGTTCACAACAATAACACAGAAGATAACAGGAAAAAATACATTAACAGATGTCAAAAAGTTGAAGCGGAAATATTCTTGTGTAAACGCGAGAAATGGGAAGACTTTTGTGCTGCCTTAGATCCCAGAAAAACACCACAACACTGGAATATCATTAAGACTCTGCATAATCGTTTGCAACTGCTGTAAGTTGCTCAAGAAACCAATTTCATTAACTACCGTAGAAAACTAGCTCGCACGAATATTGAAAGGGCCAATATGCTAGCAATAGCAAGACCATTTTCAGCAAAACTGGCAAAGCCCATTCAAGACCACAAGAAGACTAATTCCAGGCTCCTTTAAGTCCCCCAAGAACAGAATTTTCTCTGACACTTTCACAATTGCAGAACTCAATTCTGCCATCTTAAAACTTGACCCAAAGAAAGCTCCAGGCGCCGATCCCGTCTGAATCTGTTAAAAACACATTAGATTCAGTCTAATATAGAGCATAAAAAATTTTTGACTGACACAATGTCTTCTATTACTAACACCAAGCCCGAACTTAAAAGTGGTCTTGTTACCCTTGAAAACAGATGAAAACTTGCTACTGTAAAGTTCACCAACAAAATTAGAAGCCACAATAAAGAAGTCACATAGCTCACAGAGCTTTTGATGGTTGGGCAGGCATGTCAAGACTTTAGAGATCATCAATGCTGCGATTTGACAGAGACATTAGGGAGGCCATCCCTCTTGACCACTCATTCCTGGACATTACTTAGGAACCACTTTTTCCTTACAAGCTCTCTATGAATACTAAAATCAATACTAACTTATTGGAATCATGCTCTAAGAAGGAACCAACTCAAGTTTTATTACAGGAAGGTGAAGACACTGTTCGGTTTCTTGCCAAAGAAAATAGTGCATAAGTCCCTCTACTCAGATGGTTCCTCTGATATTGACTGTAATAGAGGTGGTGCAGGCATCTCCATCATTTAACCTTTATGAAATAACGTCAGGCTCAAAATATCCACTGGCCAAATTGCTTCAAACTAGCAAACTAATAGCTATTAAAGATGCAGTTACCCACTGTCGCTCTTTTCATCCTCTTAGCAACTCAATAGAAGAAATTGTAATTTTCTCAGACTCAAAATCAGCACTCAAAGCATACTTAATGGTGAGACAAGACTGACACAAGAAATTGATAGTCTTCTCCATTCATTAAATATACTTTGCATTGTTCAGTGGATCCCTGCTCATGTCGGAATTGAGGTTAATGAGTGTGGAGATGCCCTTGCAAAGGAAGCATATGACGAAGATCAACCTCTAACAGTCACTTATACAGATGTGAATGCTGTTGCCAAGCGAAAAATCTATATCAACCCGCATTTTAGCAAGGCAGCCATCCCCGATCTAAACTGCCCAAGAAACCTCTCCTTTACAGTAGCTAGGCTGCGTACTGGACATTTCAAAGGCATGAAGATATTACCAACTAATATAAAATCTAATCCCATTTGTAAGTACTGTCCTCAATCACAACTAATCCCAGATCATGTTTTTGACTGTCAAGCTATTGTCCGTTCCCTCCTTCAACTTGGAGCACCACCAATTGAAATACTTCATAGCCATCGGGCTCCAGAACTGGTAGATCTTGACATCAGGACTTCTGGAGGAACCTGAACTTTTTACACTTTTCACATCAATAGCCACGACAACAACTTAGTAAAACAGTTCTATTATATTTTAATTATCCTGTTGTACTGGAATTTCGTCTGATGGAGCTTAGATACATATAATTTTAGTATCTGTCTGCATTGTAAAGAAATAATATGCATGATTTTATTTCAGATTGGGTGAGGAGTACCAAATGATTTCAGACAAGGCACTTACTATACCAGCAAATACAGCTGAGTTGATGAAACTTATCCAGTATGTACGCACAGTTGAGTTTGAAACAGTGTTTGAGATGGAAGACAGACTGAAGGAAGTGATGGGTTACATTCTTTTTCTTACAGATTATACTATTCTGTCTGCAATAGAAATGAAGCAAAACTCTCTAACATTTCAGTGGTATAATAAAATGGGAAATGTATTAGAAGAAAATAGGCGAATTGTTGAGCAAAAAACTCTAGAATATCAAAATTCCCTAAAGGTAACCTATTTTCAAACATATGAAGAAACAGAATTTACTTGGGGAATTTACTATACAAAAAAATGTTTTGAACACTGTATATTTCCTTTAATAAAGAATTGTCTTGATAAATGCTCAAATTTGTAGGTTTCCTATAATAACATCAAATTATTCAAACATATTTCAATATTAGTAGTGGCATTATTATTTAAAACAAAAAAATATACTACTGAAGTTTTTGTTTGTATCAGATTTGTTCTGTTGGAAACAGATTGTGCAATTTATATAATTTTATTTTACATATTTTATATTATTCTATGTTAGAAATCAAGGTTAATGTCTCAGCATAGATGCCATTTTATCTATTTAATAAGTCATGTCTCTCCCACATCTGTTACAGTCACCAATGCTCCATTCAGAGTTGAATTTATTTCATTTTTATAGTTAGAAAATGTCTTTAGCTCTAAAATAAAAATCTTTATCAATTTATGGCAATGGTGTAAAACTATAGTTTTTGAATCCTTAAGAAAACATATCGTCATATATTCTAAAAATATGTTTTCCTGAAGGTAAAACATACTTTTTTGTTGTAAAAATAATATTGCTATGGGAGTTTCATTCCATTATTAATTTGGACTGTAACTCAATTGAGAATGGGACACATCTCCAGAAATAGCCATCCTCATACAAAAATAGTAGTGCTACTTTGAGGAATATTTACATTTTCATTGGGTAAAAAATATATACTTTATTATTTATTTGTTATAAGATTTTTTTTTTTAAATTTACCAATCAAAATTATATTAAATAAAGAAACTACAAGGCAATTATATATGTAAATGTTTATAGGTTAAATATTTATTTACTTTATAGTGTCTGCTTAATTGAAAACAAATCCTGAAGTATTTTAAAGTTTAACATTATAAAATTGTATAAATTTATAAGTAAAATATTATACTATAGAATTAAATTTATTGTTAGTTTAAAGTTTTTTTTGTCCCAGTAGGACAGAATAGAGAAATTTAAGGAAGATTTGGAACAATACATGAAGCAGGTAGAAGAACTTCAGACTTATGGAGACATTAATGAATTATCTCGCTACCAGAAGAAAGCTCATATGTTGGACAAGAAGTTGGAAGAGGCTATGGAGCAAATTGATTTATTTAATGAAGAAGAAAGAGCATATAAATGGGAGGAATCTTTCTTTCCAATGCGCAAGCAGGTTAATTTTATCTATAAATTAAAAATAAATAGATTTTGATTTTTTATCCTATGATTATGAGTAACATTTGTAAACAAATATTATGTATAGCATATAATGAAATATTTTTTCAACTTGAATAAAACAAACAAATAATAAAAACTGTTAAAAAAGTTTAAAACCGTTTTTATTGAAATTAACATTTTGAATGAATTTACAAGACTAACTACATATATTTACTAAGTTATGAAAGGTATTAAAAAAAATTTACTTTGGTAACCTAATTAATAAAAGAAAATACAATATACTTTTTTGCTACTTTATAAACCATTATTAATATTATATTATTTATTTATAATATTATATATTTATACATTCCTTCAAACAATTGATTAAATAACATTTAGAAATTATTTATTTAGAAATGTGTCCACTTCTATCTAGGTATTAAATAAAATATAGATTGTGTTTATATAGTTACAAACTTTTCAGATAGCTGACAAGTTAGCTCCATACAAACGCCTATATGATAATGCAACTGAGTTTTTGGAAAAACATGAAGTGTGGACAACAAGCCAGGTCGGGTCCTTTGAGCCAGAGGATATTGAAACAGAAACGCAAACCTACTATCGTACAATTTATAAGTTAGAGAAACAGTTTTCAGACCTACCTGCACCAGGTGCTCTGGCTAGTAATGTAAGTTCCATCATTATTGTTAATAACTGTTGTATTCCATTTATATATATATATATATATATATATATATATATATATATATATATATATATATACAAATATATATATTTTACATTATCCATTGTTTTTCCGTTGCACTGACTTTATGAAGTTAATATATTACTATTGTAAATAATTTTATCCACCATTAAGTGCAATGATTTTACCTTGTGTGATGACGCGCCTTTCGGTCACTTGACCATCGAATCAGTGATTCGACAATGGTCAAGTGACCGAAAGGCGCCTCTTCACACAAGGTAAAATCATTGCACTTAAAGGTAGATAAAATTACTTACAATAATAATATATTAACTTCATATATATATATATATATATATATATATATATATATATATATATATATATTTTTTTTTTTTTTTTTTTTGGACTAGGAGACTGACAGACTTACCTTGGTAAGAGTCCACTCTGTAGTCTTGAAATAGAAACACATAAAAGCACTTAAACATTGATATATTTCAACCACACAGTGGTCTTTGTCAATCAAAGAGAAAACACAAAAAGAAATATGAGAGAATGAAATAAAATAATTATTTTATTTCATTCTCTCATATTTCTTTTTGTGTTTTCTCTTTGATTGACAAAGACCACTGTGTGGTTGAAATATATCATTGTTTAAGTGCTTTTATGTGTTTCTATTTCAAGACTACAGAGTGGACTCTTACCAAGGTAAGTCTGTCAGTCTCCTAGTCCAAAAAATCTAAATAATCTTTACCAACCAAAACTAACCTAAATATATATATATATATATATATATATATATATATATATATATATATATATATTGGTTTTGTTTTCTCTTTCTTGACTGAAGAAGATCATGTTGATCGAAATATTTCAAATAAAAGTGTATTAAGTGTTTTATAAGTGTTTTATATGTGCTTATTTCCAAGAGATTGCAGTTTTGGACTATTGCCTTTAGGTAAGTCTGTCAGTCTCCTATCAAGTCCAAAAAATTCCTATATATATATATTAAAACAACACAGGTTATTCAAATACAAGAATATTTATTATTTTATATCCAAAGCTTTTCGTTGGCAAACAGTACCAACATCATCAGGAATGAAAATTACAATAATGTAAGCTATAGGCCTAAAACATATGTTTATTTAGAAATAGAATTGTTGACTAAATTTATACAAATTGCCAAATTTATTTTGTTGCTGTAACATTATAGACATTGAATATAGTATCAAATTTAGAATGTATTTGTATTTGTTCTTTTATTAATTTAATATATGTTCTTTTAAATAATAAATATTCTTGTATTTGAATAACCTGTGTTGTTTTAAATTATTAAACAAGAAAACGTATTTTACATTTATATAAAATTAACCTTACAGGGTTATATAAAAAGTGTTGTGCAATCAATATAAGTGTTATAATTATAGGTTAGATTTGAGACTTGATTATTAATTCAAAAAAAAATTTGATAACATATTTAATATTTAACATACTGATTAATCGATCAAATATCTAGAATTGTGTGTATTATTACATATATTTGAAAAAGATATTATAAACAACTCAAGATATATAATTTTTATCATTTCTAAAGTAATTATACTGAAGATTTTCATCTTTACAGGTTGATACTGGATCAAACAGATATTTTATAATATACAGCTAGAAGCAAATATTTACAATATAATACAGCCTATTCTATACTAATATATTTTAAAATGATTTCTATTAATAATTGTAATGTGTCCTTAAAAGACATTAATTTATTTGAAAAACGTAAAATTCAACTAATGAATACAAACTGTAATATATACTTTAATAAACAATGTATTATAAATAATATAATTCCAAAATACGCAAAAATTACAATAAAAAACAAAAATAATATAGCTCAAAAAACATGTAAACAAGCTGAAAAATTATGGGTTAAGAATGAAATTAAAAACTTGTATCAAAAGAAAAATACTTTAACGATTGAAATATATAAGCTACATATAAAATTAGCTTCTATTATGCATAACATAAAATGGGAAGAAAAATATAATAAAATCAATTTATTTATAAATAAAATTAGAAATATAAAAATAAATAGAATAAACAAAAAACTTAAAAATTTTAAGTTAGAAAAACAAATAAAAGATGTACCTGAAATTAAATATCATAAACACTTCTTCATTTTTTCCTCATAGTAATGGTGTGAATTTAATCTTTGTCAAGGATGGTCAGATTGTGGAGGTTTCATCCATAAGCCCCCTTTCGTCTATGCTATTTGTGCGGAGTTCCTCGTGCGCTATTTACATTACAAAACACTTTCTGGAGTTAAATTATTACTGTTGTTTTTTTTATTATTTGTAGTGTTGTATGTCTTTTTAGTATCTAAGTTTCACATTTTACTGTAGTTTTGATGGATTCATTTGAAGAGGAGAGAATTTGTAAAATGCTTAGTAGTGTCAAAAAAGAGGAAATTTAAGAAATTCGGTTTACTGAAAATTTTGTTAGACAGCTCTTTGTAGATTCTTATAAAAAAAAAGTGTCTCCCAAATGATGAATTTCACGAAGAAGCTAATGAAATTAAAAATGAAACAAATGACATATTAGGTGAAAATTACAAAAATGAACAATTTGTTAAAATGTTTTCAGATTTTGACGTTATAGAGTATGTCCTGTTAAAAATCGGCCAGGAAGGTGTTATAGTAAAGTTTGACAGTGTGAAAGAAGGATTTTTTAGTAAAAACCATAGGGAGGACTAAAAACAAAATCCGAAGGTAAGATTAGTTATTTTTCTTCTTGCAAGTGAGGAGAACAAGAAGAAACATAGTTCTCATGAGAGTGGGTCATGTTCACGTTACAGCAAGAGATTTAAAAACACCTATTGATATAGGAAATTTATTTTTTGATAAAAACTTTTTCAGTGAAATTGTTAAATGTACAAAAAAATTAAAATAACTATAATAGAGAAAGCGACTGTCTTCTAACAAGTGTAGAGGAATTAAAAGTTGTTTTTGGCGTATTCTATATGGGAGGTGTGCTCTGAACATCTCAGCTGAAGCTAGAAGATCTTTGGTCTACAGATGGCTTAAGAATCATGTTTCTCCAGACTTTCATGTCCAGAAAAAGGTTAAAATTTTTACTTTATGCATTGAGGTTTGACGATATAAACACCATGAATGAGAGGAAACTAGTGGACAAGCTAGTACCTATAAGAGATGTGTTTCAAAGTTTTGTTGAGAAGTGCAAGCAATACTATGGGATTAGTGAATTTGCTACAGTAAACAAAATGTTGTAATCAGTTACAGGGCGCTCTAGTTTTAGACAATACATAAAGAATGAGCCTGCAAAGTATGGAGTGAAGATATTTTCTACGGTTTGTGCAAAATCATTCTATACATCAAATATGGAAATATATGCCGGTAAGGAGCCAGAAGGCCCATACAAAGTGAATAATTCAGGTAAAAGGGAAAAGTGGAAAGACTAATTCAACCAATCGCAGGAACTGGCCGTATGATAACGGTAGATAACTGGTTTTTCTCAATTCCTTTGTGCCTTGATTTGCAAAATAAGTATAGGCTAACACTTTTCGGCACCCTAAGACTAGATAATAAAGAAATCCCACCACCTTTTCGTCCTACCAGGGAAAGACAAATTGGAACTGGTACTTTTAGCTTCAAACATGAATGCACCATGGTTTCGTACAGAGCTAAACAAAACAAAACTGTAGTGTTGTTATCATCAATGCATGATAATAGTTTGGTGGATAATAATGAAAATTCAGCCACTTTTGGAAAACCAGACAATTTTTTTTTTTATAATTCCACAAAGAGAAGTGTAGATACCAAAGACAAGTACATGCCGTCAAAGTTATGTTCCTTCACTCATAATGTTTTCACCATAAACTTCACTGATTTCACGTTGAATGTCAATTGCTTTTAAGCCTTTAGCACAGAGAAAACGAATCACACCACGCACTTCACAGTCGGCGGGATTCTCGATTGTCTGCGGCATTTTAAAATCACGTAAACAAACTAAGACTCGATCAAACGGCGTCACAATGGCGTCTGTAGCTTCCCAACAGATGTAGCTACACTGCGCGCATGCGCTAAACGCCGACCGCAGAGCTGCGGCGGGGATATTTAGAAACGGTACTTACTTTAAAAACATGCCTCGTATTATTGAACCTTTGTATAAGAGCTACAATGAATGACAATTAATGAAAACCAGGAATAAAAACTTACATGATAACTTTTAAGATTTAAGAATTACTTCATTTAAATGGTGATTATTCTGTGCCATACATTCTTCTAGTCCCGCAGTAAAATGGTCAAACACTTTTCCTAACAACTCGGTGTTATGGTGGCAATCACTTGGCTTATGGCATCTTTCAGTTTCTTCTATTGTGCGGGGTTTGCAAGTGTAGACTTTTGATTTGAGGTATCCCCAAAAGAAAAAGTCACAAGCAGTGAGATCAGACATTAGGCCGGCGAAGCAATGTCGCCATTACGAGAAATGATACCACCACGAAAGTTTCTGCTCAAAAAGTCCATGACCACATTACCTGAATGACCAATTAATTGTTCTATCTTGTTGGGACCAAATTTGTTTTAGAGTGAAACTTTTTTTTCTGAGTTCATTGATGAAGAAACTATCAAACATTTTCAGGTAATGGTCACTGTTAGTAACATTTCACCCATCTTCCTCAAAAACGTACGGCCCGATGATACAGGTTTTGGTTACCCCACACCATACTGTAATTTTGGCATTGGTGGTTGATGCGAATTTTGAGAGTTTGAGTTTGATCAATAGTGAACATTTTGTTTATTTCTATAACTGTCGAAATGAAAATGTGCTTCATCACACATTACAAGGATTTTATCAACATCCATTAAATCAGTCATTTGATCTGGAAATTTGTTACGATTTGCATAATCACAAGGCTTAATGCTTTAGACAACAGCAATTTTGAACGAATGAAAGTGTAAATGCTAGTGCAATATTCTTCTCACCATATGATTTGACATTTGAAGAGCAGCAGGTAGTTTTCGAGAAGGTCTATGTGGACTATTCTGTACAGCTTGTCTGAGTTCTGACTGACCTTGGATGATTGTAGGGCTCTGTTTTAAGGTTGAATCTGTGGTTCTGGAGCTATTCCCCTATAAAATAATTGTGTTACGCTGTGGAATGCGTCCCCTACGACCCACATTGAAACATTTACAAATTCCCATTTCGTACCAACAAGAATCATCACGTTTTAAATACGGCTCAACAACAAACCCTCGGGGTTCACTAGACCACTGATCCATTGGTACTGAAATGGCATTGTGTAGGCTTGAGATCACGACAGTCCCCTCCACCTTATCACTCAAATGTCTGCTTTGTACGAAAAAAAACCCCTGTATTACATTTAAGTTCAATATAAAACATTACTTCCCCATTTGTAGGAAGATTAATAGTTCTAAACATACATTTTTATGTAATAAAATTAAATTCCTGTAACTATAAAATTTTGATATAATAGTCTTTACATTAATTATATGGCCTCTCATGTACTTGTATATTATTCAACAGGTACGTAAACAAGTCGAAGAGTTTAAAGATCACATGCCAATAATAATGACCTTAGGTAATCCTGGAATGAAGGAAAGACATTGGGAAAAGATTTCTGAGATAGTGGGATTTCCTTTACGAGCTGATGTTGATTTGACGCTTGCAAAAATTATAGACTTAGGATTGGAAGAATACATTCCTAGATTTGAAGTGATCAGTGATTCTGCAACAAAAGAAAACAATCTTGAGAAAGCTTTAAATAAAATGATAAATGAGTGGAAGGATATTGAGTTTACGGTTCTTGCATATAGGTAATATAAAGTTTAAAAATTGTCAGTTATGTAAAGTGTCATACTTTTTTAAATTCAGTTATTTATAGTTGGAATTATTTACAAGGGGAAAATTTCTTTTTTTTCAAATTACTCTTAGAGAACCATATTTTTGAACCAATTAGTTAGCAAACATTTTTGTGTTAAAAGGCTATGAAAACACCTGATTGCTAAAACTTGGCTTTGCAATATCAAGAAATAATCATATTTTTTTGTAATATTTGTGTAATCTTTACATTTTTTCACAAAGCTTTAGAAATAAATATAATCACCATTCTAAGAGTACGTTTACATAGAACTATTTTTTAAAAATTAAAAATTTAAATTGCACAAAATATTTATTATATTTATTTTTGTTATGAAATTTGGAAAAATGTTTACTTGAGGAACCCAAAACATTTGCCTCATATATTTGGAAATAATGTTCATGTCAAAGCACCAGTGACCATCTCACTCTAAAATCAGCTTATACTAAATTATAATCACTTTGAACAAAGACATAATGTTTTTAAACTGTTATAATAATTTCAAACTGTCTATAAACAATATTTGAGCTGGCTTGTGAGTTAAGGTTATAAACACAAGAAATATATATAACTTACAATCATAAAACTTTAATTCCAAACGCGTGTCATTGACATCATGTCTTCAACATCAGTGACTATCACAAACGAAAAGCATAGCTATGGTTTTCGAAAAGTCAGCTAAGTAAGCATTGTTTTGATGAGAACCATATATTTAGAAGTGAAAATGTAATCTTTTTGAAGAATGTAATAAATTTTAATGGATTAGATGGGAAACTATTTAAAGAGATATAAAAACAATTGTTTATAATGATTTAGGTCCAATTCAAAGTTCCATATTATTGTAAATTAATTTAGTGTTAATATTACATAGTTTTATCAAAATTAAATATTTGAAGTTATCACATTTTGCTCATTGTAAATATATTAGTAGCCTTTGTTGTAAATTTGGCAATGCCCAGATCGGGTTCTAATTTTTGTTAAAATATTATAGGTTATGTTCTATTTCTTCAGTTAAAGTTATATGTTTGTGATAGAATTACTGATGATGATGACATGAGGTCATTGAAACGTGTTTGGAATTAAAGTTTTATAACTGTGAGTAGTATATATTTCTTTGTTTATCTATGTTCTATATGTAAAAAACGTATTTATCATATTCTTGGCTCATTAAATGCGGTATTGGGCTATACTAGTATTCTTCTTAAACACAAAATAAGTAAAATTATTATATTCTTATAAATAATCAATTCAGTATTAAAAAAACTATTGTTTATTTAAGATTGAAACTTTCACAGCCTTCATTATCTTGAATAAGTAAGATTATTATTTATTTATTAGATAAAACCTGTCATTTCAGTCATTATCTGATAATGATCTATGAACTAATAACATAAGGGAACTAAGGAAAAGCAAGTAAAAAAAAGAATATATCGGAAACACGAGAGTATAAAATTTACAAACATAACAGTATTACAAAATTAAAATATTAGTACTTTTTAATATGATCAAACCTTTTATGAACAGCATATAATACTCTTTGGCCACATGATAGAACACATGCCTGTAAAACCACAACCATCTAGTTCAACATTGCTTTCCAGTAGCCAACTTAGACACTTATGAGGATCATTTAATGCAATTAAAAGCATAATGTCTCATTAAGTTTTTCATAATTTACTTTAATTGCAAGCTTAGCAAGAAGTTTTTATTTTAAATGTAAAAGTTTTGCCAATCATTATGTATAACGAAATCGATGAGATAGTTAGATTCATATAATATTATCTTTCCCTCTGAGTGTTATTTTCTAGTTGCTGTTAGCTTTGGTAATTTTTATGTTGAATTCCCAATAGTAGTTTACTCATTCTCACAACACAATTTATAGAACATATGATGATTTTTTGGTTTGTAAGAGTAATAGTAGTATGGTAATAGAAAGTTAATCCTGTTTCTTTTTAGTTTCTTTAAATGTCAACATTAGAAATTAGGATAAACTTGTTGGAATAAAACCTCACTTATCATAAAGGAGACAAGGTTTATTAGAAGTATAATGTTTTCTTGGTAAAAAATAATAACTTGTCCTATTGAAGGCAATTTTTTAATAACACCATTACATTTATATTCTTTATAAATACAATAATATGTAAACTCTTGCCTATAGTAGCACTTAACATTTTGTCCAAATAAGGACATCCATCTCAGGAGATGCACCCTATTATCTACTCAAACCGAAATTACTTTCTGAGTTGTCAATAGAACATTTTGTCTTAAAAACGTTAGGCAAAAAGTAAGTGGTATAGCCAAGAGCTCATTTATTAATATATGAAAAGTGTAGAAGTATAAACTAATAGCTTAAGTTGAAGATGGAATCAAATGATAATGTCTTACTTTTCAAAGACATTTCTATAATGCCCCAATTGAACATTATTTTAACAAATGATTTATTTATTTTCTATCTAAAACACTTGTACATATGTTAACTTGCCTATTGTAGTACTTACTTTTATGATTGTTGAGGACGGCACTTTTGGAAGATGTGTCCCATTGTCAACTCAGACTTGAGTTACAGCCTTAGTTGACAATGGGAGATATCTCCCGAAACACCTGTCCTCAACAATCATAAAAGTAAGAGCTACCATTGGTAAGTATAACATATGCACAAGTGTTTTTGCTTAAAAACTATTAGCTCACACGAAGATGGAATCAATAAAATTTATTTTGTTTTTCAAAATAGAGATAGTGGGACTTACATCTTATCCAGTGTTGATGACATTCAGTTACTGCTAGATGACCATATTGTGAAAACCCAAACTATGAAGAATTCACCATACATTAAACCTTTTGAGAACATCATTTTGTAAGTTTAATATTAGTATTAAAATTTAGAATAACACTTTTAAATAGGCCTTTCCATTACATTTATTGTTTAGAATTTTAAACTTATATAGTGCATTCCTTTAAATTTATATTATTTTTTAAAAAAATTTAGCAACATAAGTAAAAATTTATAAAGATTTGAACATTAGGTACTTTAAAAAAATTTAAGAAATATTTTATTCAGTAAAATACTACTTTAAATTTATGCCACCAAAATTTAAAAATGAGTAAAACATTATTACTAAGTTGTGTCTAAGATAATTTTATAACAAATTAAAAAAAATAAAAAGTTATACAAATTTATTCCTGACTGAAAATTGTTACAATTAATCCTAATAATGAATTGGTGAATTAATAGTTCTAGATAATTCTTCATTAACTTTATACTATAAACATTTTTGTCAAGTTAAACAAAAAAATGTTATTCAACAATATATAATATATATGCAGAATTTTCAATTAACTATATTAAATCTGTTCTTAACTCGTTCTAGGTGATAAAAGTCCCTTGTTATTGTATTTGCTGACTTCTGTTTGTTTGTCAAAGGAAGATCCTTTTAATTGGGTTTTCTGAAATTAATTAAAATAGGCTTCTAATTGCAGATGAATTAGTTTTATTTCATTCAGTTAAAGGTTTTCTCCTTGTTTAGAATTAATAAGTTTTTTCACACTACTGAATTTGTCTCATTTGCTAAAATTTGTTCATTATCAGTATGATTTTCGATGTCTTAAATATATAAATAATTTTGTGTTTAAATGGTTCAAAGGAATATAAATTGAGTTTTCACAATACTACAAAAAATACTGCTAAATAAATCCACAACAGATTACAACAAAAAAGTTAAAATGATAATTAATTATGATTTAGAGTGATATTTTTTATGTAGCACTGTAACATAGGACATAGGAATTAGTAAACTTTGTGACAGATACATATGTAATGGATATCTAATATATAAGGCCTACCCATAAAGTAAATTACATTTTGAAATTAGCAAGAAAGCAGGTAATGAAAATAATTTGTTACACTACACTTTCTTTAGTCCATCCATCTCTGGTCTAGGCTCAATACCAAACTTGAAAATGGCTAGAGTAGCCGACAATATGCTGTAAATGCAGTATCTAAATTTAGCCTTATTGAAGTACAGATATATAATCTTGAATTTTGTAGTCTATTACGTTTGGTGAAACAAAAAAAGTGTAAAAGCATAGTAGTACCTTATTAAAAAAAATAAAGAAAATTGTCTGATAGTATGTTTTTCAATGTGTTTAATTTCATATCAGTGCCTAACCACCTTCATCAAATCAAAAGTGTCATCATTTGAAACAAAATGTTTGTTAAAATAATTACTGGAGAGATATTGCTTCTGGACAGTAATTTTTGTTTTGGAGAAGGAGATGTAAAACAACTATTTAAAATAAAACCTACATTACAGTTGTGTGTGGTGCTACATTAAACTTAGAAATGATGGTCATGGTTGCTAATATTTTTGGTTGAGAAGAGATGTTGCTTTATTATATAACATGTGAGAAAATGTGCTTTAATGTTCGAAATTCAAGTAAGTTAAAATTAGTCAGATAGACATTGATTGAGGAGAGTAAAGATGTCTGACAAAAATGTAACTCAATTGAGCCACCAATATTAAACTGAACCTACTTTAAAACTATAGTTGTAGATATGTTGTTTCCAAAATAGAACATTGTCAGCAGGGAGTCAGTGTTGCTTGCTTGTGGTACCAGTGTTAAGAAGAAAAATACATTAAAATTATGCACATTAGAATTACGGATGTTGATCTTAGATTGTATAATTGTGACAGAGACATGTTGCCCCTGAAATTAAGAAGGTTACAAATACTTTGTACTGATTCTATTTTAACAGCGCACTGCATTTGAATCAGAAAATACATATACAGCACAATATTCTTTACTAATTGTCTTGACATAACCAAACTATTCAATCACCTAAAATCTACAGTTTTCAAGACAAGTGCTGATGTGAGTGTCTGAGTGCAAATAAGGAAACTATGTGTGACAGTAGTTTCCAAGGACAGTATCAACCAGATTCTCCAGCATCTGATTTCAGAAATGTGGAACTAAAGGTTATACTGTATATACATTTAAAAAGCACACTGTTAAAATATTTTTCCACATAGCTATAATTAAAATTAAGATATGTTTAGTTACAATGCAAAGCCTTTAAATTTCATCTCTGTTGAAATATGCTGCATGAAGTTTGAACTACTGGCTCAATGCTGCATACAGTTTTGTGCCACTGTCAAGGTCTGTGTTGGCAGGCTCTTTTATCTACCTTTTCTACCTGGTCCTGCATCTACAACATCTGTATCACTGGAAATTGATAGTAATTGCTTAATCCTAGATCCGGGTTTAGGTTATGATACATTTCCTACCCAAAAACAACCAAGATCTGCAAAATAAGTTTTGTGTCACTGTCAAGGAATTCTGTTAGAAGCCTCTTTTATCTACCTCTTCTACCTGGTCTTGCATCTACAACATATTTATCACTGTTAAGAGGTAATAATTGCTTAATGACAGATCCAGGTTTAGGTTATTATACACCTACTATCAAAAAACAACCAAGAACTTAAAGACAAATTTGACTGTGTGAAAACAAAAACAATGTGTGACTGTGTTAAATGTTTTGTCTTGAAAACGAAAATTTTGAGCTATTCATTCCTCTTCGCTTTTAGTCACCCAGTGTTGTTGAAATTCACAGTATTAGCTCTTAAGTTTTTAATTTGAATTTCTATTCCTGTATGTAATAAATATAATTATGTATCATGTATCCAATTAAAAAAGAACCCAATTAATTTGTATTTGCTAAACAATTGCCATTATTTGCAATAATCAGTATAATATTAATTAAATTTGAAATTCTGAAAATGTATAACTTATTTTAATGATACAATTGTTAAATTTATTAAAATATTTTAAGTGAATGAGTTATGTTTTATAGTGGTTGGGAAGCAAAGTTAACTCTTCTTCAAGAAATTTTAGATGAATGGCTTAAAGTTCAGATAACCTGGATGTATTTAGAACCTATATTTTCTTCTCCAGATATACAACAACAAATGCCAGAAGAGGGCCGGAGATTTAGTGCAGTTGATAAGGTTTGTATTGATAACTAAACATTTCCTACATTAATATACAGAATTATTATTATTATGTCTCAGCTAAAATTCAAGTTGAACAAATTTATTATCTGTAAATATATAACTTAGCAACAATGTTTTCTGGTATTCACTTATGTACTCAAGTACTTTAACGTACTTAAACAAAAATCTTACTTGGTATTTTTAAAAGCCGACTTTTGAGAGAGATTATTAATTACAGTGCTCTCATTTACGAGCTTTAGAAGACTGCAGGTTCTTGTAGTAGGTAGGCGTGTGAGAATTCTGTTGTCATGTGGTATAACAGTACTTTTATATATTTTGTTTCCCTGTACTGTGGGCATACACACATAGACACACAGACACACACACACACACACACGCGCACACACACACACACTCACACATGCACACACACACACACACACACACATACACATTCACACACACACACACATGCACACACACACACACAAACACACACACTCACACGAGCTGTACTCTACCACGCTTTGCTATAGCAAATTATGGTTGCATGGATGAGAAATGAGGAACAAAACGAAGCATTAAGTTTCATAGAAGTTTAATTTTGCAATGCTTCAGATGTCAAGATGATACGGAGCTATAGCTATGTCAGTTTTTGATCAAAACATTGCCAGAATCAATTTGATAAGAAATGATTTCCCAGTTCTTCCTGGCACCTGCAAGAACAATTCCTACCTGGTCGGTGGATTGTGGTTTGAATGAGGTTTGGGGGAGTGAAGGTTTTATGATGTTTCCAATAAGTGGTTTGTGTTTTTTTCCATATTTTCTTGTAAGTTTTTTATGATGCGTAATGTTGATTTACTGTTTGTTCCTCAAATGCCATTATCTTGATACTGTACATAAAAAAAATACTGTAAACATAATACAGGAACTAACCTCAAATCTGTTTACTGCTTCTCAAGCTGTCACTCGTCCAATTGCATGTTCCAAATCATGATCTGCATCATCTGATTCACTAGCTGTCTATTCACTATTTGAACAATGTCAGCATCCGTCATCTTCAGTCCATTCACCCACTTCTTTGTTGTCAAAGGTTTCACAACCAGGCACTTTCAGCAGTAGGTAGAATAAATTTTCATAGTCTTCTTCTTTCCAGCCCTCTGCTGATACAACTCCGTAGTACAGTTTGTTCCAGGCTATCTGTATCGTTGTCCCTTTAATTTTGCCCATGATTGAGCACACCAGTAAAGGATATGGTGCATGTTGATAGATTTTAGTGACTCAGTCAAAGTCTTATTCCCATTTTTGCTGTTCTGTAGAAGATGTCTTAATAACAAACCCCTGTAGTGACACTTGAATGATGATATGGCACCTCGGTTTATTGGTTGAATAAGATTAGTGACA
This sequence comes from Prosapia bicincta, assembly GCA_036971475.1. Lineage (NCBI taxonomy): Eukaryota > Metazoa > Arthropoda > Insecta > Hemiptera > Cercopidae > Prosapia > Prosapia bicincta. Next base: position 302,798,302 of record JBAIZL010000002.1, on the reverse strand, counting down.
TTTGCAGGCAAGAACTCCATTTTTATGTCTCCATTATTCAGTTGGCTTGGGTGTTTTTGGGCTTTGTCAATCAATAGAATTACTTTCATCGGCAATCTTCTTTCATGCAAAAAGTGCCTAACTATCGGAACAAACTGTTTATGAAACTATTTTGAAAAAGCTGACATCCATGCACTTTTTTGAGGTATGTAATAGACTTGTAGGATATTTTGGGGCAATATTTTTTAGAACTCGAAGTTTTGCCGTTTTCAATGTACATTAGAAGTAGCCTAAATGGGTCTGAAGCGTTTGGTAACTTTAACACTTTTATTCTTTCTTTTTACATTTAATGACCAGGCGCTGAACATTCTTTAACACATGCCTAAGATTTTTTTGGTAACATTTTAAAATTGAATTCTATCTCATCTGCATTAAATATTTGATCCTTAGTATATCCATTGATCATCACTTCAAATTTGGTTTTAAAACATCAACAAAAGTATAGTCCATGAACATTTTTTCTACACATAAACTAAGTTGGTGATTGCCGTAACTGTTCTTGAACCTATCCAACTATCTGTTGCTAGCAGTAAAATCCTTTCTATCTTCATCTAAAAGATCAGAGGAGTTTAACCTTTTCTTGAAGAACTGGTCCAGCCAGGGGTATCCCTTTATCTCTATGGAGTGAAGCAAAGAAACTTCATTCACTTTTCTATACTCCACACTTTTCATCATTTTCTGTTTCAGAATTTTAATTGAATGTTTCATTAGTTTGTCCTTATACTTAACCCACAGTGGATATACCAGCATTAAAATTTGCAGTAACACTTTTTAGTATAGTCTTACTCTTGATGTGTCTTACTGCTTCTTTTATTTCCACAACAGTTATTTTCAGTTATGGCATAAAAACAAAGTTTTGTACAGTACTACTACAGTCCTTAGAAATTAAAACAATCAATTTGAATTTATGTTAAGAGTAACTAATTTTTCAACTGTCACTACACCCTTAAACTGACAATAGAACAATACAGTACCTGCTATGAACAGAAATTGGAGTGTATGACTAACAGACAAAACAACAACAATCTCCCCCTCCTCTTTCCATGCAGGATGTTTACCGAGTTGTCTTATGAATTACGGGACAGGCTGATTTGACCAGCCAGGTCATCGATCGTATTTTGCGGCAGGCACTTAAAAGAGTATTTACAGAAATTTTGTATAATTGACTGAGTGTTTCGGTTAACCCGGGTTTCGATTAAGCAAGATTCAGAAAAGAAGGAATTTATTATTGTCAGTTGTTTTAAAAAGGTATCATAAATGAAGGTATTGAGACAGTAGAGCCACCCAACATGACAGGTTATTTAAACTGGCTGTTAAACTTGAAAGCCTTGCAAATTCCAGCTATAATAAAATTAGGTGATTTGTCTGAAATAATTGATTACATCTATATGACAGCTTGCGATGGAAAAGAATGGTAACCAAATGTTCTTTTACAAGTTTTTGTAATCCTAAATTTATCTTTGAGTTATTTTTAATAATAACCATACTCTAAACAATGGATACTCACAATTAGGCAATGCAAGAGTTTTTACTATAATTTTCTACAATAATAGCCCTGGTTTGATAGCTAATAGAAGAAAACTGATTTGCATGAATTTTCATATAGAAATTGAACTAGGTTTTTAGTAGAAACATGGATTTAGAGAAAACAAATATAGACATCTGTTATGGATAATCTCATATAGAAAGAATTTTTAATGTCCCCAGCAAAACAAAGATCTTTATGAAAGCTAGTTTAAATATCTGTGATATCTTTTAAAAAAAAAGAAACCAATAATCTGTTTTCTACGACAAAATTTTAGAGAATTGGTTGACTGTTGAGATAACTGTATAGTTTTTTTTTACTTTCAGTATCAACATTTTTCTAGACATATGCTCATAAACGTATTTTGCTTTTTGATCTAGCAAGCCACAAGCCAAAAAGTCCTTACTCATGCAGAGTTTAATAGTAATCAAGAGTTCTTAGTAAAAAGACCACACAACTACTGTAATTGATTTTGACTGTAAATGAATGTAAGATCCTCCTATAACAGCTCAAAGACTACGATAAAGAAAAGTAAAAATAGAGAAAGAAGGTTTTAATTATTGGAAAATCTAATAGTCTCTTTGTGTTTATGTGTTAGCTAAGGAATTAAAACTGGTTGTGCAAAAATAATTATATCCAATTCTAATGGTAAACTCTAGGAGGAGGGGAAGTAAACATCTTTGGTAGCTTCCATTGGCTTTTTTCAACTCAATCTATCCTAAAAAAATAAACAAATGGAAATATGTAAAATATGCAAATTTCTATTTACTAAACTATTAATTAATGCATAAGCCTTTTTACTGTATGGCTGAGCATTTGTTGAATGCTATGCATAACTTATAATCTAGCCTGAAAATGAAATATTTGTGTAATTATAGTAAAAAGCACTTGGCATTCTGGCATAGAGTACCTGCTGGAAGATCACATTGAGCAACTGTAAACAGTAACTATGAAAAAAAAACATTTTAACTTCTAAAATAAATAACTCTAAAATAAATACCAAACTCAAATAATAAGTAGTCAGGCTAGACTTCAGTGTGAAGTAGTTAGCTAAAGTTCTAAAACATATTTAGTATAAAATAGGATTTACCACAAGCAATAGATAAAGCTGATGGGATACAATTCAAATTTACTTAACTTTGTAGCTGCAAGCGATACATACAGCAGACATAGTGATTGTTACACATTTCTTGATTAATTTTTTTTCTAATTCTTGTATATCATGCAAATGATACCTGAATTAATTTAAATTTTTGAAAACAGGTTTAAGGCTTAAATGGATGAATATGATGTTTTTAAAATAACTATTAGGTTTAGACTTATTTTATAATTGGGGAACTGTGAATTAATAGTTGCTTATTATTTTTCCTTCTATGTCTATATTGACCAGCAGATTTCTCTCTCTCTATTTGGAATTTTATCACTAAAGCCTCATACTGCAGGTAATCCAGTTTGAATTTACTGCTGTCACAACTGACATAGAAGAGACCAATAAATGTTTTCTGAAGTGGCCTTATTTAGTTAACTCTTTAACAGCTAAATTCGTATGTAGACAATTATTGGGTGACAGCCAAACCTGTATATATACTGTTTCAAATTCATTCAGTGTTACTGGTTTCATAAATAGATGCAATAGTTATTTAAAATAGTTATAAATAAGGCCCCTGTTGTATCACAAATTCAAATTTGAAGTTAAATTGTTTAAAACATCCTGTAAGAAGACGAAATCAAGTAAATTGTGACCAGATGTTATACCACTTAATTCGTCTTAATTCTAACTTTTTTCCAGTTACATGTCTATAGTAAATAAACAGAGTATACAATAGATTACAGTGGTCTTAGTTGTACTATTTCACTCAGTAAAGCAACATATTTTCTTTTAAAAAAAAGCATATGATAGACAGTAAACTCTGTTTAGAAAATGACTTTAAAATGATAAAACCAGCACAGCAAGATGAATTGATTTAAAAAACACAGCTAAAGGGTTGAAAGCAGTGTTTTTCAATCTGTGGGTTGCGACCCCCAGGGGGGTCGCGACGCCTCTGTAGGGGGGGCTGCCAGGAGGTCGAGAGAACTGGGTATTTCAGTAACAAAAAAATCAGTAAACTTTAACAAGATAGATATATTAAGAACAAGTTGAAAAATGATACCCATTATACTATTTTACTTTATAAAGTTTATGTTTATCTTTATTTATACTTTTATACAAACAAATTTTTAAAAAAAATTCTTCGACTACTCCTATATTTTAATGTGAAGGTTGCGCTTGATTTTGTTCAATCAATTTCTCCTATCGTGGATCCGTTTTTGCAACTTTAAGTATTAAATCGTTTTCCAAATTTAAGCGATTTCTTGCTTTACTTTTTATGTGGGCCATTGATGAAAATGTCAACTCGCACAAGTACGAGGTAGAAAATGGAATCAGACACGTCAAAGCCTCAATTGTTAATTCAGGGTATTCTGTTTTTTTTTTAACCTAAAGGTATCCAAACTTGAGACTTTAATTCCAAGTGTAACATCCCAGCGGCAGATAATCCCAGCAGATTCTCTTTGAGCTTAGTTGCTAAATTTTCCTCATTTATAGCTGCATTTAATGGATTTAAGATCCATCTTTGCCCAGTGTTATTCGATATATCTTGCACTGAGAAGTACTGACACAACTCTTTCTTCAAATTATCTAACACTATTTTCATACCAGATATATATGAATTGATGTTTATCTCGCTTCTGACTTCTTCAATGAAAGACTGTGTTGACGAAAATAATTCAAAGTTTTTTTTATTTATAGATGATGATCACAATTCAATTTTTTTTATAAAGACATGGAGTTTGTCTTTTGGTGTGATGAAATTTCCATCCTGCCATTGAAGACTGTTATTCAAGTTATTTAAATGCAGAAATAAGTCAGAAAGAAAAGCCACTTTCAAAAGGAATTCTGGGTCAGAAATGAATTCAGAGTATTCTGATTTGGCTTGATGTAAATATACTAATAGTTCAGTACGAAGTTCCATAACTCTGGTCAGTACTTTGCCTTTTGATAACCACCTAACCTCTTTATGGTAAAGCAAATGTTGGTGGACTGCCCCCATATCTTCACAAATGATTCGAAACAATTGAGTCTGCAACGCTTTTCCTTTAATAGAATTTACAATTTTAATAATAATATTTAGTACTTGACTGTATTCTTGTGGCAAGGTTTTGGCTTCAAGAGCTTGGCGATGGAGAAAGCAATGCATCCAACAAGCGCTTGGCATATGTTCTTTCAGTCTAGCAATAAATCCACTCTTAGCATCAGTCATGGATTTTGCTCCGTCACTACAAATAGCAATGGATTTTTGTGCCCAATCGATATTCATATCATGCGTAGCTTCAAGGAACATGTCAAGCAAGCACTGACCTGTAGTATTCCCGAGAAGTGCCTTGCAAAATAGTATTTCTTCCAGTAATTTTTCATTGGATTCAAAACGCACAAAAGCTACAAACTGCGTACAACTCGCAATATCCGTTGATTCATCAAATTGAAATGACACAAAAGAACTTTTATTCATTTTTTTTATGACTTGGTCACGAATGTCAGTCGCCATATTGCTTATCCTGCGTTGAATGGTATTGTCAGCTTGAGAGGTATACTTTTGAGCTTTTCGACCTCTTGCTTGCCAAACATAACCTCTGCTATATCTAAAACCGCTGGTAAAATCAAATTTTCGGCGATAGTGTGAGGTTTTCCTGCTTTAGCCATACAAAAAGCTACTCGATAACTAGCGAGTAACACTTTCTCATTTAGGTTGGACATTTGTACTAAAGCAGTTTTTTGATGTTCAAGAGCTTTTAATTTTCGGTCAAAAAATTCTAAGGGTTTATTTTTTTCATTAGGGTGTTTTGTGTTTAGGTGCCTTAACAACTTCGATGGCTTCATGCTTTCTCTTGACAAAGTTTCAAAGCAAATTACACACTGCGGTTTTTTCTCAATCACAGTAAACCCAAATTTCAAATAATTGTCATCATACATACGTTTTTTTGTTTGTCGTCCACTACTCCCACTAGAAGTTGATGGTTCTGATGATCTTTTCAGGAATTTATCCATTTTTAATTATAACAAAATAACACACTTAAATTCACACACTAATTCCGTATAATACTGTAGTTTCACTTCCGAATAGTTTCCACTTATCGCGGTCTTGCTTCCGAGTTTAACGCGTGGCCTGCTTCAACTGGCGTGGCCATGGTAGACAACCCTATTTGTAGGCCATCCGCCAGCGCGGCCAGTACATTCTAGCGCCAGCGAGAATCATCTCGAAGCGTAACGAAATGTCTCGAACCTTCTGCCTAGACCTTTTGTAGTAGTTCCAAGTGTTACCAACAGATGGCTCTGTTAGTCTCGGCCGTTACAATATTTTTGTTTGTGGGTTATCAATTCTAAGTATTCGATTTAAAATGATGTGTTTTACGTTCTTAATTATATATCTAGATCCGAATACTAATAACGCAAACGCATAAAACTTTTGTATCGATTACAATTTACATATTTCTAGCATATATGAAAAAAGGGTCGGGGGGTTGCAAAAAATGGTTTTGATTCTAAGGGGTTGTGTCATGAAAAAGGTTGAAAAACACTGGTTTAACAAAACAAATATCTCGATTACAGACGTATTACAGTAAATGTATTTACTGATATACATTCGCAGTGGACCTTTATGGTATCCATTACAATAATTGGGACCAATTACATTCATTTTAGGAGATTAAATGTACTATTTAGATATTTAAGGAATAATGGTATACATTTCAATATAGTAGTATATATTTATATGCAACAATTGACATGAATGCTTATTTTGGATATTCTATGTAATCTACTGTTTTAAAAATAATTATTTTTTAGGTCTGGCGTGATGTAATGAAAACAGTTTATGCTGACACGAAGGTGATGTCTGTAGTTGACATAGACAAGATGCTAGAGAGACTAAAAAAATGTAATAACTTACTTGAAATGATTCAGCGAGGTCTTAATGAGTATTTGGAGAAAAAAAGGCTGTATTTTCCAAGGTTCTTTTTTCTTTCAAATGATGAACTACTTGAGATTCTGTCTGAAACAAAGGATCCTACAAGGTCAGGATTTCAATATAAAACAGGCATTGTGCTTTTTATTTATAAATGTTACTGTTGTGCTTTTTATGAGGAAAATGTTGCAAACTATTGAATATTGAAAATTAATGTATGCCATAACCTAGGGATAAAGTTTATATTAAAATTTTTGAAATCCATTTTTATTTGGAGTCATGACTAGTATCAGTTGTAAGTAGCAGCTTTGTACAACTTGTATTACGAAGCAACTAATTTTTCACTATCAAATTGTTTTATATTGCATATTATTATTGATTCATGTAAAACTTTGTGAAATTTTGTCATGTAGTAGTTTGTATTAGCACATTTTTAACATACAAATTATAATTTCTGTTAGTATTAACCCGTAAGGACTGACTTGCCTGTCGAAAAGGCCGGGGTAGTAGTTTTTCCAATGAAAATAATCTTTTTTGGGTGTTGTCAGTCTTGGCCATGACTTTACTTCATGCGGTTTTTCTAGGAACAGCATGATTCACTTCCTGTCATTCTTCAACCACTGTGTTCAGTGTAGTGAACGATTCCGTAGAGGACTGGTGCTTTTGACAGTGGGCCAGTAAGTGAATTTTGGAATTGCCGGTGTATTCAACAGTAAGTCAGTTCTTGTGCTTTTGAAATTGGTAACTTGTGATTTGTAAATACATTTTTGCTATTTATAAATTATTTGCCTAAATAATATGCATTAAATTTTTTTTATATCAACAATAGTAGTTGTGTATAAAAATAAACACAAACTCCATTGAAAGCAATCAGATTGAAAGACTTCTGCTTAGAGTAGAATGAGAAGAAGAACACGAGCGAATAACAGAACCTTTTGGAACATTTCTTCTGGTACTTTTAGACGATGATACACTAATGAAAACATAAACATCAATGATTATGATGGCACTGAGGATTTAGAAGGTATTTTAGTTTTAGACCAAGATTACAATGAAGATGGTGATGGAGGAAATATTCCCTTAAAGGATGTAAATCATAAAGACGACAAAATTCCAAGGAAGTTAGTACAGAAAGATTTAGATGATTTAGAAAATATTCCTCTAAAGAGTAGATAAGAGGATTTCATTGTTGAAAGAATGAATGGTAAATTAGCTTATCTAAGTAAAGATTCAAAAATGCTGTAAGATATTCAACCTACTCAACAAAGTATAGCTCAAGATAGGAATATTTTGAGGATGAGAATGGGTCATCCAAATAATGAAACGAAAGTTGCCCCAACCTCTGTACAAGCATGGCAATTTTCTTTCACTAATGAAATTATCAGTGATATTGCTCACAACAGTAATATTTGGATTCAGGGCAACAATGATAAATTTAGCATAGATCAAAATTTTATATCGACAGATTCAACTGAAATAAAAGTTGTACTTGGGCTGGTATTTACTGCCGGTATGCTAAAATCATCCTATTTGAATCTAAGCGACTTGTGGTTGGATGCTGGATTTGGTGTGGAGTTTTTTAGAGCAGCAATGTCACATGAGAGAGATTTCAGTTCATACTTCATATACTCAGGTTCAATGAAATGACACAAGGAAAGAGAGAAATTTACTTGACAAACATGCCCCATTAAGGAATCTATTTGAACAAATTGTTGAGAAAAACATAAATAATTATGACAATAAATTGAAATCAAACAATGATTAATGCAGAGTTTATTATTTTAATATTATACAAACACAGTCACATTTTAGGTGACCATTTCTAAGTTTTCAAATCTATAAAAATAAAACAATAATCATTATAATTTAAAAGATCAACACTGGAGTTCCATTTTTTTAAATATATATATATATATATATATATATATATATATATATATATATATATATATATATATATATATATATATATATAATAAATTAAAAATAATTCAAAAACAAGGATACTTTTAATGAATATATTTATTCAAAGCTTTTCGCCGATAAAATAGTATTAGCATCTTCAGGAAAATAATTATCTAATAAAATATTTTTACAAAATTAAATCATATGTACTACAAAGAATCATATGTTTATAAGTATTGCACTTTATGTAAATTTTTCTATAACATCAATGACTTTATAAATAGTTTTTTGCCTTGATCTATATCACCATATTTAATATATATATATATATATATATATATATATATATATATATATATATATATATATATATACATATATATTACGTTATCCATTGTTTTTCCGTTACACTGACTTTATGAAGTTAATATATTAACTTCATATATATATATATATATATATATATATATATATATATATATATATATATATATATATATATGAAGTTAATATATTACTATTGTAAGTAATTTTATCCACCATTAAGTGCAATGATTTTACCTTGTGTGATGAGGCGCCTTTCGGTCACTTGACCATTGTCGAATCACTAATTACTTTTTCTCAATTTTTCTGGTGTGGATGTTCGGTCCGTCGTGTTGGTAATTGTTGACGTCATGCACGTTTCCTCTTGAGTCTTGTGTATAATGTTTTTGAATAGTATGTCTTCTGTATATGTTGTTTGTAGATTCATTAAATTGTTGTGTATGTTTTTATAAATGTGGTATTTTTCTAGTGAGTTTAGTTCTATCGGGTTATTATATATATATATATATATATATATATATATATATATATATATATATATATATATATATATATATATATATATACTAAGGTTATTCAAATACAAGAATATTTATTAATTTATATTCAAAGCTTTTCGTTGATAAACAAGACCAACATCATCAGGAATGAATATACAATAATGCAAGATATAAAACATATCTGTAATAACATATAGTATTATTGCAGATATGTAAACATCATATAGTAATGTATATATACATATATTACGGGTGAAGAAACCATGTTGGTTAACATCGTCCAGTTCCATTGAAGGTGAATTTGAGCACTACAGATTGTAACAATATGATGTGTGACATGTGTGAGACGAGATGGTTTTATTTCTTCAGTCAGTCAGTCATTCAAAATATTAAATGGTTTATAGGCATTTGAGATTATACAGTGAAACTGGGAAGAATATGGGGATAGGGATTTTTAGTATAGAACTGGATCCAAGGAAGGTTTTCAGGCACAATAGCAGGATATTATTTTGGATAAATGTTGGTATGTACTTACTAATTATCTGTGACTCTAAACACTTAAAACAGCCTCAAGATTTACTACTAAAATACAGTAAATAAGTGAGTATTTCAAAAAGTAGTAATGGTGCTGTGGATAAAAAAAATAGAGCATAAAGATATTTAATAAAAACATCCAACATCTTTAATTTGGAAGAAATACTTAAAGTGGTGGATGAAAACAGATGATACTTAGAGTGGCTGTAAAAAGAAACTAAAAGCTTAGTGGATGTTAAGTGTAGAATCTAACCTATATTTCAGTAATTCACGTTATGTGTCATCAGGCATTTGTTTTCGTATAACCTAGGATCAGCTGTTGGTCCGTAACTTCAAATCAGTTTCAACCGCTTACTATATCTTCGATGCAGGCTAAAATCTAAGTTCTATTGGTTGCAAAGAGATATTTCCTCTGTGCAATAGCTCAGATCTAATAGATTTTCGATCTAGTTACCTGCTGCTGGACTTTTCCTTTTCGATTACTTTCTCCTGGTAGTTCTGTTCTCTGGTTTGTAGTGCATAATGGCTACTTTCTTTATCCAAGTTCTTTAGCCGGTTGAATTGAGGTTATAACGCGCTTAAATGTTGAACCGCATGTTGAATGTATTAATTTAATGTCGCAAACGCTTTCTAACCATAAATTCATGACTTTAAACGTATTAAAACTATTTCAAACCGCTTTCTTTGGTTAAGTGCAATTTCTTAGGTTAACCGCGTGGTCAGTCACATTACATCAGAATATTCATTCCTTAAACTGCGTGAGTGAACAATTATTTTATTAATTAAAGACTTTTATATTGTGATGATTGAAGTGAAGTTATTTAAAATCGAATTAAATGAGTTTTAGTTTATGCCACTTTTCGAGAATCTTCGTTCATCCCTGCAAGATTTCACACAGGCCTGTTGTGTCGAACAACTCATTGCTCTACAAGAACCGCATTCAGTTAGATTGGTAAGCGGCTTAGAATTAATTGTGACTCATGAAACTTGTTATCTCTTTTAATTATCTTTTAGTGTTAAACTTAAATTCAGTGTTGTTTTTATTAGTAAAGCAGACCTCGTACTGCTATATAAATTAGCGAGGCGGTCTTCCGGACTTTATTGTGCAACCTCCTTACGATTTTGAACTGCCCTCTTGTTCTATTGAGAATTTATATTTTCTTTCTTTAGTTTTTGCTACCGAAACTATACAGTGGAAGAAGAAGTATAGAAACCTTGATGATATAAGTTAAAGTCTTAATTGGTAGCGATAAGAATTTTTATAGTCATAAAATTAATTTTCCATGTTTGGTCAAATAGTTAGGTGAAGATCTCCTTAACAGGGACTGAGTTTTAGGTATTGGAAGATCTATTAACTCTTTTCCTTTTAATCCCAACGCTGGATTTTTTGGTTGTGTTGAAAAATCACGTTTGATCCCAACGTCCGAATATTCGGACGTTAAAAAAATATGCTTTTAAAAATATAATATAATTGGTAAAATAACCCTTGCAAATATTAAAGCATTTGTAATGAACTTGTTTACAAAGTTATAGTACTTAAAGGCACTTATAGTTTGATTTAGCAACTCTGTTTTAATATTTTAAATAATAAACCCAATAACCATTATTGGGTTTATTATTTAAAATATTATAACATAGGCCACAGTTGCCCAAGAAAATCATTACAGAACTCTGTTTTAGTTCAAACTTGATGATTGTAGCTGTTCGGAGCCAAGTGCCACGTCAGCTATCATTTTTGTGAGTAGTGAGTGAGTGAGTGGTCTGTTTGCTACTTACAATTTTGTTGTGATCTTGATTGTTTTGTTTGAAAGTTTAGTGTTTATATTGTTTACAACAAGTTTATTATTGTTTGTAATGGTTTTCGTTAGTGTATATAACATAAAAACCTTTTTTTTCTGACAATAATACAACATAAAAACATTTGATTAAAGCTAAAATAGAATTATTCCTGTTTATTTTGTAATTTTATAAGTGACTTAATTAATTACTTTTATTTATATAGATTATCATGTGTTTTTTGCTGTGAAACTAAATGTTCACTTTTTAGTTATAAACCTATATCTCCGTTGCTTGTGGATATAACTAAGTGAAAATTTGAAAGAAAACATTTTTATGTGTACAAAGACAAGATGCTTTTATGTAGGAATTCATTTTTGATTGTATTTACTCTGTATAAGATGGAAACAAAATTTTGGAAAAATGTTTTTTAGTGAGGAACATTTTTCTCTCTATATAGCAATTTTTGGACTAGATAGGATACTGACAGACTTACCTAATGGCAATAGTCCAAAACTGCAATCTCTTTGAAATAAATAAATAGACACATATAAAAAACTTATCACACTATTGAAATATTTCAATCAAAAATAATCTTTGTCGAAAGATCGAGTTTTGAGCTTTGATCGAAATATTTCAATAGTGTGATAAGATTTTTATGTGCCTGTTTATTTATTTCCAGGAGTTTGCAGTTTTGGACTATTGCCATTAGGTAAGTCTGTCAGTCTCCTATCTAGTCCAAAAATTCCTTAATAAGCTTTAAGCTCTACTAGAACAATATATATATATATATATATATATATATATATATATATATATATATATATATATATTATAACATAAAGTACGAGGCTTTAGATTGAATTAAGCTAGTTGCGAAATAAATCATCTATAATATTTAGCAAAGAAATACAAATAGTTTTCTGGTGCTGATAAAGCAGGTACCCAAGGCAGGTCATTATTCTTTCCAGGAAGTTTATAAGGGGAGTCCGGCAAATAGACAAAGGTCCAAGTCTTGTGGAAATTCCAGCGGCCGATATAGCCTGGGGAATTTTAACCATGTACCGTTAGGTTTAGAAAATTAAGAACTAGGGGGAGTTGAAGGAGAGTCTCGGAGCAAGGCAGGCAGGTTGGTGGGGACAAGGATGAAAGCGTAAAGGGAGAATTTTGTTAAGTTAAATAGAGATTTTATAAGTAAATTTTTAGTAAATGCGAAGTAAAAGTTTTTTTTATATAAAGTAAGTCGTTTGTGTCAAGTGTTAGCACAGAAGTGAACAAGCCAGGATTCCAGGGACTCGTCTGAACTATAAGTATATTTAAATTATAAGTGTAGCAACAGACATCTATCTTCTAGTTTAACCTAAATTTTAAATTCATCAAAATTTATAAATATAATTCTATTCACCATTTCAAATTTAAAGCAAAATTTCCCATAATAGCGACCCCGAGAGCAAGAATATAATTTTACTACTGTTTTTTTGTTATTCTAATTTAATCTAAAGCCTCAGAAGTCAACCCTTATTATTGTAGTTTAGTTAAGACATCCAGCCTGTCACTTCACTATATTAATATAAATTAGGAATAATGTGTAGAATTAATTGTAAAGAATAAATGCAAGTGATGGTAAAAATTTTGATAAGATTGTTAGTTCTTTTATAACCTAAAGGTGACTTCAATAGGTAAGGTGATTAAATAACATTTAAAAAAAAATAATTTTAATTATAACCAAAGTTAAGTTATAATATGACGCCCAACGTATTGGCAAGTTAAGTTATAATTTGTCGCCCAACTAGTTGGCAAGATTAAATAGAAATGGTGAATATAAATCATAAATTAATAAACAAATTTATTAATCTGTTGGCTTGAATAAGAGTGTTAATTAAGGAAATTTAATAAAAAACTGTGAACATTATTAAGACTATAGAACATTATTAGGGAAGAGACTTTAAATCATGAATAAAGTAGATGAAAAAAATTTGGGTGTGGGGACAGAGACAATTGTAGGGACTAGGGTTAACACCGGAATAGATATGCTACAGTTACTGCAATTATTAAGTGCGAAAATGGATCAAAATACACAAGATTTAAGAAAAACCTGTAGTAAATTAGATGAAAAAATGGATCAAACTACACAAGATTTAAAGGAAACTTTAAATAGTAAATTAGATGAATTTAATGACAAATTAGATAAAATAATTAATAAAGATAACGAAATCAATGAAGAAGTTAAAGAAGAAATTAATGATAATTTAGTTAAGAACAATGAAGACTTTAAGGTAGAAATAAATGATGTATTAATTGAGGATAAGGAAGAATGAAATTATGAAAGCTTAGAATTAAACAATAAAATTGAGACAACACAAACTAAATTAGCGGACGAGGAATTAATTTGTGAAGATCAACAACTAAAACAAGCGGGAGATTTAAACATACTAAAAATTAACACGGGACAATGTATTACTGACAACATTGAGTTAAAAAAGTTAGACGACCACCTTAAACAAAACAAAAATCATTTGACGTCTGTAGAAATTCGAAAGGGACCTATCAACATGTTAGAGAACGTCGGACAAAATTTATTGTATGTTCAAGGGATATCGGAGGAAGTAATAATTAAGAAATTCGCACGACCCTTTGACCCAAATGTTACAGCAACTATAATCACTAGAGGAATAAAAACTAAAAGTGCAGTCTTCAACCTAGTTACAGAATTTCCCTTTCAACAAAAGGAACACTTTCTGTTAACATCACACCATTGTCCAGGCCAATTAAGTCAAAGACACGGGATTAGACAACGGAATGAAATTAATCGTTTTGTGAAGGAATCAAACCAGCCAAGTGTAATTAATGAAAAACCATCAGAGCCAGGTCAATTTTGCTGTAGAAACAAAAATACCCCATTTGAGCGAGGAAAACACCTGCAAGACTCAAGGACAATGATCTCGGAAGAACAGTGCGACCCTTTGTTGAACGTTTGTTGAAAATAACCAAACTGATATAATACTTCTTGATTTATAAAAAAGAATAACAATAATATTTGTGCTACGAAAAAAAAAATAATAAACAATGAATAACGAACGTAAATTTAATAAAGTGCCCAAAATGAAAATTAATTAGGAAGTGATAAAATTATTATTTAGCTAAACAAGTAAAATGAATTGTAAAATTTCCACATTTAATTTTAAAGAAAGATTGTTAATTTGTATGTTGTGATTTGTAATTATGGAGTAATTGATTAGAGAAATGATCTACACAAAATGTTTCTAATATAAATTGGAGAATAATTATTTGTTTATTGTAACTAATTAAATTTGAAGTTAATTGAGAAGGTATAACAGTATTACAATTATAAACCATTTAGGAACGTATGCATATTAATTTTAACTTTTTAATAAACTAGTAATGCTTTCAATTAAGTTACTTCATCTGTCAGCTATTTTGTAATAGTTTTAAGTGAGACATTGTCAACTAAATTATTTGATCACTAAAACAATTTCACAAAACGGAGTAAATTTAATCTATAATTATAACATTATATTTGCGACACTTTGTTTTGGGTAGTATTAATAATATTTAACAATTGAATTATTTTATTCAGTTTAATAATTAATTATGCAGCATATTGAATGACATGTTTTAAAATTGTAAGATAATGATAATTAACTGTTAGTGATTTTAATATGTAATTTTAGCTAAACGCAATTGCTTGGTTGTTTTATTTAAAATGAATCTTAACCCTGTAAAAAAAAAAAAAAATACTCGTCTTAGTAAAAGAAATTAATATTCTCCTTTTTTTTTGGTAATAAACCTTAATAAGTTGGTTATATTTGTATTAGAAATTTAAGATTGGATGAAGAGTTTAAACAAATTGTTCTTTATGTCATAGCATTCAATTATTGTAAACAGCAAATTCTTAGAAATTTATGAAGGGCCCTATGAAATTAAGAAATGTCTTGGTAATAGCAGTTATCAACTTACTTCCATAATTAATGGTAAACTTAAGGGTAAATTTAATTGTAGATTGTTAAAAAGGTATCACAAACCCATATTAAGTAATTAAATAATTGTATAAAAGATTTAGATTTTCATGCATAAATAATTAATGGTTAGGATCATATGATGAACAATGGCATTGTGAACTTTCAGATTTAATTTTAAAGAAAGAGTATTAATTTGTATGATGTGATTGGTAATTATGTAATATTTATAAGTGAAATGTTTAGGATATAAGAGGTTTAACTATAGTAAAATTTAATGTATTAGAAGTTTAAGATTGGTGAAGAATTTAAAACAAATTGTTCTTTGATGTCAGCATTCAAATATTGTAAAATTTAAATTTAAGAAATCAAACAAAATTAATTTTAAAATTCTGGGGACTCTATAACATAAAGTACGAGGCTTTAGATTGAATTAAGCTAGTTGCGAAATAAATCATCTATAATATTTAGCAAAGAAATACAAATAGTTTTCTGGTGCTGGTAAAGCAGGTACCCAAGGCAGGTCATTATTCTTTCCAGGAAGTTTATAAGGGGAGTCCGGCAAATAGACAAAGGTCCAAGTCTTGTGGAAATTCCAGCGGCCGATATAGCCTGGGGAATTTTAACCATGTACCGTTAGGTTTAGAAAATTAAGAACTAGGGGGAGTTGAAGGAGAGTCTCGGAGCAAGGCAGGCAGGTTGGTGGGGACAAGGATGAAAGCGTAAAGGGAGAATTTTGTTAAGTTAAATAGAGATTTTATAAGTAAATTTTTAGTAAATGCGAAGTAAAAGTTTTTTTTATATAAAGTAAGTCGTTTGTGTCAAGTGTTAGCACAGAAGTGAACAAGCCAGGATTCCAGGGACTCGTCTGAACTATAAGTATATTTAAATTATTAGTGTAGCCAACAGACGTCTATCTTCTAGTTTAACTCAATTTTTAAATTCATCAAAATTTATAAATATAATTCTATTCACCATTTCAAATTTAAAGCAAATTTCCCATAATAGCGACCCCGAGAGCAAGAATATAATTTTACTACTGTTTTTTTGTTATTCTAATTTAATCTAAAGCCTCAGAAGTCAACCCTTATTATTGTAGTTTAGTTAAGACATCCAGCCTGTCACTTCACTATATTAATATAAATTAGGAATAATGTGTAGAATTAATTGTAAAGAATAAATGCAAGTGATGGTAAAAATTTTGATAAGATTGTTAGTTCTTTTATAACCTAAAGGTGACTTCAATAGGTAAGGTGATTAAATAACATTTAAAAAAAAATAATTTTAATTATAACCAAAGTTAAGTTATAATATGACGCCCAACGTATTGGCAAGTTAAGTTATAATATATATATATATATATATATATATATATATATATATATGAAGTTAATAAATTACCAATTTTGAGTAATTTTATCCACCATTAAGTGCAATAATTTTACCTTGAGTGATGAGGCACCTTTCGGTCTTTGACCATTGTCGAATCACTGATTGTTCTCTGCTGTGGATGCTATGTCCGTGAAGCCGGTGTTTGTAGAAGTTACGCGCACTATTTCTTGATCTGTGTGTGTGTACATACACACAGATCAAGAAATAGTGCGCGTAACTTCTACAAACACCGGCTTCACGGACATAGCATCCACAGCAGAGAACAATCAGTGATTCGACAATGGTCAAAGACCGAAAGGTGCCTCATCACTCAAGGTAAAATTATTGCACTTAATGGTGGATAAAATTACTCAAAATTGGTAATTTATTAACTTCATAAAGTCAGTGCAACGGATAAACAATGGATAATATTAAATATCAGGAATATATATATATATATATATATATATATATATATATATATATATGTAACATTTGATTATATTGATAGTTAATAGGTCCCTGTTTATAAAAAACCTTTTTATTATATATTTTTCCAGAGTTCAGCCTCATTTGAAAAAATGTTTTGAAGGAATTGCCAAATTAAACTTTACAGAAGATTTGGAAGTAACAACAATGAAATCAAGTGAAGGAGAAGAAGTTGTGTTAGTAGATATTATAGCTACTGCTCTTGCTAGAGGCCAAGTAGAGAAATGGCTTCTTTTGTTAGAAAAAGATATGAAGAAAAGTGTGCATAAGGTAGGTGATATTAGTAATTTAAGTAGCTTGAATATTTTAAAATACATTATTTTTGTTAAAGATATGACAACATTTATAAAACTAATTTTTAAAATGTTTTGAATTCAATATGAATTTGCAAATTTTTGAGTCATACTTTTATTAGATGGTACCAGTTACGTAATATTTTATTATTGTTAATATTTTTCATAAATTTTGTTTATTAAAGATGGTAGATGAGGCTATGAAAGCATACGCAGTTACAGAAAGAGAAAAATGGGTAATGGAATGGCCAGGGCAAACAGTGTTAGCAGTATCTAGCACTTACTGGACTACAGAAGTACATGAAGCCATAGCTCACATGCCTAAGGGATTAGGGAAACATTTGGCTTTGTGTAATAAACAAATTGAAAAAATCATAGAACTTGTTCGTGGAAAACTTGCAATGCAGACACGCATAACTCTAGGTAATTTTATTGGTATTATTGATTATGAATCTCTAACTGGTATTATCTACATTGTATTTAATTGTTTATTAACACATCTGATAGATTTATCAGTTAAAGTTTTCAGCTCTTAGTTTCAAAGTTTGTTTAACACATTCAATGTACATGACCTAAGAGTTGAGTTATGTCAACTGCATTTCTGATAATAAAATTGTAAAAATTCTCAGTATGGATAATTTTGTTTAGTTTCATTTCACCTTTCACACAGTAAAGTCTGTTTCTGAGAATTGTCACAAGTCCCCAGACAGCGTCTAAAGTAGGACAACACCACAATATTCTTAATCACTTAAACCATTGCTTATGACTATCCAAACTTTAAACTTAGTAAATTTGTTAAAACTTACTGATACACAACGTTTAGTTGGCGATCTTCATCAGAGTCTTCTGCTTGGCGATGTCAGTTTAAGCTGTGATGGTTTTAAAGGTAGGTTTTCGATAGTATCAAAGAGTATGTGTGATTTGTATTGTGTTTTGTTTGTTTATTATGTTTGTACTTTGTGTTTTTGTGGGTCTATAAATTTCATATTGTTCTAGTGTGTTGAGATGTGGTCCTTTTTTGTTGATGTGTAGGATTTCTAAATTATGATAAATGTCTATGTATTTTTGTCCTGTTTCTTTTAAGTGATTGTAAAATGTTGAGTTGATGTTATGTTTGGGCTCTTCGACTCTTTGTTTAAAGCTGCAACCTGTTTGTCCAATGTAGAATTTGTTACATTCGTCGCAGTTTAGTTTGTATACGCTTGGTGCTTGTAGAATATCTTTGTTGTTGGTGTTGTATTTTGTATTGTAATTTGTTATTGGTTTTGTATGCTATTTTGTAACCTATTTTTTGAAATTTGCGAGCTATTTTGTTTGTTGTTTTGTTTATGAATGGTATGTGATGTATTTGTTTTCCCTGTCTGTAGTATTAATTTTAGTGTTTTTTTGTATTTTGTACCATAGTTTGTCTATTATTGTGGTGTTGTATCTATTTGTGTATGCTAAATATTTAATTGTGTCTAATTTTTTGTTTATGTTTTCTGTGGTCATTGGGACTTCTGTAAGTCTATGGAGCATGGATCTGAAGGCAGCGTGTTTGTGTTGGATAGGGTGGTTTGAGGTGTTGTGGATAAGCGTGTCTGTTGTTATAAGTTTCCTGTAAATGTTGAAGCTGTGTTGGATCAGTTGGTTTCATTTCTGAAGTGAAGTGGAGTTTTGGGTGTAATGTAGGTTTGGAGTTTTTCGCATTGACGGGAGTTGACTCTATATAGTGTTAAGATATCATTGACATGTCTGTGTCAGTAAATGATTTTATGTGCGTGCGTATTGTTTGTGAGTATCTTGGTGTTTTCTATGTGTTGTAGAAAAATTTTGCTTAGGACACTTCTGATAGGACGTCCCATGGGTTGTGAATAGAAGTTTGAGTTGTGGGTGAAATAGTTTTGTTTGGTGATGGTTTGGAAGATGTTTATGATAACCTGGGTTTTAGGTATGTTGTTCTTTATTAATTGGGTTTCTAGATTGTTGAGCGTTTCGGGTATGGGTATGTTGGTGTACATATTTGTTATGTCGACTGATAGTGTTGAATAGTGTGGTATGTTTATGTCTTTTATTTTATTTATGAGGTTTGTTCTGTTTTTTATGTGTGTTTCTGTGTTTAAGTTTATGGATTGTCTGATTATTTTGTCCATGTATTTTGCTAATTTATGTGCACATCATCAAAAAAGGACCACATCTCAACACACTAAAACAATATGAAATTTACAGACACACAAAAACATAATGTACAAACATTAAACGAACAAACACAATAAAAATCACACATACTCTTTGATACTATCGAAAACCTACCTTTAAAACCGTCACCACTTGACTCAACACCTCCAAGCAGAAGACACTGATAAAGATCACCAACTATTGATAAAAAATGTTCTGTCTCATTAAGTTTTAAAAATTTACTAAATTTAAAGTTCGGATAGTCATAAGCTATTGTTTAAATGATTAATAAGATTCACCAAACGTAATGGACTACAAAATTCAAAAATACAATATTCTTTTTCAATAAATTTAGTAATTTTTTTCTAAATATAATTACATTCTAAAATTAAAACTAACATAATTTGTTATAAAGTGAATTAGAGCTGGTTAGAACAATTCACAACGGTAATTATTAAAACAGTTAACTCTAAATCTCACTACACATTAGTTTATTAAAACAAACACACAAGTTTATTAAAATAATCAGACTAGTTTCAACGACGATGTTGCCTTCATCAGTGCTTGGCTACTTTTAACATATTTCATCAAGCTATCGTACAACTACAAAACAAACAAGATCATACATTTAAAAGTAAAGCAATAAAACTGTTTTAACCTACAGAACACAAAACTCCTTACACAGGAGAGTCATCTATTTTATATTATTATATTTTACTATATTTTTCTCGCATCATCAATATACAAACTTTAAACAAGGCTAAAACAGTTTAAAAAATATTTTATATAAATACGTGCTGTAAACTGTTCATCTATAAAATAGGTTTATTACAAAATTATAACTAAAAAAACAGAAAGTCTTCAAAGATTATTAAACAATTATTAAAATTTACACATCATTCAAAACACTTTAACTAGGTAGCAATAGCAACTAATTTAACACTTATTACATCTGAAATCACAGTAATCAATCAAATGTTTAGCGAAATAACTCAGAATTGGGAAAAAGAAGATAGGAACTCTGGACCAGGCCCAACTCATTGTTGACTGATACATCTTGAAATTTGTTAATAAACCAGGTTTCTCAAGTATGAAGAGTGTTGTACTTCGTAACTAGACCAGAAACAATTAAGGAAACTATGTGTATGAATTTGATCAATGTGGGTCCGTAGACTGCAGTGAAGAGAAACCCAATAAAGAAATTTATGGCTGAGGCAAATGATACATTAAAACCTGTAAGAATTTGATCGATGGAGGTCTCAAAATGGAACTAAGTGTTAGCAATACGTTTTCACCTAAGCTCATTCTATACCCAAAGTTCATAAAGTAGACAAATTATGAGGCCCATTGTTTCTGGTATAAGCTCGCCTACTTATCGGATTGCCAAAGGGTTAGTAGCAAGGTTAAGGGGCTTGCCTGGGACACATGGACCAAACTATAAAATAATGTGAGATATATTTTATTAAATTAACAAATATCTGGTTTCATTACATTGTTACTTCTATTTTGGGTCGAACATAACTGAAGAAATGTAGGACATTAGGAGGTGGAGTTATTGGAGCTGATGGTTTTGGGCGCATCTCATTAAGCTGGGGGAGGGGGTAAATGGTGCGGTGGAGGAGCTGGGGGCGCTATCTAATCTATTGCAACCAGTTTACTCATACATCTTTTTATAAATCCACATCGAAAGGTAGATGAAGTCTATGAGTTTTGGAGTGTAGACATGTTGTTGTTTGTGCCATTTTGTCTTATCAGTTTTCTATTTTAATTTTATCAGTTTTTTAAAAATTTATTTAATTTTAAATTTTAATATTTTTTGTGTTATTTCTGTTGTCTGTATATAACAATATTTTAATGTATACCTTTGCTTTTAATGTCGAATATTTGTAAATAATAGGACTGGAGTTTTTCTCATTCTCTAAATCATTTAATGTTTTCAGTTATATTTAAATAGTTTAAAAGTTTTTTGTTGTATTTAGTTATTAAGAAGCCAATTTCATTAAATAAGCCCAGGTGTCTTTGGCCTTATGTGTCATTTAATGTTTTATTCTTTAAAGTAATCTTAATGGCACTATCCAGTTTGTGTTAGATATTTATATGCATAACTAATTTGTAATAAAAATAATCAGTCGTTATTAGTTACATAAACATAAAACAAAGATAAGTTTAAAAAAACATTTTCAAGAAGATGTACTAAATTTGAATTCACAAATTATTAAAATTTTAATAAGTCAATTGGAATTTATTTTGTAATTTATTGAGATTTATAATTTAAATAAAATTTTAATAAATAAAATTAAAAAACAAGGATTAACAACACAACTAACCAGTGTGTCATTTTTAGATTATGGCCAGGTTTATAAATATAAATTACATAAAACACAACTAAAATGGTTATTAATATTGCAAAATCGAAATTAAGTGACAATATTATGACAAATAATCACTAACCCTAAAGCAAAATGGTAATTACACATGTTATGAGTGAGACACACACACACACACACACACAGGCACGTACACACGCACGCACGCACGCACGAAAGCACGCACAAACACACACACACACACACGGTGAGGGTGAGGAGTAGCAGAGTTAAATTTAACATTTATTATTATTTTTTTTATAGATTTGAGTTATAAATAGGCCATTTTTTTATAAGTCATGAGATTTTCAAAGTAACAGCATAAAGGCAAACTAAATGTGTTGTAAAATAAACAAATCCTTTAAAAAAAGTCTTTTTTTAGATATAGTGATCAGATAATTCCTGAAAATAATTTAAGGAAATTAAATAAAGTTTTCTAATATATGATTTGAAGTCTTGGACTGAGTATATTTTGCATAATAGAGCCAAAAATTGTGAATTCTTATGAATGGTGAATTCCTAATCTTTGGATTTTATAAGTTGTGAAGTTATAATTGGGTCTCAGGCTATTTTCATATTGTAAATAATTTACAATATTAATTATTAATATGATCTTTCCGCTGTAGGAGCTCTTGTCGTGATAGATGTCCATGCTCGTGATGTTGTGGACATGTTGGAAAGCAGAAATGTAACAAAAGAAGACGACTTTCTCTGGTTGAGCCAACTTCGCTACTATTGGGAAGTAAGTTTTCTTAAAAACAATTCATGAGTTTATTTGCTATAACAGTGATAAACAGAACCTGTTACTAATCTGAATTTTTTACTCTCAGGAGAACAATATGGTGACTAGGATGATAAACTCGCAGCTTAAATATGGGTATGAATACCTTGGAAACTCTCCGCGTCTTGTGATTACCCCGCTTACTGATAGATGCTATAGAACACTGTTTGGTGCCCTACACTTACATTTAGGTATAACTTTTTAAAAACTAAAAAGTTGCAATAAATTTTGTTTTTCAATAGATCCTTATTTTTAAGTAAAAAATGAGTTAATATAACAATTACCAATAAGTTACTGAAGTTATATTCTAAAGAACAAACACAACGGAAATATGTATCTTGAAAAAATGTGTTTACCTTATTATTGTAGTGTCTGTGTAATTTTATGGCTCTTGGCATTTTGTACGTTGATAATAAATGAAATCTATTTTCTAAAATTTCACACATTGATTTTTTCCTTATATTTATTCAACATAAGAGGAATGTAAAAGCTAACAACAAATTTTAGCTATAACAATAACACTATGTATAAAAAAAAGTTAACAGCACGGTGCTTTTTTTAATCGCTATTCAAAATCTCTAATTTTAGAAGTTTGTATCTTAAATTAGATACAACTTTTTTTTTAAATAAAAAATTTTCTAAATGAATAATTTTATATTTTAGTTACTAAACTAGAATGGCAAGGGAATAGTTGTAAAGAGTAATTATTAAATTCCATTGAAAAATGACTTTACTTAGAAATTCTTTGAATTTGATGATAATTTTTTGTATTATAGTTTAACAGTATTATTAGTTGACTGAAGGTGACAACAAGTTATCATCACTTCTTTTTGTAAACCAACCCTATCTCTTCAACTATAGCAAGCAATCAAATAAAACTTTGAAGTTTATTCAACATTTTTTGACATTCACTTCAAGCATTTGTTTGTTTGATCTTCCTAAAAAAAAATGGTCATCAACTGTTAGTATCCATTTATTTAATATTTTTATTTTAAATAAAATTCATTGAATTTTTAAAAATTGTTTTAAATATATTATTTAATACAATATCTTTTACTTTTTATTCATATTATTTTAAAAATTCAGTATCTAAAACACTATAATTTAGAGAATTACCATAAAGAAATAATGTGAATTTTAGCTGAAGAATAATGTTTAGCTGACTGCGAAAATAATGAATAAATGGAGAATATAAGTAGTGTATATATAAATTTTTGACAACAAGTTTACGAGGAATAAGAAACATAACTAATGGTAACTCCTATAGCACTTTCAGGATGTGTAGAAAGACAAACGTGCTGCACTGAATGTTTACTAGCATGTGGAGGGAGATTCAAATTAAGTGTCTGGAAAGTTATAATTTTATTTTATTAAATGTGGCATAAATTGGATATACTATTTTTTGTTGTTTGGTTTACTTGTGTGTTTGGAAATTTTGTGTGTTAGCTTTTCATTCGTTATGGTTAATGTTGTTTATTTTAATATATGTTTTTCACAATTATAATAATTTTCACAAATATTATTGCAGTTTTGAAAACATTGAGGTTTTTGAAATATTTTGTGATGTCTGATTGATTCAAATGTAAAAATAGTTTGTACTTTGTTTTCCTTTGTATTTGTGTTGGGTGTTTCATTTCATAAATTAATTTACCATATTTTATGGTATTTTGTTACCAGAAATGTTGCAGATAATTATCTTGAGGATGACTATAAGTAGTTATGTCATTGTGAATTATTTAAACATTGACATAGTATTTAAGGACTTTTGTCTTCAACTAACTACAGGTTAAATGGAATTTCATTAGACTGCTGAGTTGTGTTAAAAAAGAATAAAAATTGAATAAAATATACAATAAATGTTATTCCTAAGTGACAAAAGTTTACTTTGACAGCTATTGGCTTCAGTGTTACAGTACTTGTTAAAACTATCGATTTTTCTAAATATTTAAACAGTGTTTATCTTAAATTCAAACAGTATTTGAATGTCTTTTCCAAAAATTTTGATTAGGGTGTTAAGTGGTTTAAAATTTTGTGTATTTTTAATTTTAGGTTACTTTTCTAATTAAAAAAGTTTTTTTTTTGTAACAATTATGTACACTTTCTCAAATATACTCAATTTAAAGACGACCTTATTAGTAGTAATTTGTATAACAATACCAAAGAATGGTTTTTAAAACAAGTTTCTGTTTAATATACGTTAGATTGTATAACACTTATTTGTAAAGTTTTAATAACAATTTTAGTATATTTAGCCTTACCAATACTTTATACAATAATTATTGTATAATTATAATTAATTTAATTTTGTCATTTGATGATAATGAATCAGGTGGAGCACCAGAAGGTCCTGCTGGAACAGGGAAGACTGAGACTACAAAAGATTTAGCAAAAGCTGTAGCTAAACAATGTGTGGTATTCAACTGTTCTGATGGGATGGACTATATTGGACTTGGCAAGTTCTTCAAGGTATTCATAAACAATTATATATTATTTTTTAAATTAAAAAACTATTAGGTAATTACTACTAGAAAAATAAAATAAAACTTTTATTCTTATTAATGAATACTCTAATCATTTGAGTCTGAAATAAAAAGTTATTTTTATAGGAAGACAGAAAATTAAAATAAATCCAACCTAAGACCAGATGAAAACTTTTAGAAATCCAACTATTTTAACTATACTTTTTAGTATACTAAAAACTATTTTACTTTTTAGTATACTAAAAACTATTTTACTTTTTAGTATATTAGTTAACTATCCAACGTTTTAGTATAAAGCACAGAAAAAGCGGCGAAAGCTCGTGTGCTTTCATAGTCAAACATAATCAAACTCATTGATTAAATTAATTTTAACCCTTCAGTGGTAACCTCCAAGAGTATTCATATATTCTTCATTATGAATAAACTGATTTTTTAAAAATAAACACTAATTTTTATGATGTTTTTATAGTTCCAAATCAGTTAACCAGCCATCAGTTGTGTGGTGAGATGAAACTTCATGCTCACAGTTTTTTAAACTTACTTTTTTTTATTTTTTCTAATAAAATTGTAAAATCTCATATAATCCTTTTTCATATTATCTGTGATCAGTTGAGTATGCTTACTCATTTCTCCATTGACTTTACTTGGAGAAGGAGGAGGGAGTGAAAGAAACCCCTCCATCTGTGCTAGTCTAGCTTTACCCATTATGTCACTGGTAAAATGAAGATTTTCTCACCATGTAATTGATTGTCTTTGCTAGTTCTTTTGTACATGTTTATAATATTTACAAAGTAGTTTTTATTTGGTGAGTTTTTGGTAGTGGTATTTCGTCAATTCTAGCATACAAGTCATAGCTACCTTCAAATCATAAACAAAAAAGGAAGGCCTTGTTGTAGTTTTGGGCAGCAAAACAAATAATAAATAATGAACAAATAATGTATAGGTTTATTGCATCCAAGAAATTGATACAAAGAGTTCACAAAATTTCATTATTACTAATCAAGGTTTTCTTTGCAAATTGTTCATTGATTTCTATTACCTCTCTGTAGCTCAAACATAAAATTCAAAAGATGACTGAATAAACAAGTAAAAGGATCTACAGGCAAGTAAAATGATACATTTACAAAAAAAAAAAAACAAAAAGACCAGGAATTCACGAAATGAATGTGAGAAACATCTGTGCAAGGTACATGTCAAAAAAACGTTTGTTTGTTAACATTGTTACAGTAAAAAACAGATTGTAACAGAAGAAGACCACAATTAAAACACAAAAGAGAAACTATTTAAATTTTTAAAATTTTAAAACACATTCTAGGTAATTATTAATAGATCTATCTATGATAAATTCTCAATATCATTTTCTTAGCTACATATTATAGTTTATAAATATATATGTTAATATAAGAAGTGTTTAGAATATTTTCTTCACTTTTATTAAATGTGGAGAAAAAATCTCACCTTGCAACTAATTGTAAAACTTTCTATAACTGGACTGATCGTGGGTTAAAGAAAATAGCAAGATTTCATTTAGCTCACATCACAAACATGTAATTTCTAAAATCTAGTCTTTAATATTTTTCTCATATAAAAATCATGATAAATTAAAAGAATTGTAACCTATTCATAAACGTAACAATATTAACGTAACATTACATTTTCTTTAAATCATTATATATGTTGCATAAAAATACAGTATTAACATAAAAAATTATTCTCAAATTTGTGTTGTAAAAAAATAACCAGCCTGTGTAAATACAATTTGTTGTGTTAATATTATTAGGTATTAATGGTTTACAGCTTTTATTTTTTTATTGTTAAAGTTTCTTGAAATATTAACAGTTACATCATCTGATAGTGCCTGGTATTACTGAGTGATGTGGAATCGAGGTCTGATGAACACTGCTTTTATATCAAGAAGCTTTTGTATATAACATTGAGTGATTAGTAATGTTTAATATATAGTTATCGTTTTTATTATTTTTTTAAATATTGCATTGTAAATGTAATATTCATGTTCATAAATGCCAGTACATAAGTGTGTAGACAGATTAAATGATAATGTGGCCTTATGTGAACTGCTGATTATTAGATTTTCCTTTAAGGAAATGGTTGGAATTTTATTGTACTTGAGAGCCTCATGTTCAGTTTATCATGCTGGTAAGCGCCGCAAATATAAAATAACCATAAATTTTATTATGTTTCCTAATTTTAGATGGGTAATGTAGCTGATTTTAATACAATACAAAAGGTGACTTTAACTAATGGCTATTAATGGATTTAAAAAGTAATTTTTATAAAATTGGCTACTTACTTCCTGATTACAAATCTTAACTTTGACAATTTTCATTATTAATGTTTTGAAGTGCTAAAATAATCAAATAAAACATGCTCATTAAAAAATTAACAAAATTTTACTAAAATAAAATGAGAAAGTAATAGGATAATTGTTATTTTAAGTATATTGTTTGTAATGTCTATTGGAATCACATTTTTTTAACATAAGGACTAATGAGAAGATTGGGGTTTCATACTGGATGGCAACTTTTCTATGTCAACCTTAGTGCTAGTAAGAAAAGTTCATCGGTGGGTCTGGACCAAGTTTTAGACTTATTTTGTTTCATGTTGGAAAAAGATTTTTTGTACAAACATCGGTACTACCAAAATTTATGAACATACCAGCTGCAAATTTTCTTAGCTCTGGGAATAAATCCGGAAGATTAGCATAAAATCCAATATTATTAGTATACTTGGACGAGTCTTTTAAAATATCATTTGATATCATTCAGCTAAATCACCTCCATTTGCAAATTTTTTTCACATTAGTACCATCAACATCAAAAAGGTTTTGAAACAGTCTTATCTCATTGGGAAGATTATGCAATTCACTGAAACACATGCAAAATTCGTTTTTTATACTTTCGATTACACCGATGCATTTTCTAGCCAAAAAGTCCTGGTCCTTATTATTAAGCTCCTCAATAAGGCTCTTACAAACTAAAAAATGGCAAAGTTTTTGTGCTTGATGTGTTCTTTGAAAAGTTTTAACTTATTTTCAAAACCTTTCAAGCCAGAGTACATATCATTAACAAATTTCCCTGTGCATTGGAGCTTTAGATTCATCGTTCAATTGACCAGTCACATCAACTAAAAATGCTAGATCAAACACCTATTGTAAGTTTGAAAGTTCTTCCATTTGCCTGCCTTTCATTGATAAAAATTGTTCTATTTCCGTTAGTTATTTAAAAAATTTTTCAAGGACTTTTCCATGGCTAAGCCAGTGTAATTCAGAATAATAAATTACATCTGCATATTCACTATTCAGCTATGCCAAAAACTGCTGAAATTGACGATGGTTAAGTCCATAACTTGTAATGTAGTTTACAGACTGCACAACAAATTTCATCTCTCTATCTCATTTTAAAACCTTGCTGCAAAGAGGTTGTTGGCAAATAATGCAATGAAATGAAAGCAAGGGATCATTTCGGCTCTTTGAAACTTCTTTTATTTTGGCAACAAGTCCACCATTTCTTGCTATCATATATGGAGTACCATCAGAAGTCACAGTTTTTAGCTTAGCCCAATCTAAATTCAGTTCCTTGACATTATCACATATTTTTAAAATAAATCAACAGACTAGGTTGTGCCCTTCAAACTAGGAAGTGTAACTAATTCCTCAGTTATAACAATATTACTATTAATTCCCCTAATAAAAATTAGGAGTTGTGCTGTATCACAGATATCGGTACTTTTGTCCATGGTGAGAGAATAAAAATAAACTTTTCAGTGCTATCTTTCAGACAAAATTTTAATTCCTTACCTATGTCTTCAATCCTTCTTGTCACTGTCCTGATAGATAAACTAATTTTCTCTATGGCTGCTAACTTTTCAGGACATATTTCTTCCACAATGGTCTTTAAACAAGTTTTAATAAACTTCCCATCACAGTAGGCCCTACCCCTCTTGGATATTATTTCAGCAACATGGTAAGTAGTACACAAGGCCCTATAGCTTTACAAATCAAACACAATGGTTTCCCGTTATTTCAAAGACACGCTTGTTTTTTTTTGTAATGGAAATAATAATTTAATTATAATATTAAATAATTTGGTTGCTAGGGTCTAGCTTCATGTGGTGCATGGGCATGTTTTGACGAGTTCAACCGAATTGATCTGGAAGTATTATCAGTAGTTGCACAGCAGATTCTAACAATTCAAAGAGCCATTCACGCTGGAGCTGTAAAACTTGTATTTGAAGGAACTGAATTGACTTTGGATCCAACATGTTCTGTCTTCATCACTATGAATCCGGGCTATGCTGGACGTTCAGAACTGCCAGATAACTTAAAGGTGAATTATACAAGTTACTGATAATATTTTCTTAATTTGCTGTATCTGTAGCCCTCTTTTTTAAAATTCAATTATTATGAAAATTATATAATAATAGAGTTTAAATTTAAATAAATAGTGAAGAAACCTAATTAAATATCATAAAATAAGTTGTTTTGAGTTTTAATTTAGTTTAAAGGTTATATTAATTTTAACATTCATAACATGCAAAAATTTTGTTTTGATTATGTTTTCAGTCAATATATTTAAAAAATTAGTGTAATAACAAAAAAAATTTTGTGTTTATAGTATTATAATTTTGTATAAATAAAAACAAGCTTTTTACTAATTAGCAAATTAGGTTTGAAAATGATTTAATAAATTAGATCATAAATCGTCTTAGTAATTGGTCATTAAGCTGAAGTGCCTTCAAAGAATCCTTTCCTTGGAATTAACTAGCTCCTCTCTCTAATTAAAAGGAAACTAGATTTTTGTATAAAGTGCAGACATTCATCCACTGGTAGATTTGGGGAGTGGCGTTCTGAATTATGGTTCAGTTTCCTTTGTTAAATTTTTTTTTACGTAAGTGGCGAGGTTGTAGGTAATTGGTGAAGAAAGCAGCCAAGACAGGATGTGCTTACTTGTAGGTAAGGTTGCCCGCTGCACTACTTTACATATTTGATGATGTTTTTTTTGTGTGGTATGAAAATCGATATACTTTTCCTCTACTGGTTTATAAACTCTGTCTTAGTTTTGAAATGTTATTAGCATTAAAAAAATTTCCCATTTAGTGTGGCCATACTTACCTTTAGAGTTCTTGTCAATAACACAAAGTGTTCAGTACCAATTTGAAATTTCCTGCCTTAAAGTAATGTTGGTAACCATGCGTGGATTGCGTAGAATTCCATATGCAAAAACATGTGTATTCGAATTCTGCAAGTCTTAGCTGCTTGCAACGACTGTTAATTTCAGTTTTGACAAATGACTGCTACTTTTAGTTGATATTGGTAACATTTACCGCTATTTACCGAGTGCTTATCGAGTGTCATAATTTCCTTTCTTGAATTCAATGAACATCACGTTTACGATAATCGCGTTTAGGGTGGAATCCTATTTTTCCTTCCCACAATCCTAACATGTGTTACACGAGTGCAACCAAGGAAGGTGAGAAATTCAGTGAACCAGAATACTGTAAGTAGTACTGTTATGTTTAAGTTTTCAATTGGCTATAATTAATAGGTGGTCCTCCTTTTATATTCTCTTACGCCCTATGCTAACACGTTTCCTAAACGGATAATTTATGCTAGCTTTTATCTGTACCGCAACATAATTTTTGTCCCTTTTGAAAAAATAAATGCCACACAAAGGTTTATAAGTCGTAAGACATATCCTGACAGTATACATACTTTCTAGTATTCAGAGAATCTTTCTTGTTTAAATATGTGGTATTCAAATATTCCATGAATTTGCTTACTTTACAACATATATTTTATTAATAACAAGTGTTCTCCTTTGAATGTCACTTTGTTTAGTTAAATTTATTTTATAAGTAATTAGCTTTGATATTTTTTTGGAAGAATATATTTACAAAAGAGAGTCATTAAATGACCATGTGTAGCTTTGTCATTACAAGGCCTAAATCTTACTAAAGTTTTCTTCCTACTAATAAAAATGTATTACAAACAAATTAATAATAGAAAATGGCTTGCAGATGAACTATAAAAGAAGAGGAAATACAGCTTTCAAAGAATTAAAGTTATCAGATTAAGAACAGTAGAACCATTCCTTGACGGCAAGAAGCCCACAAATGGAACATAGCCCAGGAATAGTGTAGTTAAACTATTTACCTGTTAAAGTCAGCTGGCTATAGAGAGTTAAAGTATTTTTATGAGGCTACAAGTCTTTTCTCACCACTTTGATCACAAAGGCTTTTTTATGTCCTACAAACAAGAAACTGGGACAAAAATTGTTAGTTTTTTTTGATAGATTTCCTCATGACGAGAATGTCTGTTGTTTTTAATTATCGTGATATTTGCGAATTTGGTCATCCCTTTTATCTTTGTTGTTTAAATTTTACTAGTGTTCATTTTTGTTTCTTTAGCTTTTTTTTGTCTTTTGAGTGCAAAGGTAATCAACACAAACTACAGTGATGAGTTCAGCTTATCCAAATAAAAAGCGTCTATCATTAATAATGCTCTGATTCTTATTACAAAGACTTATATTCATGTATTTAAGTCACGAGTAAGTGTAATTTGTAAATATTTTGTGTTTACAGAACTAAAAAATAAATGTATTCTCTCTCTTATACAACAATATGTATACTGTAAATAGACATCCAGACAACTGTAAATATGACATTTTTTCCTAAGTATTAATGCCTCAGTTCTGACGAACGATTCATGGGTGATATGGAAGCACAGATATGGATGCTTCGAATCCATAGCAACATTTATAATATTATCAATGGCTGCTATTATAGAGAGAAACTAACATTATTTATCACTATTGGTATTTTCATTAATAATATTATATATATATATATATATATATATATATATATATATATATATATATATATTTATGTATATATATATATATATATATATATATATATATATATATATATATATATATATTTGTTGATTCCATCTTCACGTGAGGTACTAGTTTTCACTAAAATACTTGTAAATATTTACAAACTTGCCTATAGTAGCACTTATGAGGGTGGTCAACAAAGTAACCGCCGTTTGGGCATGGTGCGATAAGTAGTGGGAGTAGCGCCGCCATTTTCACATTGGTGTGCACAGCCGTTCAGTATGCTTCTAGCTGTGTAGAGGAGAGCATGGTGCGGTCGCGCGTTCTTTTGTTATAACGTAAAAACATGAGCTCCGCGATAGAAAATCCCGCCAAGTGTGAAGTGCATGGTGTAATAAGATTTCTGGGGTCAAAAGTTACACAGCAGCTGAAATTCATCGTGAATTGAGTGCGGTGTATGGCCCAAACATTATGAGCGAAGGTGTAGTCTGTCAGTGGGTTCGTTTTTTTAAAAATGGAAGAACGAACGTTCATGATGAAGACCGGAGTGGTAAGCCATCTCTCGTCAGTGATGACTTGGTGAACAAAGTGGATGAGAAAATTCGCGAGTACCGTCACTTCACAATCTCGGAACTTTGAGATCATTTTCCTGAAATTTCTCAAAGTCTTGTACATTAGATAGTGACAGAAAAACTAGGCTATCACAAGTTTTGTGCTCGTTGGATTCCGAAAGTGCTCACCGATGATAACAAAATGAATAGAATGAGTTCTGCCTTAGGCTTTCTTACTCAGTATGACATTGAAGGAGAAACATTTTTGAACAGGATCGTTACAGGAGATGAGACTTGGATAGCCTATGTGAATGCCGAAACAAAACATTGCAAAACAATGCTTGTCAATGCAATGAGGTCTTACCGCTTCGCCAAGCAAGCCAAAGAAAGCTCGCCAATATTTTTCAGCGAGAAAATTGATGGCTACAGTTTTTTGGGATGCTAAAGGCATCTTGCTCGTTGAATTTATGGAGTGTGGTACGACCATTACAGCTGCAGCTTATTGTGAAACCTTAAAACGGTTATGACGAGCGATTCAAAACAAGCATTGTGGTCTTCTGACATCTGGCGTTGTGTTTGTCCATGACAATGCCCGTCCTCATACAGTTCAAAAAACAACTGAACGTTTGGAAAAGTTCAAATGGGATGTTTTTGACCACTCCCCCCCCCCAAGTCCGGGCGACTTGGCTCCCAGTGATTTCCATCTTTTCCCGTACATGAAGCGGTGGCTTGCATCTCAGAGGTTTGCGAGTGATGAAGAGCTTCAAAACGCTGTGACAGGTTGGCTACGTTCTCAGGCGGCAGATTTTTTTAAAGACGGAATTTCAAAAACTGTTAAAAGATATGATAAGTGCTTGAATTTTTATGGTGAATATGTAGAAAAGTAGAGAAAAGCTCTAGTTTTAACATGTATATAATAAAATTTTTGTATCTCAACTGTTTTTTTTAAATTTCAAAACGGAGATTACTTTGTGGACCACCCTCATACTTATATTTGTTGAGGACGGCTGTTTCGGGAGATGTGTCCCATTGTCAACTCCGACTGTAACTGATCTCAAGGTTTTTGTAAGTTAGGGTATTAGGGTGGGGGTGGGATAGTATAGTGGTGTAGGTGTACTTTGTGAGTGTTAGGAGTTATGATGTCAAAAAGTGTGTGTGTGAGTTATAATGTAATTGTGTACTGAGTATGTGTGTAGGATGTAGTTTGAATTATCTGTATATTTCGTATTGTTCGATTGTGTAACGTTGGTTATTTCTGTGTTGTTTATGAAGAATTTGTAGATTAGGACAAAATATGACTACATAAACATAACATTTAACCTATATATATATATTTAAATATTTAAAGATTTTCATAACCAGAAAAATTTGTTTTGAAAAACTTAAAATAAAGTAAATAGTCTATGTTTTTGTCTACAATTATGAAATAAAAAAAATTATATTAAAATGATGAAAACTTTACAGGCATTATTTCGATCAGTTGCTATGATGGTCCCTGACTATGCACTTATATCAGAAATTGTTCTGTATTCTTATGGTTTTATCAGTGCTCGACCACTTGCTGTCAAGATTGTAGCTACTTATAAACTTTGTTCAGAGCAGCTGTCTTCTCAACACCATTATGATTATGGTATGTTTATGATATTATTATTATTATTATTCAATATATTATATATAGAGATTTTATTCTATTTGTATTAATTAAATAAGGCAAAATTATCTAACAATAGCTGAAAGAATGTATTAAAGCACATTTATTATTAAAGTACGAACAATAAAAAAAAAAATTTACTTCAAATGAAATAACCATGCTGTTAGGATTTACTATTTGTAAAAATAGAACTTATCAGCCTTAAAATACTGGCTGAGAAACCAGTACAGATAATTATTAATGTAAGAGGTTTTTCTTTGTCATGACTATTGATATCTGAATTTAATTTTGTATTACATAAAATTACTTGATTCACAAAAGAGTATGATAAAAATATATTTGTTATAAAAATTCAATGACTATGACAGAAATAGAAAGTGATTGGTTGGCAGATTATGTGTTTAATTAGTGAATCATACTCACCATACAAATAGTTCTTACCAAGAATTTTCATTTATTTTATTTATATATATTGAATTTATATATATATATTGAATAGTTATTATCTGGAGTACATTCGTTAATTGTGCAGTGCATAAAATCACAGTTTTGACATTTTACTAGAATCTCATCTAGCATTGACGAGGTGAACCCAAAAACAGACATATACATTCTACTATGAACACATATCCTTTTCCCCTTCTTTTACCCTTTTCTACTTTTCCTCATCCACTAAGCATGGATGTCATACAAAATGTTAAGTCAGTTATTTTAAGAAGTTAGAAGTCTGTTAAGAAGTTAGATTCTAGTCAGTTAGATTGGAGGTTTTGTTGGGTAATTATGTAACTTTGTGTCCCAAAAAAATCATTTACTATTACAGTGTGTAGTTGTTATTAAGTATAGAGTTTTTGTTTTATGAGAAATCGGGGTAAAAAGAAATCCTTTATCAGATGATAAATTGAAAATTTTGAAGTGTTACAATGAAAATTCACATCTAAGAAATTAAAAGCAAATCATGGCTGATCTTAACTTTCTGAGTTCTGCATTAGGAACAATTTGAAAAAAGAAAAAGAAGTTAAAAGAAAATGCAGTGTAAGTTAAAACAAAAAGAAAGAAAATAAAGACTGGGAAGTATGAAAAAGTGTTGCAAAAAGTTTTGTTACAATGGTTTGTTCGAACTTGTAGCTTATATTTGCCTACGAATAGGACATTGTTAACAAAAAGTCATGAAATCGTGAAAGAGCTTCAAATTAATAATTTTACTGGGTCCGGTGGATGGATTGACTAATTTACAAGATATGGCCTTGCATATCAATCAGTGGAGAAGCAGAGTCAGTAATTGAGGAAAATGTTTCTTTGTGGAAAGAAACTGTGTTACTACAGTTTCTGAAGGATTTCTCCCTGTGTGATGTTTTTAACGCTGATGAGTGTGGACTTTTTTCAAACTTATGCCAGATATGTCGCTTGTTTATAAGAAGGACAAATGCCACGGGGGAAAAATAAGTATAGAGACTTTCAGTACTAGCGTGTATAAATCCAGATGATTCAGATTTCTGTTGTATTTTATTGTGTTAGGATAAGTTATTTTGATATCTGGCCATGGGTATATTAATTTTCAATTTGATGAAAAATAGAGTGGAATGTGGCCGTTTTTTTTTGCTGTTTTGGGTAGTTAAATACGTTATGTTAACTGTATCTGTAATTGTAGGATTCCTGTATATTTTGAGTCTGTTATATTTTGTGATTTTTAGCCGTAGGATGTGGATTGTCTTTTGATATTCTGTTTCAAGTGTGAATTTTCTTTTTCTCTATATTTTTTAAACTGTTTTTGTGAATCATGCTAATAGAAAATGCTTCTGCTGAGAAATTTCAAAAGTAGTATTTGAAACTATTTATAAAAAAAATTTTTCAAATGACAGTAAATATTGACAATACTTTTCAATAAAATAAAAATGTGCTTATTACTAAAAAAAAAAAAAAAAAAAAAAAAAAAAAAATTAGGTAGAAGGTTTGTACTTTTACCGTATATGTTTAAGTTAATGTATTATGGGTTTATGTTTCTTTAACATACCTCCAAAAAATGTACAATTTTCCAACTTTGTACATCAAAGCTGTCGAATAGTTTAATGATTTTAAAATTAATTCTAGATTAAATATTTAAATAATTAATTTAAAGATCCTGTGTGTTTGTTGTAAAAAATACTCTCAAGATTATAAATAATGTCTAGGGTTTATAATTATAAAAAGTAACTTATATATGAGACTTGCTCTTCAACATATACCATTATCTTCTATCTAAGATTTTGATTATATTTATATTTTTTTAGCCTGTAACTCATTTATATATATATATATATATATATATATATATATATATATATATATATATATATATATATATAAAGAACTAAGTCAAAATACAAATACAAGAATTATAATTCTTGTATATATATATATATATATATATATATATATATATATATATATATATATATATATAAACATAGGATTGATTGATTATTCATTCCTGATGATGTTGGTACTGTTTACCAACAAAAAGCTTTGAATATTCATTGATAAATATTCTTATATTTGAATAACCTATGTTGTTTTAGATTATTAAACAAGAAAACATATTATATATATATATATATATATATAGAAAAATATTAAAAAAAAAAAATTAACAAATATATACAACAAAGAATACTACACTCCAACATACAAACCAAACACAAAATAATAAAATGTCCTAATAACACAAAACAAGTACAGAAAAACATAACCTATCAGGAATTTACATTTAAAATAAGATTTGAAGAACATTACAGAGTATTGAAAAATAAAAATACAAAAGCATCAAATGTTGCAGCACACCTAATATCATATAAACATGAAATAACAAATTACAAAAATAACCTACCATACTTGAAATAAATAATAACCCAATAGAACTAAACTCACTAGAAAATACCACATTTATAAAAACATATACAATAATTTAATGAGCCTACAGACAACATATGCAGATGACATACTATTCAAAAACATTATACACATGGTTCAAGAAGATATGACGTCAATAAATTCCAACATCACGGACCAAACATCCACAGTGATTCGACAATGGTCAAGTGACTGAAAGGTGCCTGCCTCGTCACATAAGATAAAATTAGTGCACTTAGTGGTGGAAAAAAATATTTACAAGTAAT
Source organism: Prosapia bicincta (assembly GCA_036971475.1). Classification (NCBI taxonomy): domain Eukaryota; kingdom Metazoa; phylum Arthropoda; class Insecta; order Hemiptera; family Cercopidae; genus Prosapia; species Prosapia bicincta. The sequence goes on along the minus strand of JBAIZL010000002.1, from coordinate 302,760,571 downwards.
AATAATAACTTTATAAAGTCAATGCAATGGAAAAATAATGGATAACGTGAAATATCACGATATATATATATTTCATAGACCAGTTAAAATTTGTGTATTGGAGGAATAGTTTGAATTGTATATTTAATTATGGATGATTTATTCATTGTAGGTATGAGAGCAGTAAAATCAGTATTAACAGCTGCAGGAAATCTTAAACTGAAATATCCAGATGAGGTGGAAGATATCATCATGCTACGTTCTATCAAGGATGTCAATCTTCCCAAGTTCCTTACTCATGATTTACCTCTGTTTGAAGTATGCTGTTTTAACTAATTGCTTACTTGCATGAATATTTTATCTATGATGGGCATTTTTTAAAAATGTGACAATTTTAAATTAGGAAAACCTACTTAAGAAATTTTTACATCTTTATATTGTGAAAAATGTTCCCCCCCCCAATTTCTTCTATCTTTAGATACCTCTGTTTGAAGGATGTAGTTTTACAAATTGCTTACTTACACCTGTATTTTATTTACAATCATTTTTTTTAAGGGCCACTATTTAATTAGGAACAATCTACTATAATATTGTGAATATCTCCTTTACTGAATTCACATTATGTTACTTTTTACATGAGGATAGAGTTTCATTAAACATTTATTATATCCTTGCACTATATTAATTTGTTATGTCCATATCATGAAAATTAGTCTCTTGTAACAACAACCAATTGTCAATAATTTTTTAACTGAACACATGTCAAATATCTGACTGTTAAGAAACTTGTTCAAGTTTTGAAGAAAGTGGCAATTGCTTGATGTGAGGTCTGCGCTGTATGACGAAGGGTCTATCTGCTTCCTTCAAATATATCCGATGAATTCTTAATGCAGCTAGGAGTCTGGGTTTGTTTTTTGCCTCTAAACAACTAAATTCAAGATAAAATTGGCTATATATTTACTTCATTATATGGCTGAATTTATTATATTTCTTTGTAACATAAAGTCAACCAAAGAGACACGTGTATCCTGAAACACAATGTCCTGAATGTTTCTTACATTCCACATGTTGCGATTGTTTTACTTTCAGCTTGATTGGAGATATTGAGCGTTGCTATTCTATTTGCTGGATTCGATTCATTGTTGTAGATGGCATCAACAATCAGTGACTCTTCAATATTCTTAAATACAAATATTAAGGATGAAATGAAAAATAAAAATGTTGTAACAATGGAGGTAAATTTAGGCATAAAAAAAGTATATTAAAAGTGTAAGACACTTTGTGTGAATGTGTCAGATCTGATACATCGGCCTTCTACTGCCAGGAGCATATGGTTCTCTCCCAATCTACAGTTAAGTAACGAACATAAATTTTAGTACAAGCTTGGTTCCTGATGAAAATAGTTTGTGTTTATTGTCAATTTGTAGACTTAGATTTCCACTTTACTTGAGGGTTTGTCTTTTTAGCTGTCATGATTGTTGCAAATTCTGTGAACCTCTTTATCTTTGTTTATTATTTTACTAATGTCTTTTTTTATATAATATTTTCTTCTTTAATCTACAAAGGTAAAACAACACCCACAAACTACAATTAGTTGTTGGTTACTCACAAAATAAATTGACAGTCATCAAACATGGTTTGTCACATATTTCATAGGTGGTATATATGTCATAAATAAATGAATTATTGGTGGGTTCATAAATATTTTATTGGTAGGCCTATAGAGCTAAAGTGTAATGTATAAAGTATATAGAGCTAAAGTATAGTGGGCCAAAATACCAGATGCTGATGCGTTAGATCCATTGCAATGTTTATGAAGTCATCAATGGCATACATTACATTCAAAAAACTAACTTTATTTATCATCGCTTGGATAACTATTCATAATGTTAAATAAATTTATAAATATTACTATAAACTGTTATAGTAATAATTCAGTTACTAGTGGTAGAATGGATACTAACAAATAATTTGTTAGGTATATTGTTTCCTTAGGATTTAAAAATATACGACAATAAAAGTTATCAATCTTAATGTTTTGAAAGCCTTAATTTTTTTTCACTAATAGTTTGTATTTATGTTGTTAGGGTATTGCCTCAGATTTATTCCCTGGTGTTGAACTTCCAGAACCTGACTATACAGTGTTAAACCAAGCAGTACGAGATGCTTGTGAAGCTGCTAATATCCAGTGTACACCATTCTTCTTGGAAAAAATACAACAGATTTATGAAATGATGATTGTTAGACACGGTTTCATGATTGTGGGACTTCCATTTGGAGGCAAAACATCAGCATACCGAATGTTGGCAGATGCTTTAGCTTTGATTGAAGAAAGGGTAAGAAACCTGATTTAGGGGTATAATTCAATTGGCTAATTTGAATATATGCCTCCAAGGTAAAATTCAAAGAGCTTTTTATTTTATCATGTTTTTGTTTTACTACTAATAAAAATAATTTGTTTCTTTTTTTAAGCAAGTGAAAAATTTTGTAAAATAACAAAAAAAATAGTGCCCCTTTTGTTATAAAAGTATCAAGGTAAAAAACAATTAAAGAAAATGAATGCAACAAAAATGTTTAATGTTTATTATGTTTACACTGTATTCTTTAATTTTCAGGGGGAAATGAATGCAACAAAAATGTTTAATGTATATTATGTTTACACTGTATTCTTTAATTTTCAAGGGGAAATGAATGCAACAAAAATGTTTAATGTATATTATGTTTACACTGTATTCTCTAATTTTCAGGCGGAAATGAATGCAACAAAAATGTTTAATGTATATTATGTTTACACTGAATTCTTTAATTTTCAGGGGAAAATGAATGCAACAAAAATGTTTAATGTATATTATGTTTACAGTGAATTCTTTAATTTTCAGGGGGAAATGAATGCAACAAAAATGTTTAATGTATATTATGTTTACACTGTATTCTTTAATTTTCAGGGTGAAATGAATGCAACAAAAATGTTTAATGTATATTATGTTTACACTGTATTCTTTAATTTTCAGGGGGAAATGAATGCAACAAAAATGTTTAATGTATATTATGTTTACACTGTATTCTTTAATTTTCACGGGGAAATGAATGCAAAAAAATGTTTAATGTATATTATGTTTACAGTGAATTCTTTAATTTTCAGGGGGAAATGAATGCAACAAAAATGTTTAATGTATATTATGTTTACACTGTATTCTTTAATTTTCAGGGGGAAATGAATGCAACAAAAATGTTTAATGTATATTATGTTTACACTGAATTCTTTAATTTTCAGGCGGAAATGAATGAGAATAAAGTTCAGATTATCGTAATTAATCCTAAAAGTATCACAATGGGACAGTTATATGGACAGTTTGATCCTGTTTCCCATGAATGGTCTGATGGGATACTGGCTGTAAGCTATCGGCAATTTGCGATGTCTACAAATGATGACAGGTTAAGTAATATTAAGTACAGAATTTATTTTACAAATTAATTGTAATTTTCCATTTTGAATTTTTGTAGATGCTCTTTACTTTAATTTGTAATTGAAATATTACATACATACATACACTCACACACAGGTGCACATATATATAGGCTGTGATTCATGAATATAGATAGGCCAACAGGCCTTTATTTAGAATTAAAGCACAGATATCAAAGAGCACAGTTGATCTTCATTGGGATTGGACGGTGCTTTGTCTAACAATAAAACAGCCTTCTGAGGCAAATTTTTTGCTTTTGAAAACTTTTCAGTTTTGGGGAGAAACTCATTAAAAAAACACTCTTTGAATATTTCTCTATCCATTTAATCAGCACTTTACTTCTTATATGAAACCAGGAATGCTGACGTGGAAATGTTTAGCCCACGGCTTAGCCGACTTGAATATCTGAGACTAAATACTTACAAAGTTCAATTGCAGCATCAAATTAAGCCAGCAGATCTACATAAATGAGTTGATTTTGTTATTAATATTCTGAATGGCATTCTGAATGACAATGATTCAAGTTATCTCAGCAGAATTGTTTTTAATCATGAGATGAATTTCCAAATCAATGAGTATGTGAACCATATTTGTGTGAGCCAAAATTGGGGTTCTCAGCAACCTAATGAAGTGTTTCAATATGTCTGTTTTTGATTCACCCAACATAAATATATAGAAACCCTTGTTGGACCTATTTTTTGTAGAGAACACAATCAGAGAACACAAATTATATGGACATGTTAGAACTATATGTGCTTCCTCAAATTGATGACATAGAAACAGAAAAAAGGTATGAATGTAACTTTCCAGTATAATGGAGAACTGCTTCACTACAGTCTGATGGTGTGAGAAGCTCTCAACAGAAAGTCCCCTTGGTCAGAGGTTGGTAAAGGCGGTCTTGTCATGTTCCCACCAAGTACCTCTGTCTTAACTCCTTAAATTTTTTTGGGGGGGTTTATTCAGAAACATTGTTTGCACTAAATACATCCAGTAACTGCAACCCTGAAGTGAATAAACCAACTTAAGGGATTGTAACTGATTCCTATCCTGATCCAGACCTGGACAGAGATTGACTATTGCCAGGAGAGATTGACATACCACAGGAGACCTCACATCAACACCTATTTAAGTATGTAAAAAAACAAAGATTTTATCTATCTTGTGGTGTAAAATGATTAAATTATCTTCATTATATGGTTTCTGATATACCTTAAAGGAATCCTTTTTCAACAACCTTGTATGTCCACATTCTATGAATTGATCGCAAGGATTTCATCATATGTCCATTCTAACATCTTGTAACATACCTTGGTAAATGTAATGGTGACATGTTTTTGTGAAGGAATTCTGCTCTATCATTCATGTACTAGCATGTAGGGTGAACTGATATTTAATAGATATTAGCTTATCTATAAATGGGTTAGGAACATTTGTGGAATATCAGTTCACTCTTTTTTCTATTACCTGAATGACAAAAAGGGCAAATTCTCAAAATATATCATTGTTTTGGCATTTATTTTAACGTATATATTTATGCCAATGCAACACAAAATTATGTTGTGAAAAAACTAACTATATACTTTTTTGTTCTTCAATTTCAGAAAGTGGTTAGTGTTTGATGGACCAGTTGATGCAATATGGATAGAAAATATGAACACAGTTTTAGATGACAACAAGAAGTTATGTCTAATGTCTGGAGAAATAATACAGTTAGCACCAACTACAAACCTCATATTTGAACCAATGGATCTTGATGTAGCATCTCCTGCAACTGTAAATTTATCTGCTTTGTTAAATTATAATAGTTTTTGTTTTAGCAAGATTGTAGGGAGGAGTCTAATCACTACTAAGTATTGCCTGATTCTTATAATTTTTGGATTAAATCATTGAAATGTTCTATAAATTAAATTAATGAAAACGTAATAAATAAGTGCTGTGATAAAAGGGGTAAGATTTCTGAAATGAGTTTAATATTTACAAAGTTTTACCTTATTGCTTATTTATTTATATTCAGTATATAAATGTATATATCTATTCAACAGCTTTGATCCAAACATTATCAACAATATTATTAGAAAATACAGAATAGAAATTTGAATCAAGTTGCCTTATATCTCCAACTCAAAGATTTAGGGAATGACAAATTCACCCATTTAACTTTTATTAGAGCTGATCTCTATTACAAATTCATCACTTACTACAGATAGATCAGATTTTTTGTATTTGAAAATAGCACAGAGAAATTCAAATAACTATATACAATGAAAACCTAAGGGCAAATGGCTAATGTAAGAGAAGTCTGTAATTATTTACATTATAAATTTAAAAGTTGATGTTGATGTATCCACTGGTCAGGCAAAGAGAAAATTCGTAAATTATACTCAGTGAGATATACCCAATACATATATAAGTTGCCAAAGAAACCTATTTACTGGGCACAAATGTAATGAATTAATTATGTTAAATTAATAACACTTTCATTGTTAGTGGTCACTTAACATTTATAAAATCAGTTTTGTTGTTAGAACTTAGAGTATTTGATGAATGCTATAAAGAAAACATTTCTAACCGGCAAAATTTTAATTATTGTTGCTGTTTTTGTTGAAAACTCTTGCTTCTTCATTATTGTAGCCTAATTTGTACACTTTACTAAAAATATCTTCCTCGTTAAATTTTATTTCTATAATTTTTTAATAGAAATTTTGTTACCGTCTTTTTTAATTAGTTTTATAAGTTTAGTTTTTCAAATAACAATATTTGTATTTATGTTTAAATCAATTGTTTAATATTGTGAAATTATTTTATATGTTAGAAAGTTTAGTGTTGTTAATGGTCGCCTATTTAATCAGAAAAAAAATGCAAATATGAGTTCTAATAGAACTAATCTGCTTTTCAGAGTTACTTAATGAGCTGCTTAATACTTTTAATACCACTAAATACTAGAATTTTATTTTCTTCCATTATGGCGGAAGAAAATATCAGTATGAATGGAGATATTTTCCCAAGTATTGTCATATACAGGCAATGGTGTCTAGCTTTTTCAATTTCTGTACATTCATACATTATGGATCATACCAAAGAATAATCAGTAGAATTTCATTGTAGTTCAATATAAAATACATTTCCGATTAGGAAGAATTTTCAGTCACACCTTACAATTAAGGTCAGATTATGATAAAAAAGGTCATAATCATACAAATGCAAATGATTATTTTGCTGACAAAGAGTCAGTTTTACATGTATGATGGGTTATGCTATTTATTAGCTGCTGGAAAGCTTTTTCCATTTTTATTTGAAGTTTTTATTCAATGTAAAATTTAACGGTTTGGATATGAAAATTATCCAGTTGCAAAGTATATACTATACAGTATAGCCTAATCTTTTATAGCTTACAATGAATAAATACAAATTGTTATAATGAAGTTTTAAAGATAATTAAAACCAATTATTATTTGCAAAATTAAATTGCAGGTGTCAAGATGTGGTATGATTTACATGGAACCTTCTTCTCTTGGTTGGCAATGCTTACTACAATCATGGCTTAACACTTTGCCTCCAAGTCTTCATGCACAAAACAAAGCTGTTATCACCCACCTATTTAATCGATTTTGTTCAATGCTTTTATATTTCTTAAGGAGGTGCCATGCAACAGTATGTTTTAGTAATATTGTTTATGGATTATATATCATTAAAAATGTTTAGTACAATTATTGTAAAAAACATAAATACATTCAAATTTAAAAAAATTACAAATTGAAAATTTGATACAATTCTAATAGGTATGTTTGTTTAAATTATAATATAACTAATAACACGAGGTTATTGATAAAATTTTGAGGAGAGTGCTTACCTCCTTACTGGTAACTGTCAGAGACTTAGAGTCTAATGCAAGTTGACTAAGTGTTCCACACTAGGTGTCCGTATTTTGTAGTATATGCCACCACTTGATCTTAATTATAACTTAGCTTGTCTGAATTATATATATATATATATATATTCTTGATATTTAACGTTAAATTACTTACAATAGTAATATAACTTCATATATATATATATATATATATATATATATATATATATATATATATATATATCTATCTATATATATATATATAAGATTAAATAATATACACAATTACAGGAATAATTTATTGAACAATACATTCAAAGCTTTTCGTTGGTTGACATTACCAACATCCTCAGGAATTTAATACTAAGAATGACTAACTATGAATACTAAGAATGACTATACATATATGACGATTCAACCCATTGTGCTTCATTGAGGATCTCAGATAGACCTTACAAAATATTGCTAGGAAGGCATACAGACGAGATATCATTGTTTGTTTGCTTCAATAAAGTCTATTTTCTGGTATCTCACTTACAAGACTAGACGTCTGTTCTGTCTAAGGGGTATTTTTTGCTTCTCTAAACTTACAGATAGATATTTACAGCCTATAATTTGTTGTTTTATCAGACATTATAGACATGATACAACCTTTCATTGTGTGTGTGTGTGTGCGCGTGCGTGCATGCGTGTGTGTGTGTGTGTTGTGTGTGTGTGTGTGTGTGTGTGTGTGTGTGTGTTGTGTGTGTGTGTGTGTGTGTGTGTGTGTGTGTTGTGTGTGTTGTGTGTGTGTGTGTGTGTGTGTGTTGTGTGTGTGTGTGTGTTTTTAAGGAGGTGGGGGAAAGACCTTCAAAAGACACCCGATGTTATGGGTAGTGTCGGATTCATCTCAGTATGGAGCCGAGACGCCTACCGACTAAAAAACCCCCCTTCTCCTCTTTCCAAAAGCTTTAATTCCCCGCAGGACCGCCGCTAGGCACTACTTCACGGATGGCATTAGCGCTTACGCTCTCCCATCTTTTTCCTTCCCTACGTCCCCCACTAACTATTAGCTGGGTGTACTTTCCTTTTCTTTTCTTCCTTCCGCAGTTCTGTAATCACTTCTCTGGTGAAGTCCGTTGTGGCATTCCATATAGCTTCTGATGCGAGCATTTGCTCTACTAAATTTTCTGGCGTAATCACCACGTTGGTTAGCCTTTCGAATTCTCTTTGCTGTGGGTCAAATCTTGGACATGTGAAGAACACATGCCTCGCGTCCTCTTCTGCTCCATGACATACTGGGCAATCCGGTGAGTCCTCTTGCTTATACTTATATAAGTATTGTCGAAAGCATCCATGTCCAGTAAGTAGCTGCGTCAGGTAGTAGTTGGGATCACCGTGCTGACGGTTGGTCCATTCCGCCATCCGTGGGATGAGCTGGTGGGTCCACCTGTCCCTTTCAGAACCATCCCACTCCACTTGTCATCGTTGTAGACTCTTCTCCCTTTCCCTTGTTCTGGAATCTTTTGCCTCCACCGGTTCTCGGGTTCTTCGCCGATACCGTCTCCTATATTTCTCTGCAATAATCTCGATCGGCAGTAGTCCCGAGATCACATGAGCAGCGTCCCTAGAGACAGTCCTAAACGCGCTGGTGATCCTTAATGCCATTTGCCGGCCAACTGGGTATATTCTTCTTTGGCATTCTTGTAGCTCTAGTGCTTTTGCCCAAATGGCAATACCATAGGTCAGTATTGATGTCACAACTGACCCAAGGAGCGCTCGTCTTCTTGGTTTAGGACCACCCACATTCGGCATGATGCGGGATAATGCTCCTCCAACTGCTGCCGCCCTGGAGCTGGCATGCACTACTTGATCCTTGAAGTTGAGACGTGCATCTATCACTACTCCTAAGTATCGTACTGACGCCTTGGACTCAACCACATGCTTCCCAACTTGCAGTGTAATTGTTTCCCTTTTCTTCCTGCTAGTTATGAGCACTACCTCTGTCTTATGCATTGCTATCTTGAGTCCTGCTTCCCTCATCCAGTCGGCATATTTCCTGAATGTTTCGTTAAACAGGTTTTGTATGTCCTCCAGGAATTTTCCCATAATCACCAGGGCGACATCGTCTGCAAACGCGACCTGCGATACCATTCTCGAGATCTTCACTTCAAGGAGACCGTTGTACATTACATTCCACAAGAGCAGTCCCAGGACCGAGCCCTGTGGCACTCCTCCACTAACTTTATACATTTTTTGTCCCTCATCTGTGTCATATTGCAGAAGTCGGTCAGTGAAGTAGCTGGCCACCAACTTCTGCATGTACTTAGGGACATCGAACTGGTCCAGTGCTTCCATTATTCTACCCCACCTAGCAGAGTTGAATGCATTTTGCATATCCAGAGTGACTACTGCGCAGTATTTTTTCTCACCATCAGTCCATCTGTCTCCTGTAGTCGCATCCTTTGCTGTGCTAACTACCATATTAATCGCATCAGCCGTTGACCTTCCTCTGCGAAAACCATACTGACTATCTGACAGATGCTTTTCAACTATTTCCCCTATTCTTGTATACATAATCCGCTCAAGAATCTTTCCCGCCGAGTCAAGCATGCAGAGTGGACGATATGATGATGGTTCGTCCGGTGGCTTTTTTCCTTTTGACAAAAGGACAAGTCTCTGCAGCTTCCATTTGGTAGGAAAGTGCCCTTCCTGTACGCATCTATTGTACATATGTAGGAACATCCCTGGCGCTATATTTATGGCTCTTTTCAGGGCAATGTTCGGGATACCGTCGGGTCCTGGTGCCTTATTGTTTCTCAATCTGGAGCTCATTGTTTGTTTGCTTCAATAAAGTCTATTTTCTGGTATCTCACTTACAAGACTAGACGTCAGTTCTGTTTAAGGGATATTTTTTGCTTCTCTAAACTTACAGATAGATATTTACAGCCTATAATTTGTTGTTTTATCAGACATTATAGACATGATACAACCTTTCATTGTGTGTGTGTGTGTGTGTGTGTGCGTGCGTGCATGTGCGCGTGCGCGCACGCGCTCGTGTGTGTGTGTGTGTGTGTGTGTGTGCTCGCGCGCGTGCGTGTTTGTGTGCATGTGCGTGTGTATACATGCATGCACATGTTTGTGTATGTACTCATGTTTGCATTTGAAGAATACATATTATGTTAACATTTCTTGAAGTTATGTCTAGCAGTAGGCTACATTCATGTCTTGCAGTCTTTTTGTAAAAATCTGATAATTTCGACATGTGTTTAAAAGCATATTGCTGACATCATAGTGTCAAAGTGATCTGGAGCCCTTCTGTTGTGTGCTTATAGTTTTCCCATACGTATATGGCTGTCCTTCTTTACACAAAGGATATAGAAAATACCAAAACATATGATTGTATTTCATAAAAATCTGTAAGACGAAATTCCTCTCCTTTTATATTTTCTTGATCCAGGCCAGTCTTAGGAGAGGTGGAGTCAATTTCATCCTCGACAAATTTACTGCTTAGAGTTACTATAGTGTTCTTAAATTTCTGTTAGCTCGTCCTCACCAGAAAAATCTTCACTGACAAAATGAAGTATCTTTACTCTGTTTATTCAAAAAAAGTTATCAGCATTAAATGACATGTTAGATTAAAAAACCCTTCACTTTATCCGTTATAAATTAACTTGGAAATTTAATTGTAGGATAAAATCACATAAATTTGTCAAGCGCAAATAACAGAATGTTATTAATATTTGTTTGAAGTAAAAGCTTTTGGTTTTGAGATTAGGACTGTATTGAAAATTTAATCAAATTTACATGTCATGCTTAAAAATGTAAATTTTAAATAATAAAAAAAAATTACTGTTTCAGGAAATATTTCCGTCAACAGATTCAAACATTTTACGGTCTTTGATGAACTTTTACGATTGTTTCATGGATGACTTTAGAGATGAAAAGTTTATAGAAAATATTTCTGATCTTGATACTCGCGCCCAACTAGAGGTAGTGTAACTATTAGTTTTATTTATATTGTTATTAGAATGATTAAATTAAAAATAAACAAATTATATATAGATTGTTATAATACAAGTTCACAGTGAAGTCACATATCCTAAAACAGCCATCTTAATTTAGGTAAAATGTAAGTGTTATTACAGCCAAGTATCTAATTATTGATGTAGCCTATTGTTTATTAAGTTACAAATATGTAGATATTGTTACAGATATAATAAGATTTACTATATTTTATTATAAACAAAAGTAATAATATTTGTTGAAGCCAATTTATAAAAACAATAGTTTTATAGTTTGTATACAACTTTGTACTGAGATGGTTATCTACTTGTTAGTAACACTCCTATAAGTTTTCACTATACAGGGAATTCCAATTTATTGGACCACCAGTTTATTAAACCAGCTATATAAATTGAACCAAATTAAAAAAAAAAAATTGATGCCTGTTAATCACAAAAACATACACTTATTAAATGGTTTGAAAAGTATTTTTTTTCTGGACCAATAAAACAGTATTTTATTCTGTTCAAATAAACACAGAATTGACTAAGGAGTAAATTGAATTCACAAAATGTTTGATTATGCTTAAAAAAAAATTGAATCTGAAGTGAGATCACATCTGTTAATTGCTTATCCCATATTTGTCACACAAAAGTAGTAACTCATAAACATGAACAGTCTATTCTTTAATTAATGTTAAATCGCTTGTCAATGTTATCTTAAAGACTGTCAGACTTGATTGACAGTTTACATTCATAAGTGCTGTGTATAAAGTCAGTAATAGTGAACAGAGTAGTTTAAAGATACCATACTTATCCTAACTTGCTACTTTTTAAGCCCATATTTCAGCACTGTTTATTAATTCTACTACTTGTAATGAATATTAGTTATCAAAATCTTGTTGCTGTTCATGACAAGCTGGTTGTAAATTACAAATTACACTTTTGCTATTACTTGCGACCAGACATTTGTTAACTAAAAGTTGTTAATTGTTAACTTACACTTGGAGGAAACGTTTTCGTCTTACGACTTCTTCAGCCTCCTAGGTTGAAGAAGTCGTAAGACAAAAACGTTTCCTCCAAGTGTAAGTTAACAATTAACAACTTTTAGTTAACAAATGTCTGGTCGCAAGTAATAGCAAAAGTGTAATTTGTATATTAGTGTTAAGTGTTAAAAGCCAAGTTGCAGGTTGCGTCTCATTGTTGAAAACTTGTTTTGGGAGAAAGATTCTCTAAAAACATTTACTTCCATATAAACACATATACAAGTTTGATTTTGTGTTACTTGTTCCACAATTAGCTAGGTTATTAAATAATAATGTTATAAATCAATCATTTTCCTAAATTTTTATGCATATAAAATTTAAAAAAAAAAATTCCTGTCATCTTAAAACTAACACACAATCATCTCTAAGAAGTTCTCTACACATACTGTAAATTTGAAAAGTCTACACTTATGCATACCTAAATTTTTAAATTTTAGTCTATATTTGCTACTGTTATTATGAGTCTAAATTTCGCTATGCCTACATTGTTCAATTCTTACACTATAACCCTAGTTACCGTCTTTCTATCTATCAATATTATTTCCTAAAATCTATAAGTATCCTATAATATATGGGAAATGAAATAACAACAAGTATTGTTTGAGATTGCCCATGAAGTTCCTAATTACATCTTAACTATACCATATAGGTAAAGTTATTGAAGTGACATGTTTAGTTGTAAGACTTACTAGTATTAATTTTTGTGTATTATGTCATGTGTATGATTTATATTACTACTATTGGTATCACTTGGTAAAAAACTACTTACTGATATTTTTTAGCAGATGGAATTCGCACTATATTAATGCATTGTTTAATGCTGCCACTCACAGACAAGACTGTTGCTCAGGTGTGTTGTATTAGTGTTCTATGGTGTGTTAATGTTCATAGAGTAGTTGTTAACTATGTGATAAATATAGTATCAGATTGTGAGTGTGTTTTGTCATTAAGAATGTATTGTGATGGTTTCTGTGGTGTTTGTATATCTCGTAATTTTCTTTTGTCCTTAGAGTGTCGCTTTTTCGATGTAGTAGGGCTTTTAGATTGTCCACACCAGTCTACAAAATATAGATCTTACACAAAAAATTAAAAAAAACACACACATACTACATAACTCACCATTTGATTCATTTGACATAACCAACCTATACACCAACATAACCACCAAAGAAACAATAAACATGCTTAAACAAATATTAATAGAAAACAAAATACAAGACAACATAACCAAAGAAATAATAACACTAACAGAAACAATCACATCTCGAAATATTTCACATACAAAATCAAAACTGCACTCAAATCAAAGGCATGCCAAAGGAATTCCCCATTTCGAGCATATTTTCAAAAATATTTATTCACAATCTCGAACAAAAATAGATCATAAATTACAACAAATACATCTACAAAATAATCTATTGGTACAGATATGTAGATAACATCTTATCTTAGACAAAGCGAACAAAAGACATATAAACACCTTGCATAAATAGATATAAAAAATACACAGTAACATAAATTTCACACCGGAAACAGAATAGAATCAACTTCCTAGATCACACAATAACAAAACAAAACAACAAACAATCACTTAAAATATACAAACAGCCCCCCACCACTGACAGAGTTACACACAATACTTCCAAAACCTTATACAACACAAACATGTCTGGCTTCCAATCCATGATACACCGACTAATCAACATACCCATGAACAACGAAGACAAAATAAAAGAACTCAACACAATTAAATACATGGGCTATAGAAACGGATACAAACACACCCTGATAGACAATATAATGCGCATAAAACAACACACTCATAACACACAAAAAACAATAACACACAAACAAAAAACCATAATAAAATAACATTAACATATCATGACAACACATCACAAAAAATAGTTCCCTCATTCTGCAAAGTCAAATTCAAAGTAGTCTTTAAAACATCAAATACAACTAAAAAACACTCCCTGAACAAACAGGGAGAAACTTCACCAAACGATACAAGCAACACATGACGATACAAGACGATAAAAGACTTAAAAAACACACAATTTAAATCAAACTTCACCATTTACATACAGAACACACTCCAAACATACATCAATATAGACACTAATATAAAAGTCCTTCACTACATAAAAAAAGCAACAAACTAAATACAACAGATAATTACAAGTTATATAAACACGACAAAACCATTCACAATACATTCTGAACGACAAAACACAATCAGAAACTAATACTGTATTTGATCACAAAATTAACAACTACTATATGAGCAATAACACACCACAGAAAACCAATACAAAACATACTCACACTAATACAACACACCTGAAGAACAGTCTTGTCTATGACCCACAGTATTGAACAATGTACTCACCTAGTGTACGTCTGCTGAAAAATATCAGTAAGTAGTGGTTTTTTGCTAAATGATACCATTAGTAGTAATTAAAAAAACCTCAAATTGTACATCAGAAAAACTGTAGGATTTATAATAATTACGTGTTTTTGATTAGATATATCCTTAACTAAAGCAACAGAAAAGTATTAGTAGTTTAAACTTGAAGAAATTATGCAAACTAAATAATTTATAGTTACCAATAGTAACCTAAATAGATCCTTCGGGGTTGCATGAAAATATGATGTTATTGTTATGGAAATAAATTTTAACAAATACTTTATTGTAATATATTTTAAAAATTCTATTGCACTTTAAGAATTGATTTCTTTCAAAAATAAATTGTGTAGATTTTTTTAAAAGTTTAAATATCTAAAAATAAAAGTTTTTTTTCTAATTTGTATTTCATTTTATTTGAAACATCAAGTTTTTAAAATAGCCCTTAGAATGTTCATTAACCTGAGATGACTTCTAAGAATCCGTCCCTAGGATAAAATAATTTCAAAACTTAAATAGCTATGAATTGTTTTTTTTTCATTTTGTATAAAGTCCAATAATTTATCCCTTCTCAGATTTGGCAAGTAAGCCCTACTTGTTTCAAATTTTTACATTGACAGCTGAATTCTAGATAAGTATTGAAGAACACAAGGAAAAGATGTGCTTATCAAAGGTAAGTTTGCCCGCCAGATTGTTCAGAAAGTATTCCTGAGTAATGTGAAAGTAATGTATGAGTACATTTGCCTTCATTTTTGAAACTTCATGTATTAGGACCAGCTATTTAATTTGACCCTCATGCTGGTCCTGAAATTGTTTGACTTTCAGATCTACTGTATTTTTATAACTTAAAAATTAATTAAAAACTGCCATAATTTTTGTCTTTAGCTATGGTGTTTGATTGTAAATATTAATTAAAATTTCATTCATCAAAATTTAATTATTTATCTTTTAACACTTTCAGCACGGCGGGGATATTGGTGATCTCATCAAAACTACTGTCTGTTTTTCGTTAACTTCCATCTCTAACGGCAGTGGAACGCTATACAGGTTGCATAGTTTGTCATAGCATCTAATTATTGAGCCGGTTGTTTTCATTTCAATAATTTTATTTCTAACATACACATGTTTATTTGGGACATCAGAACAGTTTATTAGACACTAAAATATTGTTTTATTTATCGGGTCACAACTAAAAAAAAAGAAATACAAATGATAAATTACTGTATGACAAATAATAAAACACAATAAAAAAGACAGAGAAAAAAAGATAATTTACATACAAAACTAAAGACCCTACTACTAAAATATACTACATACTAAAATAAGCACTCAACGTTTAACTGAAAATGTTTGTTTCTGTTTGTGCTATGTGTTTCCCAAAGCGATAGAGATTGATAATGTAAACGGAGACATAGATAATACATATGTCATGTCCGAGACTATTTATAGCCGAGATTAGCTGACATTTGTTTACTACAATCTTATGTTGACACATTAGGTTTTCAGGCGTCCAAGCATTTTGTTAATGACTCATATTTACAATAGTCTGTTCCCACCTCTAGTTGGCATTCACTCTAATAGAACCGTTATTGTTTATTCTTGCGTTAGTTCAGAAAGCTTAGTTTATTTTTATGATTGTTAATTTTACTGGATATTTTGCCGCGTTAAGTGGTTCAAACTAAAAAAAAAACATTAAAATATAAGAGTTAAACCAAATTAAATCTGTTCATAAAACTCTCTGCAGCATTGTTTCAGTTGAACCATCAAAAGTTAACTTGGGATCGTCAGATTTAAAAACGACTCATGCACAATGTTCTCCAAACTCTTCTGAAGCACTGACGTAAAAATCAAACTTTTGTACAAACACGTATCGACACCAGAGAAGTTTCAATTAGCCTGGGACTGAGCATGCCGTCTCTAAGAAAATAAGCTGGGAGCGCACAGGCACGCTCTCTGTGCGTCGTGAGGGAACCCAGAGCGTGCTGTTACGCTAGCCGTGCTGAACATGTTAAATTTAAATTAAACAATTTTAAACTATACCTCTGAATATTTTGTTTCAGGGAGTATTTTTCTTCTCTTGTATTTGGTCACTAGGAGGAACACTCAACTATCAAAGCAGAGAAAGGTTCAGTATTGTGTTTCATGCCCTTCTGCAAAAGGAATTTCCAGAAAAAATTAAAAAAGAATTTGATCTACCAGATCATTTGACTTACCCACCTCTTAAACCATACATCTATACTATCCCTGAACAATCTACAGTTTTTGATTACAGATTTATTAAAGAGGTATTTATGTTTTGAGTTTTTAAACAATATAGTAATTGTGTGATTTAAAAATAACAGTAATAATAATAAAATGTAGTTATAGTATATGTTGTATACCTTTTCTTTGTAAGAATAAATTAAAATTTACTACTAAATTTTTGGATAGTTGAACCAAAAAAAGTGAGTTATAAATGTTAATTTGTAAGACTAAAGACATCAGTGTATATCTGGTAGATTGGCTATAGATGGTTTCGAACATCTCTAGAATCTCCTCTCGCAAAATCTGATCCAATTGGAGATTTGATGTTTAGTTTGAGAGATTACTTACAGTATTCACTCAGGGTAGCATCCATGTAGGGAGTGCATAGAAAGCAGGTTTATCTACTGGCAACCCATGTAAGCTTTCAATATTTAAATGACCCAATTCTATCTGTGAAAGGTCAGGATTTATCTGATTGACCAAGAGAGCAAATTCCATAAAGGATGTGAAGACTTTAATATTTGAAATATATATCTGTTGGTTCAATATCTGGTTCTACTTCCTTCGCTGCAACATGTGTCGTTTTGGGACATCCTAGGCAGATTCTTAAGGCAACACACAGTTTTATGATGTGTAATGGCAGCTCCTCCTCAAATCTCAGAGCAGTAGAGCATTTTTGCTCTGACATAAGCTATGTACAAGGGCAAAACGGTAACTGTGTCATCACTCTAAGTCCTGCTTCCATGGCTCTTCAGATTTTTAGGCAAGAGGGGCATTTCTATACAGTATGATCCCTCCCTCTCAGTTCTGTCTAGAACCACACATAATAGTTTTGGCCTTTCATTTATGTGATCAATCAACTTTCGAATCAACAGAGCAATCCATCTTTGTCTTGGACATTTCCAAGGACCATTTGTTACACCTTGAGTGGACTACATTTATAGCTTTTTGTAAGTAATTGTTGGCCTTAGCTAGGTCCAAATAAGTTACCCAGATGGTCACGTCATCAGCATATATAGAAATGCCAACACTATCGGGGAGGCAGCTTTCAAGATTGTGAAAGGCAGTGTTGACCAGAGTCGGACTGATGACAGAGCCCTGATAACAGTTTCCGCTGTCTATTATTTTATTTTTGTGATCTTTAAGGTGTTTAATATATTTTCTAGTGCTGGGCTCGACAATCCTGAATGTTTTTCTAATTGTGGTGATTATAATATTGCAATTTTAATATTTATTGACTCAATAAAATCCCTCCAAAAACTCTATTTCATATTCAGGATTACCTTGTTCACCAAGACATTGTATCTGTTGTACTACTAACAATAATAAATAGACCTTTCCTTTCCACTTCCTGCTAGCTCTCAGTCTACCCCTCTACAAAGCACTTATATCAGCATTCCACTAAGAATTTGCATATTTTAGCTTGTGGCCTCATCTTAGCTTGTTCATCTCTTAGGAATACCTCTGTTTGCTGCATCAAGACTAACACTCTCCATGTCTGCAAGTGCAAAAGGCACAGTAGAGTTTTAAAATCAGAGTTTGCTCAGTTTCCTCTTTGAAAACAGTGAATGAAATGTGGGTTTATAAGCCTCTTCTCTTTACCAAAAATAAAGGACAAAATCGGGAAGCGATCACCACTCACGTCCTCCCTGACTCTTCGTCTCTTTATGGTGGAATACACTGTTGGAGAGGCAAGGGGGAGATCTAGTGAATCTAATGAATCTGTAGAAGGGGCACTCTGTATCCAATTAGTTGTATCCAATTATAGATGATTTTCTCATTACCATTTTTTGACAAATGTTCGAAATGTGATGCCTGCCATCAAGATCACCCACAGTGAGAAAGTAGCCACTGACTGGGATTATTGAGTCAAGTTCATTTTCCTGAATTTCCTGACAGGATATATGTAAATTAACCAATGTAAAGGTTAGTTTGTTATGTACTGTAATGCTCAGTAACATAACCTCTCTTGCACCTATGAATCTAGTTTACATCACAGTTATTGATAACTAAAGGCATCTGTACCAAGGGTGGTCAGCCCCCTTGTCTTCCACCACCTCTGATAAAATTAAACTTGGAATAATGGTGGAACTTAAAATGATACCCATCACTGTGTGGATCGAAGACTTCTAAGTGCAAGTTATTTTTATTTTTCTTCATTGGTTTTCCCTTTTTAGTTCAACAACTTTCTTAGACAGTGATTTGGCACTGCAATGCAAACGGTGAAAGTTTCCATTATCAGAATTTATCCCTTGTTTCTCAGATTTCCCAAAATCTAATGAACCAACTGACATTCCTTTCCTCTTCACTCTGTCTGTGAAAGACTGTCTCAAAGATATGTGCCCAGCACTTTAATTAGATCATTTTCAATTCTGATAATAACCATGTAGCGAAAGTCCTACTTAGGTACCATGTTCATATTTTCCTTGGTTTCCCAATCCCTCTGATATTGATAATGAGGTCCTTGTCAGTATTAAATTTCAGCCATATAAATTTTGTAGTTGTTCTTTGACATATCAGATTTTAATCCTAAATTATCAGCGTGATATCCCCTCTCTCTTAGAGAAACTGTATAAAAGTCCTGATAAAGGCCGTTTGTGACACCCATGATTAGATTAAACATTTGATTTACTTAAGGAAAGCTACTGCTGGCATTCGGTTACTTTTTGATATTAGTTTTTAAAAGCCTGCACAAGGACCAACCAACTCTAACTATAATTCTACATAATGAAAAACCAGTTACCAATTATATTATATTTTTTGGTGACTATACAACACAGATTAGATATTTTTACAAAAAATTATATACCTATCATGTATAAATATTATTGACAATTTTGTATAATAGATTATTTTTCCTTTTTTTCAAGGGTAAAGGCAAATGGAAGTTATGGTCTGAAGATTTACAATCTTGTCCTCCAATCCCTCGTGATATTCCTGTAAACCAAATAATAGTTCCAACAGTAGAAACAATTCGTAATATGGCTCTTATGGGGCTTTTAATATCACATGAGAAACCTGTTATGTTTGTTGGTACTACAGGAACAGGAAAATCTGCTTATAGTACTGTAAGTATTATTATGAATACAAAAAATGCATTAAACTCCTTACTTAACCTTAAAAAAATGTGTTAAAACATAGCTTGAAAATTTTAGTATAAAAGTTATAAGTAATATACAAAATATCAACTACTCTTTAGGTGGAGTCGTATAGAGAAATTTTCTTAAAATCTAAGAGATATAAATATAACCTTAGTGAGTATTCTAAAATTGAAATAAAAATATTTATGTTGCCTAAACAATTTTTAAGGCAAAATTTTTTCACAACTCTCATAACTTGAAGTGGCAATGTAGATTTAGTTACTAATATTTATATTTTGTTTTTTGAATTAATCATTTAATGTAAATCATCTGGAATGCTTGTCATTATTAGGTCTACAAATAGCCAGACAGCATTTTCTAGGTAAACAGCTTTTTATAAGAAGCACAATTTTTTCCATAAACCATATTTCTGGTATGACCAAAATCACAACATATTCTAGATTTTAAATTTGTGTTGCCATATTACTGAATCAATATTTTATTCCTCTGACTTAAGGTTTTTTCAATGCTGCTAGACCAGGGCTACTAACTCTTATGTACTTGAGAGCATTTTAAAATTTTACCTGCAGACTTTATTTAATTTAAGGGGAATTTTTAGTTTGAAGTGATTAATTATACGTTATTCATAATAAAATCTTCCCACAATGTAAATGAAGATACACAAAAAATATTTTTTTGCATAAAAAAATACTTTTTAAATAATATATTTACTTTTTAAAAATGTTGTAAAAAATATAAACTTTAAAGCTAGTGTTACCTTTGTTGAGCAAGTCCAACTCTTCCTATGTTCAAAACTACAAAACCAAAGGCCATAAATATGATTTATTTCTTGGTAACATTAAGAAAGAAGGAAGAAGCAGATGATTTAGAAAGCCCCCACCCTTAAAAAATAGAACATTATTTAGATGTGGTTTGTTTCAGCAAATTAGAATAAAACATAAATGTGTTTTTGCTTGAACTGCCCTGTGACAAACTGGGGCTTTGTTGAAGGGATTAAAGTTTTTAAAATCATTAAATATTTTTTTAAAATTAGGTTTAAACCTGGTAATAAATATATTGAAATTAGTTGTAAAATTTTGTAAATAATATGTTGTACTTTTAAATATAAATATTGTATTTTTATTTATTATTTAAAATATGTCTGTAAATAATATATTGTCCCTGTAGATTAGTATTGTAATTTATTTAAAAAATTGTTCTCCATTTTGTCCATTAAAAAAAAATTTTTGGGAATAGCTTGAAATTAAGTATATTATTCATAAAACAGATTTTCTAAATATAATCCAATGTTGGATACCTACATTCCCTGTAGAGTGATGCTATAAATACCTACAAATTGTAACTTTGACCTTAATCTCGATTTTCCCATTTTGATGTAAAAAAATAATCTTCTTATTCTGTATTTTTGGCATTATATACACAACCAAACTACTAAGTTTCAAGACAAAAAAGCCAGTCTCTGACGTAGGTTGTAAGATCTGGATATGCATTGAATGAGTTAATGAAAAAAATATATAATAGGACAAGTTTTTTTAGGTTTTGCTAAAACCTATTACACGTGCTCTAAGGGGTATTTTAGAGAATTCGAGGTTAGCATATTTGTTTTTATTTAGAAAGAGGTTTGTTCATGCTTAAGAAAAGGATAAGCTACTAAAGTTTTCAAATGATTAAGGTCGGTTAATGTAGCGACCCTTAGGTTTACTAAATAGAGATTTAAAACAATGGGTCACAGTTTCCAACAGAGATTTAAAGAGCACATACAATCAATGAAACACAACACTGACTCAGCATTCGCCAATCAGCTAAATGAAATTTTTTCCAGATACACACTCATACACAGACATTAACCATAATCTAGAAATCTTACACATCAACAAAAAAGGACAATATCTCAATACACTAGAACATGAAATTTGGAAACACACAAAAACACTAAACACAAACATATTAAATGGACGGACCCAATACAAATCATTTACACAATAAAAAACCTGCCTTTAAAACCATCACTACTTAACCCAACAATAACTCCAAGTGGAACATTTAGACACTGATGAGGATAGTCGTAAACTAATGTAAAGTTGTTATTAAAAAAAAAGTATTTATTTTTTTTCTAAGCATTGTCTTTTTCTTTTTTGAAATAAAAAAGTTGAAATGAATTAAAGATACAAAGATCAATTATAATTCAACCTAAAGCGTTAATTGATGTATAGTCTAAATGATTTAAGAATAACATACATAGTTTAAATAGTCAAATGTCACTTGGCAACTAAATTGAATGACTAATTCATAGCAAAATTAGTTAACTTTCAATCTGAGATATATTATTTAAACCTAGAACAAATAAAAACTTTTCTTCTCAGGTTGAGTGAGTTTTACAAGACGTTTGTGTTTACAGTATTTCGTATACTAAGAAATTATAAAATTTAATAACTTTTTAGATCAGTTTAACATATTTAAAATTACTTATTTTAGTTGTAAACTAAATTAATTAAATTGCATGGTAATATTTATATTATTTCAGTTTCTTTAATTGTTAAAAGTTGTTTGTAAGCATTCTAAATTGAGACAAATGTTTGAAATAAATTTAAATAGAGCTTTTCTTAATTTGGTAGAAACAAAATTAAATGGAACTATTTTCTAGTTATAATCATTGATAAAAAGTCTTTATTTGGATGCGCTTTTTAACATGATAAAATGTATTGCAATTAAATGAAACAAGGTTTACCACATAAGTATTTTTTAAGAAATAAGTGAAAACTATTCAACTTACTTGCTGACACGTTTAAAAACTGTCGTTTCATTGATAAAGTTTAAATTGTTACTCACTTTATTATTAGTTCTTCAAAAAATTATTTATTTTATAAATAATTTATAATTATTTTATAATTATTTATGATTTAATCAGTGAAATCAAGGTGGTTACAACAACCAACTTTAAGGACTTTTTGCTTTAAATTATTTAAACTTTCATGTATGGCTGGTTAAATTTAAACTTTTAAATATTTGATTTGTTTTTACCACTTCAAATATGGCCAACTGACATTCTTAATATACTCATCTTCATTTCTGTTAGGAATACTTGTATGTATTTGAGTACATGTTTTTGCCTTTCCTAACATTACAATATTTTCCTCCGTTGATGAGTTACAGAATGACTCAATTTTCAAAACTTAAATCGTTATCTCGCTCTTAAATCATAAATAGCCAACTGTGTGGCTTGGTGACTGAAAATTGTGAATGTGTCCATTAGATTTCAAAAAAAAGGCTGATAATGCAAAATTGTAGCAATTAAATTCAATAATAATTGGTTTGGCTTGTTCTTACAGTAAAGTTTGCCATATCTTCTCCAAGTCCTTTATTAAATGAATAAATGAAGTATAAATTTTAATTATTAGTTGTAATAAACTTGAAGTTTTTTTATGAATATTTTTTGATCTAGTAAAGACTAAATTTAATGATAACCAATATCCAAAGGGCATTGATACAAGGGCAACAAGAAGCTTTCTATGCCTTTATTTGTGATTCATCTACCATCGCCTTTGTGTATATGTAGATTTTGGCCATTGAGATAAAACAGTGAGGAGAGAGTTATTAATGTATAAAATGCTTTAACCATTCATACCAGGGACTTGAAGTTCTGGACATCTCATTCTATGACCCAGACTGCTGGCAGTGTTATGCAGTGGCTCCTCAATTATTGTAGGAGATTCTATTTAGGCTTGTTGAACCTACTAATTGAATTTTATCATTTAGGAATACCTTTTGAAGAAAGTAGATGGCAATGTATACAAACCTTTGTTTATCAACTTCTCTGCACAGACATCAGCAAACCAAACACAAGATATTATAATGAGTAAATTGGACAAGCGTAGAAAAGGTTTGTTGATTTGTTATTTGTAAACTTTCTGTACACTGATTTCAGTTCCATTTGTACAGTTTCAATGATCTAAAATGTGCTTTTTGACCAAAGAAAAAAATTTAAAATAATAAAATATATCTTCTTTGAATTAGATATTTTGCATAAACAAACTTTTATATTTTTATTATTGTATTTTTGGCGGTTAAACATTAAATAGGAGGTGGTATCTATGTATTTTTATATGTATACTTATACTACAAACAATTTATATAATGTTTGGTAATGGCTGATTATTAAGTAATATATCACACGTAAATTATTGAATGGTATCATAATTCACTAGTCCTAATGAAATTTCAAGTAATACTTTCAGATACTAGGTCATATCAAGATTCAATAGAAATTCATTACCTTAGAAGGGGCAAATGATATGAATGTAATAAATAAACCCCTGTTAACCCATTGACCACTCAGTTTCTGTAATCACTGCTCTTCTTAGAAAATACAATTAGGTAGGACCATTATAAAAGCTTTGACATTGAATTACATTAGTATAATAATAATATTTTAAGACAGACTGTTATTAAACTTAAAGGTGTTGTTACAAACATCCTAAGGTATAATAAAATAAAATGTATTTTTTCTAGTTAAAAGTGGTTATGTTTTTGTTAATTTTTAAAAATTTTGTAGTAAAAACCATTCGTTTAATACACAAATATTGTTATCCTTTATTTAAAACAGTTCATTATTAAAATTATTTTTACGATGCCTCAATATTCCTTGGTTCCTTTCTTATGTATAGCACTGGTTCTTCTTCATTAGAAAGAACTATAGTTACATCTATACTAATGAACATGACATATCTTACTAATTCTTTAGGCGATAATATGGCCTGAAGGTCTAGAATATAAACAATAATACAGCCTGTAGCACAAGAAAGTGAAAAATTATGAGAGCAATTCAGACCAAAAGCCAATTTGTTGAGCATTACAGTAATTTCAACCAAACTCTGCCTGGATTAACCATACAGTATAGTGTGAAATGCATAGAGACTTGTAACTACATAAAATAAAGTCTATCTTATATGCACTAATTCTAATAGAGGAATATGCTAGGTAAGACATTAACATAAGTTGTAAAATGATTCAAAAGGAAGGACTACCAATTCTTATAGATCCTTAATTTGAAAGTCCAAAATCAAATTTTAAATATAACTAAATAAATTCACAGACCATTATTCATTCAAAATTTATTTATTATTGCTGTTGTTGTTGTTGTTGTCGTGTATGGCAAATGCAATTAGGGGGGAAAATTTAATATTGCCAAATGCATGAATTACAGTCTTGGCAATGTTAATGGTGCTATTCGAGTACAAAGTATCCATACTGCAGTCATTGTCTGTTTTGAAGAGGGCATGAACAATGGAAGGGCAGCTGAAAAGGTGCTTGGGGTCCAGTTTCGTGCCTGGGCAGTGCCTGCAATCTTCATACGTTCTGCAACCATCAGGCAGGATCTTCATGCCCTTAAAATGCTTTGTCCTTAGTCTTGTTATTACTGTTGTAATTTCTCTGCTGTAATTCAATTCTGGCAGCGAGTATTTTTTCTTTGGGTTTGGGCAGAGCCTTTGTTTTGCGACTGGGCTGGCATCAAAAAACCGTAGTAGATGAAGCTACAGGCTCGAGTGTTCTGGCTTCTTTGGCAAGGGAGTCTGCCACCTCATTTCCTTCAATGTCAACATGAGCCGGGATCCACTGAAGGGTACATGATTTGCCCATTGCACCAATGGAGAACATAAGAGAAGCGATTTCTTGAGTGAGCCTAGTTTTTCCCTCTCTGATGGCTTCAAGGGCAGATCTGCAATCCGAGAACACAACAATACCGTCGGAGTTAGCACTTCCTGTCCATGTAAGGTAGATTTCCAAGGCTGTTCAGATTGCAATAAGTTCACATGAAAAGTTGGATGCAATTCGCCCTGCCGAGATCTTGTGCTCTGAAATTGAGTTGTCTGGGTACTTAATAAGAAATATACCCGAACCACCCCTATTGCAGTCCGAGTCTGAAGAACCATCTGTGTAGGCGGTTACTAAAAGAGGCCTCAATAGGCCAAGAATTGCACCCATGCCCTTCCTTTTGATTATGCTCTTAGGCTCTGTTTTTTTGCAGGGTTCAAGCAAGTTTAAAATAATTTTAACACAGGGAGGTGGTTTGACTGGAAAACAAGGTTCTTGAATGATTTCAAGGCTTGAATGCTTCAAGTTAATGTTGTTTCTTATGGCATAATCAAACTGAAGTGTTGAGGATCTCTTCAGCCTATTTTTAGCTGTCCAGGAGTGGAAAGTGATGTTGGAGATATGCTGCTCATTGCAGCTTCTAATTTTATTCGTAAATTTGACAGTGGCAAGTTTCCACCTGTTTTTCAATGATGGTAGGCCACACTCACTTTCAGCTGTTGTATTGTTTGTTGAAGACACAGCGCTGATAATAATTTTTGACGCCCTTTACTGAATTTTATTATTGCTTATTTTATAAAATTAAATGTATTGAATTCCTTGAAATAGTACCTGTTTCATTAAACTACAAGTCCAATTTAACTTTTTATTTTCAGAATAAATTAAATAATAACAAAATATAAAACTGTTGGGCTATTGGATGATTACAATTAGTCTATTAATTATGTTTGATAATCTAATAAATTATTTTATTAGGTGATAAATTCTTTTATGTGTGTTCTTTAATTGGCAGTGTTTATTGCAACAATAAGTAATGGATATATAGGCTAGGTCATTAATAGTAGTATAATTACTATCCTTTTTTATTTTATGTTAAGCTCAGAAATAAAGCATATATTTTTCCATTCTAAACATTTTAAATCAATTATAGCACAGTTTTAAAATTAATAAATCAAAGGTGAACATTTAATATATATATATATATATATATATATATATATATAGATTTTTTGGACTAGGAGACTGACAGACTTACCTTGGTAAGAGTCCACACTGTAGTCTTGAAATAGAAACACATAAAAGCACTTAAACAATGATATATTTCAACCACACAGTGGTCTTTGTCAATCGAAGAGAAAACACATTGTTTGACAAAGACCACTGTGTGGTTGAAATATATCATTGTTTAAGTGCTTTTATGTGTTTCTATTTCAAGACTACAGTGTGGACTCTTACCAAGGTAAGTCTGTCAGTCTCCTAGTCCAAAAAATCTAAATAATCTTTACCAACCAAAACTAACCTATATATATATATATATATATATATATATATATATATATATATATATATATATATAACTGGTTAATTATGAGACACTGATAAAGATCAGTTATTATGTTCAAAGACATTATAACTCAATAAGATTTTTATGAATTTATTTTAATTAAAAATTCAGCAAGTGGTAATTTTATTAAGTTTAAGTATACAAGTTTCCATAAACATTATGGATGGTAAAATGCATACATTTAGTAAAATAATGATGAAGAAAATTAAAAATCATGTTTTCAAAGTAAACTATTATAGTACATTTTTTGTATAAATATATGTTTTCTAATTATACATAATTTCTGTAGGTGTGTATGGCCCTCCTCTTGGCAAAAAATGTGTTATATTTGTAGATGATGTTAGTATGCCAATGAAAGAAACATATGGGGCACAACCTCCTATAGAATTATTAAGGCAGTGGCTTGACCATGCCATTTGGTATGACAGAAAAGAAGTGGTTCCAATGAAACTTATAGACATACAGGTAAATTTTGCCTTAAGAAAATAAAAAGAATCTAAGTAATATGTATATGTTATATAAATACTATGTTTTCTTTTGAAAGTGAAGGTAATAATGGAAAAAGCCTTAAAAAGTGCATTTAAAAAAAAATTCTTTCTATTAGCTCACACTCTCCTGGTATATATCATGTACAAATTTTCAATTGTTAATAAAGTACGTTTTTATTCATCCAATCAAGTTCCAATACATTTTTTTAACCTATAGTGGATGACAATTGATGTTAATACAGTTTTTTCAAATATTTATTCAATAACTAAATTATAAAAATGTGGGGCGTCTAGGTAGGATTTGAAATGAGTATCTTCATGTACGCTTTGGCACTGATTCAATTTTATAATAGCTAGAAATGTATTTTTCAAATGATATATGAATTTTTTTTGCCCCATCTGGTTGTTGTTGAAACCTCCATTGTACGACCTTAAATTGTTGCTATGATTTGCACACAATATCATGAATAATGCTCTAGGATTAAAAACGAATGAAAAGAATAAAATAAACAATAAAACTCGATTAACTGTATTGAACCTTGCTTCACAAAAAGACAATGCCAAAAGAAAATGGAAAGAAGCTACAACACAATGCAAGCAAAAAAAAAAAAACATATAA
Source organism: Prosapia bicincta (assembly GCA_036971475.1). Classification (NCBI taxonomy): domain Eukaryota; kingdom Metazoa; phylum Arthropoda; class Insecta; order Hemiptera; family Cercopidae; genus Prosapia; species Prosapia bicincta. Next base: position 302,732,231 of record JBAIZL010000002.1, on the reverse strand, counting down.
ATATTAACAAACAAAAATAATAGTACAACACCATACATAGAAAGGAAAATGAAAAATTGCAAAGGAAGTACCTTTCAATTTTGCTATTTACTATTGTTATTCTGCCTTATGAATATACATATTTATACTAATTGTAATTATAAAATAAAAAGAAACTAAAATAAAATTTCTCTTTTTTCATTTGAGTAGGAATTGACTTTAAAATAAAATTATATTATGTGTTATTAGTAAATTGTGATAAGTTGATTAGACTATTATTATTATTATTCAAATTTTACTAATATTATGATAAACCAGTATTTAGTAATAGTAGTTAATTGCAGTATGTGGCTATATTCATAAAATCTATGACTTGAATTGTAAGCTTGTAGTTTGTTAAGTGTAATTTAAAGCCTGTAATAAAACATGAACAAATTTTCTGTAACTAGTGAGGAACTATCGATGGTAAAGGGATTAGTTACAGGTATTGTTCTCTAAACAGCAATTTATAGTTCCCTTTTTAAAAAAGGAATTTTGAACAGTAACCCTCTGGATAGTGTATATAGTTATGTCTTCTTTTTCTTCGAACAAGCATCCAGCTGCTTAGTATAGCCGATATCGTATGTACACTGCCTCTTTCAGTATTCAGTATGAGCAGCTTTATAGGATTGTGTCCAGTTCACTGGTCTTTTCTCTGAGTATATCTCTGGCCCATAAAGGACAGCGGCATAAATAGCAATACATGCTTCACAGTTTCTCCTCCTCCTCGCAAGCAAGACCAATGTGAGGGTCTGCCATGTTAAAATAGTGCAGGTAAGCCTGAGCCACCAGATGCCCTTTTCTTGGTCTCAGAGCAAAACTGGCGATTTTTCTAGGGAGATTTAAATAAAAAGCGGGATCTTTCGGTGTTTTCTGCAACTAGTGCAAGCTTTGACCTATTTTTTCATTATTCCAATTCTCCATGCTCTCTGTAGTTAACACAGCATCTGCCATCACCTGACAACATGAGTGTGAAGTTGTAATTTCAGGTACAGGTCCCAGTGAGCAGGAATCCACTTGAGCACAACTTTCTTTCTCAGGATTATCAAAGATATAAGTACGAGCTGCATCTCATCCATACAGGAAGAGTTCTGAAGCCTAAGAAGTAAGCGACTGTAGTACAGATCTCGAATCAGTGAGAATGCAAATGATCTCTACACTCTTCAGGGTCAAACTGGTGACTAACGCTGCATTGAGGGCAAGTATTACAGCATCCATGTTCAGAATATAATACTTCTCCCAATCGTTCATTGAACACTCCGGCATCTGACTTCCCTTGATACAGATCCACTGACCCTTCTTTGTATAGTCTGACATGATGTTAGTAGTATGTCTGGATCATTTCCATACTTTTACTTTTGAGCTCCTCAGAGTGTTCTTGCTTGGAGGCTCCATTCGGTAGATCCATGATTGCAGCAAAATCCATTTCTGTAGATGAATGACACTCGGACCAAGCTGAGATGGGCTCCAGTGAAGTCGCACCCTTTATTACTTGAGGGAGGTCTTTAGTTCTAAAAGCAAAGGACTGTTTGATGGTTGACTCCTTGTACAAGACGTTAAGTGATGAAAAGGCAGCACTTTTATCCCTATATGCCTGTGCTATATTTTCTTCTTTGTGTACAGGTCAATGGGACAGTTCTACTTTCACTGCTGTTACAAGTGTAGTTTTTGGGTGCCCTAACTAAGCATATACAGAGGGTATGTGATTGGTTCAGCTGTAGCTCCCATATATAGGTGCCGCTGCAGATCTCCAGACCTTAGCCTTATATAAACTCCGATCTCATGCTATAGCGAGTTCTAGATTTACTGAGAGTTATAGAAGGTACGGCTTGCCAGTACATTGCGCCTCTTCACACATTGATTCAAGGCATACTCAATATGGTTCTTCTATCTCAATTTGCGTTTTATACCCAATAGATTTGGAGTGATGTTTACTCTCAGTTTGCTTTTGCAAATGCTCAGGGAAGGGACATAATCCACATACATGTTCCTTCGAGTAAAAAGACAAAGTCTGACTTTGACTCCGATATCACAAAAGCCCACTGCAACTAGACCATACTGCAACTTTTTTAAATCCAGCCTGAACTAACAGTGTTGCAATTTCAGGATCACAATCAGTGGCCCAAATCGTTAGGTCATCAGCAAATATGGCATGCTGCACGTCTGATGGTAGGTTTGCAACATATCGTGTAGTGGCATGTTGAAGAGGGTTGGACTAATCAGTGACTCTTTAGGGATTCCATTTCCGACCTTGTCATGGTCAGACAACTGTCCATTTACAGAAACTGTTATGTGATAATCTTCTAGGAAGGTTATTATGTAATGGAGCATTTTTCCTTTTATATTCAGCCTCATATGTTGGAAGATTATGGTGGTATTTGGAACTTTATCAAAAGCAGCTTTGAAATCGATCATAGCTGCTACTGTAGACCTTTCCCTCGAATCCTTCATATATTTGACTTGTAAAATATAACAATATGTCTATTGTGCTCCTGCTTCTTCTTAAACCAAATTGGTTAGATTCCAGGAGATTGTTCCTTTCCAGTGACCAGGTGTAACAGACTTCTGTTATTCACCACCCTCTCCATCAGGCTATCGTCAAGTCTACATGACCATACAAACTCACCTCAGGCCCATTTTTTCATCTTTTCAACAAAGGTATTTTGCAACTACCTTTCCACTTCTGAGGGATATTTCCATGACACAAGTGTCAGTGATCAGCTTCAAGATGTGGATTAGACAGGGAGTGGAGCAATGTTTCAGCATTTCATTATAAGTATCATCGCTTCCCAGGGCTCTACTCTTCAATTGATCTATCTCTTTTTTCAGTTCGCTCATGGTGAATGAAGTTTTGTTCTTATCTTCACTTATACAGAGGAGCTCTTTATGACATATAGAGCGTTGCTCTATCATTTTCTGTTTCTTTGGCCATGGAGTAGTATTCCCTCCCCTCCGAACGTAATACTTACAAAAAATATTTGCTTTTTCTGTATCGCCCTCTCTTATGTCACCTTTGTTGTTATCTTTTTAGAAGTTCAATGGCTCTGAATTTCCTAAATACAGTGCTAGATGTAGTGTGTGAAGTTTAATTTGGAGAAAGCAAATTTCTTCATGAGGTTCTTTTAGCTTTAATGATGGCTTTCCTCAATCGATTATTGGATCTGTTATAAGTAAGCAACAGATTTTAATTAATTCACAGATGATTACTATAAAATGAATTACCTGGAGTTGTCAGGATAGCCTTTGGGGTAAAACAACATTACATAGATATTACTTTATATCACTGTTAACATGCATACATGTATTTAAAAAAGTAGTACATTTCAACCTGAAGGGTCTTTTAAAAATGATTTACAAATATAACTATAATGTTCTTGATTTGCAATACGTACATAAGATACAGTACTTGATAATAAGAAAATTAACTTTATTTAGAATACAAAATAAATTGTTTGATAACAGTTTGATTTACTAAATATAATAGAAAACTAAAAGAAAGATGGAGGTCAAGCCATTGTGGAGTATTATTTTACTTGACTAATAATGATTACAAATAATAAATTAAATTTATTAAAATTTTTTAAATTATTAAATAATTAATACTTAATAACATTTAACACTTTATAATACTATTATTTTGTAAAAATACATATACAATTATTAAAGTTGGAAATTCAACACAATTTATTTACTGTGACCACGAAATTCTAAATTAATTTGTACCTGCTGTGTTGCTTGGAACAAAAATCATTTCATGCGCTGGTATTCAACAATAGACGGTGGTTTATAGAACCTTATGACTATGCATTATGCATAATGGGACTTAGCTAACTTATTCAAAATATGAACTTCACTTAAATTTTATAAATAGTAATACAAGTGCATTATATATTTATCAATTATGAGTATTGCGAAAGTTGTAAGCTGTCAGGACAATTCGTCTCCTTTTAAAAATATTATACCTCATTCTCGTAATATTTTTGGACTATGCTTGCCCTATACTGGTACTCATTTGTCCACTGTCAACAATATCAGTACTAATTAAAGATCTGAAATGGAAATACTTTAGGTGGTGAATTACATTAAAATATGGATTAATGAAGTGAATTTATTTTTGAGTAAATAATTTATGTGGATAAAGTCAATTACAAAACAAAAATAACATGTAAAATATATATTTTAATAACATCACAATACTTGAAATTTGGCATCAGAAAATTATTTGTCAAATCTTGTTTCTAGATAGATTTAATACTACTCTGTTTCTATGTTTTTTACTATGAAGAAAAAATGCTTCACTAATTCTACTGTATTCATTGGCAGAAACTTTGCCTGCTCCTTGAATAAAGGGCTACATAAATCTAACGAAAGAATTATACAAGAACACTGAGGATCATGGGTTTTGTTGTGCATGACAATTTTCAAAAATGTATAAACTGTATTTTCTAAATTTAAACTGTATTAATAATAGCTTCCACTGACTAATAAAAGTCATTTAGTTTTAAAAATGTTATATTTCAGGAATTTCCAGTAAAAGTTATTTTTCATATAGTTCATTAAGTTATTATTTATAAAGTTCGAACATAGCAATGAGACTGTAGAAAAGTTTGATATTTACACGCCTCAATTATTTTATGTGCAAAATAAATATCACAAAATACATACTGTTTCTAGTCTTCTCAATCTACACTGGAAGCAGTTGGTCAAACCATCAAAAGAATTTCGATGTAAGTAAAAAAAAACTAAAAAATGTATGATGTGCAGATGAACTAAGAAGAAGTATGGAAATTATAGCAAAATGATAGGGAACACAAAAGGGGTTTTATCAGTGTGAACAAGAAAAATCAATAGGAAGTTGTAAAGGGAGAGGAAGAGGATGACTAACCTAAACAAGATATGGAAAGATCATTATAAATTATTACGTTTGACATTAGAAAAATAGATTTACTGTTAATAAAATATATAATTTATGTAAGTTTTAATAATTTTTTGACCATATAACTAAAACAACTTGGCCACTTAATTAACAAGAAGGTCATCTTTTCTTTATGCTAAAATCCCTTTGTCATCTGCAAAACTATTTCATTATAAGATGTTATCCATATTAGAACACCCTAGTTCCCACACTTTTTATCAAACCTTTAAAATTTGTTTTCAACAGATCTTAAAGAATATGAGAGTTGTGTTTGTGGATCCCTTTAATAGACCCTTATTACTAATCAAGACCACTAATTTTTATGCCATTATACTATTTTTGAACTTATGGTGTGGATGTTTACAGTATATTTGCGTACTATTATAAGCCACTCCAAGCTTTGTAAATTAGATGGAAACTCCTTAAAATGTTTAAAGTATGAACGTGTTGATAAAACTAGGAATGGCTGGTAATAATACTAAGAAATTGCTATTTTTATTCTAATTTCATTTTGCTTGAATAGGCTTTAGTTGCATGAATAAGTCTTATATTTCTTGTGGTTTATTCCATTTGATTGAGTAAAATGCTTATTATCTTTACTAATCCCTTTTAAATTTGTATTTTATTTTGAATATAAAAGTTTCTGTTTTATTATGAGAAACATAAGATATAGTTTGTATTACTAATTACCTAATTTGGGAAATTGTAGATAATAAATAATTTCAAAACCAATTACTCCAATGCTCAACCACAATACTTTTTTCTTTTATTCTAGCAAATATAAGATAAAATATAGATATATTGTAATAAATATAATATGCAATTATTAAGAATTTAAAACTATATCAAATTATTTACAAAATAACATTTATTCTAAACTAATAGACATTTTCAGAGAGAGATTATACAAAATTTACAATTTAAAATGTCTACTATCCCTAAATATGATTTTTTGTGTGAATCAAACTTATAATGTAAGGATGTCTACTATATTTTAGTAAAATTGTCATTTGTATTTATTCTTTCAGTTTATGTGTGCAATGGGTCCACCTAGCTCAGGCAATACTGTAACTCCAAGATTTAGCAGACACTTCAATATTATTGTCATCAATGAGTTTGAAGAAGACACAATGGTTACTATATTCAGTAAGATTATGTTGTGGCACTTAGATACAAGGCAAGTGAAAATTAACAAGCAGAAAATGATAATATTCATACACACTCTCTTTGACTGTGTGTGTGTGTGTGTGTGTGTGTGTATGTGTGTGTGTATATATATATATATATATATATATATATATATATATATATATATATATATATATATATATATACAGTAAACTCCCAATTATCCGTGGGGGGATTAACCGGTTTGCGGATTATCCTGGGTCTGCTATTGTTTTACAAATATCCAATTTTTATTCCAATCAGATTCATTAATGTTTTTTTTAACCACTCAATGCAGCACAATATCCGGTAAAAACAACGATCATAAAAATAAACTAAGCTATCTCAAATAACGCAAGGATAAACTCGAGTTGGGAACAGACTACTGTGTATAAGACACAATGACAAAAATGCTTGGACGGCCGAAAACCTAATGTGTATCATAAGATTGTAAACAAATGTCAGCTAATCTCGGCTATAAATAGTCTAGGACGTGACATACGCATTATCCATGTCTGTCATATACATTATCGATCTTTATGGCTTTGTGACACAAGTAGAAACAAACATTCCGAATTGAACGTTGAGTGGTTATTATACTAAAATAAGTAGTAGGTAGTTTGAATTATTATGCGTTATTTTTATTTCTCTGTCTTTTTTATTGAATTTTATTTTTTGTCATGCAGTATTTTATCATTTGTATTAGTTGATATTTTATGTAAATTTCCTTTTTTTTTGTTGTAAACCGATAAATAAAACAACATTTTAATTTCTAATACACTGTTTTAATGTCCCAAATAAACCTGTATATGGCAGAAATAAAATTTTTGAGATGAAAACAACGGACACAATAATTAGAGCAAGACGACTCTTCACTGTGCGACAAAATGGTTCTTAAGGAACTTAGATCGCACATTAAAGCCAAATCAATGCTCACAAAAAAAGAGACGAAAGTGACAGATTTTTTTCTTAAAAAGTGAAAATATTATGTGTAAAGGAAATTACATACGTACATAGATACTTACGTTTGACATATACTTATGTACGTATTGTAAATAGTTAGACATATAAATGTACATGTTATAACCCGTCAAATACATCGACATTTTAAATTATTTTCTGTATTTATTTTGTCCTCTGAAGATTATTTGTGAATTGCATTAACCGGGGTCATTATTTGTGTAACTTATAGTATAATAATCGATTATCGATCATTTTGCGTATTCTTTGTTCCTAGCGGATTATCCGGGGAATTCGTTATCTGGCGTTGCCGGGCCACCCTATTCCACGGATAATCGGGAGTTTACTATATATGTATATATATATATATATATATATATATATATATATATATATATATATATATATATATATATAAAAGTTTTGGTTGGTAAAGATTATTTAGATTTTTTGGACTAGGAGACTGACAGACTTACCTTGGTAAGAGTCCACACTGTAGTCTTGAAATAGAAACACATAAAAGCACTTAAACAATGATATATTTCAACCACACAGTGGTCTTTGTCAATCGAAGAGAAAACACAAAAAGAAATATGAGAGAATGAAATTTAAAAAAAAAATGAAGAAGGGTAAGATGATTCTTACCCTGCTCCTTTCGGGGTAGTGGAATCTTTGAGAGACACTTGTGACTTAAAGACTATACATTGATACCTAGTGAACTTATTTTATTTTAAATGAAAACACAGCTAATTGGAAACTATAATTTTTTTATTATCTTTTTTTTTTCATTCTCTCATATTTCTTTTTGTGTTTTCTCTTCGATTGACAAAAACCACTGTGTGGTTGAAATATATCATTGTTTAAGTGCTTTTATGTGTTTCTATTTCAAGACTACAGTGTGGACTCTTACCAAGGTAAGTCTGTCAGTCTCCTAGTCCAAAAAATTTATATATATAGATAGATAGATATAAAATATGTTTTCTTGTTTAATAATTTAAAACAACATAGGTTATTCAAATACAAGAATATTTATTAATTTATATCCAAAGCTTTTTGTTGGTAAACAGTACCAACATCATCAGGAATGAAAATTACAATAATTTCAGGAATTATTATTGTAATTTTCATTCCTGATGATGTTGGTACTGTTTACCAACAAAAAGCTTTGGATATAAATTAATAAATATTCTTGTATTTGAATAACCTATGTTGTGTTAATATATATATTATGTTGTCCATTATTTTTCCGTTGCACTGACTTTATGAAGTTGATATATTACTATTGTAAATACTTTTATCCACCACTTAGTGCAATAATTTTACCTTGTTGTGATGCACCTTTCGGTCACTTGACCATTGTCAAATCACTGATTATTTTCCTCCTGTATTCCAGGAAAATAATCAGTGATTCGACAATGGTTAAGTGACCAAAAGGTGCCTCATCACAACAAGGTAAAGTTATTGCACTTAGAGGTGGATAAAAGTATTTACAATAGTAATATATCAACTTCATAAGTTAGATAAAAACTTTGAAATTTAATAGTTTTCAATTGTTGATACAAAAATATTTCTTCTCACCGATAAACATCTCAGTCACTCTAGTAAATCAATTTACCAGTAATTAACTTTTTTAGTTTCAAAATTTTAAACTCTTATTTTATACATCATTTATATTATTAACAAAATTAATTTGATTAAAAAGATTACTTGGTAATTTTCTTACAAAGATTAAAGTCAATTGTGACTTAGTTCTTACTTTATTAAAGCTCATGTTTTTCCACAAATTTTTATATTTTGTTATTTAATAATGTTTTTAGAGAAATAACGAACAGAAATTCTGGTTTGCTTATTTCTTATAATTTTGTTAATACTTTCAGGGGATTCAGCAAAGAATTTGATCCATGTATCGATCAGTTAGTGTCTGCAACACTCTCTATTTACAAACAAAGTTTATTAAATTTATTACCAACTCCTGCAAAGTCTCATTACCTTTTCAACCTTAGAGATTTCTCACGTGTCATACAAGTAAGTATAACACTTTTAGTTTTCTTTTTCATATAAAATATATGAGATGTGTTGTTAATCGCGTTATGCGCTTGTACCATTTCCAGTTGGCGTCACCCGTTCTAACGAGTGGCGCATGTCAACATAGATAGGCTTCAGACTCTCACGGACCTTACCTTCCCCGCTGCTCCTTCCTCCGACTAGCCTTTTCTCTTACTCTTCACCAATCTTTATTTTACCACACCTTGTCCGTAAGAGAGTAATGGTTTATCCCTTGACTACAAACCTTGGTTCGAGACCTGTATCTCAAGGAATAAACCTCTCAGGAGAACCAACTCCTGAATTTTTTATGAAAACCAATTAGCCTCCCATAAGCCTCTTTAAGCTCCTTTCGGGGTAGTGGAATCTTTGAGAGACACTTGTGACTTAAAGACTATACATTGATACCTAGTGAACTTATTTTATTTTAAATGAAAACACAGCTAATTGGAAACTATAATTTTTTTATTATCTGTTTGAATATAGAATTACTTATTATTATTTGATTTATTTTAATTGACAGATCTCCAAAAGATCTGAAACTAGTGAAAGATGGGGGTTTGTGAAGTGTATGAGAAGAATGAAGAAAACATTATAAGTAATGTAATGGTAAGAAAATTGGTCAGAGCATTTCAAGATAACTAATAGTTAATTTAGAAAATAATATTGGGGAACCATATGGCATTAATGGTAAGAATATTATTGTAAAACCTTTAGAAAAGAAGTGCTTTATAATTCTTCATAATTGTATGACAAATTTTGCTACATTTCAAAGCGAGTAACCTTGCATTTGCTTAAGAGTGTTCTCCAAGCAATTGTAATTGGACAGTTTAATTACTGAATGTTATGCTTATGAAATACCAAAAAAATTAACAGAGGTGGACAAAATGAAACATTTAACCACTATAACCTGCTTGTGTTTTGAAGATATGTTGCAGGAGGTTTCTTTCCTCAGGGCTATAAAATATTGGTGAAACCTAAATGTTAATTATGAATTTTATCATAACAAAATTTCATCAAATCAAAAACCAAAGACATAACATGTGTAGTAGAGACAGCCTTTGTTCTTACACTCAAAACAATAAGTAGGCTTTTCCCTTAGTTGATCTTGTCAAAATCCAGCAGTTGAAAATCAGGTGTCAGTCTCGGAGGATGAAATTCAGAAGTTGATTGTATGACAATTGCTACAATATTGAAGAAGATTGTGTTGAAAATTAACTTAAGGTACAAGCTTTTATTTAGGAATAACATTTTTTACTAACTTAGTAATTGTAAGTTAATTTGTAACTAACATGTCAATAGAAGCAATAGAAATTGCAAATATTAATACAATGCAGTATCATTGACTGAAATACTGATTAATGAAAAGATAAGGACAGTTGTAAACACAAATATTTGCAATTGGATTACCTTTAAAATTTAAATCAGTCTTAAAACATAAATTACAATTTTTTTACCACTAAAAGGAAAGGATCCTGCATTTAACTTCTACAAACTAGTGATAAACCTTTCCAAAATTTATAATGACCAAAAAATTCCTGAAGAAACTAGTGACCCTGCAAATGAAAAACTATTAACTTCTATAACTGTTCAAAACTCAAAATATAAATGGCATACTATTTGTATGCATAAGATGGCTGATACAAATATGTTTTCATTTTGCCAACAAGATAAAAGAATGTCTAATTACATCGATGTAAACTAGATACATCAATTAATACATTTCATAGTTACAACACACGTTACAACTGGATAATAAGATATTTTATAAACAACATTGCTTGGGATCTAATTTGTTTCTAAGATATTACAAACAGTTGAGGTGCTAATTCTTCTTGTTAGGTGAAACGTGAGGAAGGAATTTGACAGAATTGATCTTCTGATAAGCCTGCTGTGAACAAGTTAAAGCTGAAAAAAGTAAGGGAAGATTTAGAGCTATAACAGATCTAGAGGCAATATTTTCCTTGAGTATTCACTCATATTTTGTGATTTTTGCAACATGAACCAAATTATTATTATTTATTAAAATTGGTCACTGTCTTAAGAATCATGTTTTTGAAAATATGATTATAAAATATTAGCCTTTTAAAATGTTTTTGAGTGTTAAGAATTTCAGGTCTGTTTTTTTTAGCAAATTGGTAGGAAATGTAATTTATTAAGGAAATTAAATTAAAATTAGGGAAGTTTTTACATATTACTACATGTATAAATATCAAGTTAAAATCTGTGTCCTCAAGAGTTTTCGAAATTTAAATAAAAACACCCTCTTGTGAAGCGTAAATATAGACTTTTGTGGAGCACAGAAAGAGAGAAGTGTTTCAAGAAACCTGAAAAATAATATATCGATTTTTTCCTCACATTATTATTAACTTTTTACTTACATTCCCCCCTGAAAGTTACCACATTTACAATCATCCAATTTTCTCTATAGCTCATGTCTTAATATCTAGACTTATAAACAAGTGAAAAATCAGACCTCGTTCAGATTCATTGTTTCTACATATTAAAGATTCCATACGCTCAGCATTTCTACACAATGACGTTAAGCATTTTCAAAGCTATTTCTAGACATCAGAAGGAAAAATTATTTTTATATTTCAACTGTGATGCCAGCCCAAGGGTCTGAACATGGTTTAAATGTCTATTTGCCTAACAGCCAGATGTTAGCTGAGCAGCAATCAGCCAAATTTGAAGTTAGTGCCTGTAAGCCATTAATAGTCTGAAAAGTTCCTAAATCTGAAATGTAGAATGATTATTTGTCATCAGTGATTAACATTTCTACAAATCAATTCTTGCAGTAACAGAAATTTAAAGTTGGCATTATAAAAATATAGTGAATTTTGCTTGATTGGACTACTGGTTTATTCGACCAACCATTTAATCAGATCAAAATTTAAGAAATAAAAATTAATGTATCTATACAGACGAAATTATATTGGTTAATTGGTCAAAAACCGCATATTTGGTCATGTTATCTAACCTTCTTCCCTCAAAATTGACAACTCATAAACATAAATGTTCTATATGCTTTTGCCGATATTATACAGTTTTGTATTTTAAAACTGTCAAACTTGATTGACAGAACATTTTTTTGTAAATACACCCGGCAGTTATATTCACAAATCCTATGTTTAATGCCCATACAGGGAACACTGTATTCTAGATACCATAACTTCCCTAACTTGCTACTTGGTGAGCATATATTTCTGTAGTGTTTATTGATTCAACAGCTTGAAATTAATATTGTTGTGTTCATTACATATTCCTGAGTTACCAGACATTTAGTAAAGTGTTATTCTTTGTTTAATAGGAACAGCCGTTGAATCCTGGTCCCAAACTGGGCTGATTATCTAAAATTTACTGTAATATAATTTCCTGCCAGATAAATTTTACACTTTAAATTTTAGCTAATTAGGAAATATTAGAAATAAATAATAGAATATTAGGAAATACAACAAATTTAAACTCTTGGTACACAAAAATAATTCATGTATTTAATTTTCAGGGTGTTCTACTCTCTGTGCCTGAAGCTATGGAGGATTTACTTGCAATGAAGAGATTATGGGTGCATGAAGTACTTCGTGTATTTTATGATAGACTTGTGGACGATGTAGATAGAAGCTGGATATTTGAGACCTTACATACTGTAGTAGAAGAAAATCTAGAGGAAGATATGGACTTGATGTTTGCTCATCTAGTTAAAGATAAACCACCAGGAAGTCGAGTGAGTTTATATTAATTTAATATAGATTTAATAATATCCAGATTTAATAATATCTCAAAAAATGTTTAACGTTAAATTTTGAAATTTTGTAGTTCATTACGTTCAGTGAATTTTAATTAATCATTTTATCATTAGTTTATGACTATCCGAATTTTAAATTTTGTAAATTTGTAAAAACTTACTGAGACAGAACGTTTTCGACACTATGTGGCAATTTTAAATGTTCAATTACAATTTTTGTTTTATACTACTTCTCATTCATGTAATTACCTGTACAAAAATTTTACACTACTTTTTACAAATTAAGAAAAACAACATAAGCTAATTAATATTCAAGTAATTTTCACACATATAATTAATCACTATACATTTTGGACAATAATGTTTTGGTTCTTGAAGTACATCTCTAAAACTATCTTTATGTTATCCTACTGCATTTGACTATGAATTACACGTAGGTTACTTGCAGCCAAATTATGTTTGGTATAAGAAGGTGAAGATTATGACATGACAGTGCCACTATATTCTTAAAAATCTATGGTTCTAAATTGATGAGGATAGAGCATATGATGGAGACTTGTCATCATATAAATAAATGTTCGTAAGCATTGTTACCAGTGTTCTGAAGTCCTGCTCATTGCTTGACACTAAATACCAGCAATGAGCTGGTATTCAGTGAGCCCTTAGTCTTTTAGGCGATTCCACTATTTCTTGGTAAACTTTATTGAAATAATTGGTAAATGGTATTGTTGAAAATTTATTTTAATTATAATATTCATTCAATTTTTTAAAAAAAAGGTTTAATTAGTTTTTTCAACAATAATAAACTTTTTATGTTGTACACTGAAGTTGAATTTCTGAATAAAAAGAAATAATAATATTGCATTTGTATTTTTCAGGTAGGAGAAACAGAACTACGTCGTTTGTTATATTGTGACTTTGCCAATCCAAAGGCAGATACAAGAAACTACATAGAAGTTCTAGATATGGAAAATCTTCGTTCAATTGTAGAAGGCTATCTCAATGAATTTAATAACATGAGCAAGAAGCCCATGAATTTAGTGCTTTTCAGGTATAAATTAATTTAGTTAAAAGAAATTTAGAGTTTAAAAATTTTCAATGGAATTGGTTAAATAATAGTAGAGAAATAAAGACAATTTTTATTCAAATGTCAGCTTCCACTTAATAACCGTCCAGAACATAATAAAATATCTTTAAAAACAAAACAAATATAATCAGCTTTCACATAATTTTTCTGAACCCAAAAAAGTTGTTTAGGTTTTGATATTAAATTCACATTTTCATAAAATTTATTTTCAATAGCTTTATTTGTTCCACTCTTTTAAAACATTCTCATGGAATTAGTAAGTTATCCCTAAATCATCACATGGTTTTAAGATGGATTATATGACTAATTTAATTTTGCCCCATTTGAACTTTTGTCAAAAACAGATCTTTTGATTTCACACTCCAAATTGTCCAATTTCTAATTTTTCTTGTATTTTGTAGTTCATTACATACGGTGAATCTTATGAATCACTTAAACAATAGTTTATAACTATCCAAACTTTAAATTTTGTAAAGTTGTTAACTTACTGAGACAGAACGTTTTCGATGTGCCGATCTTCATCAGTGTCTTCTGCTTGGAGATGTTGGGTTAATTGGTGACGGTTTTAAAGGTAGGTTTTCGATAGTACCAAAGAGTATGTGTGATTTGTATTGTGTTTGTTCGTTTAATATGTTTGTACTTTGTGTTTTTGTGTGTCTGTAAATTTCATATTGTTCTAGTGTGTTGAGATGTGGTCCTTTTTTGTTGATGTGTAGGATTTCTAGGTTATGGTAAATGTCTGTGTATTTGTGTCCTGTTTTTTTATGTGGTTGTAAAATGTTGAGTTGGTGTTCTGTTTATGTTCTTCGACTCTTTGTTTAAAGCTGTGACCTGTTTGTCCATTGTAGAATTTATTACATTCGTCGCAGTTCAGTTTGTATACGCCTGGTGCTTGTAGTTTATCCTTGTTATTGGTGTTGTGTTGTATTTTGTCTTGTAACTTGTTATTAGTTTTGTATGCTATTTTGTTTGTTGTTTTGTTTATGAATGGTAATGTGATGTATCTGTTTTCCCTGTCTGAAGTGTTAATTTTAGTGTTTTTTTGTATTTTGTACCATAGTTTGTCTATTATTGTGGTGTTGTATCCATTTGTGTATGCTAAATATTTAATTGTGTCTAGTTCTTTGTTTATGTTTTCTGTGGTCATTGGGACTTCTTTAAGTCTATGGAGCATGGATCTGAAGGCAGCGTGTTTGTGTTGGATAGGGAGGTTTGAGGTGTTGTGGATAAGTGTGTCTCTCGTTATGGGTTTCCTGTAAATGTTGAAGCTGTGTTTTTGTGTGTGACTTTTTGTTATGGTTAGGTCGAGGAAGTTTAGGGATCGGTTGGTTTCAATTTCTGAAGTGAAGTGGAGTTTTGTGTGTATTTTATTAGTGTAGGAGAAGAATTTTTCGCATTGACAAGAGTGGCCTCTGTATAATGTTATGATATCATCAACGTATGTGTGCCAGTAAATGATTCCGTGTCCGTGTGTATTGTTTGTGAGTATCTTGGTGTTTTCTATATGTTGTAGAAAAATTTCGCTTTGGACACTACTGATAGGACTTCCCATGGGAAGGCCATCTGGTTGTGAATAGAAGTTTGAGTTGTGGGTGAAATAGTTTTTTTTGGTGATGGTTTGGAGGATGTTTATGATTTCGGAATACAGAACGACATACCTAAAACCCATGTTACCCATATAAGAATATATGTTAAAGGTTACATTTGTAAAATTTCAATCCATATTAATATATTAGGCTATATGTTTATATTTCTTGAGCAAACATTTTGAATATAAACTTATTTAAAACATAGTCTGATTTAATCATTCTTAAATTCTATTTAGATAAATTGTTTCAATATATATATTTGAAAATCATACTACCCCACACATACATACACAAATATACATGCAGTTATATACACAACCAATTAAGTACTAGTTTGCAATATGTGTGAGTGATATTTAACGTTAATGCTATTCATAATTTTTCCGTTGCGCACTAATTTTACAAAGTTATTATTGTTAATTTTAAACAACTGTTCAGCCACTAAGTGCAATAGATTTTTTCTTGTGTGATGTGGCACCTTTCGGTCACTTGACCATTGTTGAATCACTGAATTATTTTTTAGTGAAAAAGTAAACATTAATTTCACTTAATGGTGAAACATTTGTTTACAATAATAATTTTATATATATATATATATATATATATATATATATATATATATATATTCTTGATATTTAACGTTATCCATTGTTTTTCCGTTGCACTGACTTTATGAAGTTAATATATTACTATTGTAAGTAATTTTTCCACCATTAAGTGCAATAATTTTACCTTGAGTGATGAGGCACCTTTCGGTCAATTGACCATTGTCGAATCACTGATGTTTTTCTGTTGTAGATGTTCGGTCTGTGGTATTGGTGTTTGTTGAAGTTACGCGCACTTTCTCTTGATCTGTGTGTATGATGTTTCTATATAGTATGTCTTCTGTATATGTTATTTGTAGATTCATTAAATTGTTGTGTATGTTTTTATAAATGTGGTATTTTTCTAGTGAGTTTAGTTCTATTGGGTTGTTATTTACTTCAAGTATGGTTAGGTTATTTTCGTAATTTGTTATTTCGTGTTTATGGGATATTAGGTGTGCTGCAACATTTGATACTTTAGAATTTTTGTTTTTGAATACTCTATAATGTTCTTCAAATCTTATTTTAAATGTTCTGGTTGTTTTTCCTATGTAAAAAGCGTTACAGTTGTTGCATGTGATTTTGTAAATTCCTGATAGGTTATGTTTTTCTGAATTTGTTTTGTGGTTTGTGTTATTAAGATATTTTATTATTTTGTTGTTTGGTTTTGTATGTTGGAGTGTAGTATTCTTTGTTGTATATATTTGTTATTTTTTCTATTTTGTTATTGGTGTATTTATATTTTAGGTAGATTTTTTTATTTTTATTATTTTCGTGTTCCGGTTGTAGTGTTGTGTTGAGGTTAGGTTTTTTTGTGAATTTATTGTATATATTTTTTATAATGTGTTTGTTGTTGTATCCATTTTCTATTGCTATTTTTGTAATGTTATCTAATTCTTCATTTAATTTTTGTTTGTTATCCTGTGTGTATTTTATTGCTTTATTTATCATGTTACTGTAAGTGTTAATTTTGTGTGTCCAGGGGTGGTTAGATTTGTAGTGTATTGTGGTGTTGTTGGAAGTAGGTTTCCTGTATACTGTAGTTTCTATTTTATTATCATTTATATTTAAAGTGATGTCGAGGAAGTTGATTGTTCTATTTGTTTCTGTTTCAACGGTGAATTGTATGTTTTCGTTGTATGTATTTAGTTTGTTTAATATTATGATGTGTTTGTTGTGAATGGTAGGTTGGTATATTACAAGTATATCGTCTACATACCTTGTCCATAGTGAAATATTGTTTGTGTTTATTATAGGTTTAATTATTATTTGTTCAAAGTGTTGTAAATATATTTCTGACATGACAGATGATATGGGTGAACTCATGGGGAGTCCAGTTGTTTGTTTACAATATTTATTGTTAGATTGGAAGTAATTTTGGTTACATATGTGTTTGGTTAGCGTAATGATACTATCTATTATGTTTCTTTTTCGTTATTGTATATCAGTTTGTTTTTTATTATTTCTATGGTTTCTTCTATTGGGATACTAGGGTACATGTTAGTTATGTCATAACTTATTATTTTTGTGTTGCTGTTTGTTTTTAACGTTTTTATTTTATTAATTAATTCGTATCCATTTTTTATATTGTATGTGTTGTTGATATGTATTTTAGATCTTATGATTTTGTCTAGAATTTTTGCGATTATGTAAGATGGTGCTGTTGTGAAATTTATTAGTGGTCTAAATGGTGTGTTGGGTTTGTGGATTTTAGGTATCCCTGATAATATTGGTGCGCATGGTTTGAATGGGTATAGTCTTGTGTGGTATTTTAATTTATTGTTATAGTTTAGGGTGTTTCGGTGAGTGACTATTAAGTTTTTTATTGTAATAAGGTATTTGCTAGTTGGGTCTGGGATTTGTTCGTATTAATTTTCTTTTATGTAGTTATCATTGACTATGTAAGTTATTACTTACAATAGTAATATATTAACTTCATAAAGTCAGTGCAACGGAAAAACAATGGATAACATTAAATATCAAGAATTTAATACCTACCAAGGTAAACAACTGTACCGTAAATATCTTAACCTAAAAATCAAACTCCAGAATTGCATCAACAAAATACAGTTTAATAAAAAATGCTTAACACTTAATATAACACCAAAATACGCTAAATTACACATAAAAAATAAACAAAACACTATTATCAATAAAGCAACAAATATAGCAGAATCACACATAATTAAACAAAACATTAAATCTGCCTACCATAAAAAAAGCCAAATCAATTTACAACTATACACAACCAATTTGGAAATAATGAAAACTTTTGATACTCTCACACCTATTATTCACGAAAAAACACAACAAATTATAATAAAACATAAAACAAACACTATAAACAGACAAAACAGAAAAATCGAAAATTTATCAAAACAACATAACCTAAAAAATAGCCTAGAACCAATCCACACATCAAAACAACAACATAACCTAAAAAATAACCTAGAACCAACCCACACCTCTAACAACAATAAATTCATAAACTTAACTAAAACACAATTTACTGAAAAAGAAAAAATAATAATAACAAATTCCTTCAAATATAACCTACCTAACTTCAACAAAAAACAAATAATAAAAAACCTAATAGTTGACACAGAATTTAACATCCACAAAATTACCCACCAAAATACTGAACACATAAGAAACAATATTAATAATAAAATTAACCTAATAAAAACGGAAAAAAACAAAAAAACGGAACAATATATTAATAAAAAAGAAATTATAAAACTCAGAGAAAAACTAGAAAACAACGACTACTTAATATTAAAATCAGATAAAACAAATACACCAGTAATAATAGAAAATACCAAATACATCGATTCAATGACTAACTACATAAAAGAAAATAAATACGAACTAATCCCAGACCCAACTAGCAAATACCTTATTACAATAAAAAACTTAATAGTCACTCACCGAAACACCCTAAACTATAACAATAAATTAAAATACCACACAAGACTATACCCATTCAAACCATGCGCACCAATATTATCAGGGATACCTAAAATCCACAAACCCAACACACCATTTAGACCACTAATAAATTTCACAACAGCACCATCTTACATAATCGTAAAAATTCTAGACAAAATCATAAGATCTAAAATACACATCAACAACACATACAATATAAAAAATGGATACGAATTAATTAATAAAATAAAAACGATAAAAACAAACAGCAACACAAAAATAATAAGTTATGACATAACTAACATGTACCCTAGTATCCCAATAGAAGAAACCATAGAAATAATAAAAAACAAACTGATACACAATAACGAAAAAAGAAACATAATAGATAGTATCATTACGCTAACCAAACACATATGTAACCAAAATTACTTCCAATTTAACAATAAATATTATAAACAAACAACTGGACTCCCCATGGGTTCACCCATATCATCTGTCATGTCAGAAATATATTTACAACACTTTGAACAAATAATAATTAAACCTATAATAAACACACACAATATTTCACTATGGACAAGGTATGTAGACGATATACTTGTAATATACCAACCTACCATTCACAACAAACACATCATAATATTAAACAAACTAAATACATACAACGGAAACATACAATTCACCATTGAAACAGAAACAAATAGAACAATCAACTTCCTCGACATCACTTTAAATATAAATGATAATAAAATAGAAACTACAGTATACAGGAAACCTACTTCCAACAACACCACAATACACTACAAATCTAACCACCCCTGGACACACAAAATTAACACTTACAGTAACATGATAAATAAAGCAATAAAATACACACAGGATAACAAACAAAAATTAAATGAAGAATTAGATAACATTACAAAAATAGCAATAGAAAATGGATACAACAAACACATTATAAAAAATATATACAATAAATTCACAAAAAAACCTAACCTCAACACAACACTACAACCGAAACACGAAAATAATAAAAATAAAAAAATCTACCTAAAATATAAATACACCAATAACAAAATAGAAAAAATAACAAATATATACAACAAAGAATACTACACTCCAACATACAAACCAAACAACAAAATAATAAAATATCTTAATAACACAAACCACAAAACAAATTCAGAAAAACAACCTATCAGGAATTTACAAAATCACATGCAACAACTGTAACGCTTTTTACATAGGAAAAACAACCAGAACATTTAAAATAAGATTTGAAGAACATTATAGAGCATTCAAAAACAAAAATTCTAAAGTATCAAATGTTGCAGCACACCTAATATCCCATAAACACGAAATAACAAATTACGAAAATAACCTAACCATAATTGAAATAAATAACAACCCAATAGAACTAAACTCACTAGAAAAATACCACATTTATAAAAACATACACAACAATTTAATGAATCTACAAATAACATATACAGAAGACATACTATATAGAAACATCATACACACAGATCAAGAGAAAGTGCGCGTAACTTCAACAAACACCAATACCACATACCGAACATCTACAACAGAAAAACATCAGTGATTCGACAATGGTCAATTGACCGAAAGGTGCCTCATCACTCAAGGTAAAATTATTGCACTTAATGGTGGAAAAATTACTTACAATAGTAATATATTAACTTCATATATATTCTTAATATTTTACGTTATCCATTGTTTTTCCGTTGCACTGACGTTATGAAGTTATTATATTACTAGGGATGGGCCGATTCCGATTCTCGATTCCAGGAATCGTCGATTCTAGGTGGTATCGAGGAATCGTCGATACTCGATTCTTCATCATAAAAGTGTCGATTCCGATTCCTATTTTGTTAACTATTAAGATATGTGTGTGGAGTAATTTATTGGAAAAATAATTAATCACCAACTATATCTTATTTATGTATTGGTTGATTTGAATGAATTAAATGATTAAAGTAAAAGAAAATATTATTATTTATGAAGCAACAGCAATCAAGATCGTAACCATTTCTGGTCGTTTGACATCGCTTATCTCTCTCTCTCTCTCTCTCTCTCTCCCCCACGTGTCTTACTGCCACTGATTTATAGATGTCAGAACAAAACACAAAAAAGTACAGTAAAAACTCGATTAACCGTGGCCATGATGGTTGAGCGAATAGACGGATTAGAGAAACACTGTATTATTCCTCCGAAACTTAACCTCAATAAATTATATTATAGACAGATATCACTCTCACAGTAATGTAATATATTTCGGAGCGAAAAGAAAATAAACACGATTATAATAGCAAATGAAACTATTTATTACATGATAAACAGATCCGCACAGTAGCTAAAAATGTAGCAAAATAATGTACAGTAATATAAACTTACAGGTGAAATAGATCGTGTAGTTTAACAAACAAAGCGAACGCGTCACTGTACCTTAATACTTTAGCTGCCGGCCACAATATCGCGTTTTCATAGAGAATTGCCAAAATATTTTAAGCTCATTTTTAAATCATGTGTTCTTATACTTTGTCCCCTATCATATCTAAGTATGAATATACGTTTCTCATCATAATATTTATAAAAATACGTGTGGGACCAACTGGCCCAACCTAGTTTTTTTCCTACCGTAAATGAAACGTAAATAAACTCCGTCGGACCAATTTACCCGACATTTTTTTTGATTTAATTAAATTTTGTTATCTGTGCAATACTGTTTTGATATTTTTGTGTTTTGTGTTAGCAAGAAACAAAACCATAATTTCATGTCCCGGCTACCCAAATAATAAACTGACTGGTGATAAAAGTGTTTTTGCGCCTATCACTAAGACACGTAAACGTGTCACATGTGATTGATTTGTGAGTTTATAAATATTTTGAATATAAAACTAAAGTGTAATATATTCTCTCTCTGATAAGTAATGCTACAGGTTCAGTAAATACTATCCAAGATTCATATTAAGTAAAAATTTTAACACCAAATAATTTACGTGTTAAGGAATTTACGTGTTAATTTTCTTCCTAGTAAGGATGAGTTTATCTAAGTGTATCAATGTTTGTACTTGACTTTCACAAAGTCCGTTTTTAAGGATTATTTTACAACTAAATATTTAGTCAATATTTCCGACTTACTTTTAAGGTTTTGTGAAATTTTGAAAACAGTAGTGAAAATCATTACAATACGTTATAACAAATATGTGTGTCGGTCCGTAACTACGGACAAAAAGCTCTTACAATAACATCATGTTTTTAATCCCGTCGGCGTTTATCTATCAAACAAAAGCCATCGTAATTACATCTGTAAGTAGTGTGAAGCTTGTTGTTAAATACTGTGCCTTAATTTTTCCAAAAGTAGCAACACCAGCTGAGTAGTACTAATAAACATAAAGCGTTAAGAGGCCCGACGGTATTCGGTTCAGGGAAAAAGCACTTAAACAACATTCACTTTGCCCAAATTTATCAACAAAAATGATCTATACTTGAAGAAACTTTATCCTCAGACACAGGACCTACAAGTGGTAGTCGGTTAAAAATCAACTGGGATTGAGTAATAAATACAAAATAGGCCTGAATCAGTTGCACTTGTTCCAGACACCTGCAGAAAAAAAGGTCCCACCAGATGTGGAGAAGGTATGCCCCACTAATCCAGAATGTTGAGGAAGAAGGTACCCCAGGGGAATTGACAGTAGAAGAAGAAGTAAACAATTATCTGGGGGAACCATTAGCGAGTCCAGATTGTGATGTTGGGAAGTATTTGGCAGTACAAAGTGCCAAATACCCTCATTTAAAAGCAATGGGAATAAAATACCTGTCTGCCCACTCGCGACAGTGTTTTCTGAAAAATTTTTCTCAACTTCAGGAGCTATATGTGACTAGCGATGAAACTAGCTTGACCCACAACGTGTTCAAATGCTTGTGTTTTTGAACAGAAATGTACATTACCTGCCAGACTTTTAAATATTAAAAACTATCCTATTTGTATTAATTTTTTACTTTTTAAGTTGTTCGTTTGTTTTTAATTTTTGTTTTGTTTGGGACACAATGTAAATAGACTTAGGAATTTTTTCAAACATCATAAAATAAGTAAAGTTCAAATTTTTAACTTTAAAATAAGTCATTACTTTAATCTGATATGTTTTTATCTTTAAAACAATTCCTATTGATAAATCAAGGTTGAAGGTTTTGTGTAGCCTATTACATTAAAACAGAACTTTTAAAAGGTTTTGCCCTATGACCAAGATGTTAACTAAATTAATTATTAGAGAACTAGAATGTAAGCTAATATAACTTGAAAGAATCGAGAATCGACTAAAGAATCGAGAATCGAAAGGAAAATTTTAGAATCGGAATCGGAATCGAAAATTTTAGGAATCGGCCCATCCCTATATATTACTATTGTAAGTAATTTTATCCACCATTAAGTGCAATGATTATCACACAAGGTAAAATCATTGCACTTAATGGTGGATAAAATTACTTACAATAGTAATATATTAACTTCATATATATATATATATATATATATATATATATATATATATATATATATATATATATATATATAAAACCACTTAATTATCACTGAAAATAAGTGATTCACTATTTGTACTGATATTTCTCAGCAGACTCGTTTTGCACTTGGCCAGTGTATTGTTCATTGCTACGAGTCACAGACATGACTTTATGCTTAGGTTACTGTGAATGTGTGGTGTTTTGGTGTACTGTAATGTGTTGTTGTTCTGATAGTAATTTTTTTTATTATGGTATTTAAAAAAATGGTACTTGTACAATCCAATAACTACAAGAAATATTTTGATAACACAAGACAAGTGTGTTTATTTGGAGCAAGCCCTGAATTATAATAGAAAAAATAGCTATTGTAGAACAAAGTTTTGTTAAATTTTAAGTTATAGAAATATTTTCAGTTTAAATACATTTTAACTAAAATTTAAGAATCAAGTGACAGCCATCTGTCAGAATTTTGTGAAATAAACATGGTCCTCCAATCTGAATATTCGTCAACAAACCAATATTCAAGTGTCGATATTTAGTCTTGTAATTGAATTTTCAAATTTGATGCTAAATAAAATTACCATCAATGTCTTTCTTCCAGAAATGAGCTATTCCAAATTTTAAAGCTTACTAATTTAAAATGAAAAATAAAGTTGGAAATGGATTTTTCTAATGCAAATTAAGAAATTTAATACTCATAACGTGACATAAAAATGTAAAAATAAGTATTAATATTTAGAATAAAGATTGATTCACTATACAGGAAATAATTTTTATGTTCATCATCAGATTTTTGCCCAGATCTTACCTGTCCTTAATAGTCTGCAATTTAATATATATATAAAAAAAAAAATTTGTTTCATATATTTAATATTCAAGAAGTTTTTAATATTTGTGTATTGCATGTTAAAATTTATTACAATAAGTGAGACTATATTCATCAATGTTGTCTTTATCATATTAGGTGAAAGCATAAAAACAATTATTTAAAAAATGTTCTGGTTTTATGTAATATATGTCTCATACTTGACATTTATTTTTTCATAGGTTTGCAATAGAGCATCTTTCTCGAATTTGTCGCATTTTGAAACAGCCTCGAAGCCATGCTTTGCTAGTAGGTGTAGGAGGATCTGGTAGACAATCTCTTACCAGGCTCGCTGCTCATATCTCTGAGTATGATTTATTTCAGGTATTGTATTGAATTGAATCAATTTTGAATGACAAATAATTTCAATAAATTAATAATATGCTAGCTGTAGCCTGCCGCACTGTGGCACAGTGGTTACATGGTTGAGAAATGAGGAACAACACAGTGCAAAGGTTTCATATAAGTTTAATTTTCCAATACTTGTGGATATCCATTATTTTCTGTTTTGGTATTGTTTGCATAGATAAAAATGCTATCTGGTATGCAGAAAAGAAAGACGCAATATACTTTTGTCCATGGGAGAAGTAGTCTGCATCTAAATCTAAACTACAAAGTCCTAAAGATTGACTTTGAGATTTATTGGTTGTGATTCAGAACACCAATTGAATTGGAACTATATTTTAAATTGAAAAGGCGTTTGGCTCGGGATCATGTAAATTTGAGGAATGAGGATATCTTCACCTTTGAAAGGCTCTGCTGAAAAGGTTGCTACCCGTACATTGTTTATTGATTTCTTAACTGCAAGTAGCATGCCATTGGAGAGTTTTCGATCTTTAATATTCTGCAACATGATAATTGGCACATGTATTTTCAATTTTAATATACGTGATGGAATTTCTGATAGATCAAGTGAGTTAAAAAATACAGTTGGTTAATTAACTACTTTATCTGTTTCCACAACATTGTCTATCGACTTATATATGTTATTTCCTCACTTTGAATGCTGGACTGAATAAGTAGATCAAGTTGATAGCATCGTTATTTTTCGAGGCAAGTACACCTCGTTCACTGAGCCAATCATGATTCCTATAAATAATTTGAACAATAGGAAATATAAGTTCTTATTTCTATGTTAATGAATTAACACAAATTATCAGGAAATGATAATTGTCTTGACGTCTTGTCGACTGGCAGGTGAACATTCCCAATTTCCAGTAATTGTCATGATCCAGCTGCTTATTAATCCTTCTGCAGCTGGGCACGGATATTTTTAATCAACTCTCAATATATGTATATGTTGCCACAATCTTCAATATTTCAGGGGAGAATTTATTTCGTCCTCTGGTGTTGATCGAGAAATATTTGCTTAAAATCTCATGCAGGCAATATCAATGCATTTCTGAATGGTTGAATGTTTCCACACAAATCTTGCAACAATCAATCAAGAGCTTCAAGTAATTTTTTATGTGCCATTATGCATTCATCCCAAACAATTTGTTTACATTTTTGTAATACTTTTCCAATATGGGTGCTTTGAAAATATTGGATGTGTGGGTCTCAATTATTGCATGTTTAATGGGATTTTTAGAGCTGAATAAGTAGTCCCTTCACCTGGTAAGAATGTTGCAGTTATTCCAGATGAAGGAAGAGCAAAGGCTGTATTTGTTTTTGGTTGAACCTTTGCCAGAATCAATCTGATAAGAAATGTTTCCCAGGTTTTTCTAGCGCATCCTAGAAGAAAGTCCCCCTTCACCTACTTCATTTACCATTTGCATTATAAGATCATAAATCCCCTTCTGTTCATTTGGGAATGTATCATTGGACATATGACTAAAATACCTTTAGTTATAATCCTCTTTCTTATCTCACTTCATATCTGAAGAAGGGTTGCCAATTTTATGAATAATTTTGGTGATAATTATGTTTCTCATTGTTGATTCTAATGAAAAGTTTATTTGAATTTTCAGATGAAAATTGGGTTATGTTTAAAGGGTTAATATTTAAAACGGGTAATTATTGGCTTTACTGCTCAGTTTGAAATTTACAAAATAATATTGTTATTGCTATTTGTACTGTTAGTTTAAGATTTCAATACTAACTTTACAACTATTTATTAGGAATATACTGTGGTTGAATTTAATAATAAATACATAAAAACCTCTTAACCACAAACTTCCTTTAATTTACCCTTATGTACATTTCAGTTACAAAGTAACCATCCTCAGAGGGATAACATACAAAGACTCTTTGTATGTTATCCCTCTGAGGATGGTTACTTTGTAACTGAAATGTACATAAGGGTAAATTAAAGGAAGTTTGTGGTTAAGAGGTTTTTATGTATTTATTATTATTACTAACTTTACATTTATATACTATTCTGGTGTTGCTCCCTGGTACTACATATTTGATGAGCTTTTATTTGTACTGTATCGCTATAATTTATTTTTTTTTAACGTATTAGTTTACTTATAACATTTTATTATTTTTACATTGAGATATTGTCAATAATTTTTATCGATATCTAGTTTATCCAGTCTTTGACCTTAGTACAGTGAACCATCGGTTAACCGAATTCGGGTTAACCAAAACATGGGTTAACTGAAAGACATTGCGAAGTTAAATGAAAATATACCTACAGTAATATGTAAACAATGCATGACTTATTGCAATTAAAAAGTGGTGATATCGTTGTTCACTTTCTTCTACCAAATGTCACTAGCTTAATTCAGCCGCTCGATCAAGGCTTTATAGAAATATTTAAACAACACTATCGAGGTCTGTTGTTTAAAACCATTCTGCAGGATTGCAAAACACAAGATATGAATGAAGAGCTAAAGTCAGTGAACAGGAAACACATTATATTGTTATGAAGAAGCTTGGGAAAAAGTTATAAATGAAACACTGCAACGGTGCTGGAGAAAACGGTACAACAGACAGGAAGATGAAGAAACAGTAGGTTTTAAAAAACTTGTCAGAGATTTTTCATACAATTCCTGGATGCAAAGGCTTGAATTAAAATGACTTGAACAAATGGATCATTGCGGATGATTCTGAATAACTCACAGACCAAGACATTGTAGAAACAGTTTTGCAGCGAGCTAAGAACTCAACAGGAAACTCCAATGCAGACAGTGTGGATGACGGAATTGGCAAAGTGACTGCTGATGATGGCTTTAATGCCTAAAAGTTAGGCCTAAATTAAGCACTAACTCTACTCAGTTGTTATTTTGTGCCACGCTAATTTTAAAATGTATTAACCATGTGTATTTTTATAATAACAATCAGAAAGTACATTAGATTTTGTAATTTTACATTGCCCTCAAGTTTGTTGAACAATTCAAAGAATCATCATCTGCTGATGTTCTGTTAATAATTAAGATGGCAGGACATCACAGCTCAAAAACTATTTGAAACAAACAAAATCATGGAGTTTTTTGAAACTGTTAACTGTAATACATAAGTGTGAGTTTAGTATGTTGTAACTCATGTAAATATTGTTTTAAAACACATATGTACTATACAATTAAAAAAACTAAAGAAATCATTCTTTATTGATATTTATTTCCCCAACACTCTTACTTACTCTATTTTTAAACAGTCATGGGTTAACCAAAAAATTTGTTATTCGAAACACCTACCCTCCCTTTATTTCGGTTAACCGGTGCTCTACTCTACTTTCACACTGCTCAATTCAACAACAATTCTACTCAGTTCTTACAAGAAAGAAGTAAGAAAGTAGCAAGAAAGAAAGGACTGTTACATCCGTTCCCAATATTCACCCATGTGAGTGCAACTCCACTATTAAAAGTTATTGGACAGGAAATGAATTCCTGCATTTGTTTTCTATGGTTATTATAATATGTAATTTGTTACTTTAGCCTAAAATCAATTCTCTAATATCTCAACATTTGTGTCTTGTCAAACCTTTGATTTTTGAAAAATGTATTATAAAATAGTTATTCTTTTTTAATACACATATATAAACCACTCTAAAAGTTAGAAAATATTATCTTGTTGTGACACTTGGTATAGCACAGTGGGGATTTTCAATAATAAATTTTACTTTTGAATTTTGTAGTCCATTACGTTCGGTGAATCTTAATCACTTTAACATTAGTTTATCACTATCTGAACTTTAAATTTTGTAAATATGTGAAAACGTACTGAGACAGAACATTTTCTATCGCTATGTGATTTTCATCAGTGTGTTCTGCTTGGAAATGTTGGGTTAAGCGGTGATGGTTTTTAACCCAACATCTCCAAGCAGAAGACATTGATGAAGATAGGCACGTAGCGATCGAAAACGTTCTGTCTCAGTGAGTTTTCACAAATTTACAAAGTTCAGATAATCATAAACTAATGTTAAAGTGATTAAATAAATTTTAGAAGTCTAATTAAATTTTAATTTCTTCAGGTGGAGATGAGTCGTCTTTATGGAATGTATGAGTGGCATGAAGACATCAAGAATATACTACGTAGAGCCAGTGCCAGTGACCAACATGTGGTGTTTTTGTTTACAGATTCTCAGGTTAGTCTGTGGTTTTAAACACCATACTGATTAAATCAAATGTCTGTGATTTGAAAAATATCTTTTTTCTAGTTTTCTGAGATTAATTTTAAAATATATTGTTTAAGTAATATTTTTCTAAAATTACTTTTTTAGATAAAGGAAGAATCATTTGTTGAAGACATCAATAACTTACTAAATTCAGGTGAAGTACCTAACATATTTGCCTTGGACGAGCGTGCTGAACTATGTGAGAAAATGAGAGTTATAGATAGACAGAGAGATAAAACTCAGCAGGTAATATGGTTAAAACTAATATACTATAAATATTTTTTTAAATTTTGGTATATCTGGCTACTAATTCTAGTTGGAATATTTAGTTACATAATTTAATATTGCTGAAAATGTAGCATAGAATCGTTTCTTTTTTTATTTTACAAAAATCTAATTAGTAATACCTTACTGAGACTTACAAGTCCAAATTTTTTCTCTTATTATTTAATTGTACAGATTTATTTGTTTTGAACTACAACATTATAGCTTATATTTATGTAATTTAAAACTGTGTAGTTATAGATCTGTATTTAGAAATTCATTTATTCATTTAACAGACAGATGGAAGTCCTGTGGCTTTATTCAACCTGTTTTTACAAATCGTAAGAGAACAGTTGCATGTAGTTTTGGCCTTTAGTCCAATTGGTGATGGTTTCAGAAGCAGAATCCGTAAATTTCCAGCGCTTGTTAATTGCTGTACTATTAATTGGTTTCAGGTAATTTATATTAGTATGAAAAATTAAATTTTATAAATATAGATTAAATGTACTTAGATGAAAATATAACTTTTTAAAATTAATAATATTCATATAACACTTTTTCCAAAAAGTTTTAATGAAAGAAAGTATGGGAATCATACACAAACATAATTTAAATTTCACTTACAACTTTTTTAAAAAAAAAAAAAAAAATGTTTTAACTTGCCTATAGTAGCACTTAGGTGCTACTATAATAATAGTAATTATATATAATTTAAATTTATCGTGTTTTAAACTTAAAGTACATTGAATTTGGAAAAAAATGTCAAATGCAAGCTAGCTAAGTTGCGGAAATCAATTTTATTGCTATTGTTATTGTAACAACACACACATACACATCTGTACGGACACAGACACACAAACACACATGCCCGTACGCTCACTCACTCACACAACCATTCTTGGGTACTTGATGTCGTTCTTGGCAACAATTCTTGGGCCATTTTTTGTGACTTCTGAGACATTAAGACTGCGAATTGTGGGAGTATCTGTAAAACATAGGTGTGTGTATGATAATTACTCAATTTCCTAACTGGGAAAATCCTAACATTTAACTATCTAGTTTTCTATTGAAAGGTTTTTTTAACATTTATTATAATCTATTCTAATAAAATATTGAATAGATATTTTATTTAAATATGGTATTGAATATTGACTGCCATATTAATAGTAATTATATGGCATTACTATTATCCTATGGTATTGCCCGAAATAGTTTATAAATTATTTATTTAATTATAGTAGCAAAATGTAAATTAATAAAAATGAAATGATTTAATATCTAGATTCAAATTTAATTGCCTATATAAAAAAATATTTACAATAATAACCTCAATTTCCTACCATTTAAATTGAATGTTCATTTTACTATGACAAATTTATTCACATTTTATTTAAACAGAGAATTTTAATTTATATACGACAGATTTAACAGTGAATCTTTAAAAATTTTCATGGGTAATTTTTCGTTATATCTTTATTAATTTACAGAAGAAAACATCTACTCATTTTCAAATTAAATCAGAAATAATGTATGGTTTACATTATATTATTATTTCAAAAATATCTTTTCGTCATTAAAATCTTTTTGTACCTTTGAAGTAAAATTTAATTCAGTAGACCCTCGCTAATTGTCAGCAGCTATCGATTACTTGCCCTCATTACAGAATAGTGGGTTTTATATTTGTTGAATCTACACCATTTTTGTAGAGTTATAAAATGTCAGAATAAGCGGTTTCTGATTTTGGATAAATATTGTTATTATAATACAATGTTGAAATAAAAACAAA
Source organism: Prosapia bicincta (assembly GCA_036971475.1). NCBI lineage: Eukaryota > Metazoa > Arthropoda > Insecta > Hemiptera > Cercopidae > Prosapia > Prosapia bicincta. The sequence continues at coordinate 302,701,174 of JBAIZL010000002.1, read as the reverse complement.
CAGCTTATTGGTCGATATGACTTGTAACAACAGTAATTCCAAAACTATCCAGTTTATATGGTTTCTCTGTTTTCAGTATACTAGGCTCTCGCTATTCGCAGGTTTGATATTCTCAGTTTCACTTATTTGTGGTTGGCATAATTACAGGATATCCTGCCAATGGGTATCGTATTAAAAAAAAAAGACAAGAAAGATATTATAGTTACTGTGGAAATTGTAGAATAATGTGTTCTCGGCTTATTTATTTTGTACAGTACTGTAGTTATTTATCACAATGAAATATGATTATTCTCCAAACATCTGTTATACTGTACACTACTAGACCTACTACTAAAAAATGTCATTCCTTATTTGTAACAATTGCCGTTATTGCCACTGACAAATAATGATGAATCAGTCCAGTGTTAGCAACCAACTACATACAAAAGTTTAGCATCACTTCTGTTTACTTTCGCTAATTTAATAATTTTCAAAATCCAAACATTGATAATCATATCTGGTGGCCGTAACTAACTCAGAGTTTATTTTCCCATCAGTTACCAAATAAGTGTCGCTTTGCTTATCGTGTCTGCTAGTTTTGGAAACGTCGCGTCTACTTGTGGAATTTTTTAATGAATTTGTTTTGTTTAGTTTTATATTTTGGTTTAAATTGTTTATTCAAGCCATAATGCCATCAAATTTTGTTATGGTGTTGATTAAGGAAATTGACCTTTTAGATCAATTAAAATGTGGTGAAGGCATAGAATCTGTCACAAAGCATATTAGCAATAACGAATCAACAATGGGGTATGTAAAGAAAAACGAAGAAAATATATGGTGGATTGTCGGAAAATGGACTTCTCAATCAGTGAAAGTTACCTCTGTGTCGCGATATAAACATCGAAAAAATGGTTTCATGTGTGGTTGAATGTGTGGATAGAAGATCAATCACAAAAATAATGTCACTGAGTTCAATTCATGAAAAACGTAGGTGTTTGTATAAACATTTTTTATCAAGATTTAAACGCGGATGCGATGGGACTGTTTTGGAAAAAAATGCCTTCATGAACTTTCTTATCTAAGGAGGGGAAATCTGCTCGGGGTTTAAGGCCGCAAATTATTGTTTGACTGTACTATTGTGCTGTATTGCTAGCGAACTGATATTATCTCAATAGCCCAAAGAATTAACGGAGGAGGATTGTAAGACATTAACAGTGAAGATGTCGAGAATATTTTGAAAAGTACGAACTCAGATTTAACAGAAGAAGAGCTGCAATAACTAATTATCGAACCTGTACCTATCTCGGAGAACAAAGACAAAAAAAAAATCGTAAAAAAATTTATTGTCAGAGTTGACAATAAAATCTTTGTGAAATGTATGTTTAGGGAAACAGTTAGCACTAGCCATTACTGAAATCGATCCCTCTTTAGAATAACATTAAAATTTAATTGAGAGCTGGAAGAAATATAAAGAAGTGTGTAAAAAACTAGAAAAAAATCGCTCACAAAGAGAAATAACAAATTTTTCTAAAAATCAAATATAACGGTGTAGAAAAGATAATTTGTCTAAAATTAGATGTTTAAAAATTTAGTGGATAAAGTTTAACAATGAATAATACGTTTGTCTGTCTGTGTGAGTGTGTATATTTAATAGAATTTTTGAATTGAATAAAAAAGCGTAAATAAACAATAAACATTTGTATACTATTTATTAGGAATATACTGTGGTTGAATTTAATAAAAACACAAAAACCTCTTAACCACAAACTTTCTTTAATTTACCCTAATGTACATTTCAGTTACAAAGTAACCATCCTCAGAGGGATAACATACAAAGACTGATTAACGCTAGAAAAAACCCTTATTTATAATCTACAGAACTAGTCACTCCCACTCCGACCGCCGCGGCCCCACCTGTTAAACAAGGCGTAGCCACGCCCATCGAGTGAAAGCAAGATATCTAACGTCAACTTACTAAAATATAAATTAAAAATACAATAAAAACATAATTAAAATTGTTTTTTGAAATTATAACCAACACAAAATTTAATATAAAAATCATAATCCTATTTAACAAATGAATATAAAATTGAATTAGGAATAGGACCTCTATCAGAATTTAATAAATTCTCTGGTTTATGTTTACTAATTTTTAAACTTTCAAAACTATTTAATAACTTATTAGTTCTAACATTCTTAATTAACTTGACATCATTAACATCTAGATTGTGATTGGTCTCTAAAATATGGGCAGCAATACTAGACTTATCAGACCTTTGGTATTTAATATCCCTAATATGTTCCTTAAATCTAGTTATTACTTTTCGTCTTGTCTGCCCAATATACATTTTATCACAATCCTTACAATTAACTTGGTAAATCCCTGATTTATCAAGTGTTTCTACTTTATCTTTTGCATTACCTAATAAATTTTTAAGGTTATTATGATTTTTATACGCAACTCTCAATTTTACATTCTTAAAAATTCCCTCCAGCCCTTTGGTTAAAACTTTGTCAAAAGGTAAACTAATAAAACGGCTTTCTTCTTTAGTTTCCAAAGGTAACGTTGTTAATTTCTTCCGAAAAATCCTAATCTTTTGCTTCCTAAGGATATTATCAATAATTTTACGTTCATAACCATTAAATTCAGCTGTACTTTTAATATGTTCTAATTCAATATCAAAACGTCTTTTACTCAAAGGAATATTAATCAACCTATTAACTAAAGAATTGAAAGCTGCAAATTTGTGTTGGTTACAATGGTTAGATTCGTTTGGAATAAATCTATCATTGGATGTTGGCTTTCTATAAATATCAAAAACTATTTTATCTCTATTTCTAATACAATAAACATCAAGAAACGGTAAACGTTTATCTCTTTCAATTTCATAAGTAAATTTAATATTAGGATGTTGATCATTGATGATCCTTAGAAATGGATCTATTTGAAATTCTTTAATATTAAAGAATTTCAAATAGATCCATTTCTAAGGATCATCAATGATCAACATCCTAATATTAAATTTACTTATGAAATTGAAAGAGATAAACGTTTACCGTTTCTTGATGTTTATTGTATTAGAAATAGAGATAAAATAGTTTTTGATATTTATAGAAAGCCAACATCCAATGATAGATTTATTCCAAACGAATCTAACCATTGTAACCAACACAAATTTGCAGCTTTCAATTCTTTAGTTAATAGGTTGATTAATATTCCTTTGAGTAAAAGACGTTTTGATATTGAATTAGAACATATTAAAAGTACAGCTGAATTTAATGGTTATGAACGTAAAATTATTGATAATATCCTTAGGAAGCAAAAGATTAGGATTTTTCGGAAGAAATTAACAACGTTACCTTTGGAAACTAAAGAAGAAAGCCGTTTTATTAGTTTACCTTTTGACAAAGTTTTAACCAAAGGGCTGGAGGGAATTTTTAAGAATGTAAAATTGAGAGTTGCGTATAAAAATCATAATAACCTTAAAAATTTATTAGGTAATGCAAAAGATAAAGTAGAAACACTTGATAAATCAGGGATTTACCAAGTTAATTGTAAGGATTGTGATAAAATGTATATTGGGCAGACAAGACGAAAAGTAATAACTAGATTTAAGGAACATATTAGGGATATTAAATACCAAAGGTCTGATAAGTCTAGTATTGCTGCCCATATTTTAGAGACCAATCACAATCTAGATGTTAATGATGTCAAGTTAATTAAGAATGTTAGAACTAATAAGTTATTAAATAGTTTTGAAAGTTTAAAAATTAGTAAACATAAACCAGAGAATTTATTAAATTCTGATAGAGGTCCTATTCCTAATTCAATTTTATATTCATTTGTTAAATAGGATTATGATTTTTATATTAAATTTTGTGTTGGTTATAATTTCAAAAAACAATTTTAATTATGTTTTTATTGTATTTTTAATTTATATTTTAGTAAGTTGACGTTAGATATCTTGCTTTCACTCGATGGGCGTGGCTACGCCTTGTTTAACAGGTGGGGCCGCGGCGGTCGGAGTGGGAGTGACTAGTTCTGTAGATTATAAATAAGGGTTTTTTCTAGCGTTAATCAGTCTTTGTATGTTATCCCTCTGAGGATGGTTACTTTGTAACTGAAATGTACATTAGGGTAAATTAAAGAAAGTTTGTGGTTAAGAGGTTTTTGTGTTTTTATTAAACATTTGTATGTAATTATGTAGTACGTAAATATAGCATACTGTGTTATAAGTGTACAGTATAGCTGTAATTAATGTTAACATTTTCAACATAACTTTCACCTTTCCATATACAGTTGGTTCAGTATTTATGATAATTTCGGGGAGCGTAACCCCTGCGAATAATAGATATAACTGTAGTTATAATCCATTAAGGCAGTTGTTATTTCTGCATACCAAGAGTTTCAAGCAAGACTGTAGGCAGCAGTTAATTTTGCAGACTTGTATAGATTTGTTTAAAAAATGTGTAAAATTATTATTTATGGGGATTAATTTTATTGTTACACACAGTTAATGTTCATTTATAAACATTAAATTATTATACTTTTAACATAAACAGGAGATAATGGTTTTAGTTGAAATTTGCAAAGTAATGTCATCTTTTGTGTATTTATTATAAACATGCCACACTATATGATAGGGCATAAAAAAAATGGAATAGCATTGCTGTGGTCTGAGCTTGTGTAGTACACATGCCACTAGATGTGGATAGCGCAAAGCATTATCAGTTCAGTACTGTCTGTGTTGTCGATTTGGCTCGTTCTGTTCACCTGCTCTGATTATTTTGCTAGTACTGTTTTGCTCATGTTTAGTTTTGATGACAAGTTTAAGTGAACAAAATGCAGCTGGGAAATTTGGTTTTCTACTTGGTAAAATAGCGCTGAAAGTCTTTAAAAGATGACGCTATGGGAAAAACACAAGTGTACAAGTGGTTTGCTCGGTTTAAAAATGGTGACATATCGATTGATGACTTACCTTGTTCTAAGTGTCCATTAACTGCCCAAATCGATGAAAATGTTGCAAATATTTGAGAGCTTGTAGTCATAGACTGTCAACAGACAATTGATCAACTGTCAGAGAGGTTATCTCTTTATATCACACTACCTACAGCATACAGAATTCAAAAAAACACAATTTTTGTTATGGGGTGGCACTTACTTGTATAAAACTATTTTTTGTTTCTATCTTTGACAAAAAAACAGACATTATTAAGAAATACTGAAGTGTAATAGTATACATGTAGGCACGATATTTTATGTAAATACTGATAATGTGTCTAGGAACAGTGAACAAAAATAGAACAACATGAAAATTACCTATTAAAATTCTAAAATAATAAAATTAACAACAGTATAAAATTTGTTAATAATTTTAGTTACTTAATAGTAGTAGAAAAGGGGCTTATCAAATATTGCCATTGTAAACTATTAAATGTTTAATTGACTATTATTAATGTTTTAGTACAAAACGTTTTTATAACTTGAACATAAACCATCAATGGAATACATGTTTTTAAATTATAAAATGTATATAATTATTAATCATTACTGTTAAAGGCTTGGCCTGCAGATGCACTCCTAGCTGTATCAACAAGATTTTTATCTGATGTAAAATTAACAGCTGAAGAAAGGACAGCATGTATAGAAATGTGTCAAGCCTTCCATGTTTCTACACAAAACCTGTCGGTTGAGTTCTATGAAAGGGTTCAGAGAAAGACTTATGTTACGCCAACATCATACTTGGAACTTATAAATACATTCAAAGACTTATTAGCAAAGAAGAGAGAGTAAGAAAACATTTATAAATTAATGTATTTTTCATGATGATAAATTTGTAGGTTAAAAGTTTGCTTCATAAAAAAACTTCACTATATGATAATATCATAATTAGTGTACTAGATCATAAAACCTTATGTTGAGTTTTTGGTCAATGTAAATTAATATATCTCCTTGTTTTAAGTCTACAATAAAATATACATTATTGGAATACAATTTTAAGACAGGTTTTAAAATTATTATTCAGAAACCTGTGTTGCACATCTTTTACTCATAGGACGTCTCTTTGGAAATCTTTTGCACTTTCAACACCAATTGTAAATAAGTTGTCATGGAAAATATTCTGCACACTCTATTGTAAATATGTATAAAATAAGTGAATGACTGTATCAGTCCTTCCAGAAATACAGTGAGAAATCCAAGAAATGATCCCCTTTCATTTGAAAAAGAATTATTTGAAATTGGCCCAGTATTTTGAGAATAACATTTCAATAAGATTTTATATTATCTTATGATATTTTCATAACTACAAAGAGTTTTTTATTAACTTGGTTTTTTAATTTACTAAATTTTTGTAACACTTGCCATTGTTGGGTTGTTGTGGGCCATAAAACTTCTAAAATGTATAGTAAGTACTTTGAAATGAAGACTTTATGCAGTTTTAAATGAAATTAATTTCTGATTATTTAGATTTCTTTATGCTTTCGAAATCAAGAGTTATTGCAAGCCTGTTCACAATGTACTCATATCTCAAAAGGTTTATCTTGTTTTCATTTTCATTTATTTGTTGATATTTGTTGTCATCATCAATCAAGTTGATTATCATTCGACCCATGTCCCTCCATTACAAAGTTATTTGTTTTAAAAATACCCTGATCGATAGGTTGAATTAATGATGTTGCTCATAATGGCAGAAAAACAAATTCAATCTTCTCTACACTACATGAAGTAACAGGTAACAACTGTCCATCACAAATGCATTTTTCCTCTTTTAGTGCATAAGCAGTTTGTCTCACTGAATCAAATTCCAAGAAAAAAGTTCCAATTGGCTGGCCTTCTATATGCAAAGAAATCCCATGGAAACTACGAAGTGATTTAGAATTTCCTACAACCAAAAGATGTTTTTTTCAGTCTCGGACATGTTTTACATTAACAGAACTATTATGGATTCCTTCAGCTTCTTTCTTTAAATATTACCATTCGTTTTAAAACATAATAAAATATTATGCATTGCTCTGAAATAAAGACTGGATTTGTCAAAGTTATAAATGTCATCTGGTGTTTATTTTTTTCAAAGTACTGGAATGATATTTTTTATCAGTCTACAGCTGTGTTTTCATCAGCATCCAACGTTTCTTCAATACACTTTTTGTCAATGTTTGTTGTAAAGTAAAAACAACATTTATTTTATCTTTCTAATGAGATAACCAACCATCTGTTGGTTTGAAGTTATTGCCACCCATTTTTTCTGCAAAATTCTTGGCCTTTTGTATTAGAATTCCTCTACTTAATCAAGACATTCATTACTCTTGCTTGTGTAAACCATTTTAAAAGTGGCCATTCAACATTTTCACTTTTGCCATCACATTTTATTTTCCTATTGATATTTTTATTTTCACAGCAGCAGTCTTCAGTTTATCGGGATATTTTTAAATGCAAAAAAGAGAAACCTGGGCTAATAGTCCTTTGCATTGACTGGATTATGGTAATGAATTATATATTTTTAAGATTTCTAATTTTTCTCAAACTCTTGAATATTTTCTTTTAATCTTGTCTGTCATGCTTTTTTAAAGAATTTTATCCCGAAATCTTTTCTTTAAAAGTCACTTCACTCACATGAAGAAAAACACTACCACAATAGAGACTACACAAAACACCGCAACTACACTACAAGAATAATAGTACGAGATACTGACAATGTAATGTTTGTTTCTTGAGAAGTGGTAAGAGACTAAGAGAGGGGTTTGTTTGATTTGCAAGGAAGCATGTTGTATAGTTACAACCGGATATTATGCATAATCAGCAGAATTTCTTGAAATATGATGACAAAGGCAACAGGGCTCATACAATTATCTATCTAATTACGAATTTGTAAGATATAAATAGAAACAAACTAATTACAGTACATTATCTGAAAATGTCAGCAAATTAGGAATTTGTGGAAAACGTGAATAGAAACAGACAGTACATTATCTAAATTTGGCTGCACCCAACAATTATGTACATTAAAAACAATTTGCTTCAATTAGGTAGAAACGTGAATAAATAGTATACTACATATATCCGGTGTTGGTGTTTCATATCTGACCTAATAAACTGGCTGATTTAATAAACCTGTGATTCAAATAAGCTGAATTCACTGAAGTGTACTACATATATTCAGTTTCTGTTTTTTAAATCTGACCTAAGAAACCGGATGATTCAATAAACTCTTGATAAGTGCTGATTCAAATAAGTGCCGTTTACTGTACTTACATAGATGTTTTAAGTGTTCAGACATTTTCCACTTTCAACATAAATGTTAATTTATAGTTACTCAGTTTGGGGAATTTCTACAACAATAACAAAATAGTATTTCATATGATGATATTAAATAGTTTAAAAAAACAAATACTAAACACATGTCTAAGCTACTTACTGAATTTAACAAATATATTAATGAATATTGAGTGTACTAATGATTGTAAGAAAAAAAATTGCATAAAAGAGTATAAAAGAATTGTAAACCTTAATGTAAAAAATATGTTTGAACAATATTTTAAACATGCTTTAGAGAAGTATTACTGGCTAAGCAGAGATATGAAGTCGGTTTGGAAAAATTACTAACTGCAGCAAGTGAAGTTGGAGTAATGCAAAATGAACTTGTGGCTCTGCAACCAGCGCTACAAAAGGCTGCAGCAGATGTTAAGGAAATAATGGCCAAAGTGGAATCTGAAACTGAAGATGTTGCAAAAGTTAGTATTAAAATTTAAGATTATTAAATTTTAATAAATATGGTTTAGTAAAACAAAGATCACTCCCATGTTTATATAATCTAGTCTTCAATTACTGCATTTTCTTGTTCCTGAATTTCTTCTATTTTAATTTGTCAATCTTTTTGTCAAACCAGATTTTCCCACTGGAGCAAAATACTCCCCTGAATCTTATTTCTAGATTCATTTGCAGGTGAAACAATTATTTTTAACATATTTAGTGCTGCAGCAAATTGTCTAAAACATTACTGGGTGCTAATTTTAAAAAAAATAAATGAACTCTGAAATTTTGATTGTTGAATCAAACCAGTATGTATTTTTTCCAGTTTTTTAAAATCAGAAAAATATTAAAAAATACTTAACAAAGTGAATATATAGGTCTTACTTTAAACCAAACTTGAAGAAATAATTCAACTTGTTGAAGAAACGACTATACACACAAATTACAAATTATTAGAAAGAAGCAAAACTAAAACTATACAACCTCTCATTACAAAATCATATTATTCTCTACAATGGATTTTCATGATTCATTTTTAAATTTACTTTTCTAAGACTCTACTATAACATATACTTACATATAATTATAATAAACATGAAACAAAAATTATGAGAAAAATGTGACTCACTTAAAAACATTTTTCCAAAATTGTATGTTTCTATTTTATATAGAGTATGTAAAATTGAAAATCAGTTCATAAATAGAAGTATCTTGTCTTTGTACATATAAAAATGAGTTATTTTTCAAATTTTTACTTTTTTATCTCCACAAACAATGGAGATATAGGTTTATAACTAAAAAGTGCACATCTAGTTCCACCGCACAACATTGCAAAAAACACATGATAATGTATAAAAATAAAAGTAATTAATTAAGTCACTTGTAAAATTACAATATAATAACGAATAATTCTATTTTAGTTGTAATATAGAAATGCTTTAATATATGCAAGAATTATTTTACAGATTATATTATATTTATAAAAGAAATATTTTGTGAATGTCCTAAAAGCTGTAGACGTTGTGATCGAACGCAATTTTTCAACAAGTCCAACAAATCGGATATTGGGATCAAAAGGGTTAACAAAAAAAACCTAAAATCAGTATAAAAAAGCTGTTGCAAAACATTCATTTAGATGTTTATAAGATTTTACAACACAATTGACAACTCGGTAAAAATGCAGAAGCTCGGCGCTTAATATACGCAAAATACGATATTTTGGGAAATGGTTTAACACCACCAAATAGGATGATATCCATAAGAATTTTTGGTTGAAATGCAGTAGCTCGGCACCATACGATTAATTTATAAAATTTACTTATTCTGAAATCCAAAATATTTCTAACAAAAAAAATTGAAATACTTAATACAAGGAAAATGTATTGTTAAATTATTTTAATATTTTTGTATAGTGCTTATTTCTGTTATTTTTTAAAATATGGGTGTTGAAAAACTTAAATAGTTCTAAAAGAGGCAGAAATATTATTCTAAATTTGGGTAAACATATTTCATTTTAAAGAATATCTTGAGAAATCAGTGTGATTATTACTTTTTAAATGTTAATTTAGTCTAGTTATTTTAAATTTGATTAGTAGAAAGATAAAAAAACAGAATTCTTGTCAACAAAAATCATTTGACATTTGTTCACACTGTGTAGTATTTAAAAGATAGATGAAATTTCAGTAAAAAGATTCAAATTATTTTGTATTACTAGAAATAGTTTCACAGTATACTAAATATTTCTCTAAACATTTTTCTAATAACCGTACCATTTTATTGATTTTTAAAATTGAAATATTTAATACAAGGAAAATGTATTGTTAATTATTATTTTAATATCTTTATATAGTGCTTATTTCTGTTATTTTTTAAAATATGGGTGTGCAAAAACTTAAATAGTTCTAAAAGAGGGAGAAATATTATTTTAAATTAGGGTAAACATACTTCATTTTAATAAAATTCTTGAGAAATCAGTGTGATTATTTGTGACTTTTTAAATATTCATTTAGTCTAATTATTTTAAATTTGATTAGTAGAAAAATTTAAAACAACTGAAATACTTGTCAACAAAAATCATTTGATATTTGTTCACACTGAGATAAAATTTCAGTACAAAGATTCAAATTATTTTGTATTACTAGAAATAGTTCCACAGTATAGTAATTATTTCTCTAAACATTTTTCTAATAACCGTACCATTTTATTGATTTTTGTTGATAGGTTCAAGCAGTTGTTATGGCTGATGAAGCTGTAGCCAATCTACAAGCTGAAGCAGCTCAAAGTATAAGAAGTGAGTGTGATGCTAAGCTTGCAGAAGCTATGCCCATATTAGAAAAAGCATTAGCAGCTCTTAATACACTCACACCAGCTGATATTACTGTTGTGAAATCTATGAAAAATCCTCCTAAAGGTGTAAGACTGGTTATGGAGGCTGTTTGTATTTTAAAAGTATGTTGCGTTTTTTTATAATTTTTGTAGTATATATTATAGGTAAGGATCTAGTATGTACAGTGTGAGTAACGGAAACTTCCTGATTTAAAAGCTCAATAAAAAAAATTAACAAGTAAAGATATCATTAAAATATAAATTTAATTGCAAAAGACATTACATGAAATCTTATATCACTTAGTTTTAAAGATGACATTGGACAGCCCTCATTGTCAATGGATTGAGTTAGTTGATTTTTGAAGTTCCCTTCAACTCGCTGAAGCATATTGACGGGTATGTTGGCGATGACTTGACGTGTGTTGTTCTTCTAATGAGGTAAGGTCCTTGAATGGTCATTGTAAACAATTGATTTAAGATAACCTATAAAAAAATCGCAAAATCGATAAAGAAGGTCACCTCTCAAGGAGATGAGGTGCACTGAAAAATGTTGTCTCAAAAGATTCATTGAACATCGTGCTGTGTGGGCAATGGCTCCATCCCATTGGCACCAAACATCCCTGACAATCATTTCAGCCACTTTAGGCAGGAAAAAGGTGTCAATCATTTGTGTGTACCGAGCTGCAGTCACGTTATTTGTGACGAGTGCTCGCTCATTTTCCTCAAAGAAATAAGGACCAATTATGCTGACTTTTGACCTCCAGACTCACTAAATCTGTTCACCTACGTAACAATCAATTTCTCATCTGGAACCAAACCTGAAGGATGAATACAGAACCGATTACGGATTGCTCATTGAGTAGTGGTAATAGAACAGCCATTAGAAAAGTATGCCTCGACGGCAAACCCGTGCTCCTCACTTGACCAATGCATAGCTGCAACTGACTAGGTGGGATACAAAACCTCATGACCTAGCCTTTTATATGAAACACTCCCCGCCTTTTTCCTACCACATAATTTTGCTTGGTGTGAAATACAAATCAAGATGTTTCCGTGACTCACCCTGTACTTACATTACTAGTCAAAAACGAAATTGTCATTAAAAGTGACAGTTTTAATTGCTGTGGGTGCAACTAATGGAAGGGAAATGAGCTTTATTTTTGCTTCATAAATAAAAAAAATTAACATTAGAAAGTTTTAGTTTTAGATTTGTACAATATTTCTTTTAAGGAATAATTAAAATTGGAAATAAAAGAAATTGTTAGGAAGAAGTGCAAGACAGATACAGTTGCTATATAAAAAGAAATGAAACTGTGCTTTGATCTAAGAATTCAATGCGGATATTGTTGCTCACGCTTTAATTCTTAAAAATAAGACCTTTTGGGTTGAGCACACTTGTCCCAGCAAGTCTTCCAGCCTTCGAAGGCTGCTTTGTAATCTGCTTCCGGAATGTTTAAAAAAAAATTTCTACCACTTGCTTTTACTGCATCCTATGCTGATGTCTTGTGAGCAATGTTTTTGTTTTTGGTAATAAAAGAAAGTCTGCTGGAGCTGTCGGGGCTGTAAAGGAGCTGGGGAAGCATAAAGATATCGTTCTTGATGAGGTAGTCTGACAAATAAGGTATGACTGGGCATTCCCAAATTTTTAGTGACTAAGCTATGAACTTTCATTTTACCCAATCCAATTCTGCCAGCAATCATTCTCACACTTATCCAATGATACGAATTTAGCACAACCTACACAAGTTCTATAATTCATCAGCTCTGCTGGTGATTTTTGAAACAGGGGTAAACTATAGTGATAGTGCTGCTTGAATGTAGGACAGAGTGGACCGGAGAGGTACAGTCAATTCTGGCAAAAAAATGAGTCATTAATTTTTATACAGTCACTGTATAAAAAGTAGGTTATAACTATGTCTTAAATAAAATGGTTTAAATAATGTCTTCTTAGGACTAGCTATTTGGCTAAAGTTTCTTCAAAATAAAATACATCAAAACAAGTAGATTAGAGTTAAACTGGAGAAAAAGTTATATTAGTAAAAATATTAGCAATAGTCATTCTAATTATGAAAGTTTAATTATTAACAGATTGAGTGCTGTTTATGAAATATACTATCTTTATTTAGCATAGAATTAGCAGATCAAAGTTTTGTAAAACAAAATTTAAAAGGATGAAAATAATTCAATACATTTGTTAAATGGTTTATATATAAATGTTTTTTTTTACAGGCTAAAATATAAACATAGATATACTATTATTGTTTTGGAGAATTCATTCCAAATTCTTTTATGTTGCCATAGTAACAAATTAATTATAAATAGCAAGGTATTGAATAGAATAACTGCATTGCTGAGCCTTTTTGTACAAGCCATCTTCCTGCATTGTATTTGAGTTTTTGCAAACTGCATTAGGATACAAATGACACAACTTTGTAAATTTGTGTTGTCATATTATATGTGTTTGCTGAAATTAAAACAAAACTCGAGTCTGTACCAAAATAGTATAACCAATGTACAAAATGAACATATATCAGAATAGACATGATGCAAAAACAAAGTAACACATGGTCAAATAAACTGTCATAGTTTTTACTTAATTGAAAAAGTATTGGAAAGATTTTGTAAAATTTAGTTTATATTTTATTCAATTTTACAGGACATTAAACCTGATAGAATTCCAGATCCATCAGGCTCAGGAAAGATGATTGAAGATTTTTGGGGACCTTCAAAAAGAGTTCTAGGAGATATGAAATTTCTAGAAAATCTCATTAATTTTGATAAAGACAATATTCCCCCGCGTATAATGAAAATAATAAATGACAGATTCTTGACTAACAATCCAGACTTTGATCCTGAAAAAATCAAAACTGCATCTAATGCTGCTGAAGGTAATTTGTTAAGTTTATTGCATAGGTTACAAAGTTATTGTATACAAAAATAATTTTGTGATGATATTAAAAGATTAAAACAAAATTCATAATATAAATTACACTTTTGTTATTACTGGCGACCAGACATTTGTTAACTAAACATAGTTAATTGTTAACTTACACTTGGAGGAAACGTTTTCATCTTACAACTTCTTCAGCCTCGTATTTTTGCCGCTAGAAATGCTGCTGTTGTGCTTCCTCGGTACCATTTTTTTTTGAAAGTTAGAAGTGATGTGATCGAAAAGTATGTGTGATCTGTGCCGTGTTTGTTTATTTAAGATGTCATTTTTATGTGTGTTGCTATGTCTATATATTTCAAATTGTTCTAGTGTGTTTAATTTATGGCCTTTGTTGCATGTGTGGAGGATGCTCATGTTATTTTCTATACTTTTGCATGAGTGTTTAGTGTCCATGAGGTGATTTGCGAAGGTGAATTCAATAGTAGCGTGCAGTACCCTTTTGTGTTCTTTATATCTTTCAGCAAAAGATCTGCTTGTTTGTCCAATATAGAACTTATTGCAGTTGTTGCATTTTAGTTTGTATACTCCTGGGTTATTGTATGTGTTGGTATTGTTATTAATGCTGTATCTGATAGCCGTTTGGCTTTTATTTGTTGTTCTGTAAGCTACATTGTATCCTGCTTTTTTTAATTGGTGTGCTATCTTATTTGTGAGTTTGTTTATTATGTGAGGGTGATGAATTTGTTTGTGTTTGTGTTTTTGTTGTTACTATTCTTGTTGAGTATTTTTCTGTGTAGTTTGTCTATTAAATAATTGTCATATCCATTTTTGTGAGCAAAATATTTGATTGTGTTTAGTTCGTCTGTGTAGTTAGTTGTGGACATAGGTATTTTATTTAGTCTGTGTAGTAAATGTTTGAATGCTGCGTGTTTATGTTGTATTGGGTGGTTCGATGAATTATGTATCAATGTGTCTGTCATGGTTGACTTGCGGTATATGTTGAATTCATGTTTGTTTTGATTTTTTGTTATGGTGATGTCTAGAAATTCAATGTTTTGTTGTTTTCAATTTCTGCAGTGAACTGGAAATTTTTGTGTATTTTGTTTATATGTGTTTGGAGTTGTTGGCATTGTCTTATATTTCCTCGGTATAGTATTATAACATCATCTACATATCTGTGCCAATATATTATCTTATCTGCGTGTATGTTATTAATTATGATTGTATTCTGTTCTATGTGTTGTACGAATACTTCTGCTAGAATGCTTGAAATCGGTGAATCCATTGGTAGGCCTTGTTTCTGTGTGTAATATATGCTATTGTGAGTGAAGTAGTTCTGTTGTGTAATGGTGTTCAAAATGTGTATGATTTCTTCTGTGATATTTTCTGGAGTGTTGTTAAGTCTTAGATTGTCTCATAATATGTTTAATATTTCTGTGACTGGGATATTGGTATAAAGGTTTGTGATGTCAAACGATGCCAAGGTTGAGTTATGAGGGATTTCAATGTTCTTTATTTTGTTTACTAGATCTATTGTGCTCTTTATATTTGTGTGTGTGTCTAGTTTTATGTATTTTCTAATAGTTCTATCTATATGGTGTGCTAATTTGTGTGCGGGTGATTGTTGGCTGTAGATTATCAGTCTTATTGGTGTTCCTTGTTTATGTAGTTTAGGAAGTGCTTGTAAGATAGGTGTCGTAGGTCTTATTGTTTTAAGGTATTTTTTCTGTGTTTTAGATATTGTGTTTTGCTGAATTAATTATGTTTTTAACTGTGTTGTGATATTCGTTTGTTGGGTCTTTAATTGTTTCTGAGATGTTGTTTGCCATAATGAATTCATTAATTTTATTGTTTAAATCCTGCGTGTGTATAATAACTATAGTATTACCTTTATCTGCTTTTACATACTTTAAATCATGTTCTCTGGTTTTTTGTTTTAGTGATTTGGCTGTCTGTATTTCATTGGTGTGTGTTATGTTCTGTTGGGTCTTGTGTGTTCTTATTGTGTTACTAATTAAATGTCTTAAGTGTTCTTGATCTTGTATTTCTGTCTGTTGAATATTGGTTTCCGTGTCAATTATAATTGCTGTTTTTGTTTTATTGTTATCTTTGTAATGTATATTATGTTTTAGGCCTTTATTTAGTAATTCTATTTCTTCAGTGGTAAATGTAATATTAGTGTTGTTTATTGCTCAAACAGGCAGATCTTTTGCCGAAAGATATAAAGAACACAAAAGGGTACTGCACGCTACTATTGAATCCACCTTCGCAAATCACCTCATGGACACTAAACACTCATGCAAAAGTATGGAAAATAACTTGAGCATCCTCCACACATGCAACAAAGGCAATAAATTGAACAAACTAGAACAATTTGAAATATATAGACATAGCAACACACATACAAATGACATCTTAAATGAACAAACATTGCACAGATCACACATACTTTTCGATCACACTACTTCTAACTTTCAAAAAAACTGTACCGAGGAAGCACAACAGCAGCATTGCTAGCGGCAAAAATACGAGGCTGAAAAAGTTGTAAGACGAAAACGTTTCCTCCAAGTGTAAGTTAACAATTAACAATGTTTACTTAACAAATGTCTGGTCGCAAGTAATAACAAAAGTGTAATTTGTAATTTACAACCAGCTCGTCATGAACAGCAACAAGATTTCGATATTTCATAACATAATTTGATCAAATGAGAGTGTATGTTATGGGCAGAAGATCTAGCAGTTTTCAGTACGGAGATGAATTTTTTTTTCAATGTCAACTCACTAGTTACTTTGTGTTTTTACCATTTATTGAGTTTTTTTAATGACTTATTTAAAATATCAACGGACACTATTTTTTAAGAATACAATGTTTAATAGTTCTGTCACTTTTTAATTAGAGTGTTTTAAGCAGATTTTGAAAAAGATTTACTATATGTACAATTAAACAGGAATATGTGATTCTAATAGTATTTGATTATACAATACATATTGTACTAATCAGCCTGCACTAATACACTATTTCTTGTAATATTTCTATTCTACTTACAACATGTAAAAGAAATTTTTTACTTTATATGCTCTAAAGTTTAATGTATGCAAACAAATTATGATCTATGTTGCTTTGTTAAAGGAAAAAGAGGATTGAAAATAATTTCAATAAAAAGCATTTTTATTGCATAAGAATTTATGCATTCTTATCTAAAAGTGTATATAATTATATATTTTTACTGTATGTCCAAAACAGTTCAATGGGGAGATCTAGATGGTAGTTAAGATGCCTCAGACCTTATCTTTCAAGAACAGGAAAAGATATTTATTATTTTCATCAGTTATTATTTTGTCATATCTGATGGACAGATGTGTATCTTCCTTTAAGTATTTTTTTTCAAGTTGAACATTAAAATAATACTTCTGGACATTTCATTTTGGTAAATAAAGCTTATAACACACTTTGAATTAAGTAATCTTACCAACTTCTGTGTAAAATATTTGCCATTTGAGAGTCATCAAGAAGAGCTATAGTTTCTGTATGTTTTAATTTTCTCCAAAAACAGTAAGTAATATTCATATTATACAAGCCCTATTTTAATTTTTCCAGCAGTGTGTACTTCCTTCTATTAGTTTGATTCTCTTCCTATTTAAACCTCATAATAGGAATTTCCATTAAACTATGTTCATAAAATTTAAAACATGGACGTGTTTAGTATGTTCAGTCTATTTACAGTTTTTGTTGTTGTTGTTGTTGAACAATAAGTTCTTAAACTCCGTCTTAAAATAACTCCATTGAAATTGTCAACTTTTATTTCATTTTAACCTAAATATTTTTTCCAACTGATAAAGATAATATTCTAAAAAGTTTTTTTTTATAAGATAAATTTAAAGTCACTTTAATCTTTGTGTTGCAATGGTAATGATATCAGATTTCCAAAAGCCATTAAACAGGGCCTAGCTGAGATGCGCAGAGGGATGCACAGAAGGTTAATAGTTGCCATGTAACTGTAATTATTGCCCACTTTATGATGAGATTTTTGAGCGAGAGGATGTTTTAAAAATGCATTAAATTCAAAGGGAGGGGATTATGGAAGTATGATCCATAGAAGTTTTTTTTTTTAAAACATAAGCAAAATTTTTTATGTAAATTATTTAAAATGAGTTCTTAAAGTATTGTTTTTGCTTTAAATAATCTAATTAATTACATCTCAACAATGCTACATCCTGGCCAATCTAAACAGGAAATGGCGGAAAGAACAAACAGAAACAATCAAATCTACATAAGATTCCCAGCTAAGTGATAAAATAATTTGGTAGAATCTTTCCCTTCAAAATTGAATTCATGTAAATAAAGTTTAATGTTGTTAAGAGTTTAGGTGGCTTAAATATTGAAAATCCTAAATTTTGTGTTACTATCCGATTATTATAAATAAGTGATTAAGCCACGTGGTGTTATAAATTCTATGTTTCTAATACTATTTTTTAGATTCATAATATGTATGATACATTTAATTAATGAAACAACCTTACTAGTACATATCTCATCTCTATACCACAAATTCATTAACTGTACAATTGTTCAAATTGTTTAACTTCATATTCAAAAAGATTTAATATTTTAAAAGGAGTGTAATTAGTATATAATATTCTTTTGTTCAATTTTTGTTTATATTTTGAACTCATAAATAATTAATTTTTGATTTTTATTTGTCCTAAAAAGTGTCTTTCTTAAAATATACAACTTATCAATTCAGTTAGAATGCTCATAACATTGCAGGTTAAATATAAATTATGTAACATATAACTGCAATATTCAACTTCTATCATCTTAATAAACAGTTTTACACAACTACTACATACTGATATTTTTCTGCACACATGAATTACACTAGATAAGTGCTTTGTTTAAAGCTGTCACATACTTTTTTATGGTTAAAGTTTTGTGTGCTGTAGTTTAGTTAATTTTTTATATTCTAATTTATCTTTTATTTTGTTATTGTATCAATTTTTTTGGCTATTTGGTATAATATTTGTTATTCTTTTCTTCTCTTAAACAGGATCTTAATTTTTTAGCAGCATCTTGCGCATTCTGTATGAAAGTGATTTATAGGCAGCCTTTTTTTGTGTTAGATCATTAGAATGTTTTCATATTGTGTTTATGGTTTGTGTAGCTTTTCTAAAAATTGAGTATTCAATGTTATTTATGTTTCTTGTGCTTGATTAGTGTAAGAAGTTTATTTCTTCCTTTATTGTAAATTTTATGTTTGGGATTAAGTATTTAATTTCTTTAAGAATTACTATTAAGACAAATGCTATACTAATCTTAAAAGAAATTAAGTCTTTAGACTTACACCCAAACTTCATTTGTACCATTTTCTATCAACGATTTTTAGAATTTAAATAATTTGCTTATTCCACTTTCTCACATTTCTCAAAAAATGCCTTTTGTATTAGTTTAGTGCTGTGAGTAAAAGACTGGATTGATTGGAGTTAGCTGTGCATTTTTTCTGTTTGTTTTATGAGGGGTTTTGAATTCTATTTTTCAAAATTGTGTTGGATTAGAAGTATACTTTACATTAAACATTTATTGAGGTAATTTTTTTAGTATTATAATATTGCTGTTTGTGTTGACATTTTTTTATTTTGTTTATTGTTTGTATAATTTATAGGTTTACATTTTTTCTTTGATTTTAGTTTTTAATGGCTTTTAAGGTTAGTTGTTTCAAGTGGTGAAGTTCTGTCTAATTGTCCTGTATGGAATATTGAAAATTGTCATATGTGAAATTGTTGAGTGATTATATAATCTTGTAACGTGTTTTATGTTACTTTTCTGGTTTTAATTGTTATTTTGTTTTTGAGTTTGTAGAAAGAGGAGTATTTAATAATAAAGTTGTAGAGAGTTAGAGTTCTATGTTTGTTTTTAATTGTATTTTGAAGTTGGCATTTAATATGTTTCTTCTGTGGTTTTGTGTTTTCTTGTAAATACAGTGTTATAATTTATATGATAACATACAGGTATATGTTATTTTAGATAAGCGTGTATTTGTATTCTATTAAGCAATGTATTTTATTATATTGACTTTTTAGTTTATTTATTACAGTTTTTAATTGGTATTTGAATCACAATGTTTTTCTATATTTTAGGTCTTTGCAGATGGATAAGTGCTATATCTGAGTATGATGTTGTAGCAAAAATAATTGCTCCAAAAAAAGCAGCACTAGCTGCTGCAGAACTTGAGTACAATACTGCAATGATTGCTTTGGAAGGGAAAAGAGAGCAGTTACGAGAAGTTCAAAAGAAATTGGCAAACCTGGAAGCCGTGTTGGAACAAAATAAAGCTCATTACAAAGACTTACAAGATGATGTAGATTTGTGCACCAAGAAACTTCAGAGAGCTGAGGAATTAATTGGTGGTCTTGGTGGAGAAAAAGATCGCTGGAGTGAGACAGCCAAATCTCTTGGGGAAAGATACTATTTACTAACAGGTAATATCTACAAATTAAAAAATAGTTTACATTTTAAGGTAAGTAGTATTTTTATATTTACTATAATCAGTGAAGTTGCTAAATTAAATCTGGTAAAATATGTATTTTTACCTATTACACGTCCTTGAACAAAATTTATATTTCATTGATAACACAATAATATCATGAGCACGATATTTATCAGCACAATAATGCCATGAAGGTTATTTGAATAATAGAAAGAGGATTGAAACTTCTATAAAACAAAAATAATTTGATCACAATAACATCATCACTTTAATATTATATTTTTTAATTAATAAAAGAGTGCAGAATAGAATTTTGATGAGTTTACTTGGACTTTTTACAGTCTCATACAAATCTCATCATCTTTTCATACACTTAAATGTTAGGTGTAAGTCTCATTATTACATTTTTGATGATGAGAAACTGCAGTAAGCATCTTAAAATTACCTTTTCCCTTTCAAAAAATACTTTTGGATATCAAATTTTATTCCAAGTTTATTTTATTTTAATGAAAGTAATTTCCTCTGGTTAGCTTCAAAACTCAACAGGCTTAGAAAATGTGACTATAGAAAGTTCTGTAATTGAAAATACAGTAAACTGTAGTTCACTTGACTGAAGTATGTATGCGATATAAAAACTTATTTCTACAAACTTTGGTTGGATTGAGTTAGAACTGTGTGTTTCATTATATATATATATATATATATATATATATATATATATATATATATATATATATTCTTGATATTTAACATTATTCATTGTTGCACTGACTTTATGAAGTTAATATATTACTATGTGAGTGATTTTATCCACCATTAAGTGCAATAATTTTACCTTGAGTGATAAGGCACCTTTCGGTCGTTGACCATTGTCGAATCCGTGGTCGACAGGATTCGACATTGGTCAACGACCGAAAGGTGCCTCATCACTCAAGGTAAAATTATTGCACTTAATGGTGGATAAAATCACTCACATAGTAATATATTAACTTCATATATATATATATATATATATATATATATATATATATATATATATATATATATATATATATATATATATATATATATATATATAGTTGAATAACACTTTCATAAACAAGAATATATAATTTTTTATTTTTCTCAATACATTTTTACCAAGCTACTGTAAATAAGTGAAGCTTTTCGCTGATTTACAGTACCAGCATTCTCAAACTTATAAGTAACATAGAGTTCTACGACTACATCTTCACTGTTCATACAATTGTATTATGTTCAAAGGATGAACCAATTCTTATCTCATCTGCTTGATTATACAACTGCAAATACTCTCTATTTATTTGTTTTTGATTTTTAAGATATCATCGAATATAGTAAAAATAGTGTTATGTTTTGATTTTATTTGTATTTGTTTTTCAATAAGTGTATTTTTGAATTTGATTGTTATATATTTCTTAATTTTCAATGATATTCATTTATAATTTTTTTGAGCGTGTTTAATTAATTTCATATTATTTATTTCCGGAACATTGTTATTATTTTCAATACCGTGTGTCGCTAAATTAGATTTATATATATATCTATATATATAAAAAAGGTTTTTGTATGCATTTAAATGTTCTTTATATCTTTCTTTTATTTTATATTTAGTTTATCCTACATAGTATTTCTGACACATTGTACATTTGATACTATAAATACCACTTAAATCCAATTTATTTCATTCAATATTTGTATTTAATTTATTATTTATTTTATTGTTTGTGTAATAAGTTAGTTTTAATATTACTGTCTTTAAATAATTTTACAATTGATTAAATTTTGTATCCAGTGAATATTACTTTGGACCAAAAGGTTTCTTTAAGATTTGTTGTAGAGTTATTTTTTTAATATTATTACCTAATTTTTTAATTATATTGTTATTAAATGTATTGATTGTTTCCTTTTTATATCCATTTTTGTTGTTATTTGACAACATGATATTTGTTGACTTATATGATAAATGTTGCACACCAAACACTCCAGAAGTAAACTCTGTTTACTACCTTTAGTAAGAATTTGGTTTTAGGTTGTTAGCATGGTTGCTACTAATTTTGTGTCGGGGTGTCTTGGCTCCAAAAATAATTTAAACAATTTATGAATTAATTCACCCCAGTGTGTATGAGTGTTGTGTGTGTGTGCATTTGTAGGGGCTTAGGTGTAACACCATTAAATAAAGCAAAATAAATAGTAATTTCTGAAACTTTAGACACATGTATCAATGTAGGCAGTTCTGACTGTGAACAGATGTGAATTATAAATTTGACCAAATAATTTTATTTTTTTTAAGTGTTACCCACTGAAAGTAATTTAAAGTTATATGCTATGATTTTTTTTCAATTCTTTAATTTGAAAACAAATTAGAGATTAAGAAAAGACAATGCGGAAAACATCAGTCAGTTAAGTTGATTAACATTTTAATTCTACCATATAAATGCTATGTTTTGCAAAATTGATATTTAATACAATATTTATGTAACTTTATTAGATTGGTATATCTTTTTATCCTTAGTTTATTTCTGGGGATAGGGAAACAAAATTGGTAATAAAAGTTGGATTTAGTTAACGTCAGTTAAATAATTATTTAAAATAGTAATATCAAACTCCTGAGTACAAATTCTGTAGTTGATTGACTATATTTGTATTCCCATTATAATAAACAATTGGAAAATTATACTCCTGAAGTAATAAGTGTTTTTACCTTTTGTTTACAGGTGATGTATTGATTGCATCAGGAGCTGTGGCTTATTTAGGTCCTTTTACAATGCAGTTTCGAGCTCAACAATTAGCTGAATGGGTGGCACACGTCACTAGGCTCAACATTGTTTGTTCGCAAGACTTCACATTGATGTCTATTCTAGGAGAAGCAGTAGAGATTCGAGCATGGAACATATTTGGGCTGCCTAGCGATTCCTTTTCAATAGACAATGGAATTATAGTCAAGTTAGTTTTAAAATTTGTACTGTAATTCTTTTCTTTTTATTTAAATCAGAGAATATACCATTATATATATTTTTTTGTTATGTTTTATGATGTTGATGTTTTTCAGTTTATTACATAAGTAATGATAAGTAAGTAGTGATACAGAGAAACTTAATTTTATAATTTTAGAAGGGATATTGCAAAATTTATTGTTGGGCCAACTATGAATTTGATACGGAAAATTGTAGAGTGGAAGGTGTATGTATGTTTAGTGTAGTAATATGACATCTCTCTTATCAATGTCATCTCTTGTGGAATTGGTTCATTTAGCTTGTCCTCCATCTGTCAGTATAATCTGTGCACCAAAAAAAGGTTCTGTAGTGCAAAGATCATTCACAGATGGATGACTTGAAAAATGCATTTTCCGTAAAGAAACTGGTGAGAAAAAGTGGGGGATTACTGTACTAACATGTTTATAAAATCCTAGTAGAAATATAACATATTAAAACAATTTTTGAGAGGAGGTTATAATATATGTCAAACTCGTGTGTACAGGCTCTATGATGAATTACTTATGAATAGCAAGATCCCAAATAGGATAATTGTCAGTTATAACATGTGAATATGTAGGTATCAGTTTTTACCATACAAATTTCATCCATTATGCTGATTTTTTCTTATTTTAGTAGTATATAGATATTGAATTAGACATGTTTGCTAAAAATCTAACTTATCGAGATAACCCGAAATATGTGTGATAAGGTTGTATATTTATAACTGATAGGACATAATGGTACACCTATCTGATAAATACTGTGAAAGTATTTTCTTTTCCAACTTACCCAACAAGTTAAAAATATAGCTGATTTGGTTAATAATACTGAAAAATGATCATAACAAATATTGTCATTTGATAAAAATAATCTATGAATTATATAATTGTATTTATTTGTAGATGACTTTTTTATTGCTAAATCTTTATTTATTTAAACACAAACATCTCATCAACAAGTACATTCATAAATTAACACACTCAAAGCTTTTTATTAATTTAATATATTCTTATCATCAGGAGCTTCACATACTATCAACCAAAATTAGCTGACTCTTACTATTCCACTTCCAAAAAGATTCATTCACCAAGCCATCATAATTACATTTATTTAAGAACTAGATATTATAACTTCATTACTTCATCCAATACTTGAAATATTGTATTATGTTTAGATTTAACCTGAATTTTTTTCTATTATTTTGTCTTGGATTTTATGTTTATGCGTCTAATTTTAACATAATAATGTTATAATTTTTATTTTTTAATAATCTTACTAAAACTGCTGACTTTAGTTTCAATTGTATGCAGATGTTTTTTTGATCAGTTGAGTATGTTGTATAATATGGTTTAGTCCTATATTGTTATAGGCCTTAACTAGAGAGATTGGTTGTTCTTAGTAGCTTTTATGTTTCATGCGTATCTGAGAATTTATGTTCATTTTAGATACTGCTTACTGATTTTCTAAGGAACATAGATTGTTCAATTGTTGTATGAGTTGCTTTTATATTATGTTGAAAAATTGTGCTAGATTACAAATGTTTTTTTTTTGTTTAAAATATTTTATTACTGGTTATTGTGATGCCTTATATTTTAAACATTTCTGTTTTGTGAAATGTTTGCTTTTGATTCCAGTCTATAGATTATGTTCATTTTATTATAATAAGTGTATTTTTTAATTTACAGGGCGATCAAAAAAGGTTGTAGAAATTTAAAAGAATTATATCCAGAAACATTAGAAATAATACAATATTTTGTAAAATGCATGAACTACAAGATTTTTACTTCATAATTTAAAATATTTTAAATATTTGTGCTTACATCCAGCTGTTAGTTAATTTCTGTTCAAGTTTGGTGGACCATGTCTGGCATGATTAGAGGCACCAGAATGCTTATCTTAAATGTTGTAGATACCTGATTGGTTTACTGTACACTATTTTTTTCGTGTATCCCCATAGAAAAATTCTAGTGGTAACATATTTTGGCTTCCTGTAGGTCAAAGCTTATAACCAGCACTACCAATCCAGTGATTAGGAAATCTTGGATTGAGAGCATCTTGAACTTCCAGGTTAAAGTGAAGAGTGCACCATCTTCATGAAATAATAATGTTATGTTATTGTATTCTTCGGTCCGGTCTATTTAAGGGGTAAACATACAGCTGCAGGATGTTGAAATAAGCATTCCGCAACCACACTTTAAATTTTGGAAGCTATCTAACATACCTAATAATCGCATTCAATTGTTGTGATCTTCATATTCTACAGTTATGTTAGTTTACATTGCCACTGACATGAAATGTTACATCATCTGGGATGATAACATATTTTAAAAAGCTTTAGTCTTTGTTAACGTTATAAGCATATCAAATGCGAGCATGTATCACTCAAAATGTTTTGGAGGATTCATTGATTCAAGTTCTTGTTTAAGTTATAATGTTCAGTTTTTTTGACATGAAGATGTAAACACTTTTGTAACACATTTTGGATTTTTGTCTTAGCAATCCCAAATTTCAAACTCCACCTTCCAACCCAAAGAGCTCCAGCCCTAACTCAAGAAGAAGTGAGAGGGTTGAGTCATACAAAATTACCCAAAACCCCAAACAATGCTGCCCAACAGTGTCACTATAGTGTTATGGGTTTGTTTAGAGAATTAAAGCCAATTTTTAAGGAACCAGCCCCTCTACAGTTTCTTGGTAAGGCTGAAAAATTAACCCTAGCTAGCTAAAATACAGTTATTTAATCCTAAGTAAAATGGATTAATTAATTTTATCATCGTAGTTCACTTATATTGTATCCACTATTATTTTATTATTCCTATTAAGATTACTAAATTATTAGTGAAAAGAATTCAAAATAACAATTATAGCCTAAATCCTCATGGCTGTAACCTAACAGAGGAGACATAAACATTTCATTCTGTCACTACCCCAGTATTCCTAAATCTTAATTGTATCAACAAACAAGTGTTTCTCTTAGATTAAGTATTAAATTATGATTCTCTCGCAAGGAGATGTAGGAGGTCCACCAGTTGGTGTAGCTGTCATTACAGGGCTTATCACATCTAAGAGGTCCCATAGTGGAATAAACTCCTAATGGTTCACTAATAACTAAAATATTTAAACATCTATCTATCATTAAGTGATTGTTAAATTAAAAATAACTCTTCTTATTATTGCAAATAATCAGCTTGAAGTAAAAGTAATTTTTTTGCATATTTTTTTAAGCAGGCCTGAAATTAATATTGTTGTGTTCAAAACACATTCCTGAGTAACATGTGAGCAAACAACACACATTGATGTCAGTAAAGTACATCAAAGTACATCATTTGTTTAATAGCACCAGCCATTTAATTGAACC
The DNA here is from genome assembly GCA_036971475.1 of Prosapia bicincta. NCBI lineage: Eukaryota > Metazoa > Arthropoda > Insecta > Hemiptera > Cercopidae > Prosapia > Prosapia bicincta. The sequence continues at coordinate 302,674,392 of JBAIZL010000002.1, read as the reverse complement.
AAATAATGTTGGTTACAAAGTCTTCCAATAATCCTGAATCTATTATATTAGTAATATAACATTATGAGAGTATTTATTAGTATAATGCAAATGATAACTGCAAATATTTTAGTGTTTAAAATATAAACATACAAACAGGACATTTATATTTCCGGTTTCATTTATCAGTTTTTAATATAATTCAGTCACTTTACACTTTTATACAGTGTTTATACAAGCTGACTGATCTTTCTAATTAAAATATGTGAGATTTTTATAATATAAACACTGTTGTCAACATTAGTAATGAGATTGTATGAGAATTAAAGAGAATTCATAACAATGTGTAGGAATGCTCGGCGATGGCCTCTAATGATTGATCCTCAAGGCCAGGCTAACAAGTGGATAAAGAATATGGAAAAATCAAACAATCTGAGTGTAATTCGGATGACTAACTCAGATTATGTTCGTGTCCTTGAAAATGCCATACAATTTGGGCAACCTGTGAGTATAAACTAAACATAGAAAAGTTCTGTCTTTAAATAGGTATGTTTAAAAATTTTTAATATTACTAGTTAACATAACTATGTAATATTACATAATATAATATGTAATATGTTACATAACTAATTGTGTTATCAATAGTTATGTATAACATGTTTTTATATGTTTTTTTAGAACTGTTTTTTGACGATTTTCAAATGTAATATAAAAAACTGTTACAGTATAGTAGTAATAATTGAGAAATATAGAGTTTATTTTATGGTTATTAAATGCAATTGTTTTTAATATTTTGAAAAACTAAAATTTAATTTTACAGTTTTCAATGTGAAATAACATTATTTTGTCACATTTTATCTAAATAAACTGTTAAGCAAAGTGATTTAAAAACTAAAGTGTTTTTACTTTATTGGTACTAATTTATTTTAACCAAATGAGTTCAATATATGAGCATTAGACTACTAAATAAGTATGTAGTTTTTATATGTATGATAAAAATTTATCAAGCAAAGAAAAGAAAATTTTAATAAGTAACTACAATTTACAAATTTTTAATATGAAATTTTAAATTTTGTTTAAATTCAATTAGCTTACAAGATTCAGCCATCAAATTTAGATTTGTTTGAATGTAGTTGATGACTAACATTCTGTTAATCAAAAGCAATAAAATAATGAACTAATAACAAAATGCTACAAATAATTTAACTTGTATGTTTACACATGTAGGTACAAGATATAAAAAAACAATAGTTTAAGACTATCCGAATTTAAAATTTTGTAAATTTGTTAAAACTTACTGAGACACAATGTTTTCGATCGCTATGGGACGATCTTTATCAGTATCTTCTGCTTGGAGATGTCGGGGTCAAGCGGTGAAGGTTTTAAAGGCAGATTTTCGATAGTATCAAAGAGTATGTTAGATTTGTATTGTGTTTGTTCGTTTAATATGTTTGTACTTTGTGTTTTTGTGTGTCTGTAAATTTCATCTTCTTCTAGTGTGTTGAGATGTGGTCCTTTTTTGTTGATGTGTAGGATTTCTAGGTTATGGGAAATGTCTGTGTATTTGTGTCCTTTTTCTTTTATGTGATTGTAAAATGTTGAGTTGGTGTTCAGTTTGTGTTTAAAGCTGCTACCTGTTTGTCGAATGTAGAATTTGTTACATTTGTCGCAGTTCAGTTTGTATAAGTCTGGTGCTTGTAGTTTATCTTTGTTGTTGGTGTCGTGTTGTATTTTGTATTGTAACTTGTTATTAGTTTTGAATGCTATTTTTTATCCAATTTTTTGAAAATTGCGGGCTATTTTGTATGTGGTTTTATTTATGTATGGTAATGTGATGCATTTGTTTTCCCTGTCTGTAGTGTTAATTTTAGAGTTTTTTTTTTGTATTTTGTACCATAGTTTGTCTATTATTGCGGTATTGTATCCATTCGTGTATGCTAAATATTTAATTGTGTCTAGTTTTTTGTTTATGTTTTCTGTAGTTATTGGGACTTCTTTAAGTCTATGGAGCATGGATGGGGAGGCAGCGTGTTTGTGTTGGATCGGGTGGTTTGAGGTGTTAGGATAAGTGTGTCTGTCGTTATGGGTTTCCTGTAGATGTTGATAATCACATTTATAGTATAATGTTATCACAGATACCTCGATATTGGCACAGATATGTCGATGATATCATAACACTATGCAGAGGCAACTCTGTGCGAAAAACTCCTCACCTACACTAATAAAATACACCAAAAACTCCACTTCACTTCAGAAATTGAAACCAACCGATCCCTAAACTTCCTCGACCTAAAAATAACACACAAAAATACAGCTTCAACATTTTCAGGAAACTCATAATGACAGACACACTTATCCACAACACCTCAAACCACCCTATCCAACACAAACACGCTGCCTTCAGATCCATGCTCCATAGACTTAAAGAAGTCCCAAGGACCACAGAAAACATAAACAAAAAACTAGACACAATTAAATATTTAGCATACTCAAATGGATACAACACCACAATAATAGACAAACTATGGTACAAAATACAAAAAAAAAAAACACTAAAATTAACATTACAGACAGGGAAAACAAATACATGACATTACCATACATAAATAAAACCACATACAAAATAGCCCGCAATTTTCAAAAAATAGGATGAAAAATAGCATACAAAAGTAATAACAAGTTACAATAGAAAATACAACACGACACTAACAACAAAGATAAACTACAAGCACCAGGCATATACAAACTAAACTGCAACAAATGTAACAAATTCTACATTGGACAAACAGGTAGCAGCTTTAAACAAAGAGTCGAGGAACACAAACTGAACACCAACTCAACATTTTACAATCACATAAAAGAAAAAGAACTCAAATACACAGCCATTTCCCATAACCTAGAAATCCTACACATCAACAAAAAAGGACTACATCTCAACACACTAGAACAATATAAAATTTACAGACACACAAAAACACAAAGTTCCAACTTATTAAACAAACAAACACAATACAAATCACACATACTCTTTGATACTATCGAAAACCTATCTTTAAAACCGCCACCGCTAGACCCGACATCTCCAAGCAGAAGACACTGATGAAGATCGTCACATAGCAATCAAAAATGTTCTGTCTCAGTAAGTTTTAACAAATTTACAAAATTTAAAGTTTGGATAGTCATAAACTATGGTTTAAGTGATTAATTAAGATTCACCGAACATAATGGACTACAAAATTCAAGAAATAAAATATTGTAAAAATGAGTATTATTCCATAAAATAATTCTTATAATAGATCAGTTAAATTAATTGAGATATTGAAAGTTATGTACATAATAGTTCATAAAATATAAATCGAAATACATTAGTTGATTACTTACTATTTTAGACAACAGTAGACTTTTCTCTCTTGTTCCAAAAAATACTGTGTTTTAAGTAGATAATTATTGAGAGAGCTTTATTAACAGAATTTTTATTCCAGAAAATTATTATTGTTGATGTAGTTTTTGAAATAGTTGACCTTTGAGAATTAACTCATCAGTTGTCTGGTATCCCCAAAAAATCTTAAAAATTAAACAGAGTTTAGTTCAGAGTTAAATTTTAAACATTCAGAAAGATATTCAGTTTATATGGGTTTATCTTATCATGCCAGACAGATCAGTGAGAAGCAGCGTGTCTTAACTTGCAGATTTTTCAGTTGACCAGTTTTTCTGGAGGATTCTTTGTGTTTTGTGAGTGAGTAAACATGTTTGTAGCAGTGGCTTTATTAACAGATATTGAGCATATGAAAAATTACTTCATGAAACACAGATATTCTGTGCAGCAGTTCATATAACACACTAGAACTATTGTATTTAGTTTATAGTATAGAATGTCTCCAGAACACTAAAGCCATTAGATGGTGTTGCAGTATCGATACACTCGCTATCTTCCCTCTAAAAATCTTCAGAAATGTAGCTATGACCATTTTCAACACTCTTCTCTAAATCATCCTTGCCATTAATACTGTAATCAGAAACATTGTCACCATCATTTTCCGGTACGCCGCTGTCATGAACGATCCTATCACAATCAGATGCTTGGTTTAAATACTCTATAACATCAGTTTCAAAACTATGGTCATTAACTGTAAGAGACTTTGTATGAATGATTTAAGCAAAATTACTAAAAACAAACTCCTTTCTAATGTACTGATAAGGCTCTGCCCAATTGTTTGACAGAACAATAAAGTTGTTCTTTTAGCTCATGATAGCACTTAAGCGACTGCCAACCTAAGCTAACAAAATTTCACTTCAAAAATGATTAAATTTATAACAAATGTATATGAAGTACACTTTTACAATCACTTCTATTAATTTGAAAGACATATAATGACATTTTATTTTGTCTCGATGATATATCCACCATCCGTTCATAATAGATGTGATTAAAGGTGATATATCCATAGCCTGTTAGTTAAAGATCCCATTATTAGTGAATATATCTGCACCTGTCCTAAGAGGGTGATATATTTTCTTATAGGTTTTATAATATGTAACGTAAATTAGTTTATTTTACAAGTAATGTGTGATATGAAACAAAAATAATTCTTAGATTCAAGATTGTATATTGAATTGGTTTTATAAAATATTGGAGTTTTTTTATAAAAATCTTTTTTACATTTTTTAAAATATTATCAATGGTGTGTAAGAAGTATGAAAAAAGTAATTTATAGCTTCCAGAGCTCAGTAATTTGAGAAACAGAAACTATAATTTCTTAATAAAACTAAGATAATCCACTTTAGATAAGTTGTATTAAGTAAAATGAAACTGTAACATATTGAATAATTTGAACCATTATGAACAGGTTCTTCTAGAAAATATTGGGGAGGAGTTAGATGCACTTTTAGAACCATTGCTAATGAAACAAACCTTCAAACATGGAGGAGCAATTTGCATTAAGCTTGGGGACTCAGTGGTTGAATATTCAAATCTTTTTCGGTAAGTTCATGCAATGTAAATTCATTTCTATCTTGATTTATAGTTTTTGGTAGTAATGAAGAAGTATTTTTCTTTAAAAAAATTATTACTACAAAGATTTATGTTATGGGCTCTAAAAAGTCATTAAAATAAAAAACTGTTCTTTTTAAAATTTGGGGCATATTTTAAAAATAAATAATAATTAGTTGCAGAAGGTTACTTTTATTTATTCAGCTATTTTTCTATAAGTTATATTTAAATTTATATTCTTCCAAAATGTATTTTACTTTAAATAAAATATAAGCTGTGATTTTACAATTACGAGGGTCGTCCAGAAAGTAAAGAACGATTGCGCATCACGGACGGCGCAGTTCCCCCACCACCGTGGGAGTGGGCTTATTCTTTAGTCCAAACCTTCCGCTTCAGTTTGAGCTATGTAGCGGTGCCGTGAGGTCACGTTTGCGTCTCTTGTGGAAGTTCAAAATGGCGGCGCCAATTGAAAATCCCGCCAAGTGTGAAGTCCGTAGTGTGATTCGGTTTCTGAATGTGCAGCATGTTCGACCCATAGAAATTTATAGGCAAATTAAGGCAGTGTACGGTGACAATGCGATGAACAAGTCATCGGTGAGAAAATGGTGCATTAAATTTAATGAAGGCAGAACTAGTGTGCACGACGAGGAACGGAGTGGAAGGCCGTCACTCGTTACTGACGAGTTGACAGCGAAAGTTGACGAAAAAATTCAAGAAAACCGGCGTTTCACTTTGAGCGGTCTACTAGCATTTTTTCCACAAATTTCAAGGTCGCTTTTGCACGAAATAGTGACGGAGCGTCTTGGTTATCGAAAGATGTGTGCTTGTTGGGTGCCTAAGATGCTTACTGATGTCCACAAGACCAAACGGATGGGAGCAGCGCTTGAGTTTTTGACTCAGTATGACGAAGATGGTGAGACGTTTCTTGACCGCATCGTAACGGGTGACGAAACTTGGGTTTCGTATCGAACCCCGGAAACAAAGCTCCAGTCAATGGAATGGCATCACTCGAATTCGCCGAAAAAAAACCGGAAAGAAAAGCCAAATTTGAACACCAGGAAAGTGATGGCAACAGTTTTTTGGGACAGGAAAGGCCTAATCCATGTGGAGTTCATGCCGAGAGGAGAAACAATCAACTCAGCGGCCTACATCGAGACCTTGCATCGGCTTCGCCTTGCTATTCAAAACAAACGACGCGGAATGCTGTCGTCAAAGGTGGTGCTGATCCACGACAATGCTCGGCCTCATTGCAGTGCACAAACCCAAGAAGAACTTCAATCTTTCAAATGGCAAATCTTTGGACATCCTCCGTATAGTCCGGATCTGGCTCCGAGTGACTATCACTTGTTTCCAAAGTTGAAAGTGTTTTTAGGCGGGAAAAACTTTTTGGACGACGATGATCTCAAAGAAGGAGTAAAACCGTGGCTTCATTCCTTGGCGGCAGAAGAGTATAACGTCGGTATTCAAAAATTGGTGTCACGCTACAACAAGTGCCTTGACGGTTCCGGTGATTTTATTGAAAAATAGAGTAAAGTTGTAAATAAATGTTCATCCTCGTATCTTTTGTTTTCATTGACCTACACCAAAACGTTCTTTACTTTCTGGACGACCCTCGTACTTATATTACTTGTTAATTACTCTCCAAATCAAGAATTAACTAAATACAAAAAATTAAAACTCAATAACCACAAATTATTTAATTTATTATAACACTTGGCATGGATTTCAGTTACAAGGTATCTTCAGAAGTACTCCAGTACTCGTGTATCTAAAATCTAAATAAAATGTTATAGTAAATAAATTAATTTGTGGTTATTGAGTTTTATTTTTTTTCATATTTAGTTATCTACTTAGATATTTGTCTAACATTAATTTTATAACAATAGTTGCTTTTTATAGTCATCATATACTTGCGTATTGGAAAATTGTCCTTCCTCAACTTAGGACAAGTCAAGATAATAGGGTTTTGCTGAACTTAATATATTAGATGAAGTGGTAGCATTAGAGTACATTTTGGTAATGACTGAAGGTGAGAGATGATGTTTTCCCAGAGTAATAACTAGCTTTATATTACTCAGAGCTTTAAACAAATCAGAGTAGTTAAAATGCACAGATGAATTATGCTTTCGACACTTTTCGAATTTATGAGTGTGGATCCAATTTGGGGAGATACATAAATATATAATTGCAAGTTCATACAGATAAGAAAAATAAGAATAGAAATATTATTCAAAAGGGTGTTTATTATTCTGGTTCTGATATAGTTCATAGAACAAATGTTTGTATTGGAAATTGATTAATATCAGATTTAATAACAGACAGCTTTCACACGTGTATTATTTTAAGATAGGGTAAAATAGGGAAAAATAGCAGACTTTTGTATGAACTGTAATTGAATGGGAGTTAAATACAGAAAATAGAAAGGAAACAATATCCATCACAATATAAATTATGTTTTTAATGTAAATATAACAATGCACAAACACGTAATAATGATTATATTCACTAGAGCAATTTAATGATAGATTTTGAGACACATTTTCAATTTCTTCATCTCTCTAACTGGGGTGGGTGAGCTAATACTTATGGTATGGGGGAGTTGGAAAATAATTGTTGTCAGGATGATATCATTTCTTATACAAGTTATCTTTTTTATTCTTCCAAATTGAGAACACGTGTCTGCATAAATAGTGCTTGATTGATACAGCCATCACATGCTGTACAATTAATTCCGTCAGATAAAAATGTTGTCTTGAGGTATATCTTGCAGGATTCTGTACACTAGCCTTCATTAACTGATTCTATTTATTCATAAAACAACACCAGAAACAATTCTTGTTTTGAGAGAGAGGATGGTTCAAACCAAAGTTATCTAGAGGGCTGGTTTTTGTTTTTAACAGATTTATTACAATTTATTAACAATTTATCTTTTTAATAAGATATTTGAATTTTGTATCAGCAATAAATTTACTATCCTTTAAATGGGCAGCAGATTTTTTTGTTAGTTTTTTTTTTTTTATTTGCAGTTGTAGTGAAATTTTATTTAATATTTTGGTATGTAATACATTGTTTTTGGTGGAAAGGGGGGAGACCAAGAAAAAGAACTTGGCTAAAAATGGATAAAGGTTGACAAAGGGACCAAGAGGGATGCACCAGCTTGTTTGATTAATGACTAAGAGAGATTGTTTGATTAATGAAGCTTGATTGCAGTTTTAACGGAGTAAACATTTTAAGAAAAAACTAAATTTTTTGAACTGGGATATTAGTTTGATGTAGAAAGTCCTGGACTATTTTGGCGGATTAAAGGAAAATCTGTATTAGGAACACAATTGTCAGATATGATTAATGTACAATCTGGAATGGCATCGTGTTTCGGCTTGTTATACTAAAACCTGAAGTGAAGCCTGAGGTGTTGCAGCTTTGCACTAGGCACAGTTTAACTGGCACGAATCCAAATTGTAAACATTTAATCTGATAGTCAGGGCTATTTAAAATAAAATTTCTAATATGATTTGTAGCAATAAGAATATAGTAGTTTAAAAAACAAAGGTTATTGGAAATGTGCCATGTAACTTGGTAAAGAAAGTAAAATTATGTCATTGTTAAAAGCAAAGTATAATTTTTTATTACAGTTCATATGAGATGCATGTTCATCCAAGATCAAAATAATTTTTTCATGGGGTTTTCTTGGTGTAAAATGATTTTCAAGTCAATTTATAAAAATATCAGATGTCATATAAGCTGATTTAGGTTTTTTATATTTGAGCCTGATTGAAAGCAATCCTCAAATTCATGTTTTTTTACTTTTCCCTTAAAAAATGAAGAATGAGGTTAAGAGATAACCTTCTGTATTGCCACAGGTGGGGATTATTATTATTACTAAAACTCGGAGGGACCTTATCGGTGTAGAGCACTTAGCTGTAGCCTTTGTACTCTCTTCCCATCCCTACCACAGGACTAGCTTAGTGGATACCTACCTCTTTGCAGAAATCAAGTACCCACCTGATGCTAGATCTTCTGATATCCTCTGGTGTACATACCTGCCAGCCAAACCACTTTCTCCTTGCAGCTCCCAAAGCAGGACACTCACAGAGTACGTGGATTGGGCTTTCCTCTTGGTCCTCGTCGCATCTCTTGCATACAGGGGACCTAGATTTTCCAATTTTGTATTGGAACCCCCTCAGATTCCCATGGCCTGTAACCAGCTCTACAGTAGCTCTGAGTTGATGTCTACTTAAGGAGAGTAGTTCTTTGCCCCACACATCTCCTGAGTAACCCCACAGTACCTTGGATTTGTTACACCCCAAGGTTACATTCCATTCTTCCCTGCACAACCTGTCTATATGTGCCATGATCCTCTTGCGCCCCTCCCGAGGCGGCATGCCCACTGCCCTCAGCAACGGTCCTTGGGTTATACACCCTTGTTTTGCTAAGGCGTCAGCTCTCTCATTCCCTATCCAGGCAGAATGTCCTGGAATCCAGGTTAGGTTGAGTGAATTATGCTTACTCAGCTCTGCTAAAGAAGCCATAGTCTCAGCCACCAACCTAGAGCTGGTACTAGCCTTACCTAAAGCCTTCAGAGCTGCCTGACTGTCCGAGCAAATCCAGATGGTCTTGCCCCTCTTGCCAGACCCTATTATTTCCTCAGCACATAGTTTGATCGCGAGCACCTCCCCCTGGAAGACAGAGTTGTATTCCTCCAGGCGATGACAAAATCTGTCTTGGTGTCTCGGTTCACTAAATCCTGCTCCCACTCCTTCCTTCATCTTGGACCCATCGGTGAACCAGATTTCACCATGTCTGGGTCTATACTCCGCCCATGCCTCTCTTGCAGGAATAAGGATTTTGTAGTTTCCTTTTTCCCTTTTAAGAGACAGTATCTTATCCTGAGGTTCTATCCAGAGCTCCTTCAGTGAATCCCCAAATAGCTGTTTATGAAGTTTGCTACTTGTCTTCCACTGCCCAGTACAGCTTAGCCGGTATGCAGTTTTCATTGCCTCCATCCTAATTTGAAGACTCAAGGATGGAAAACCCAACATAACCCTCATGGCCGCACATGGTGTGCTTCTCCTTGTAGCAGTTATGCCTCTAAGGAAGAGCCCCTACGCGCGGTCCAGCATTCTTTTACTTGTTTCTTTCTGTGCCCTGTCCCACCAGACGATAGAGGCAAAGACCAACCTCGGCACCACAATGGCGGAATAAATCCAGTTCATTTGACGTGGACCCAAACCCCATCTCGTGCCTATTGCTCCTCTGCATTGCCAGAACGTAGCTATGGCTTTTTTGCACTTATCCTCCAAATGCTCACGCCAGAGTAGCTTCCTATCCAGAATAACTCCCAGATATTTAGCACTCTCAACATAGCTTATTTTAGTATTACCAACTTCCATCATCTCCAGCGATTTAGTTTTATATCGCCTAGTGAAGATGAGTGCCACAGATTTCTCTCCTTGAATGCATAGTGCATTCTCCCTGCACCATGCTTCTGTTACCTTGAGTGCCTATTGAAGCAGGTCTTTGAGGACCTCTTCAAATGGTCCCCTAACAAGGATAGCTATGTCATCCGCATATCATACCACCTTGACAACCCATTCCACTGAGTGTCCTTAGTAGGCCGTCCACGACAAGGCTCCACAGCAAAGGGGATAACACTCCACCCTGCGGGCAGCCCTCCGAGACCATCCCATTTATCGTGCACCCCATCCAGGATGCAGTGCTTATCCGGTTATCCAAGGAACTCATAATCCAATTTATAATTCCATCAGAAATCCCATGATCCATAGCTGCTCTCTTGATAGCCAGTCTAGAGGTACTATTAAAAGCCCCCTCCACATCAAGAAAAGCCCCAATACATATTCCCTTGTTGTTGATCTGACCCTTAATAAAGTCTACGACCGACAACAGCGCAGTCTCCACTGACCTACCGGTTCGGTAGGCGTGTTGGTCCTGATGAAGCGGATACTGCTTCAAAGGTCCCTCCTTCAAATAGTAGTCCACCAGCCTTTCCAATGTCTTTAACAAGAAAGATGTGAGGCTGATAGGTCTGAAGTCCTTTACCTCTGTGTCACCTTTCCTCCCCAGTTTGGGGATAAAGATAACCTTCGTTTTGAGCCACTACCCAGGCGTGTAACCCAAGGCAACACAGCCTCTGAGTAATCCTGTCAGTGGCCCTATTATTTCCTCCAAGCAATTTTGTAGTAGTGCTGGAGTAATGTTATCTAATCCAGGCGCTTTAAAAGGCTCAAAAGACAGAATCGCCTCTCTCACCTTTTGCACTGAGATCACCTGCCCAGCAATATTCCAGTCTGCCCTTAGCCCAGTATGTCGGAGGTTTTGAGCACCATCCCCCACCGGTCTAATATCGGGAAAACTGTTCCTCATAAGCAGACGCAGTGTTTCCTCCGGGGTGTCAGTAAAGCTACCATCAGTCTTCTTGACAAACTTAAGCTCTCCCCTCGGTCCACCTGCTAACACCTTAAACAGTCTAGCAGTGTCACTCAGTGTGCTTGTCTCTGAGCACCACTTTTCCCAAGAAGCACGTTTAACCTCTTTAATAAGATTTTTATAGAGACCCTGGCTGTCTTTATATGTCTGCCAGGTCTCCGCCGTTTTCTTCTTCTTTGCCCTATTAAAGAGCCTTCTAGTCTCTTTCCGTCTTGCCTCTAACTCGCTGTTCCACTTAAGCTTACCACGCCCAGTGTTTATCCGTGAGAGAGGGCAATTTTCCTCAAACGACGTGGAAATTGCAGTCCTGATGTAGGCCTCAGTATTTTCCAGTTCGTTTGATGTAGCATATTTACCACAGAAGTCAGACATCCGCCTCCTCACCGAGGACTTAAAACCTTCCCAGTTTGTCCTTCTCGGGTTCCTAAACCACACCACATGGGGAACCACTCCCCTCATTGTAGCAGTGATGATCCGGTGATCAGACATGGAGGGCTCATCCGAAACCTGCCAGTCATGCACCCACCTTACCATTTGTCTATTACAGAAGGTGATATCTAGAACCTCCCTTCTGTTTGAAGTAACAAATGTTGGCTCGGCACCTGTGTTTAAAACCACAAGGTTTTCTTCAATCAAGAAGGCTAGGAGCTCCTCACCTCGCTCATTTGTGTCTGTGCTGCCCCACACCTCATTATGAGCATTGTCATCACAGCCCACTAAGATTCCTATATTCCTCTCCCTATAATTCTGCAGGGGGCGATTCTCTATTGTGGGCGCAGTAAGTGGAGGCCACGATGAACTCCCTGCTCCCACTTACCTTGCCCTTGCCTCGAATTCTAACCACCGCAAGGTCTTTAGTTGAGAATTCTTGAATCAGCGTGGCTTCTAGTCCTCTGACTATCACACATGCTCTGTGCCCCTCATGTTCCCCACTTGCGTAGGTGCGCCCAGCTGCAGTCAGACCCCTTATACGGTTCCTGATCAGCCACGGTTCTTGCACCAGCGCAAGCTCTGGTAATGTGTGCCTCACATTTAAGCACCTGGTTAGGACCACCGAGGCGCTTTTACTGTGATGCAAGTTGATTTGCAGGATCATTGCTCGAGGGTCAGCCATCTCCAACTGACCCCTACGCCTTCTCCTGATTCTCTCTCTCGCCCTTCTCTTCCAGGTCCTTAGAGTTCCACTTAAAAGTGACCTCTGCAGTCCCCAGGAAGGCTTTCCCATCTCTTGCCTTTAATAATCTGGCCGATGCCTCATCCAATCCTTGGCAGAAGAGGCTTGCAGGTCCCCGCTCAATGCACTGTAGGATCTTCCACTTCGAAGTGTCAATTTCTGGGTTTTGCGTCCCGATGAACTTGACCAGCTGAGTGGCCTCTCTTTTTGGTGGTGGTACTAGCACCATCACTTTCACCCTTTTGATCAGTTCATCAGGCAGTACTAGCCTTGCCTGAGTCCCGTCCTCGAGCTTAACTGGCGGTACCACTTCTCTCAGCCATTTTGCCGATTCCTCCTCAGCACAAATAAATGCTGCGACTCCATCCCTTAGGTGAGTGTCTCTGAACCGCGGAACAAAACCTCCACTAGGAGTGTCCAGAATCTGGTCCATGACGGTGCCCTTAAGGTGGTCGAATGCCGCCATCTCCATCCTCACGCCTACACTATCCCCAAAGGTCACAAGAACCCTCGGAAGGTTGGCGGAGATCGCCGAGAAAGACGGCCCTCCCGACCAAGCAGGCCTAGACCTCTTGACCTCCGACTCTGGAGTAGGATTAGAAGTACTCCTTTCCTTCCTTTTCCTCTCTCTCTTTTGTCGTACTAAAGTCCTACCTGATCCACTGGCTTCCGGGGCGACAGGGCGGGTTCTAGCCCCAGCCTCCGTCAAACCCTTCCGCTGCCCGGATCGGTGTTTCCTCAAAGGGGGTTGCGGTGGTTCTCTGCCCTCCGCCTCCGCCTTCTTTGCTTCCTCATGGTAGGAAAGCCAGAGTGCTTTCCTCCTTTGTGCACCACTCATTCTTCCTGTTGCCTTCGCAGCTGGATTTCCATCTGTCTCTATGGGGGCTGAAGCCACCTCCATAGGAACAGATTTGTCGGTAGGTTCTAAGCCCTGACCAGTTAAATTTATTTTTTTCTCTGCCATGTGTGTTCCCACGAGCAGCTAGGGAAATAAAGGTCCGCCGCCGCAGAGCCCCGCTTATGGCGGTAAGGCGACTTAAGTACTCAGGGGCGGCGCCAGGTGCCCCTGAGGCTCTGTTAAAGACCCTCCTTACCCTGAAGGCCACGAATCTACATCGGCACGGATCGCATAACACCTTCAGATCGGGGGTGTAAGTGCCCATCCAGACCACCAACCTGGATGAGGGCTGCTTCTTGGTTGCCGCCCGCAAGGGAAGGGCAGGGCGAGAGCCAGGCAGATAACAACCCTTCAGGTGCTAGGACTGGCCCCTTTTTTTTGAGCCGCCTTCATGCACTCACACAAATGCCTGGACTTCCCGTTTATAGGGAGCCACATACGTACAGCTCCGCTCCACCCGTCCCCCACGCCCGGATTAAGCCTCTCCACCACGTCAAGGTCATGCAGCCCATAGGAGAGGCACAGGTGGGGATTGTTAAGGTTTTATCCTTTTCCCTTGAGATTAGAATGTGGATGTCTTAGCTGTAACCTTTTCTAATCTATCCACAAAGTTTTATTTTATCATAAATAAAATTGTTAACACAATATATTTCTTTGATACTGATTGATACTCCGAAGGAATTTTAAATTGTGAATGTTTATAATGAAACGAAATTAAATGGTGGGAAATCATGTGGCTTTTGGTTACACATTTTTATACTTTCTTTAAAGGGGGTCTGGCTTTTCATCAGCAAGTGTCATGAGATTGACAAATTTTTACCACACTTTTTAAAATTGCATGCTAATTTTAAACATTAAAAAATTTCATTATACATAAATATTGTAGTAATAAATCATTGAATTAGTTATTTTTAATTTAAAAAAATGGATTTTTAAGAAATATTATAGATTTGAATTTAAATTTATTAAAATTACATTATAATTTTTACAACCATTTCATTTCATGTCAACTGACACATTACCTAATCTAAACCACAACTGAGTATCAGAAACTTAATTAAAATATTAGGCTTGAAGTGGACATAGGCTCCAATATTTACTTCAGTTATCCAGTTCATTAATTTTATACCCTATTACAAAATCAGTTACGTAATGTCATGGAATATATAGATTTACCTTTTTTTAAAACAATGGACAGTTTTTGCTGCTCATGTTGTGAATTAGTTTTTTTTTAATATGTAAGGTAGGGAATATTTTAAAAGTGTTAAATTTTCAATGAAAGTGAGATAATTTGATTGTTGTACATGTATCATGTCATATTTACCAATATTCTGAATACAGTCATCACCTGTTTCTTGAAGGTATTTAATTAAATTGTTTTCAGTGCATAGTTGAAGAGTAAAAAAATATTCCATCTCATCTTTATGTAATCGATTCCTATAGATTAACACTAATGATATAAGTAATTATTGCTTAACTAAGTGAATACTTTAGAACTTACTTGAGCCTCAGCCTCGTAAATGAAGCGATTGTTTCGAAACGTGTCAGCAAGTAAGTTCTAAAGTATTCACTCAGTTACACAACAATTACTTACTGTTTAGTAAGTGAATTTAAGATGATTACAACAAGCAACTTTATTACCAGTAATGATTTATACCAATTTATTGATTTATGTCTTTAAATTGGCTACATCTTTTGACTTTTTCTAAAGAGGCTTGTAGTTTCCGGATTTAGGTTATGTATGTATTCATTCTGATATATTGAAATTTTCAGGTTTTACATTACTACAAAACTAAGGAATCCTCATTATTTGCCAGAAGTTGCTGTTAAGGTTACATTGATCAATTTCATGATAACTCCAGTAGGCTTGGAAGATCAGCTTTTGGGAATTGTTGTAGCAAAGGATAGACCTGATCTTGAAGCTGAGAAAAACCAGCTAATTGTTCAAGGTGCAGATAATAAAAGGTAAAGCTTTGTTGATTGTTTGTGATAACTTTGAATCTATTGGTTGTTTCAGTTTTATTAAATTCGGAAATATTTTTATGTGTAATATCTAATTAAAGTTCATAATTTGCATGGAATAAGTTTGAATTTCAATTTCAGTATTAAATTTTCAGTATATAAATTTATATATATTTATCATTCAGTAAGGTCTCGATAATCTGAGTCCCGATATTTTGAGCTTCCTTTTTTATTGACCTTCCGAAACTATTATACTCATGCGGATGCAAAAGAAATGAGTCCAACTTCTGACAAATGTTTATGTCTATATGGTATGCAAAGGAAATGAGATAGGCTTCCTAAAAATGTTTAAAGCCATACGGTATGCTAACAAAATGAGTCAGGGTTTCAAGAAATGTTTATATCATTACAGTGAATAAAGGAAATGAATCGGGCGTCCAAGAATGTTTATAGACATACTGTATGCTAAGGAAATGAGCCAGGCTTCGACGAAATGTTCATATTTAGTTCAAATTTATTACGTGATTTTTAATTATGTATAAAGGTTAATTAAAACTGATACTTTTTTCTAGTGCACAGGACTGTATTTCTGTGTAATCCGAGTTTTGAGTGATCCGTTAAGGTCTCGATCCTATTTAACTTGAATTATCAAAACTCTACTATATATATATATATATATATATATATATATATATATATATATATATATATATATATATATATATATATATTGTAAAGTTTTTTATAAAACGCAATACAACGATGTTTTATACTATTAAATGAAGATATATTATTTCTATTTAATAACCAAAAAACTACTCAGGAACAATTCATTAACATTTATTATCACAATTTTTTCTTTCAACATTAAAACAATACACAGAACAAAAATAAACTTAACAAATTTTAACCCAATATACTAAACTCACTTTCTTTGATTTTTAGTTACAAATTTTCATATTCCCTAGGCTAATTTTACGATCTCTTACTATCTCGGGGTTTATAGCATGGGCTATATTTTTTTAATTCTTAGGTTAATTAAATAAATTTTGAAAAACAATACTAAATTTTGAAATTAGTTTTAATAAATATTTTCCTGATGGAAAAACCTTAATTTGGAATAAGCAAAAAGGCGAAACTATTTGAACTGGATTATGATCTTATTACTATTAATCACAAGATATTCTAATGTACAAAATTAAACTTCCCTATTATCCTAAGAGTCCACTAAAGTTTATTTTTTATAGCGCTATACATACTTAACTTATCAAATACCGAAATTCTGCAGGTCGCTTACGTAAGATTCCGTTCTCTTCAAATTTCACTTTTTACACATTTAAATTAGTTTTAGTTCTTTCAAATTATATTAACCCTGTACTATATCTTTAAATTCTCTTATCCTTATTTAAAATTGCCAAGTTTCTTCACAAAACGGTATATTTTTGACGAATTCCTTCCAATGTAAAATTTTGACTGCTAAGAAAGGTCTGCTTCCTCGGCGTCACCACGCCAGACTTCCTCTAACTACGCGTCCTTAGATTTTAAACAATTGTTTGTTTTTTTAATATGGCGGCTTCCTTCTTCAAAAAGAAATCATATGCTCTAATTTAACGAAGTTCCGCTCCTTCCCACTAGAGTCGACTGCAACTGACCTACTTCTTGCTTTCTACATCTGTTAATGTCAACGAACTATTTTCACCGTTTTAATTTGGTTAACATACTGTTTCAATTTTCCGATCCTTAACAAACCTTCCAGTGTTTATTTAACTACTATTATTAGTGTGTGAAGTGTCTTTGTGTTTTACTTTTGTAATATTTCGAAATGTGTGTGTTTTGACTGGACTTTTCCAAACATAACCTTTCATTGTTTACAATCGTTTTTCACTTTTTCCTTCAAGTAATTACTTATGCCCTATGTTACTAATATTTACAATTTTGTTTGAATATAATTATTATTAGATTATCTTGTTTTAATTTATGTGTTAGGGGTTTTGATATAACAAATTTCCTCATGCATTTTTCAGTTCAAATACCTTGTTTACAATTCTAGGCTTTTACCTAAATTTAGTTTCAATTTTAACCTAACCAATCTTTTAATGAATTTCTTTTTAAATTTTGTGTGAGTTATTTCTAATATATTCTTCCAATTCTTAAACAATATTATATAGCCCATTCTATAAATGTTACAATGTCCCCTAATTTAATTTAAATAAAAAAAATATTCCTAATATCTACATTACACTTTCTTTACATTTTACAAGCTTGATTAAATATACATATTTTTTTTTTAAATTAAATTTAAATTAACATTTATTTCCTAATTGTACATTTTATTTAATAACTAATTGAACACATTTTTTATTGAGTAAGTACCTCAACACTTTGGTTAACTTATCGTCCATTGTCTTTACCACTTTTAGAATTGTCCACTTAAAAGTCATTTATACCTTCATCTGTCCACTTTCGTCCATTTATACTTAATTCTACGACACAATTTTATCTTAATTCTTTAACAATCAAATACTGAGCTGAAAACTTCAAGCTACATATTACTTAACTTATCTTCTAACAATACAATATACTTATAACTAACATTCAATCAACAATTCTTTAACAATTCTAACATATAGTAACAATAAATCATGTTCTGGTATTTACAATTCCTTCCATAATTATATATATATATATTTTTTTTTTTACATTTATTACAATTGGAATCCTTCCAATCATAAGTCTGATTCAATATTTATTTAACATATATTCTCTGATACCGTGTCTTTAAATCCCAGCCTATCCGAGTCATAGTATGTCTAGATTTTGTCAAATTGGTTATAACATTTCTCTTTCCCTTATTTCTGTTTATTCCTTGTTTATTATTTATCTCATATTTATTTTGCTTTTAGCTTCATCTAACTCTCAGTTCTAAGTTAGTATTTTATCTCCCCTTCCAATCTCACATCCAGTTAATTATTTTCTTATATCATTCCTGTTTATTTTGTATGAAGTTTAACATCTAATATTTTTAAAGGTCGCAATCTCATATCCTCTATTTGATCATATCTATAGCTCCTTCGATTACACTGTCCCTATATCAACGAATATAAATTTTGTTTTAATACTTATATATATCAACGCAGATTCTCCCTTACAATACGACGAAGTTTAAATACACAATTACCATATTTTTATTACAACGATGCTTTAATATTTATTATCATAGATTCATATTTCTTTTATAATAGATAATATATACGACGAAGTTCCATTATTTATCAACGCAGATTCTCCCTTACAATACGACGAAGTTTAAATACACAATTACCATATTTTTATTACAACGATGCTTCAATATTTATTAACATAGATTCATATTTATTTTTATTCATTATTCGACGAAGTTTCCAATAAATTATCGTAGATATAGTTACCATCCCTTAAAACTTATCTCCTGCTAACGTTTTCTTATACACATAGTCACCTAGAGTTTATTCATATTGCTTCCTTTACCTATATTTAATATCTCCCTTCCTATTTTATTTTTATTTTCCAATATCCAGTTCTCCTGGATACATGTCATATTACTGCCTGTGTCTATTAATGCCTGTAAACTTGTTTCCTCTATTTAATTTCTATTCCTGGGTTTCCTATTGTCTTAGTTTTCCGACTGACTGTGGGCACCATGCTCTTTTCTTGTCCCCACGCCTGTCTTTGCCTTAACACCGTTTACATCTCCATTGTATCTCTCATCTGCTTCATAGTTTCTATTTTCTCTGTTATTCTCATATTTAACTTCCATCTCCCATTTTCCATACTCGAGTTGTGCCTCCACATTCATTAACATATCCGTACCTCTGATAAATTTTCTCAATAAGCCTTGTACCACTAAGCCTTGAGACGGATATTTAACTCCTCCTATTACCATTTTCATTTTATTAAGCTTTTCAATCTTCTTATTTGTTGCGGTTTGAATTGTTAAATTTTTTATTTGCCATATTTCTAATTTTCCTATTTTATTTCTATCTCCTAACCTTCCCTGCTCTCCTAATATTTTCTCCCTTACATCTTCGACTTTCCTAAACCTCTCATCTGTTGTCTCTCTTTCTCCTATCACCTTTAATTTCAACTCTCCTAACTCTTCTGTGTTTTTCTTTGTTATATTTTCTACTTTCTCTATCTCTTTTTTATTAATTTCTATCACATCAGCTATTATTTCATTTCTTTCCTCAAAATTTTCCTTAATCTCCTCCTCTAATTCTCTATCTTTCTCCTCTCTGTCCCTTTTCACATCCTCTATTATTTTCCTATTATCCTCCCTTATTTCCTGTGTTATTAACTTGAAATCCTCCTTCATCTCTCTTATTTCGTCTCTATTTTCCTCTAATTTTTTGTTTAAATCCCTTATTTCCTCCATTATCTCTTTCTTTAATTCCCTTGTTTCTTCATTCCTTTCATTAAACTTTCTATCCATTTCCTGTCTCCCTTTTACACTCATTTCCATGAGAGTACTCATCATCTCCCTCAAATCTTCATTCTCATTATTTCCCCGTTTTTTTTGTTGGGTTTGCATAGGTGGTAGTCCCCTAGCTTCTTCTACCTCAATGTTTCCTATTGGCATATCTGTGCCTTCCAATTCTATTTCTTTCATTTCTAAAATTGTCCCTTTTTCCCGTTTTTTAAGCTCTATCTCCCTGCAAATTGTATAATTCCCTCTCATCAGACATATTTTTTCTTTTTTTAACTGTAAGTAACTTATTATACAAAATTAAACAATTTTTATATATACTATAAACGTAGCCTTGATTCTATTCAACTCAGTGCTTAATTTTACAAAATTTTTTCTAAATCTATTTCCAGTTCAAATGTTTTTCATATAAAAAGTTCTAAATTAATTTTATTTCAAAATCTCTCTAAATAAATTTTATCTCTTATTTTATCGAGCTCCCACGTTGTTGCGCCAATTATAAAAATATTTCCGTAACGCAATACAACAGGGTTTTATTATTAAATGAAAATAATTAATTTCTCTTGTTACAAAACACAAACTCCTGAATAATTAATTCTTTATTATTATTTTTTATTTCTAATAATCGTACCCCACGTTGGTGTGCCAAATGTAAAGTTTTTATAAAACGCTTTACAATTATTATTTTTTTTATTAAATTTAAATTTTATTGATGATATCAAATTTTTATTTTGAACAAAAAAAACTTACTCAGGAACAATTCATTAACATTTATTATAACAATTTCATCTCAACATTTAAACAATAAACACAAAACAAAAATTTATAACTTAACAAGTTTTAACAAACTCGGTTTAGTTCTTATTTCTTTTGATTTTATAGTTACACAATTTTAATACCCTTGGCTAATTTTACGATCTCTTACTATCTCGGGGTTTATAGCATGGGCTATATTTTTTTAATTCTTAGGTTAATTAAATAAATTTTGAAAAACAATACTAAATTTTGAAATTAGTTTTAATAAATATTTTCCTGATGGAAAAACTTTAATTTGGAATAAGCAAAAAGGCGAAACTATTTGAACTGGATTATGATCTTATTACTATTAATCACAAGATATTCTAATGTACAAAATTAAACTTCCCTATTATCCTAAGAGTCCACTAAAGTTTATTTTTTATAGCGCTATACATACTTAACTTATCAAATACCGAAATTCTGCAGGTCACTTACGTAAGATTCCGTTCTCTTCAAATTTCACTTTTTACACACTTAAATTCGTTTTAGTTCTTTCAAATTATATTAACCCTGTACTATATCTTTAAATTCTCTTATCCTTATTTAAAATTGCCAAGTTTCTTCACAAAACGGTATATTTTTGACGAATTCCTTCCAATTTAAAATTTTGACTGCTAAGAAAGGTCTGCTTCCTCGGCGTCACCACGCCAGACTTCCTCTAACTACGCGTCCTTAGATTTTAAACAATTGTTTGTTTTTTTAATATGGCGGCTTCCTTCTTCAAAAAGAAATCATATGCTCTAATTTAACGAAGTTCCGCTCCTTCCCACTAGAGTCGACTGCAACTGACCTACTTCTTGCTTTCTACATCTGTTAATGTCAACGAACTATTTTCACCGTTTTAATTTGGTTAACATACTGTTTCAATTTTCCGATCCTTAACAAACCTTCCAGTGTTTATTCAACTACTATTATTAGTGTGTGAAGTGTCTTTGTGTTTTACTTTTGTAATATTTCGAAATGTGTGTGTTTTGACTGGACTTTTCCAAACATAACCTTTCATTGTTTACAATCGTTTTTCACTTTTTCCTTCAAGTAATTACTTATGCCCTATGTTACTAATATTTACAATTTTGTTTGAATATAATTATTATTAGATTATCTTGTTTTAATTTATGTGTTAGGGGTTTTGATATAACAAATTTCCTCATGCATTTTTCAGTTCAAATACCTTGTTTACAATTCTAGGCTTTTACCTAAATTTAGTTTCAATTTTAACCTAACCAATCTTTTAATGAATTTCTTTTTAAATTTTGTGTGAGTTATTTCTAATATATTCTTCCAATTCTTAAATAATATTATATAGCCCATTCTATAAATGTTACAATATATATATATATATATATATATATATATATATATATATATATATATATATTGGACTAGGAGACTGACAGGCTTACCTTGGTAATAGTCCACTCTGTAGTCTTGAAATAGAAACACATAAAAGCACTTAACCAATGATATATTTCAACCACACAGTGGTCTTTGTCAATCAAAGAGAAAACACAAAAAGAAATATGAGAGAGTGAAATAAAATAAATATAAGTTGTAATCACAGATTGTGTAGAGTAGAAATCAGATGTCACAGATCTGTGACAATATATCATTGGTTAATTGCTTTTATGTGTTTCTATTTCAAGACTACAGAGTGGACTCTTACCAAGGTAAGTCTATCAGTCTCCTAGTCCAAAAAATCTAAATAATCTTTACCAACCAAAACTAACCTATATATATATATATATATATATATATTATAACATAAAATGAAATGTTTTATATGACATCAAAGATTTTTTTGTGATAATGTATATTTGTTAAGTTACCTTTTAATTAACTGCCCAAGTTGTGGAAATAAATTATAACATACCACTATTACTCAACAACAATTCTACTAACTCAACCTGAGCATTTATGCTATTTAATTAACACTAAAATCTAGGGTTTTGGGCGCCAATATTACTCATGGTAATATAAAGTAATTGCAAATTTCTGTTTTTTTATATACTTTTATTTAAATGCAAAATAGTAATATTAAAAACTTTACTTTATAAAATTTCATTTACTAGTGACATAAAACCAGCAATATTTTACCTTACTACAATATTTAAAATTACAAATTTGCATTACATTAAATTTGATATTACTTTATTTCGGCTTTGTTTTTAAACTCTTACTTTTTATGATATTTATTCTCAGGGCGTGTTAGGTTACTGCTTTAGAGAACTGATTATTATTAATCTTATTACAATAAAGAAAATTTTATAAAGAAATTTAAATCATAATGTATTGACCAGAAATTTAGAAGATGTATTATATTATACAAAAACAGAGAGTGCAATACTTAAGTTCGTTCCAATTCCTTCGGATTCCATCTCCTTTCTCACTACACTGACACTTGTTAAAATGCTCTATGAAAAACACAATACCTTGATCCACAAAAACTTTCACTATAACTTTAATTACAACAATTTCCCTTTTATTCGCTGACCACCCTTTTTATACAAAATTTCCTTTTACAAACCCTTAGGTACTTTTAATTAATCAACAAGAATTATTTTATTGATTTAAATAAATAACTATAATTCCCTCCTTTAACTTTACTTTCAACTTAAACCCAGCTAATTAAAACTTGCCCATTTCATTCTCTAGTTCAATATCAAACACCCCACTTCTAATTTTCTTGGCCAATCATTTTACATCTTTTCAAATATCGACTAATCGGGAATTTACTAGTAACCGATAAGAATTTAAACATTTCTATTAGAAATCCAATTTTCTTTGAATTCGCACCAATCTGCGCGTGTTCCAACTCATGAGAAGTCTTACTACCACAGTTTCTTTGTTAGGCCACGCACACTTGCCCGCTTCATGACTTAAACAAAAACTCCCTAGAAACTTGTAAAATGTATTGCTAGTTTGTTCCCACAAATAAGCCCCTCTTAGCACTTCTCTTACATATTTTACTTGTATTGCAACACAAGATTCATATTTCTTTTTGAAATTATTTCTTATTTCCAGATAATTATTTTTTAAATATATTTTTATGCTTCTGCATTAATTAACATAATATTATGTTATATATTGTCCCCGATCTAAAATTTGGATCAATTTTAAATTTATCACACATTTTTGTATCTAACTCCCAAATTATTTATTATTTTATTAATGCTTATTTACTTATTTACTAAACAAGATAACAGCGGAACTTCTTCCTTCTTGGTTGGTCTAATCTCACTTTGAAAGTTGTATCTTTCATGACTTACTGATTGTACCACCTCTTGCACCTTTGGTTCTAAGATCTTTTACCTTCTCTAGCTCCGAAGTTTGACTCATTCCTTTATTATCACTTTTATTGCCTTCCTCTTCAGCTCCCACATTTAGACTCCTATATAACTGAATTCAAAAACTTAACTCCTTTCTCCCTAGCTCCAAAACTTAACTGAGTCCTCCCTAGACACCTTGATCATTCATTGTTCCTCATAACTACCTTTTATCCTGTTTTGTATACCAGCTTCCATTTCTTATTTCAGCCAATCCTGGCCAATCTTCCATCTGTGGTCTTTATAAAATATCCTTTGAGCTTTAGCATACACCTGATTTTGGAAATTATGTCTTTATCCAATAAAATCTACTTTAAGAACTGCGTGCTCTTCTAGTCTTGCCTGTCAATAATCTACTTGTATGGCAGCTTATTTTCATAGTCCTCAGAATAATTTATTTATGAAATCAAATGATTTTTTTTTAATAACCACACACATTAATCCTTAAAACCTACAGATTTTAAATGGTTTTATTACATATGCTATATTGCCTCAAAATAGTAGGTTTACTTATTTAAACATACGTTGATTAAAAATATTTAATAAATAAAAAATATATTGACCATTGTCAAATCACTGATATTTTTTCAAAAAAAAAAAAAAAAAAAAACAAATATCAGTGATTCGACAATGGTCAAGTGACCGAAAGGTGCCTCATCACAAGGTAAAATTATTGCACTTAGTGGTGGATAAAAGTATTTACAATAGTAATATATCAACTTCATAAAGTCAGTGCATCGGAAAAATAATGGACAACGTAAAATATCAAGATATATATATATATACAAACAAAAAATTATATTAAATAATTTAATAACAGAGTTAGAATGATATTAAATCAAATTAATTTAATTTATTGATATAATAATAACATTTTTTGTATATATCAGAGGTAACTTTTTAGTGAGGTTATTCTTGATTTAATTCAACTGATAATTTTATGAGTTGTTTGCTATTATTAGAATCAAATTGTAACACTTTATAACTTGTGCATTTATCTATAGTAACCATTGATCCTTTTATTCACTTTAAATTAAAATCATATTTTAAGTTTCATCTATTCTCAAGTAACTCTTGATAGTCACTGATAATTTCTTGTTTGTGTAATTTTAGTATTTTAACACTTATGTGTGACATGGATAGGATTTGTTATACCGCTATGAACTGAATTATAATGCTTGTAAATTTAATTAACATTAGTGATAGTAATCAAAATGATAATGAATAAAGTTTTGTATTGGATAATCTGGCACTAGTTACCATGTCCTCAGAGCTTAACTCATACTAGGGGTGTGTTTGTCATTCTATGGATTTGGAACGATACATACGCTTATGGTGCTAGAATGCTGATGCAGTAGACTCAATATATATAATGCAATATGTTTAAATCATTTAGAACCTTTAGCCACTCTTAATTACAAGTCCGTAATTAATCATTAAAATACTAAATGAATTATAGATTTTTCTAAATATCAGTGAATGTTTTTTACAGGAACATATTTGTACAAGTGTTTTTATAAATATAACATTTTTCAGAATGCTTAAAGAATTTGAAGATAAAATTTTAGAAGTTTTGTCAACATCAGAAGGTAATATTTTAGAAGATGAAGTAGCAATTAATGTACTTAGTACTTCAAAAACATTAGCCAATGAAATCACAGAGAAACAAGCAGTTGCTGAAGTAACAGAGAAATCAATAGATGCTGCAAGACAAGAATATACAGATATTGCTGTTCATTCCACAGTTCTTTTCTTCAGTATTGGTAAATAAATATATTGTGTGTATGTATAAACAAGGAATCTAAAATTTTATTTAAAAATCAATTGATACTTTAAAAAAAATATTTTAGTTTCTTTTTATTTTATAATTATAATTAATATAAATATGTATATACATAATATGTCAGAATAACAATATTAAGTGAAAATAGAAAGCGAATTTCCTTGCAATATGTATTTTCCTTTCTGTGTATGATGTTGGACTATTATTTTTGCTTGTCATTATTTATATGATTTTTCTGTCACTTGCATTGTGTTGCAGTTTTTTTCGCTCTCCTTTCACATTGTCCATTTCTGAAGCAAGGATTGGTACCTTTAATCCAGTTTGTTTGTTTATACTATTCTTTTTATTCATTTTTAATCCTACATTATTATTTATGATATTGTGTGGTAACTATCACAACAATTTAAGAATGTGCATTGGAGGTTTTGATGACAATTAGATGGGGGCATACAATTCATATACATCTTTGAGAACTAGATTTCTATTTATGCGAATGTTGGCTCAGTGGTGTTTAAAGCACTAGACTTTAAACATGAAGATACTCAGTTTGAATCCGACCTAGACCCTCCCAAATTTTTATCATTTAATTATTGAATAAATATTTGAAAAAAAAAACTGTATTAACATCAATTGTTATCCAAAGTATGTTAAAATAAATGTGTTTGAACTTAATTGGATGAATAGAAACATATTTTATTAATGATTGAAAATTTGTACAAGATATATCAGGAGAGTGTGATCTAATTGAATAAATAAATGCACACACACACATATTTTTTTAAATTCTTATAATGTATGTATTTTAAAGTTAATCAATGTGTTAACTGTTAATGTGAACAGATAATACATCTTTAGAGAACTGATTCTCACACAATTACATTTTATGTTTTTAAAATTACAACTAGTTACCTATAGTTATCAAACTAGTTATCATTGCGATAACTTCTTATTGTAATAATAATCTAAAGATGAAACATAATTTAAAGATGCTACTGACATTTTTAAAATGAATTTAATGGTATGAAACCCTTTTACCTTGGTCAATTGTAAAGTTAACACCAGTCAACTAAAAAGTGTAACTACTAATAACTTGCAGCTTTTGTGTATAAATTTTGAGGTTTTTTGTATAAATTACACTTTTTGTATTAACTTGGCAAAAAAAAACCACTACTTACTGATTTATTCAGCAGACTTGTTGATGAATATAATTGAAATTAACAAAATATGTAGATAGCCTCTTAGTGATTAATGTGCAAGTATTTCAAGGTGACAGGTTTTTTTTAAAATTTTTTATATTCTTGGAAACATAGAAAATCAAGAAAACTGATGTTGATAAGTAGGACTTATAGGATTCATGCTAATTTCAGACTCTGTGCATGAAAATTTTGGAAAATAAATTACCTATAAGAACAATATTTATTAACCTAGATAATTATAGAACAAATAACACAAAAAAAGTTCTATCTGTATTTATATGGAATCTACACAGCATTAAAAGAAGTACTGGAAAACCATAGAAATGGCGTGGTCTTTCTCGGGAGCTATTTGATAAAAAAGAATGGTCTTAAAAGGGTTAATCTTGTAGATTAATATATAATTAAATTTTAAATGACATTTATAATTTATTGGAAGGCTTTACTAGTTTGTATCCTCTGCCTTTCTCCATCTATTTGGCTACTAATTTTCTAATAATAAATGTATACTTGTTTATAAGTTAGAGTAAAGCCTGTAAGATTAACTATATATAAGAATTACAAACTTGTAAACATCTTTCTTGCACAAAAATTTTATTGATCATAAACCTTTTTCGGCAAACATACGCTCTCCTAAGTGGTTAAATTACTTATGCAAACTACTGCTTGCATTTCTTATAAACATTTATACCTAATTCATAACATAAATATTTTAAAAATATAATATATACCACAATTAAAGACTGTTATAATTGATTCTGATATTTTGCAGCTGATTTGGCAAATATAGATCCAATGTATCAGTATTCACTTGCATGGTTTGTGAATCTTTTTAAAGCTGCTATAGACAACACAGAGAAGTCTGATATCATAGAGGAACGCATCAAAGATTTATCTAATTATTTCACATACTCTCTGTATGTAAATATTTGTAGGAGTCTTTTTGAAAAGGTGAGTATAATTGTTATTAAGTTTGAGTTAAGTTGTAGTAAGTTTGTATTGCTATTAACAATGCACCAGTCTAGAAGCCAGACTTGCTGAAAGCCTTTTGATGAAAACTCTAAGGCTGTATTTCTATTCTTAAATGTGACAGTTTTATTTCAGTCAGTGAACTGGCTTTGAAAGAGTTGAAATGTATTAAAAAGACCTCAACCATTTAGAAGATGAGGTATAGTTTTAAAAGTAATTTACTGCCATGATGCGGAGTTTTAGAGTGTTTTAATGCTTTAAGGACAAGATTTAAATTCATGGTTAAAACTATTACATCTTTTTTTTTTAATGAGATACCTGAAAAATGTCCACAATTCCCAGGCTAATAACACAAATATTGGTGCATAATTTTTATTTTATTGTTACATTATTTACAAAGAAAATAATGGTTCATATACGATACCATCCGAATAAAATTTTCATAGAAAGTGTTTAATTTGTTGTTACTAAAATTAAATATACTTAAATTTTTTTTGCAGGTTTTTGTATTAAAAAATGTATTGAAGACAAATTTGTTTAAAGTTTGTTGTTGTAATCAACTTGAATTAACTTATTAAACTGTAATGAAATGTACTTAACTAAATGATTACGTAATGGCTTACTTGATGACGCGTTTTGAAACAATTGTTCTTTTTACGAAACAAAGCCTCTACTGCTTTGCTACGTAAAAGGATTATTGTTTTGAAATGCGTCAGCAAGTAAACTATTACGAAGTCACAAATTTGTTTAAATGCTAAAAAAATTCAATGTATGGTAACCATGTAATGTCATTTGTTATACTGTTTTATACAACTACGAGTATATAAAATTTGATGCCATTTCATGAAAATTTAAGTAAAAATATAAATAAAAATAAATAACTTTTAAATATTTATATTAGTAGAATACATCTTCATGTGAGGTACTAGTTTTCACTAAAACACTTGTAAATATTTTACAAGTTGTCTGTAGTGGCACTTACTTATATTTGTTGAGGATGGCCGTTTAGGGAGATGTATCCTATTGTCAACTCAAACAGTAACAAGTGTTTTAGTAATCGTTAAATGTTAAAAACTCCAAAACAAGGACTTCTAATACTTTTGTTTGCAGATATTTTTACTCATCAAACTGTTTGTATTATGTATTTATTAGATCTCAATAATGGCAAATAAACTATTTGTAGCAAAATAAATAGTTACATTTATATTTCAATTTATTTATAAATTCCATTTAGAATTTAAGAATTCTATTTAGGTTTAAGAGTTGTCATGGAAAAAAATCATAAAAATGTCTAAAACATTATTTTTGAAAATATTTGATTCAAACATAATATAATTTTATACATTTCACACATTTTCAGCAGTATTTTAAAATATTTCAGTGCTTAAGTACATTACACCCACATTACACCCACATTATACCCACATATATACTGTAGACTGTAATGATGTGACACATGAAAAATAAAAATATCATGTTTCATTGGGCAGAGATGCTTATGAGTGAAATAGGAAACTGAAATCAACTTCCAATAAAGAACTGAAACATGAATGCAGTGCCTGCATCTTACACTGGAATTCTAGATGACTTATGAATGAAACTGCTGAACTTACGGAGGGAAAAAATAACAAAAGGAAAGATAGTCTGAATTCAGGAATCCTCCTTACAATGGTATGTCCGATTTCACTCAAAGATCAAGAACTGTACCCTAATTGACTACGCTAGACAAGACAGAAGAGGAGGTCGTATGACAGTATTCTTTCATAACTCTCTACATGTGAGCAATGTTGCTAGATACCCAATCAGTAATCTTGGCCATTACAGCTGATGTTGGGGATAAAACCTTCAGTGTATTTATTGTGAATGTGTATGTACCTAAACAGGGAGTTTCCTTGAAGGAACCAGAAACTATCGTACCAAAAACTAAGAATTTCATCATTGATGGTGACTTTAATGCTAGAGATACTGGCTGGAACATAAGACTTGATACCAAAATGGACATGTCACTCATCAGTGAATTCAGAGTGAGAGGATGATTTTATGCATCAAAAACAAACAGTCTACATATCAGTTTTCTGGCTCCAGCTGTCTTAGCACAATTGATCTATCCTTTGTATTGGTGAGATTAATTTCAACCATAGAGGACTGATGTGTGCATTTGACAAGCTCCCACATTCTACAGTCAACTTCCGACCCCCTAATATTAGGCTGGATCTACCTGGACTTGTTTCAATAAACCATCACCCTGAGAAACAAAGAGTAGCTGCTCTTGAAGGTATCCATTGTAAATATGAAACCTGCAATAAAACCTTCACGAATGACTCAGTTTACTAAGCCCATTCTACTTCTTAGAGAATACTGAGGAATCATATTTTGTGCCTCCAAACTCATGCTCTAGTACTGATATTGAACTCATCCCAGCTATCAATGCAGCATTTGTACCTATTATGGAAATTACAAATAAAAAACTGTGCATATTCAGTGACTCCTAGCATGCACTACAACTCTTACAGTGATTCAAACCTTCAAGTTACCATCATGAAGTGTAAGCAATATATCACCTGCTAAATTTATCAAGGAACAAAGAGATCTGGTTCCATTGAGTACCTTTGCAATGTGGACTTCAAGGCTGATGAAGTAGGTAAAACAGCTGTTAAGTTGAATCTTATCCCACCTAGGCCACCTAGGAGCCTTTCTCAGAGTGACTGTTGGCCTTGGTTTGTGTAAGTCTAAGAAATAATGGATAGAACAGTGGAGCAATGAAACATGTGGCCGTCAACTGGACTACATACTGAAGTCACCAAATTATGTTACCATCTATAAATATATACACTGGTCCATCTCAACCTTTCCATCACAAGAGAGAACAGGGATTATTGTTATCCAGTTCTGTATGTTTTTATTTGGACTTACAGAGTCACCTCTATGCCTGTTATGTCAGAAACAAAAGGAGAGACCTTTGCATATCCTTATTCAATGTCTGGAGAGAATTGAAGTTAGATAGGTATTGAAGATTTCAACTCCAACTGGATTGTACACTTTAGCAGGTTCTGTTGAACCTTTATACTGGATGCTGGCTAGCTGTGATTATGAGCTAAATTGTACAGTTAGCATTACTTTAATGCTAGATGCTCTGTCAAAGAAGTAATAAGTAAGTAAGTATGATGTGGTATTTACTTTACCATTTTCTTTGACATACTGTAATTACCTTTGGCAATATGTCCCTCCCCATCAAATCTGAGCCCAGGTTCATTGTTTCTTTTCTTCATGTTCCAAAGAACTCATTTATGTATAAGAATCTATATGATGTACCTCTTGAATGTACTGGAGTTCTCATGATGCACCTCATGTATAACGTGAACTCCAATTGCATGGTTTTATTTTCTGAATTTGCGATATTACTTATTTTCAATGTATTTTTAAAACAAGAGTCTGTGATTATTTCCAACTGTAACTATACTGTTGTCATTCGATCTGACATTGGTAATTTAATTTTTATATCAAATGGATTGTTGTAACTTCTAAATTTTCATTATTTTCTAAATTTTGAATCTACTTTGCCAGGTTTTGTATTAGAAACACTGCCTACAGTGTAAACACTGCCTGCTTTTAAAGCCCCTATTATATCATAGTTAAGAAATTGCTTGTAAGAAATGAGTAGTAAATGCTTTTACAAAATGCAATCACCTATTATTATATACATCTGTGCAGCATTTTGTATCCATAATAGCTCTATCATAGAGACAACATTGGTAGTAATATCTAATAGACAAGCAGAAACACCAAATTATAAGTTAAAAATGGACAGGGTTACCTCTAATTACCATTAAAAAAAAACTCCAAATTAATATTGCATTTTGAAATGTTAACCCAAGGCTAAACTTCATACTTTTAAAAGATATTTAATTTATTTTCAGGATAAACTTTTGTTTTCTTTGCTTCTGGCAGTAAACCTATTGTTTAATCGTAATGAGATGGACCAAGGAGAATGGATGTTCCTGTTGACAGGTGGCGTAGGTTTAGACAATCCACATTCTAATCCAACAAATTGGTTGCCACAGATGTCTTGGGATGAACTTTGTCGTTGTGATGACCTTCCTGCATTACATGTAAGACTTAGATGAAATTATATTAGTGTATTTGTGTGTATATTGTTTTTGGTTTTTAAGGTGATGAAGATAAAGTTATTATTGCCTGTAAGGGATCTCATAGAGTGGTTAGATAAGGACATAATCATAAGTGTTTAAGAGTAAGTGCTTACTTTTGCTGTTCTGTGTCACTGAGATAGGATCTATAATGTAATATTTTTGAGAAACTAATATATATATATGTAAGAGTCTACTCTGTAGTCTTGAAATAGAAACACATAAAAGCACTTAACCATGATATATTTCAACCACACAGTGGTCTTTGTCAATAAAAGAGAAAACACAAAAAGAAATATGAGAGAATGAAATAAAATAAATATAAGTTCTATGTGTTTCTATTTCAAGACTACAGAGTGAACTCTTACCAAGGTAAGTCTGTCAGTCTCCTAGTCCAAAAAATTTAATAATCTTTACCAACCAAAACTAACCTAAATATATATATATATATATATATATATATATATATATATATATATATATATATATATATATATATTGATATTTTACGTTATCCATTGTTTTTTCGTTGCACTGACTTTATGAAGTTAATATATTACGATTGTAAGTAATTTTATCCACCAAACAACATATACAGACGACATACTATTCAAAAACATTATACAAGAGACTCAAGAGGAAACGTGTATGACGTCAACAAGTACCAACACCACGGACCGAACATCCACACCAGAAAAATTGAGAAAAAGACAGTGATTCGACAATGGTCAAATGACCGAAAGGTGCCTCATCACACAAGGTTAAATCATTCCACTTAATGGTGGATAAAATTACTTACAATAGTAATATATTAACTTCATATATATATATATATATATATATATATATATATATATATATATATATATATATTGACATTATTGTAATTTTCATTCCTGATGATGTTGGTACTGTTTACCGACGAAAAGCTTTGGATATAAATTAATAAATATTCTTGTATTTGAATAACCTATGTTGTTTTAAAATATATATATATATATATACAAAAACTCACAAGTTTTAATACCAAGAAAAAGATGCTTGCTACATCTCAGTTTGTTCAAACAACCAATGACCTATCAACAGTTAGGTTGCTATTTTCTTCAGGGCTTATTATTACAACCTACATATCTAATTTTTAAAAGTTATATTTATAAATTTTATTTTTAAATTCATTATTCTACTTTTATCATAGTTTAAAAATTAATAATTTTTTTAAAGCATCAATATCATTTAAAGTTAAAAATAATTGTAAAGTGATATATATATATATATATATATATATATATATATATATATATATATATATATATATATATACAGTCAGACCTCTATTTATCGAACTATTTCCGACTCCCTGGAAATTTCAAAGGAAAAATGTTTCTGTATATCAAAAACAAATTCTATATATCGAACTTAATTTTAGAAAAAATAAAACTACTGCACATACCTATTTTTAAATATTGAAAATAAAATGTGTAACAAAACATGTTATTGAATGTCACGTAGCTCTCCCGTAACACACTATTCATTCAGAAACATTGAGAGAGAGAGAGAGAGAGCAACGTGACAATATGTTGACATCTGTTAAGATTTTATCCGGGTTGTTGGGTGTGACTAACATGACTAATAGCTCTCTCATACACTCTTACTCATTT
This sequence comes from Prosapia bicincta, assembly GCA_036971475.1. Taxonomy (NCBI): domain Eukaryota; kingdom Metazoa; phylum Arthropoda; class Insecta; order Hemiptera; family Cercopidae; genus Prosapia; species Prosapia bicincta. The sequence continues at coordinate 302,640,614 of JBAIZL010000002.1, read as the reverse complement.
CTTTCAGGGCAGAGTGCAGTACTGTATTGTATTTCATGTGAACAAATCTCGTCATTCGGTTATTGGTTAGTGCGTGGTCTGGTTTGCTTAGATAACTGTAAGTCGGTGTTCTTTTTTACCGTTTAACGTGGACTGTTTGTTACGTTTAGTGACATTATTGTAGTTTTATTGCGTTTTGTTTTGAGTTTTTGTTGACGTTATGTCCAAAAGAAAGTCCTTGAGTGTCACGGAAATGGTACAATTATTAAAAGACGTTGATAGTGGTGTACGAAAATAAGATGTTGCGCAGAAGTTTGGCGTTCCACCCAGTACAGTGTCGACGATAATAAAAAATCGTGAATCTGTTTTAAAAAGTTATGAATCTGTAGGAGGGGACAGAAAGTGTTAAAAAATATGTAAACACGATGATGTTGACGAGGCGGTTCTCAAGTGGGTGAAAATGGAGATAAAAACATGCCTGTTCCAGGACCTCTCATAAAAGAAAAGGTAATTGAGTATGCGGAAAGATTAGGACAAAGAGTTCCAAGCAAGTTCGGGATGGCTACACAAATTTAAGAAGCGCCATGAAATCGTAGAAAAGGTTATTTTGGGAGAAAGCGGATGTGTATCCGAAGCATATTGTAGCCAGTGGAAAGCTACAATTTTAAAATCAATTGTAGAAGAGTATGAGCCTGACAATATTTTTAATATGGATGAAACTGGCCTTTTTTTCAAGTGTTTACCAAATAAGACACTAAACTTTAAAAACGATAAATGCTTTGGAGCAAAAAGCGAGTTACTGTTGTGGTATGTACTAATATGTCTGAAAAAGAAAAATGTAAAATTTTTATCATTGGGAAAAGCAAGCAGCCAAGATGTTTTAAGGAAGTGAAGTCGTTAAGTTGACTATGAATACAATAAAAAATCATGGATGACAAGTGAAATTTTTGAGAGGTGGATATTGAAATTTGACGAAGTAATGATTAAGCAAAAAAGAAAAGTCGTTCTTTTTGTGGACAATTTCCCTGCACATTCGTCTTCTGTCTCAAAAAAGTTGGTGAATGTGAAGCTTGTTTTTTCCCTCCAAATACCACCTCGAAACTACAACTGATGGACCAAGGCGTCATTAAAACTCTTAAAATGTATTATAGAAAACAGGTTCTTAAGAGACTTATTCTTGCAATGGAAAATGACAAATCTATTGAAAATATTATCAACCTCAGGCTGTGTATATCACAATTAGTAAAGGTGTGGCAAAATGATGTTGCGGAATTGACGATAAGAAATTGTTTTTTAAAAGCCGGCTTCTCTGAATGATCTGTTGTGGAAGAAAGTAATGTACTGCCGCAAATTGAGGAATGTTGGGAGCATTTATAGTTGGCAGGCACGATCAACGACAATGTTTCGCTAAACGAATTTTTAAGAGTGGATGAAGACGTTATTGTAGCTGAATATCCAACAGATGATGATATTTTAAGTCTTTAATAAAAAACTGAAGTTGAAGATGAGGGCACCGAGACAGAAGATATAGAAGCTCCTAAACCTTCCAAGAAAGAAATGACGGCAGCAATTGAAATGATTCGTCGACTTCAATTCATAGAAAACGTATCTGATGAAATTTTCCTGTCTCTTAACAAATGTGAACATCTTTACAAAGAATCTACATCAAACTTTATACAAAAGGATATTCAAAGGTTTTTTACTACCCAACAATAAAATGCAATATTATTAAGGTATGTACGGTATGTTCAGTATTAACTAAATGCGTGTTTTCATCACTGTTTGTATTTTATAATTTTTAACGAAAATACAGTATTTTTTAAGTATAACTTATTACACTTTGGTATTGTTGCAACAAAGGCCATAAATTAAACACACTAGAACAATATGAAATATACAGACATACAACACACATAAAAATGATATCCTAAATGAACAAACACGACACAGATCACACATACTCTTCGATCACATCACTTCTAGCTTTCAAAAAATTACTACCAAAAAAGCACTGCAGTAATCCTAGCGGCAAAAATTTGAGGCTAAAGAAGTCGTAAGATGAAAACGTTTCCTCCAAGTGTAACTTAACAATTTAACAAGTTAAGTTAACAAAAAGTCTGGTCGCAAGTAATACCAAAGTGTAATAAGTTATTAACAACCAGCTCGTCTTGAACAGCAACAAGATTTCGATATTTAAGTATAGTTCTTAGCCCTATAATACTGTAGAAGAGAACAAACTTTATTGTAAACAAATACGGTAGTACTGTTTAATAGGCATTATGGTTACATTCACGTAAACTTTCGTAATACTGTAATATGAGTCTTTACGGAAAAATCAGATTTCTCTTTATCGAAGTTTCCATATATCGAATTTTTTATAAGGAACCTACAATTTCGGTTTATGGAGGTCCGACAGTATATATATATATATATATATATATATATATATATATATATATATACACACAATTTTATTGACTATTCCCAGAATTAGAAGATATTGAAACATTTTCATTCAAAGATATAAGGTCTTTGTCAGTTTCATGTTAACTGATTATGTTTAAATGAAATGAAACACAAATACACACTGTACCTGTTTCACAAACACACCATCCTAGACAATCTATAGGTAAAGAAGTAAAATGTTCTTAATTTTATTAGTTTGAAACACAAAGAACATACACAAAACTGCAACTAAGGGCTGATGCACTATTTCTGTAATTCAGTAAGCATTTGCAGAGGCCTGTTGTGGCACATGAAGTCACTTGTTGATGAGTCAGTACAGTACTTGAAATAACCACTGGCAGATAGGAATCAAACATGCAATGACAGCTTTTTTTAATATTCATGATAGATGGTATAACATTGTGTGTTTGTTTGTTGTTTTCATGTAATATATTTTAATGTAAGTTTTCCTTTTTTAAAAAACAAAGGCTTAAGTTTTTGTCATAGTTTATACATGTTGTAATAGATCAAATTAGAACAAATGGTTAACATTGTTTATCCCTTGTTATGTGTCAGGACTGTTAATATTTAGTTCCACTAAGGTAAAAAAAAGTCTTAAATTAAATATATAAAAATACTATTGATAATACCTTTTATTATTTATAAACAATAAATAGTTATTATTATTAAATATAATGTTAATTATTATTATGACTATTAATTATTATTGTTAATATTGCTATTATTAATTACAGCTAACTATAATTAGTTATTAATAATTATTATTGGTAACTTATATTTGTTTAATTTATTAATTTATATTCAGTGCACAACCTGAAGATGTTATGCATGGTTTTGTAATTATTTTGTCAATTCTTAGACATTCTAACACAAAACTTTTAAAATTCATTACAATCTGAAATTCCAACATTTGTTTTTTCAACTCTATTTAGTATTTCTCACAGAACCCCATTCAATCATCACAATATTCATAATATAATTAAAGACATAAAATGTACTTCTCCAATTTGAAACTCTATTTCCTAGTGTAGCAGCTACGCAATTTTCTTCGATTCTAACGGAGATCAGGTCTGTTTCACTTAACATATTGACTGCAGCTTGTGTTGCATCCAATGCATCAGCATTCTAGTACCAGGGGTGTATGCATTAGTCCAAGTCCACAGTACTAGCTTGACTTCTGAAGCTAGTGGTTTGTTTTTGTTATATATATCTACTTTATGACAGTGTTTGTTGTCTTTAGCTATCTTCAAATTTGCAAATTCTGTTACCATTTTTATCTTTCTTTAATATTCTACTTGAATATAATATGACTGTTTTTGTATTTTTTCCTTGCAAAGTCAAAATAACAATCACATTCACTTGTTTAGCTTGCCCACAAAAACCTCAACTTTGTCCTGAAAAATGTGTTTGCAATTTTACAAACACCTCTATACATAACACAAGTGAATGAGTGAGGGCTGGCATAAAACTAAAGTGTAAATATATTCTATCTTTTATATAAGAATATTTAAAGTATAAATAGAGATACATTTGATAGTACACATGGTTCTCACTGCAGATATGTCTTGGATCCAACAAACAATACTTGGGCAACTAGCACCTGGTGCTAATGCCTCTGATCCTATGCAACAATTATGACACTATTAAAGGCAGCCATTTTGGACAGACACTAAGTTTAATCATTAGTATTTGGATTATCATTTATGATAGTAATTAAATTTAAAAAATATTCTAATTCAGTTACCAGGGCCAGAATGGTTCCTTACCATAGAAATCCTGCCTGTCTCTTAAAACCCTGTAGAGATGAGCTACTATCCACTCTTGAAACTTAAGGAGTTTAAAGTCATTACCTCAATCATTTCTATTTTTACAACCCTTTTCATATTTTTGACTTTTGCCATGATACAAAAAGTAATTATTTTTCTTTTCTTAATATTTTTAATTATTATTAACAAATTTGATCTACAGTTTCATAGGGTATAAACGATTAAAGTTTTATTATAAACAATAATAAAATGTAACAACAATAAATTTTGAAGAATGTGATAAATTTGAATGAATTAGATGCATGGGAAACTTAATTTATAAATAGAGATAAAAATAAATAAATTGTTAATAATGAATTAGGACCAATTCAAAATTCAATATTATTGTAAATTAATTTAGTGTTAGATAATATCTTTAATTTAAATTATTTAAATAGTTTTGTTAATATTACGTTTTATTAATATTATAGGTTTATCAAAATTAAATATTTGTAGTTATCATATTTTGTTCAATGTAAATATATTAGTAGCCGTAGTTGTAAATTTGGCAATGTCCAGATCCCGTTCTAACTTTTGTTAAAATATTATAGGTTATGATAATTTTTTAAATTAAAGTGTTGTTTGTGATAGCATCACTGAAGATGATGACATAATGTCATTGAAACACGTTTGAGATTAAAGTTTTATAATTGTGAGTTGTATATATTTCTTGTGTTTAAAAACTAAATTACTTTATTTTACATTTAAAATAAAATTTTAATATTAATGTTAGTACATTTTTTCAGGGTATCCGAAGTCATTTTGAAAAGAATTTAGAAGAATGGAAGAAAGTTTTTGATGCTATAGAGCCACACATGGTATCATATCCTGAACCATGGGAGAATAAACTTTCACAATTTCAAAAGATTTTAATTCTCAGATGTCTTCGATTTGATAAAGTAGTGCCAGCAATACAAGAGCTTGTACAAGGTTATTAATTAATATTGTGTCTGTTATTATTTGTTAAAGGCTTAAAGAGTTGGCAAAACCCCAAAGTTACCTAGTATAAAATTTTATAATCCAACTGTTTTTATAAACAATTCTCGAATAAGATTTAAACAGGATTTAAAGTATTGTGCTGGCTGTTTAAAAATATTTCTTTAAAAATAATTATGAATTAGCCACCTTAGTGTTAATTTATTATGCAAAGATAATAATAATTGAGATAATAATAACAATTTAACCAAAATTGAAAAATATTTTTTGACCTTTGTATTTTTTCACAATAAAAATTTAATTCTTGAATTTTCTAGTCCATTACGTTCGGCGAAACTTAATTAATCACTAAATGATCACCCTACAGAATTATCACTAACCAATAAACATACAAAAATTTAATATGTAAACAATTATACATTTATAATAAATTTTAAAAAATGCATTAATCATTTTTGTTTCAGCTCAGTTAGGCCGCCGTTTTATTGAACCTCCACCATTTGATCTTCCTGCATCATTTGCTGATTCACATTGCAGCATTCCTCTAATATTTATCTTAACACCTGGTGCTGATCCAACAGCTCTTTTGCTTAAATTTGCTGAAGACATGGTAATACAATACACTGTACAAATTTTGTGTATACTATTTGTTCTGTAGAATACTACAGATCAAATACATTTTTTTAAAGTATAACATAAAAAAGATATATGTAAGATTTCCCAAGTCACTTGTATGTGACTTTTCCCAGTAAAAATTTCTTCAATAAGATGTTACTGGATAAACATTTTTTTTAAATGGCTGAAGACGAATTAAAAAATGTACCATTTTAAAGATGTGTTTTTGTTAGTGGAAATGACTTTTGCTTCAATTATCATATTATCATAATTAAATATCATATGAATATTGAAACTTGTATACACATTAACTGATGGAAGCAGCAGACTACATCAAACAAAAGTTTGTAAAATGTTATATTTGCTTAAACAAATTGGGTAGAAAAATAGAGGTAGATACATGGAATTATAAAAAAAAATTGTATGAACAAATTTTTGATATTTGTTATTAAAACAAAGGCAGAACAACCTTAATTTCTGAACAACCCTTATAATTTCATTGATTAAAAATCAGAAAGAAAAGAAACTGTATGAAATATATTCAACCTTATACACTTGTTGACCCAAATCCATTATAAAAGTATATAATGTAAGTTAGAAGTGTTTCTCTTTTTCTGCTTATGTAAGGCAGATGCAGTTCAGTTACATCTTGAATTTTTTTTAATATTAATAGTACCTCATTCGAAAAATTCAGTACACACACTACTAATAATGAAATTAATTAGCATTTCACTTTTTTCTATGTTTGTGTGGTCTCTTTTCATAAAGTTATAATTTATACATTTGATTATGCTTTGAAAATATTGCCTTTATTGCATTGCTCAACATAAGCATTTACAAAATAATTTTGTAAAATACTTTAAACCTTTTTTCTCAGGGATTTGGCGGAAGTCGCTTGAACTCATTGTCCTTGGGTCAGGGCCAAGGCCCGATAGCTGTACGCATGATTGACGAAGGAGCTAGAAATGGAACCTGGGTACTGTTACAAAATTGTCACTTAGCCAAAAGTTGGATGCCAGTTCTTGAAAAAGTATGACTCCAGTAAACAAATAAAAGTTCACCTAATCCTTAGCATTCTTGGTATGAAATGGGCTATTTACTGCTGGAGCAGAATTATTACGTAAAAATAAAATTTTGTTGTTTATAAAACCCTATTTAATTTTAATTCTTACATGTAGGTAAAGGTGAAAAAAGTAACACAACTATTCTTCAGCGGTTTTTATATTTTTTACATTCTAAAAAATTTCAAACTTTGGTTGTATGAGATAAATTTGATACATTTTTTGGGCCAAACCAGTTGCTTGGGTGTAGTGTGTGGCTTTACATCTGAGATACACAGGATTTACAATCCTAATCATATTGTAACAGATGATCAAATATACAGATAGTGGAAGACAAAAATTATAAAAACAAAGTTACAGGGAGGTCCTGCGATAGTGAATGTCTAATGGGCTACAAGAATCTCTTGTCAAACATTATTTACATACTGCATAACTGCTGCCTATTGCTCTGGTAATGAATTGTTACGAATAGAAAGTAGTCAAATATGATAAATGTAGTGCAGTTATCAGTTTGTACCATGCTAATACTAGCCAGCTCTCTTTTTTTTAAAAAAAAATTTCACTAGGATATAAATGTGATATAGATATCCTGAAATACTCGTGTTGAGAGTTAAGACTTATTAAAGTTGATGTAATGGACTGCAAACAATTTTCAGAATTAAATTATCTAATTGTAATTTATAACAAAGCCATTGGTAAAGTTTTAAAAATAATTAAGAATCTAATTTAATAAAAACCTTTTATAAAAATATATATTTTACTCAATTATTTTTAGTAAAATTGTCTACAAATAATGTAATGACCAAGTGCATCAAATTTATAATCCTATTCAATTTTAATGTCTGTTAATTATTACGATTTCTATTCAATTCATCATATAATATATTATTGTATGCAGCTGTATTGAATTTTGCAGCAAATTAACAAAAAAAGAAGTATTTACTTATTTGGTATAGACTTTGCTTATAAAAACGTTTTATATTTAAATTTCCTGTCAGTTTTTTTTATAATGAATATATTTATTTTATACATATACAATCACAATAAATAAAAGAAAAAAAATTGAGCCTTAGTACTAATTAAAAATTTATTGGTAGTACATGTTAACATAAATTAAAAATATATAAAAATCTACCTAGTAATTCATTTTGAGGTCAATCCTATTAAAAGACACTAGTGTATTAAATTTATAATTTTTTTAAACTTGGGTAGCAATTAAAAATGGTCAAATTTATACTTATTTATTTATTTACTTGGCTAAAAACGTACAACCAACAACTGCAAGTAAAATTTATGTTCAAATTCATAAACCAATTCAATTGGGATGTATATGATTTAATCAGATCTAAATTTTGAACAAATATTTTCTGAGCTGTAGCTTGCTGATGAACAATATCTGGCTGTTTTCAACCATAGAACTTTATCTAAACATTTCGTTATACTTGCCTTGCATGAGGTCTAAATTAATCTTAGTAAAATAACTAATAATTTTTAATATTGCTGTATTTATTTTAAGCTCAATAACTTAAACTCTAGAGAGGTCGCATTGAAGAGATTGCACCAGGGTCCCTTTGTTTTTTAAACTGTTTAGTAGAGCTGAGTGTCCAGACTTCATCACACTCCATAACCCTCCTACTAGATATAAGGAATAACATCACTTACAAGATTTGGTCTTTGTTTCTTCAATTGAGCTCAGGTTCTGAGTTAGGCTAGAGGTTACTTCCATGTCCGACTTCTAGTATTATGTTCATAATTGAAGATTATTACCATGTAGTACATTAGTAGGCTTATAAATTTGTAGATAAGTTTTTATGGTTTTGGTTGATATATCTGTATTAAGTTGTGTTTATTTTTTCTTCAATTAATTATTTGGAATAATGAGTAGAAGTTAGTGAAAGCAAATTGGAATTGCTAGTCTAGAACAAGAAGAACTACAACAACATCAGTGACTACAGACTCTCAGTTACTCTTTGGGAGTGACCGTGATAAAAGTGATGAGCCTGGCTGTTGAACCTGAGAAGAATTCATATATTACAAATGACTTACAAAACTTACCTCTTAAAGAAAGACTTCATGACCATATAGTTAAAAGACAAAATGGCAAGCTTGCTTAAGCAAATATTCCTAAATACAGTGGGATTTCGATCCCCCCTCTCAGAATCAAACTCGACAGAGCAATATAATTGTATTAAGGATTTGTAATACGAGCCATACACCAAAGGATGTAAAAGCTCCCTAATGTATAAAGTTTATTATTTTTTATAGAGGAAATGATTAAAGAAAATACAGAATGCAGAAATGTTTGGATAGACACTGTTTCGTAGAGAGAGACTGTTGAAAACAAATTGTTTCAGAAATTGAGTGTGCTGTTAGTATTTTGTAAATGGCTTCGTACTATGAGGCATCAGATCTGAACATAGAAGACTTATGGGCAGCAGACGTTTCATAACTCTGCTGGCCATATCACATACATTTACGTATTGTAACGGTTTTTAGACTTACAATGAGCTTGCAACAATTTAAACTTTTGCTCAGAGACATGATAATCAATGACATTTGCATAAGAGAACAAAGAAAAACTAGTGACAAGCTTACACCAATTATGAATACCTTCCAACAGTTGTGGAATACTGTAAAAGAAATAATGGTGTAAATGAATTTGTCACAACAGATGAGATGCTGGAGTCATTCCATGTTTCATTCTCATTCAGACAGTATATTAAAAATAAGTTGCAAAATAAGGAGTGACAATGTTGTGTCTCTAGTAATTTTATTTTTGTTTGGTACGTCTATAATGCATTTCTGAGTAATCATCAATTGACACTAGTTGGAACACTAAAAATAGATAAGAGGGATCTGCCACCAGTTGTAGACAAAAGACATAGATAACCTGGACATTTAACATCCAGGTCTTATAAGTCACTTATAAAAAAATTGGATGTCACTTTGGCATTATATGGGGCTAACAAAAATAAAACTTTAGTACTCTTATCTTCCAGGCACAATGACCCTGCAGTCAACTGAAAAGAAAGTTCTACTAACTTTGACAAAAAATTGTTTTATGTCTGCAGCAAATTGAATGATGACACTGTTGATAAATATATCAGACAAAATTGTTGCTAAATCTAAACAGATGGCCAATGATAATGTTATCTGGCCTAATAAACATTGTGAACCTCGATAGTTTCATTGTTCTCACAAAACAAAAACATTAAAAGTCTTAAAATTATCAGAAGACTATGCATTCATCTTCTATCCAACAAACTTTGCAAAGAGTAACTATTCTGAGTACTCCAACCATTAAAAAAACATATGATTTGATTCCATTTTTAACTCGAGCTGCTAGTTTTACTCTAAAACAATTGCACATACATTCGTATATTACACTTGCCTATAGCAGCAATTTTTGTATTTTATTTAACGAATATTACTGTTTTGGGAGATGTAACTCATTATCAACTCAAAATGTAACTACAAGTTTGGTGCTTTATTGAAATAAATAACCAACAAAACAAAATACAAAGAAATACCATGTATTTATAAATATACAAAAAGACTAATAAATCATTTTTCAAGTTGTTTTCCAAAAAAAATCATTAATTTAACTATAAAATCTGTCGTTTTAAATCGTTTCTATGCTTATATTTAATTTTTCTTTATAATAGATTTTTAATCTAAAATGTCTATAAATGAAAATTTATTTTCAATTTATAACAAAAGCATGCTAACAGCATAATGAATATGTACTGAGAACACTGTTTTTTCTGCATTGAGTCATGTGACTTCCGATTTTTAAATATAAGATGAATCCAAAACATAACATGTTTGGGACTAACACGTCGGTGGGCAGGTTAGAGCCGCCATCTTGGTGTCAAAATATTCCTACGCTCCTACTTTCCTCACTATGACTAGCTAAAATGTTCGCTCTGATTGAAAATCCTGCCATTTGTGAAGTGCATTTAGTGATTAGCAGTTTTTTGGCAAAAAACTACATGCCAATTAAAATCTATCTTCAACTTTGTGAAATTTATGAAAATGGAATAATCAGTAAAAGCAGAATGAGGTAGTTGTCTGTTGATTTTACAAATAGCCACACCAATGTCCACATCGAGGATGCCAGTGGTCATCCTACCCTGTTTACTGGAGACTTTAACCAGTGGTTGAAACCTCAAGCAAAGTTAAAATTGAAAAACTTGTGTCAGTCTATGAAGAGTGCCTCAATTTGAATTAGGCATTGGAAAATAACCTAAACTGTAGCTTTAAAATGTACAAGTAAACATTTTTTTCACGTTGTTAATTTTTTATATCAAAACATTTCTTTCTTTTTGGATTACCCATATACATATGTGCTTATTTATGTACTACTATCAGATACTAGTGATAAGTTGATAAATTTGTCTGTTTATACTGCTTGACAGAGCTATTTATAAAATCTATTTGTTATTATATAAATGGTTATAGCTTCTATTACGACAAATAAATATTTCACTGAACTTTTAATGGAAATTGTCTATAAAGCAAATTAACTGGTTGTGATTTATTGGAAGTTTAGACAGTGGTAGCAACAATACAGTTTTATTATGTCAATAATGGCACTTATTATCCCTCCATATGGTGATCAGAACGACACCAGCTGCTACGTTTTGAGTAGAAGAATTTCTAAAAAAATCATGAAAAATATATCATTAGCATAAATTATATTGTATTATATGATACTTGTACAATAAACAATTAAACTGGAGAACAATATGTTCAAGTAAAATGTTGAACAAATCTTTGTACAAATTTTGTTTTATTTGAAACATAAAAGGAAATTCTTTTCTTTACTTTAATTGTTTACAACTCTAGTCCAATGATGAAGGTAGAAAAGTTAATCGTAAGAGATATTCAATGATTTGTTGAGGTAAAAAAAGTATTATATACGATGAAATTAAAAAAAATATGGGTTTCATGAAAAACCCACAACTATGTATAACGCTTGTCTTTTCGTAAAAAAATTTTTAAAAACATCATGAAAATATACCATTAGCATAAAATATATTGTGTTAAACATAATATATATACTAATTGGTTCCATCTTTACATAATAGTTTATAATTAAAAACATTTGTACTTATGTTACACTTGCCTATAGTAGCTCTTACTTTTATAATTGTTGAGGTCGGCCGTTTTGTGAGATGTGTCTCACTGTCAACTCCCACCTTAACTGACCTCTTGGTTTTTGTAGGATAGGGTGAGGGGGGGGATGTAAGCATATTTTGGTGAGTATTGGGGTTATTATGTCAAAAATTGTATTTGAGTTGATTGTAATTGACTGTTGAATCTTAAGTATGTGTGTAGGGTGTAGTTTGTATATCTCATATTGTTCGGTTATGTATCGTTGGTTGCTTTTGTTTTGTTTTTGAAGAATTTGTAGGTTAGGTGTTACGTTTGTATAGTTATGGTTTGTGTATATGAGTTGTTTGGTGAAGTTTGATTGGATGTTTTTGTTTGTAAGTGCTTTTATCTGTTCTTGGTAGCGTGTGTAAAATGACCTCCCTGTTTGGCCTATGTAAAAATTTGGGCACAAACTGTAAGTTAGTTTGTAAACACCAGCAGAGTTGTATATGCCAATTTTCATGTTTTTGGGTTTAAATTGTTTGTTGAGGGTATTGTGTGTGGAGTAGGCTATTCTGTAATTGTATTTACAAAGTGTGTTGGTTAGTTAATGGGTTTGGGTGATTTGCATGATTTTGATAAGTATTTTATGTGTTTGTCGTGTTGTGTATTTGTAGTTCGGTTATCGAGTTTATTTTGTAGGAAGTTGTATAGTTTATCAATTATTGTTGTGTTGTATCCATTGGTTTGTGCTATATGTTTTATAGTGTTAAATTCTTGGCCGAGTTCTTATTTGTCTAAAGGTGTTTTTAATAGGTGATATATCATGGTGTTGTAAGTGGCTAGTGTTTATGTTGCTATGAGTTGTTTGAAGAGTTGTGAATGGTAGTGTTGATGTTGCTGGGTATATGTTGAATTTATGTATTTGTTTGTCTGTACTTGTAAGTAATTAAGGTCCAAAAAATTAAGGAATTTGTTTTGTTCTGCTTCAATGGTGTATGTTAGTGTTAGGTGTATGGAATTAATATGTCTTAAAAATGTGTGCTTGGCATTTATTCCCTTTGTATAATATGATAATGTTGTCAATGTATCTATACCAGTAAATGATGTTTTCTGAGTATTTGTTGTTATGTAAAATGTGGTTTTGTTCTATGTAGTGTATGGATATTTCCGTCAAGATGCTAGCTATGGGCATGACATAGATAGGTCATCTTTTTGGGTGTAGAAAGTGTCATTGTAGGTAAAGTAATTTTGTGTTGTGATTAATTTTGTTAGGTTAATTTTGATTTTGTCAATGTGTGTTTGTGGTGTATTTGTACCTATAAACATGTTTTTGAGGAATTTGATGGTTTGTGGAATAGATATTTTGGTGTGTAGGTTTGATATATCATAGAAGACTAATGTGAAGTTGTGTTAGAATATTTACGTTTTTTATTTTGTTGATTAAATTCAGGCAGTTTTTTTATGGAAGAATGGCTTAGAAATTTTCTTGATAGAACCATCCGAAGATACAGAAAAACTCCCAATTAGACTGAAGTACTGCTATGGTCATTCATAAGTGATTTTTGTTATAATACATTCAATAATAACATTTCTAATAATGTTTAGCTGACTATGCAGAGATAACGAATGAGTAGAGAAGTGTTTTTATACATGGGTTGACAGGTTTACAAACAATTTATTATTAATACTACTAATAATAACATTATTGTTATTATTATTAGAACATATTAAAAAATTTGTAAAGGATATTAATTTTTTTAAGGTATGTGAAAGCTTTAACCCTGATACTACTCATCCAGATTTTCGTTTATGGTTAACATCATATCCAGCTGACCATTTTCCTGTTCTTGTACTTCAAAATGGAGTGAAAATGACAAATGAACCACCAAAAGGGATGCGTGCTAATATATTAAGGTAAGATACAGGTCATATAGAGAAATACAGGCTGAAAGTAAAACTAAAAATACACTTTCCCTTTTAATTTATTTATTAAAACTCACTAAAATTTATTGTGGCTTAGTAGGTTTAAAATAATGGTTATAAATTTAAAACATTTTAAATTATCATACTGAGAAATTAAAGATGTTGAAATAATGAACTGTGTAATTAGTGAAAATAACCTTCCACCGGGGGGGGGGGGGGGGGGGTGATTCGGAAGAAATATATTTTTTATGAAAACTAAAGCCATTGGTATATAGAAATAGTGAAAAATTAGGCTATTAATTGATCTGTATAGGATGTTAACAAAACCCTTACCAACAGAATGACAATCAGCGTTAAGTTATGAACTGGCAAACTTCAGAATGATTTTCAGTAATATTCAATATTTTCAGACCTGTTAAGGTCAATGGGTCATCATCTACAAGGAAGTCTAATGATGTGGTAGGGAAATAGAATGAACATAGATGGCTCATGTCTCAGCCACCTGTGTTTTTCAGATGTTATAGTCATTGTAAGTGAGAATTAAATAAAATTAAAACAAATGTTAACCAATCTTGTCGTGTTTATCAATTTGCTGCAGTCTAGGTATCTTAAATTCCAATAATTTTTTTTACTATCAGTTTAATCTCAGTAGAAGTCTTAGTAATAAAAACAGTTTTGATCTCACCGAATTTTCATTTTTTTAATTTTTTCAAATATTTATAAGATATAGTATAATCGAACCTTTCTGATAACATCTTTTCATCATAGAAAGTGAATATATCATTTTACAACATGAAGTTTTGAGTTATCATAGTATAAAATTGTAGTAAGAGTCATCAACCAATGATGACAAATGAAGTTATTTTTGACACAGCTTTGTGCATTACATTTCTTTCTTGGAAAGAACAAGTTTTCCTTCAACTTGGCGTTATTCTTCTCTTGACTTTTTTCACATTTTCACTACAGACTTTTTTATAAATAGTGGTTTTTTAAAAGCTGAAATGCTAACTAATTAACCCCACTGTCTTACTTTTAAAATATACTGTCAATTAGATGCATAGATGCATTATGTATACTTTATTTCTCTTATTAGATGTTTGTTAATACCCATTAACCCATTGCATTCTATGGACAATATTTATTCATCATAGCACATTAGTGATAAACAAAGCATACATGCATCAGTTTCCCGCCATGATTCTTGTTGTTTGTTTGTATCAAGCTATCATCAACTTTAAGTTATCAACACAGTTGTTGTCGAGTTTATTTTCTTGTGTGTCATGTACAAGACTAGACATCTATGCTGTCTCTGGGCTATTTATCCCCTCTCAACACTAGCATCACAGACAAGGATATATATTTATAGCCCATAAGTAGCTCTTTTATTAGATATTCTAGACATGATGGACCAGTCATTAGACTTTACGTCACATGGACTCTTTAGCTCTTAATATAACACATTAAAGCGCATTGGCTATCCCAGTAGCTCAATCTGTTTTTATAAAAATTAAATAAGGAATACTTTTATTTTTAATTAATATTACTTTGAGCACTGGTTTATTTAACATTTTTTACATTCAAGCAAACATTTTTTTAAAAAAAGTAATTTTTTTTAAGTTTGAAAAAATAGTATTAAAATATTCTACCTTTTTACCATGAAAAACTCCAAACTTTAGCTAAAAAAAAGTTTAGGTTAATAATAAATTTCAATAATTTGTTTGTTACATATTTATATATAAACAGGAAAAAATGTTTAAAAAGTATTATGGAGTATATTTCAGAATAATATTTTTGTAAAATTACATTTCCATAATGAGTTGGATTACAAAAAAGGTGTTCCAATAGTCTTTTTTCAATATTTTATTGCTGGATATTCTCCATAAATAAGTCACAAACAAGTAGAATATTATCAGGACAAATCTTGTGGCTATACATGTTGCAGCTCTTCTGGGTGGATCTATCATTCTCTTTCCTGTACCGCTATCAGCACCCTAATTGTTCCCTACATCATCTGTCACAACTTTTTCTCACTAAAACTATTTAAAATTTATACAAGAATTTATACCAGCTGCAATAACAGAGTATACCTTTATTGTCAATAAATAATCAAACCATTTGAGCTCAGTGTTTGCTTTTCTGGCCTTATATTTTGGTTCTGGTAAATGTAGAATAATATTCTCCTCATTTTGCGTAAATCTGAACAACCAGGTAAATTCTTTTTCCACTTTATAATATTTTAAAATTTATCCATAGTAATATATATAAATATATATATATATATATACATATATATATATATATATATATATATATATATATATATATATATATATATATATTTATCCATAGTAATATATATATATATATATATATATATATATATATATATATATATATATATATAGCAATATGTATTCTTGCATAATTACAAAGAACTAAGTTAAAATACAAATACAAGAATTTGAATTCGAATTGTGGATTCAATTATAATTCTTGTATTTGTATTTTGACTTAGTTCTTTATATATATATATATATATATATATATATATATATATATATATATATATATATATATATATATATATATATATATATATATACATATATATATTATATTAAATATGGTGATATGTTTTCTTGTAATATAGTTAATAAATTAAAAATATTTCAAAAACAAGAATACTTCTAATACATATATTATTCAAAGCTTTTTACCGATAAAACAGTACCAGCATCTTCAGGAAAATAATTTATAACAAAATAATTATTAATTATAACGAATAAAATAACTAAAATAATTATAACAAGATTCTGTTACATGATTATTTTTCCTGAAGATTCTGTTACTGTTTTATCAGCGAAAAGCTTTGAATAATATATGTATTAAAAGTATTCTTGTTTTTGAAATATTTTTAATTTATTATATATATATATATAGGAATTTTTTGGACTTGATAGGAGACTGACAGACTTACCTAAAGGCAATAGTCCAAAACTGCAATCTCTTGGAAATAAGCACATATAAAACACACATAAAACACTTAATACACTTTTATTTGAAATATTTTTTTCTCTTTCTTGACTGAAGAAGATCATGTTGATCGAAATATTTCAAATAAAAGTGTATTAAGTGTTTTATGTGTGTTTTATATGTGCTTATTTGGGAACTAACCTATATATATATATATATATATATATATATATATATATATATATATATATATATATATATATATATGAAGTTAATATATTACTATTGTAAGTAATTTTATCCACCATTAAGTGCAGTGATTTTACCTTGAGTGATGAGGCGCCTTTAGGTCACCTGACCATTGTCGAATCAGTGATTACTTTTTCTTAATTTTTCTGGTGCGGATGTTCGGTCCGTCGTGTTGGTAATTGTTGACGTCATATACGTTTCCTCTTGAGTCTTGTGTATTATGTTTTTCAATAGTATATCTTCTGTATATGTTGTTTGTAGATTCATTAAATTGTTGTGTATCAGTTGTGTATTGTTGTGAAAGGCGCCTCTCACTCAAGGTAAAATCATTGCACTTTAATGGTGGATAAAATTACTTACAATAGTAATATATTAACTTCATAAAGTCAGTGCAACGGAAAAACAATGGATAACGTAAAATATCAAGTATATATATATATATATATATATATATATATATATATATATATATATATATATATTATAATAAAGATGATTATTTTTTCTTGATTTATTATAATTATTTAATAACTTCAAAATGTTCATAATCAAGATGTTCATATATATAACTTTTACTATATGTACTAACTTTCAAAGATCGGTAGTATCTCCGTTATCTAGCATCACTGATCAGGGGTTGTAGTAGACTGCTCTACTAGTGTTTTCTTCTCATACAAGAAAACAGTGTTGCAAAGTTTAAAAAAGGTTCATCTTTTTGTCCACCTTCATTGGTGGCCATTGAATCCATTTGGAAATAATCATAGTTCTCTAGTCCTCTTCCAAAGCAACTGTGTCAGTACATTATTTTGTTTATCAACATAATCATTGTCGTTATTATCATTTTTATCTTCTTCATTTGAAAAATCATCTTGCACAAGCTAATTCAAAATACCTACACCTGTTATCCGGGCATTGTTTTTAACACTCATAACATTGAAGGTGCATGGGCTATAGGTTTAGCCCAAACAACTTTAGTTGCAATCAGTGAAAGATACACACAGTTTCTCAATGACAAACACCAACCGATAAGGCAAAATAGATCATTAACAACAGCTAAGGAAAGTGGTCCCCTCTCTACTCTTTCTAAAAACTGAGTCATACATAAACAAAAATATTAGTTACATTTGTAGCCTGTGCAGATAACAGAGGGTAAAATATTATGACTAAATACACTAATATCAATTATTGTCTGAATTATTAAAAAACAATTGAAAGAAAACTTGGAAAAACTAAGTTTGAGTGTTAATTAAAAACATAGATGGCAAACTGAACTTAGTGTTAAATAACATAGCGATATATTAACAAAATTTATATGTAAAGACTAGTATTGCAAGTTTTAAACATTATTAGCCTGGCATTGACTGGATAGTGGATCAAATAATTTCCTCTAATCCATCTTTACCCTCTCGAAGAAAAACATTTTACTTTAACCTTTTTACTTAACTTAGCAAATAATTGAGAATGGTAACAGTCAATTAGTTTAAGTTTTACTCAAAATACCAGTAATTTGATTTGTTCAAATGTTTTTTAATAAAATATTCACTTGAATGATGATTAATGCTAATTTTATTCCCCCCCCCCCAAAGAAACCTAAAAGGTAGTCTATTTTTGTAAGATAATATTTTATGAAAAAAGTTACTTCATTGTCATAATTGAATTTTTTTCTAAATAATAGATACTGATTTCGAACAAGTAAAACAAATTGGAGAAATGTAATACCAATATTGCTATCATTTATCTCTGGAAGATACAGAAATAATTTTTTCTGTGTGGAATTAAAAGTAAATTATCATAAGTAAATTTAGCTACTATTTAATTAATGTTTATTAACTATGAACATTCACACAACTTTAACTGATTCAATAATTTGGAATCAGATCTAATCAAGGAGATCTAAAATCTTTGATCTTTTTTCATTATGAAAAATCTGATTTTTGATAGTTTAAAAATGAATAAATTTTCCTATCACTAAAATTTGCTCTGCTACAAGTTATTTTAAAAATAATAATAATATTAATAAAGATAAAAGTTAAATATAAAATTAATGAAACATCCTTGATTGCAGGTCTATGACAAGTGATCCTATTGGAAATGTAGAGTTCTTTGAAAGTAACAAACAAGGGGTTATATTTAAGAAATTGGTGTTTGGGTTATGTTTTTTTCATGCACTTGTACAAGAGAGACGAAAATTTGGTCCATTAGGATGGAATATTCCGTATGAGTTTAATGAGACTGACCTTCGAATAAGTGTTCAGCAACTTCATATGTTTCTCAATCAGTATGATGTAAGTAAGGATTTTTAATTGAAAAATTAAATCTCTACAGCTGTAAAAAATCTCATATAATTTATAAAGTGTTTGTAAGGAGCCTTTATACAGAAGTTTAAATTATAGGGCTTATATTTGCATGGCTTGTTTTAATATTTTTTTAAAAAACTAAACTGCTCTTTACTCTTCTCAAAGTTAGTTATTGCTTAACATTAATTAACATATTCACCATTGTGAATACAAGGTTCCCCCTTATGCTGATTATATTTTGTTGCGGAACAACGAATATAACTGTTATAGAAGTACAAAATCATTGAAAAAACAATTTCCTTACTTCTTTGAACGGACATCCAGCTTCAAATTTAGACCATAGCTACTCAAGAGTAGCGATATCCAAGGTATATGATCCTCTTCAGCCCCCAGTGCTTCCTGTTCATGAGAATATCTTACCATGTGGTTATGTTGGCCCTCAGGAAGTCCTTCATTGGTATGTAATACGTGCAGTTGAACAAAATATGCTTTACACTTTCATCTTCATTTTCACAAAGTGAACAGATTTGAGAATTCGAAAGGGTAAATTTAAGTAAGTATGGGTCTGTCACTAGGTGACCAGATCATGCACGAATGGGAAAAGCCACAATCAGATGCAAAACTTTCCTTAATTTGTCCTCACTCAACGGTTCAGGCTGGAATTGAAACAGGTGAAGACCCATGGCCTCTTCTCTCCACGATTCAGCTAAACATTTTTGGAAATGTTTATTTGCCATGTTTTTACCAATATATTGTATTGGCCAAGATTTTGCCAATACATGAGTAGAGACTTGGCTTAAAATTAATGTTGAGTATATGTGGGATGTCGCTTTAGCTGTTTCATTGGCACACTTATTTCCTGGTATTCACAATGGGCGGGTACCCATTAAACATATGTCCTTCAGGTCATATGCAAATTTTGTTATTTCAACATTGCGAAAGGAGTAGTCTTCTGTGGTTGAATTTAAAAGAGCCTGAATGGGAGATCTGGAGTCAGTGAATATGCGTATTTTCTCCTTCTTTGTTTCAAACCAATGTGGCATTTAGCACCAGAAGTTCAACGCCCATGCTAGAGTGCAAGTTTGCAGGAACTTAAAAGCATATATCAGTAGATTCATTGAAAAACCTGTTCTGGATGTTTCCATTTATATCTACTATGACTGCTAATACAGGCATCTGGGGCAGGTTAAGGTCCAACCTGCTCATCCCTCCCCCCCAAAAAATGCTTCCAAAATAAAATGTTGTCATTAACAACCTTAATTGTAGTCAACATTACTGGAGTAGAAACACATTTAACAGAAATTAGTTTTCATTTAACAGAATTAGTATTTGTATCTATAAACATATTTGTATTATAGAAAAAAATGACAGTTATTAAGGAAACAAGTTTTAAAATCATAAAAAATTGTGTAATTCATTACAGCTCAACTAGAGCCAGCAAATGAGTGAAGCATGGTGCATTAACAAATTTGAGAATAACAGTATTTACTACTGTAAACAAGTCTATATCATAAAAGAAATAAAAAATATACTTCTTCACAGATGATCAACCTATAGTAAATATATGAATTGCATGATGTAAATAAGTTTTGGTGTCACAAAGTGTGGCATGAACAATGTGAAGGTCTTTTGCTAGACATTTATACTTGAAAAGACTAGGTAACTATATTACTAAAGCTAAACAGTTGTTACCTCTAAAGAAGTTAATATTGTACACTATATATAACCTTCCAACCATTTTTCCTTTCTTAAGTTTTACTCGTGTTCGCCAGTTATCACTGTAGGCGAATTTACAAAGTCCTGGTTCACCTAGGTAAAGGGCTTGAAAATAGTCAGTTTTAGTGTGTTTCTTCTTTAAGCATTTAACAATTAAAATATTTATTAAGGCAAATTAAGAGTTCAGCCAATACTTGGTAAATTCATAACCCATCAATTTTCTTATTGTTATTGTCAAAATTGCTTTACTGCTTCTTGAAATAATTACATGATGTCTTTGCAGGTGTTTTCCCTTCCTAAAATGATAAACTGAACTGTTATTTGTTTAGTAATCACTTTCCTGCTTTTTTTTGAAGATTTTAAAAAAGAACCTAATTATACTCTATTTTATTCTGTAAACGATGGTTTGAAATTTGTTGTCTCAAAGAACCAGTATTGGGTGAATTTTCTGCTGCTGGTGAAGTTGTAGTTACAACAACCTAAGAAGTCCACATAATTTTAAGTGCACCACAAGGCCCACATAGTTCAAGTTGCTTCCCACAAGACTTACATAACATCTATAGTGTTACTACAAAATCTGGCCAGTATTTGTTATTTTAATGTATGCTGTCATATTTGTGTATCTACGAGTATCACTAACACTTGAGACTTATTTTCCTTAAATACAACCATACATATTAAGGCTATTATCTTTCTCTAGGATGTTCAGTATGATGCATTGTGTTACCTAACCGGAGAATGCAATTATGGAGGGAGAGTAACAGATGATTGGGACAGACGCTGTCTTAACACTATTCTTCGCAGATTTTACTGCAATTCTCTTGTTGAAGATGACCAGTACTACTTTGACCCATCAAGTAAGACAAGTTTAACAACATATTTTGTTATAAATTTAGAGTACAATTTATATGCTTATATTTATTTACATGTAGCATTAATGAAGATAGATATTACGATCACACCTGCATTGAAAAAAAAAAAATTAACATGTACCAAATATCATCGGTTTATGTATTTAAACATGTCATGGAATTTACCAAGCAAGTTGAAATTTATTCCAAAATATTTCCCTTCACATAGGTTTATTTTCTGAAGGAAGCATACTACTCACATTACTCAATATGGCATTATTGAAGGTTCTTATTTATTACTTATAACTTAGTTCCTGATAATTTGTTATATCTTGCCTTGTAAACTTGACTGAAGTCGATTTATGGTACACAATGGTTATATGTTGTTCTTTTCTGCATGCCTGGAATTAGGATAATTAAATATATTAAACCAAATAAGGTTGTGTTTTTCATTATATTTGATTTTTTTAAACATTCATTCAAAGAACTTCTTTAATTATTACACTTGTTTGTATTATCTTGGCAAAAAACCATTACTTACTGAGTTATTCAGCAGACGTGTTTCGTGCTAGGTCAGCACATTTTTCAATGCTGTGAATTACTGACAAGACTGTTGCTCAGATGTGTTGTGTTGGTGTGAGTCTGTGGTGTATTTTTGTTTGGTGGTGTGTTATTTTTAATAGAGTAGTTGTTAATTATGTGCTCAAATATAGTGTTTGATTGGGAGTGTATTTTGTCATTTAGAATGTGTTGTGGATAGTATTTGGGGTGTTTATATATCTCATAGTTTTCTACTGTGTTAAGTTTTTTGTTTTTATTGATGTAATGTAGGATTTTTAGATTGGTTTCTATGTCAGTCTGTGAGTGTAGTGTGTTTTGTATGTGTATGGCGAAATTAGATGCGGGTTGTGTCTTTCTTATCTGTTTTACGTATTCTTAGTATCTTGTTTGTCTTTTGTGAAAGCTGGGATAGTTCCATATAATCTTGTATACACCTGCCTTGCCCTGTTTATCCGGGTGTGTTTTTGAACTGTGTAGGTGTTTTCCAATTAATTGAAACATTTTGGTACATACATTAAGTTGTGATATTAGTGTATTGATGGTGACTTACATTTATTACAAGCTGTGTAGTATAAATTCCACATTAAAATATATGCAGTTATTTTGTAGACAGTATGTTAAAATGAAGTAGCTTGCTGTTAAAAAGAAATGAATGATTTCTACTCCAAAGTGATAAGAATTAGGGTGAAATATTATTAATCTTTTCTTTACCATTTTGTCAGATCACAAACCATCTTCATAATTATCATATTAATTGCAAAGTAAAGGTTTGAGTGTTAATTTTGTTTGGCTTCTTATTCAAGAAATTTCATTAAACTATTTCTAGTAACACAAAAAGTCCCTCATAGAAGCACTAATAGCAACTCTCCAAGTCTTATAATAGAAAAATATGTTTTTGAAGCCATTCTTACCTCTATCAATAACGTACTGATAGAATTTCTGTGGAACTCATTACTGTAAGAAACTGTGTGATAATGTCAGCCATGTTTTAGATTTAGAAACTTTCTGACACTGGTACTGCAGAAAATTATAAAACTTTTCTAACAAAAAAATGCTACACAACCGTAACGCAATTAAAACTAAATCATTCTCAATTTTCTTGTTCTAAACTGACATTGTAAACAAACAGAATTGTAGTTATGTACTAATTCAGTTATGCCTTCTATTTATAAATGTCCTGCAAATAACCAAAATGTATAAGAATTTATTACGGTAGAACTCCAATAATCCAAATCAATTTGGACCAGACCCTATTTGGATTGTAAACAATTTGTAAAATGCAATAGAAAAAACTGGATGTAAAGTACATTCAACTGGGAAACCGACCTACTGGCCTACAGACAGAAACAAGACCCCAGACGTTCTGGATTTTTTCATAACCAGAAAATTTGCGGCAAATTTCATTACCTTGGAGGACAGCTATGACTTGGACTCGGATCACTCATCGATCATCATGACATTGAGCGAAACTATCATCAAAAAGCCAGCGAAACCGACTTTATGCAATAAAACTACGGATTGGGAAAGTTTTAAATTACAACTAGATCAGGGAATTACCCTCGACATTGACCTGTCTACTGGGGATCATCTTGACGAGGCGGTGACAAAATTTACCAGTCTTATTCAACAAGCAGTGTGGGATAACACTAGAACAATCACTCATAAAACACCTGGATACAACTACCCTATGGAAGTAAGAAATCTAGTAAAGAACAAAAGAAGAACCAGGCAAAAATGGCAGCGTACAAGAGATCCCGTCGTTAAAAATCATCTCAATAGAGAATCCCAACAAATCAAAAGATTGATCCACCAACTGAGAGAAGACTCTGCAAACTCCTTCCTCGAGAATCTGTCTGCAGACAAAAACACTAACTATTCCCTCTGGAAAACAACGAGAAGACTGAAAAGGAAAATCCATCATGTACCACCCATCCTGAAAGAGAACAATGAATGGGCAAGATCGGACCAAGAAAAAGCTAACACGTTTGGAGATCATCTTGAAAACATCTTCAAGCCGAATGAAGCCACGAATGAAGAAGAACTTCACCTAAACACTAATAATCAGTCTAAAATTATTAAAAAAGTGACATTAAAAGAGCTTAAACGAGAACTAAAATACAACTTGAACCCGAAGAAAGCACCAGGATACGATTTAATCGCAGGACTAGTGCTGAAAAAACTGACAACAAAAGGACTAAAAATGTTTTTATTATTAATTAATGCGTCCCTTAGACTTATGCACGTCCCTGCAACATGGAAAGTGGCGGAGATGATCATGATCCTGAAACCCGGCAAAACAGCAACAGAGGTCAAGTCGTACAGGCCGATATCACTTCTACCCATAATGTCAAAACTCTTTGAAAAGCTGCTTCTCAACAGGCTTAAACCTATCATCGTGGAAAAGAACTTACTGCCCGACTATCAATTTGGATTCAGGCGAGGACACTCTACGGTGGAACAGGTGCATCGACTAATTGACATCATTGAAAAAGCACTGGAAGGTGAGGAGGTCTGCTCGATTGTCTTCCTGGATGTTTCACAAGCCTTCGATAAAGTTTGGCATGAAGGCTTGATTCACAAACTCAACATGTTTCTGCCAGCCCAGTTTGTGAATCTACTGAAATCGTACATATCGAACAGACTGTTTCGAGTAAACCACGAATCTACGTATTCTGACTTCAAGGAAATACAAGCTGGAGTCCCACAAGGCAGCGTATTGGGACCAATCCTGTACTTGCTGTACACCAGTGATCTTCCGCAAACAGCCAACGTCATCACGGCCACTTTCGCAGACGACACAGCAAACGCAGCGACAGCGAAAACCGTTCAAGAATCGACAACACGCTTACAAAGATCAAACGATTCAGTTGAGGCTTGGACCAAGAAATGGCGCATCAAACTCAACGACCAGAAGGCAGTCCATGTGAACTTTACAAACAAGAGGATCCCAAACCCTCAGAGGCTCGAAATGAATGGAAGTGTTATCCCATATCATGATTCAGCTAAATATCTCGGCATGAATCTTGATGCAAAAGCCAAATGGGTCGAGCATGTCAAAATAAAACTCACAGAACTCCAGACTCGCTACAGGCAAATGTATTGGCTACTCGGTCGAAATTCACGGGTATCAATATACAACAAGCTATTGGTATATAACCAAATCCTCAAACCGGTTTGGACGTATGGTATACAGCTTTGGGGCTGTGCCAGCAAATGTCACATACAAGGGATACAACGCTTCCAGAACAAAGTACTAAGAAACATCGCCAACGCTCCTTGGTATGTGCGTAACAGTGACTTGCATTGCGATCTTGGTGTACCCATGGTCGAGGAAGTCATAAAACAGAACGCCATCAAACACGTAAATCGGCTCACTCAACACGAAAATCCTGAGGCACTGAGACTTCTCGACAACAACCACCTGACAAGACGACTCAATAGGACAAAACCATTTGAACTCGTTGAACGACAAGAGTGACAACAATACTCTTCCTCACGCCGGTTGGCTTCCAACATCAAACAAGATACAATAGAAATCAATGGATTCTTTGTAATAAAAGCTAAAATCTAATTATCAAATGTAAATTAATGGTTGGTCAGAAATGACCAGTTTTAATAAAAAAAAAAAAAAAAAAAAAAAAAAAAAAAAAAAAAAAAAAAAAAAATGTTTTAGATTTAGAAACTTTCTGACACTGGTACTGCAGAAAATTATAAAACTTTTCTAACAAAAAAATGCTACACAACCGTAACGCAATTAAAACTAAATCATTCTCAATTTTCTTGTTCTAAACTGACATTGTAAACAAACAGAATTGTAGTTATGTACTAATTCAGTTATGCCTTCTATTTATAAATGTCCTGCAAATAACCAAAATGTATAAGAATTTATTACGGTAGAACTCCAATAATCCAAATCAATTTGGACCAGACCCTATTTGGATTGTAAACAATTTGTATAATGGGATTTTTTTAAAAGGATAAATTCTAATTAATTACTGTGTGTATGTTGTAAATGACAGAAAATACTACACTTTATTATTTTTAATAGTTTTTTTTAACTTCTAATCTAAGACCTTAGTTTTTTCACAAAACATTGGACCCAAAATTGGGTTTCCCATAAAACACTGTTGCAAAAACCAATTGAACATTTCAAGATGAAAAAGATGATACAACATCTTCTAATTTTATGTTTTTGCTGTCTTCATTGGTTTTTTTGAAGAACTTTTATCTCCGTTTTAAGTACCTGACATGATGTTTAAAAGTATAGGTTTGCTCCTATTAATGTATGTAATGTTGATTGACCAACACGTCAGTCAACTGTTTACCCGTAATGCCATTATCTAATTGATCTTTAATTAATTTGTTCGTTAATGATAAAACAACTTATTTTCTTTTAGAAGCCATAATGAATCATAAAATGTACTTACAAAGAAAACAGATGTGCGAAAGAATACTATCAAAGTAGTAGGTCAAAGACCCACTGACTAATTAATCAAAACAAATAGTGACAATTGGGCCAGACCAGGCACTTGGCAATGGACAACTGGCAACTATACAGAACTGTACTGAGACGTTGATTTAGCATCCAAAAAATGTTTGTGCTGCCCCGACACTAACTTTGTGGAAAAAATGGCAATGGTACATGTAGACAGAATCATTATCTTGGAAATCACAATACGTTTCCATCTTAAATTTCTTCTGAAAATCTGAAAGCGATTTGAATAATCAGCAATTCGGATACTCTGAGTTTGTATAGTTGGAGTTCTACTATATTTATAATTGTGATGTAAATTGAACTTTTTACATGGCTACATGAATTCAACTTTTCCCAATATTAGTGTGTTTTTCTTATTCAGTGATTTCTATAAGACATAATATTTGAGTATTGTAAGCTATATCGCCACACTAAAACTTACAAAATAAAGTTAATATATTTAGTTATTTGAGTTATATCATCCAAATTGAAATAGTTCTGTCACAATTTTGTTGTTTAATCACTGGAGCCAGACAATAGTAATGATTGTCCAATTTATTTTGAAGTTTTTAAATGTACGGTTAGATTAAAGTTTTGTTAATAAATTTCCTAATGTTAGAATTGTCTGTAGAAGTGCAACTTTTTTTCATAGAAAGAATCTATCTTTGTATGACAATGAATTGTTAATTATTTTTAAAACATTATTAACCAATGACTTTAATTTTTAACTTATGGACTTCAATTTTTATAGAACACATGTAAAATCTACTGTCTAAAAACTTATGTTAGTGTGAGTTTTCTTATTTAGTTTCTTTTTTACTGTGTGTGTGTTGACAAAGTTTTCAAAGTTATCTCCATTAATAATGGCAATTGCTAGTTTCTGGATTACCTACTCTTAATTTAATCTTAGTTATATTTGGTTTCACATTCTCATATATTACAACATTTTTAAACATTACAACCTATATTTATATTTGTAACTAGTGTATTGAATCAATCTTTTGGAATTTATATTACAATTACTTGAAAAACTCTATACCCCTTGTATTTTCTCAATTAGTATACATAATCACTTTTTCCTTGTAGAATTGTACTATGTTCCTGATGTAAAGGACCATGAAGCTTTTGTAAGCTATATTAAAGGTTTACCCTTGGTTACTACTCCTTCTGTGTTTGGTATGAATGAAAATGCTGACATTATGAAAGATCAGCAAGAATCACAATTGTTGTTTACTAATACACTACTTACTCAGGTGAGGATTAATACAGAACTAACCACAGAAAATTAGTAGTTGTTTTACTAAATAGTGCTCAAAAAAGCTACATAATTTTTGTGTTAAATTATACTATTATGTAAAATTGTACTTATATTGTGCTTCTATTGGTTGGCTTGTGGACCGTGGAACTATTTACAGCCTCGGCCCTTTTAATCCCTCGGTCTGGGCATGGACCCAGATATTTACCGCCTATGTATTTTCTCCTGAACCTCCACTTAGAAAATCAGTTTATTTTGTTTTGCTCAATATTGTTAATATGATAATTTATTTTAAATAAGGATGATAATACAATAATAATAACAGCAAACATGAATTAAAAATAATGAGAATTTTGTAAAAAACACATACTTTAAAAATTATAGTAATAAAACAAAAACAATAACAAAAGTAAATTAAAAATATTTAATATTGTTTGATTCTGAGCTACTATCTTGAACTAAAACACTTAAACATATGTTACACTTGACAATAGTAGAACTTACTTTTTGAATATTGAGAACGGCTCCTGAAATGGCCGCCCTCAATAATAAAAGAAGTCAGTATTACTGTAGGCAAGTGTAATATACTAACAAATTTTCAAGTGTTTTTAGTAAAAATATTTTGTTTATTTGCCACTATATCATTTCAGATCATTTTGTATCAATAAAATATGAAGATACCTCATAAAAACCTTTATGAGTTCATGCAGCTCCAGCGTATGGAAGTCGTCTCTGGCATGAACTTCTATTAAAATCAGCCATTCTGTCATTGCTCCTTTTTGTTACGGAGACATTGGAGTCAAGTTGTTTTTTATAGAGTAATAAGGCCCATTGTCTATCACTATTGTAGAGCCAGCTGTTAGTGAAGGTAGTAGTAATACCTCAAAAAACAGTACTTAAATTAATCACTTAAACAATAATTTATGACTATTCGAACTTTATATTTAGTAAATTTGTTAAAACTTACTGAGATAGAACGTTTTCGATCGCTATGTGCCGATCTTCATCGGTGTCTTCTGCTTGTAGATGTTGGGTCAAGCGGTGACAGTTTTAAAGGTAGGTTATCGATAGTATCAAAGAGTATGTGTGATTTGTATTGTGTTTGTTCGTTTAATATGTTTGTATTTTGTGTTTTTGTGTGTCTGTAAATTTCATATTGTTCTAGTGTTGAGATGTGGTCCTATTTTGTTGATGTGTGGGATTTCTAAATTATGATAAATGTCTGTATATTTGTGTCCTGTTTCTTTTAAGTGATTGTAAAATGTTGAGTTGGTGTTATGTTTGTGTTCTTCGACTCTTTGTTTAAAGCTGCGACCTGTTTGTCCAATGTAGAATTTGTTACATTCGTCGCAGTTTAGTTTGTATATGCCTGGTGCTTGTAGTTTATCTTTGTTTTTGGTGTTGTGTTGTATTTTTTATTGTAATTTGTTATTGGTTTTGTATGCTATTTTGTAACCTATTTTTTTGAAATTTGCGAGCTATTTTGTTTTTTGTTTTGTTTATGAATGGTAATGTGATGTATTTGTTTTCCCTGTCTGTAGTGTTAATTTTAGTGTTTTTTTGTATTTTGTACCATAGTTTGTCTATTATTGTGGTGTTGTATCCATTTGTGTATGTTAAATATTTAATTGTGTCTAGTTCCTTGTTCATGTTTTCTGTGGTCATTGTGACTTTTTTAAGTCTATGGAGCATGGATCTGAAGGCAGCGTGTTTATGTTGGATAGGGTAGTTTGAGGTGTTGTGGATAAGTGTGTCTGTTGTTATGGGTTTCCTGTAAATGTTGAAGCTGTATTTTTGTGTGTGGCTATTTGTTATGGTTCCCTAAACTTCCTCAACCTAACCATAACAAAAAGCCACACACAAAAACACAGCTTCAACATTTACAGAAAACCCGTAACAACAGACACACTTATCCACAACACCTCAAACCACCCTATCCAACACAAACACGCTGCCTTCAGATCCATGCTCCATAGACTTAAAGAAGTCCCAATGACCACAGAAAACATGAACAAGGAACTAGACACAATTAAATATTTAGCATACACAAATGGATACAACACCACAATAATAGACAAACTATGGTACAAAATACAAAAAACACTAAAATTAACACTACAGACAGGTAAAACAAATACATCACATTATCATTCATAACCAAAACAACAAACAAATTTCAAAAAATAGGTTACAAAACCAATAACAAATTACAATACAAAATACAACACAACACCAAAAACAAAGATAAACTACAAGCACCAGGCGTATACAAACTAAACTCCGATGAATGTAACAAATTCTACATTGGACAAACAGGTCGCAGCTTTAAACAAAGAGTCAAAGAACACAAACATAACACCAACTCAACATTTTACAATCACTTAAAAGAAAAAGGACACAAATACACAGACATTTATCATAATTTAGAAATCCTACACATCAACAAAATAGGACCACATCTCAACACTAGAACAATATGAAATTTACAGACACACAAAAACACAAAATACAAACATATTAAACGAACAAACACAATACAAATCACACATACTCTTTGATACTATCGAAAACCTACCTTTAAAACCGTCACCGCTTGACCCAACATCTACAAGCAGAAGACACCGATGAAGATCCGCACATAGCGATCGAAAACGTTCTATCTCAGTAAGTTTTAACAAATTTACTAAATATAAAGTTCGAATAGTCATAAATTATTGTTTAAGTGTTTAATAAGATTCACCGAACGTAATGGACTAAAAAATTCAAGAAGTACTTAAATGTCCATCCTCATGGTAATTAACTGTCTTGGATTGAAAAATCAATGGTGTTGCATTTACCCATCTGTTGAAGTCACTTGCAAGGCACATTATCAGCTGTTTGGCTTTGCCTAAAGGAGCACTCAAAGTCCTAATAACACCACTGTCAGTTGATGCAATACCTTTTGAGATAACAGCATCTAAGGTCACATTTCCAATGTTATGATTTTTGTTTTATTACCATACTTATTCATACTTTTTTTTATAGAATTTTCCATATTTTTAATTCAAGCTTGGTATCATTATTATCACATACAATCCCATCTCAAATATATGACTATTAAAAAAATATTGAGCAAAACAAAATAAATTTGTTTTTCAATTGAAGGCTCAGCAGAGATTATTGAGGTAGTAAATTATCTGAGTTTATCCCTGGTTCGAGGGATTATAAGAGTCGAGGTAGCACGTAGGTAATTAGCAAGCCATCAATAGACACAGCATATAGAAGAGGAAGAAAGATTTTTACCACAATGAATAAAAGCTACTTTTAACAAATACTTTACTGTATTATATAAACAAGTTACCATTTGAATCCATACAAATACAAATGAAAATTCTGAAAGTAATTTTGAAATTAATATATTAGTATAGGAATAGACAATTATTTGAACTAAAACCTATAAGATTTTATTTTTATTCAAATTCAATTTAATTCAAGTTTTATTCAATTTAATTAAAATTTATACATAGTTTTCATGTTTTATAAAACTTTTTTTCATTTGTTGTTTTACCTTATTTGAACACAAAATTTTATTAATAACAATATAGTAGGCTACAGTACTTAAAACAGTAGCCTACTGCTTTAAATTTTATTTATAGCTGTAATTTACTGTTAATGCATTAAAAATAATTTTACTCTCCATATTAAGAATCAGTTTTTAAATGATTTTAATGTTGTTTCTGGTAATAATACTTTAAATATTTTCTTATTAAGTTACAAGTTGGTTATGAAACATGTTACTATAACTTTATCAAATTAAATACACATAAGGAAGTTTTAAAATATTAGAAAGTTTTTTAATTCTAAAACTTTATGCTATTAGGAATTTTTTGTTACCCAAGTCTTTTATTATAGCCTAAAACGTTATCAAGGGTCTAAGTTTCAAATTATTCATCACATGAACTATCAGCATCTCAAACATTTACTTTATAGAATGTTACTATGAAATGTCATTTTATTACAATATACATAAATTTGACATTTACTTAATGGGATATTTAAGTTTATACTATTAATACAAATTTAATGCTCACAGCATATTATAATAACATAGTACTCACATATGGTATTTTAAGTTTTAGAATTTGACTTTATTTTTGTTTTATTATTAGGAGTATGGTTTCTTTTCTATTTATCAATTACGGTTTAGTTTATTTACTGATTAGGTCTGGTCTCTAACTTAAAGCTGTATAGAAAATATACAATTTAAAACACAATAACACAAACTAACATTTAAAACCTAAACTAGATTAATAGTTCAGTTAGTTTTTACCTATTTTAAAAGGCTTGTTTCAAGAGGAACAAACTTTAGAAAACCATAATTAATATTTTACCCTCTATACAGTATTTATAAAATTATTCAAAAAACATTGTATTTGTAATAATTTTAGTCTCATACCAATATATATTTATATTAAAGCATTATTTTATTTTTTAAAATTTTATAATCATCTGTTGAATTTCATTAAATTTTAAATATAACCTCTTATTGTGTAAGTGAATGCAATTTGAAGTTTTAGATAAACTATTCATAATATAAGAATCTTAATCGAGTAATTGTAAATAAAACCCATTTAAAATATATTATTAAGTTTTAATATATGTATCCTTGTTTTGCCATGCTGCAGGATAGGCTGGTAAGTGTAATTTTCACTTGTAGATTCTTTTATCGTCTGTTTTTACAATATGTAATACAATTTTTTTAAAATTCTTTGTATGTATAGAATTGGAGGATTAATATTCAGTATATTTTATTGGGTTATTATAAAAATTAAAATAAAAATACCTGAAAAAGAATCAGATTTTGAGTTACTTGTAAAATGCCTGAATTTTAAAAGTAACAATTACAAATTTTACCAGAATCGAAGTTGAATAAGGTAAAGAAATAAATGTACCCAACCAACATTCCTAGTCAAAGGGAATGGCTCAATAAAATGTAAAAGATCAAGAGATCATTCATTAGCACAAGTGATTACTATTTAGTCAGTATAATTCCTAGAAGTTACACAAGTAATAGAAATCTGTAAGCTATTCACTGATAATGAAATACCTGCTAAGTCTAACATTTATTTTGGAATTAGTTTCATTACTAGTAACTAGGGTCTTGCTCAAAATATCATCATATTATGAACCCTTATAAAAATGATATTAACAATAAAAAAAGCCAAAAATGTTTCAGGGACTGAGAGTGAAAGGGTATGAATTTATATTAAGCAAGATTGAAAGACCTGTTTTTCATGATTTCATATCTATCACTGGCTAGTCTAGATCATGCTTCTTTTATATAGGACTTTTTTGGAGATCAATTTATTATGAAACTAATAAAAAATGAGAAACTAGTTTTATGTATTAAATCAACTTTTATTATATTACACACATTTGAGTAAATCATAAAGGTATAAAAAGCCTATTCTTAGCTCTAGCATCAATAAATTTTGTAAGATAAATAAATTAGAATTTGGAAAATTCTAATGGGCAAACTAATAATCATCAAAGAATACCCAAACTATTCCTACCATGTGAAACACAAAATGTTCTACACAGAGAGAGGAGAATAATAGTATTTATCATAAAAATTGTCTTTAACTTTACAAGGAATATGTAAATAAAATGTGAATATAAGAAGTTAAAAAAAGTGGCAGTATACTGTCCTGAAAACTGTACAATTAACTTGTTTCATTTTCGAAAAAAGGCCAAGAGGAAATAATACATACTGTAGATTAATTTGATACAATAATGATGTGTTTTTAATTTTGACATATCTTTTTTAATCAATATGTTTATTATTTCCACTTATCTTAACTGCTTGTGTGAAATGTTACGAATATAGTTAAATTAAATATTACAGCCTTTTATATATATATATATATATATATATATATATATATATATATATATATATATATATATATATATAAAATATGGTAATATGTTATTTTGTAATATATTTTATGAATAAAAATACATTTTTATTCATTGACCTGCGATCGGTCGTGCCCTGGTTTGTAACATGAATCGTTGAACGTATAGTGGACCCCTAACATTAACAAACTCATTAATTATAGCAATCATTTTCATTTAAAACAAAATTTTTAGATACAAATTTGTTAAGAAATATTTAAATTACAAATTTTGGTACAATTTAGCAGTAAGAAATTACTTGAAATTAATTTATAGAAAATGTTTACATAAAAGGAATTAAAACAATGCCTGCTAAACTAGGCGTCATTTTAATTTCTTCCATGCTCTCGACAGATTGATATGTTAGATTCATGAACCCTCTGTTTCATATAAAGGTTCTTCTTTATTTGACAGTATGCTGTAACATGTATTATTTTTGGTAGCTTTAATTCTTTATGAATTAAAGCTGATTTCAAATATTGCAGTTTATAGTTACATATTTAGAAGATGACCTGCAAAGTCTTATTAAATTGAAATGCAAGGCTTATGTGAGCTCGTTAAATAATTGCACTCTTAAATCTTCAATTAAAACAAATTAAACATATTTTATTAACCCAAAAAAAAATAGAAATTACAAACCGAATACATATTACAGAAACATTGCATTAGTTACTGATTTTTGAATATTTAACAATTTACTTATTTATATGGAAATTTACATATTAATAAATCAATGGCTGAAATGACTCTATTTTCGAGTTTGCTTGCTTGCTTTTTTCATAATTAATTCTTACAATTTAAAATGAAAAAAAATGCACCAAATGATGCATAAATTACATTTAAATACGCATTGAAAAATTTAAAGTTTATAAATTTTGTACTAAACTGTTTAAGCATTTATATTTTGTGATTGTTCACCAAAGTTTGAATTTGTTCACTTAGCTGTTTTAACAAGGGTGTAGCAACGCATCCCTCTATTGGATAAATCCTCATAATATTCGCTCGGTCATGATTTTGAAAAGGCTTCAGTAACTCAGTGTTCCATCTTCATTCTTGGAGACGTGCGTTGTCTTCTACTTTCTGATTACAAGAGATTAAATATGACTGTTACTTTAAAAAATTAAAATAAAACATTTCCTTGAACCTTGTTCTTCAAGACATGCGTCTGCGCTTACATCTTTCTTACGAGAGAGTTTATTTATAACTGTTACACTAAAAAATTTTAAAATAAAACATTTCTTCGCTCTTGGAGACGACCGTTGCCTTCTACATCCTGATTTCAAAAGAGTTTTTATTATCGCTAGCAAGCAAGCGTCCTAATTACCGCACATCTGCTCTGCGCATATACTTTAATTTTAGTTTCAAACTATTCCAACAGAGGCCACTACCAACCAGAGATTTGATATATTTCTAACAAATCACAATTTTTTGATCTAGTTCCATTATTATTACATTTTGAATACATTCTCGTTCGTTTTCTGAAATTTCCTTTTTTAATATGTAACACCATCTAAAATGTGTTACAATGCATATCGTGGGGTTGTACCTCCAAGATTTTCTAAAATGAAACCAATTCTGTGTAAGTTCTTTTTCAAACAATTAGATTTTACAAAATTATTATAATTCTTGAATTTTCATGAAGTGTTTTTATCAGTAAATTTTAAAATAGTAATTAATACTAGACAAAATAATTTTTCTATAAAAACATTTCATAATTTGGTAAGAAACTTACGCAGATTTTGACTCCTGATAGGAAATTTTTGACCAGTTTATATTTTTTATATTCTGCTTCAACGGCATGGACAAATTTTCAATTAAAGCTCTTTTCAAAAGATAAGGCTGGCAATTGCCTTTGCTAACTCAGCAATCAATATTTTTCTAGCAATTTTTGTCTCATTTTTTTATGATTTTGACTAGTTCAATAATCTATTGAATATAGTCATTGTCCATCTCTGGTACTTACTCTTTATACAGGGTATTGTTTCTTCATTCTACCAACTACATCAACTCCTTCCTTTGATATGTTTTAGAACGAAATCACCTCTGGTTTGAATGAATCTTCTGTTTTGTGATCGATTTTGTCTATATGTAATGTTGATATGTTAGTAACTTATTTTGGTACTTATGTATTATATGGAGGCCACTAACACAGGTATGTAGTAACGTTGTATAAAATTACAACCAATTCTAACCAGACTGGATACTTCATAGGCAAATAAATGTAAATAAATTAACTTTAAACAAGACGGGAAATAACTGAGGAAAACACGCTGAAGTTAGATTTATTTATTAACATTTTAGTTTTGACTACCTTTTTAGGAGCACAGTAGCAACATCGCACTGTACTATTTTTAGACATGAATATACCTATAAATCATCCAGTTAGGATAGATTTGGTTATAATTTTATACATTACTATATACTTATATTAAAATATGCCTATGAAGTATCTAGTCAGGATAGATTATGTTGTAATTTTATACAACATTACTATTCACCTATATTAGTAGTCTCCGTATAATACATATATATGTAACCATTTTTTTGGAATGTATGAAACCAAAAGTGTTTGATTATGATTGGCCTCAAAACCAAATATACTGCTAAAAACTGTGACAAAAACGGTTGCCCTGTTATGACACCCCTAACTGAACAGTGGCGCAACACTTTACCCCCACCTTACATCGCTGCAGAACAGTAACCCATTGGATTAAAACGAAAAATAGGTGGCAGATAAGGTAAACGACACATAGCTAGCTAACCAAAATTGTAGTGTAAAAGAATAAAAAACTTCCTTTACGCTAACTATTTTTGTTAGGGCTCCACTGAGGACGCCACCGATTGCGGGTTAATTTTAATATATATATATATATATATATATATATATATATATATATATATATATATATATATATATATATATATATATATTAATAATAAAGTTTTGGAACCCTTTATTATTATTAAATTGCTACAAATTGTTTTCTTTTCCATTGCAATCTTGTAGGATTTATGGGTGCTAAAACAATTAAGGAATGTAAGTATTAGTTGAATGTAATTTTTTACATCGATTCTAAATAAATCTTTTGTTATAAATTTATATCTTTAACTTTGTAGGATGCATGCCAGGTTTGGGTGGTAGTAAAAGTAGTATGGAGGTAATATGATTGTCAAATTTCGAGGTAGTAGTAGCACTGTTATGCTTTTTCCAACACCTATAGTTTTGATTATTACATACACGTGTTGAGTCATAATTATTTGATTTGTATTAAAATTCAATATGGTAGTAATTTTTAAAATATTAGAAAAATTTATGAATAAAAATTTTACAGTAAAAACAATTATAATAAGACATTTTTTGCTTCTTAAATTAATAAATGTTTGTAGTTAATGAACCTTTACACAGTAATACTGTATCCTAATCACCCAGTAAATTTCCCATTTAGAAATTTTCATTTTACAATTTAAATTGCTGAATTAAATATTAACCTTAAATGAGGTACTTTTGTGTGATTAAGCTCCACTTTTCACATAAAAAATTGCTTGAAGCTTTTGATTGATCATTGCGAGATTTGGATGGAAATGCTCATTTATTCAGGAATGTATTGACATTGGTCACAGGAAATTTCATGCAAACATTGTCATAGTTTTTCGATCAACACTTGGTATTGAAATAAATGGTTGCCTGAAATATTTAACATTGTAGCAACATGTACGTATATTGCAGTTGATTGCAGATATGCATGAACAGCCGGAGAATGAACAATCAGAAAAAGGATTCTCATGGCAGTTACTGGACATTGGGAATGAACAGCTGTCATTCCACGAGATATGAAGACAAATATCATTTCCTGACAATTTTTGTAATTCAATAACATGGAAGAAAGAACTTATCAAAAACGTATTATCTAATATTTAAATTAATTATAAGAATCACGATTGGCTCAGTGAATAGGCAGTCTTTGAAACAAAGACTATTGATGTCTGTCGACTTAATAATATTAGTTAGTCCGGCATTCAAAGTAAAGAGATTATATATAAGACTATAGACACCATTGTGGAAGCAGATGAAGTAGTTGATTATCCAACCGAATTTTTAACTTACTTCATCTGCTAGGCCTGCTACCACACATATTAAAATTTAAAATAATTGTGCCATATATCATGTTTCAGAATATTATTCACCCAAAACTTTCCAGCGGTATACAACCTGCAGATAAGAAATTGATGATGAACAATGATTTTAACATTGCTTCAATCTTTCAAAGGCGAAGATAACCTCATTCCTCGAATTCCCATGATCCTGGTTGATACTCCATTTCAATTTAAAAGATCCTATTAAAAGATTCCTTATTTGATTGGCCTTCGCAATCACAATCAATAAATCTCAAGGTTAATCTTTAGAAATATGTGGCTTAGATTTAGATGCGGATTGGTTCTTATATGAACAACTATATGTTGCTTGTTCCCAAATCAGCATTCCAGATAACCTTTATATCTACTTAGGTAATGGAAAAACAAAAAAAATTGTATACACACGACTGTTGCAAAATTAAACTTGGTGGGGGACAGATAAAAACCCCCAGCAAGGAAGGATTATTAAAAATATTATCCCCTTCAAGTTTAAAATGTAATGAATTATAAAAATTTTTTTTTACTTTTTTGAGTTATAAATACATGTTAACATAAATTTTACCATAGGGTAGTATTGATAAATTAAGTCAGTGTAAAGTAAAATATTGTAGAGATATTTTTAATATATAGAAATTTACAACTAAATATTTTTTTAAATGTCACTATTACAAAATTATAATTAAGTTAATATTTTAAGTGATATTTCTATTTTAATACAGGATGCTGGTCATGGTGGGGTTGGAGGTGATAACACTGAGAAAGTAGTATTCGATGTTTCCAGTGATATTTTACAGAAACTACCACCGGACTTCGACACTATTGTAGCTTTGGAAAAATACCCTACTTTATATAACCAGTCAATGAATACAGTCCTCGTTCAAGAGATGGGACGTTTTAATAATCTATTGGCAGTTATACGCAACAGTTTGAAAAATCTTCAAAAAGCTATCAAAGGTAAAAACCAAAATTTACATTAGTTTATCCAAGTGAGAGTAATATTTTTATGTACTTCATACTAAATATAATTTGTTTTAAGTAATGTACTAAAGATAAAATTGTGAACAAAGAGTTTGTGATATTTTAAAATGTTTTAAAAATAATATGTTACTAGTTATGTTACTATTAAGAATATTACCATGTGTCTTAATTTTATATACTCCTTGTCAAGAAACAGCACATCAAACACAAATTTCTTTAAATAGTAATTTCAATATTTCCTACTCAATATCTTTTAGTAATTGTTTCACATAGTATAACTCACTGCACCAAAATTTAGAGGAAACATTTTATAAATGTTAAAATTGGTTTATCAGATTCTTTTTTCTGTAAAATATAAATGAAAAAAAAACATTTTATATTGTTAAATTTACAAGTACCAATTAATAAAGAATTATAGGCATTCCTTAAAACAAAACCATATTTAGTTCAATTGAAGCACAAGTACTTTACATTATTACTTGCAGAAGGTAAACATTATTTAAGTTTACTTATAAGCAGAATAAAATGAAAAGAAGGTAATTGCGTTAATCTGTTAGTAATTGTTATTTCAAATTAATAAAACAAAATTAGAATTATTTTTTGCTTTTATTAATTTTAAACTAATTATATATTGGAGTGAAGACAAATGTGTATGCTTTCTCATCATTATTGTTAAAGTATGATATTAGCTTTTACACTTTTGTTAATCCAAAACCGACTACAGTTATTAATATTAAGATACCTTTGATAAAATATTTTTATTACATATTTGACACAAAACTTATGCCTTAGTACAAGAGGACAGTTTTTTATAAAAAACTTTGGAAATTAGTAAAAATCTTATATAAAATAGAATTTTATACTAGAATATGGTGGTTGGGAAAAGGTAGACCGTAATCAATATTCAGCCACAGATTAAGGGGGAAATTACACATACTGATTTCTGAGAATTTCTGGGTGATAAATTATTGTCAAAAAATAACTCCAAAAATTGTCAGTGTTTAAAAATGATTATAAACCATATTTATAACTATATTAAAACTGGTCTTATTTGTAGCCAATTTAAGCCAAAGACATTTACAATCTTGTCCTCTAATTATTACAGTACATTTATATTACACTCACGTCAGGTCTTCAAGGGATTTTTGGTCCCACTTTGGCATAACACAAAATTAAAATACTTTGACTATTCACATACTACACAATACACAATATCAAGAGCACAGTGGTACAATATATTACAATAAAAATATTGAAAAGAACCCCAATACCACAAAAATAATCAAAAATAACAAATAAAACAAGTTACTTAAGATTAAACCCTTATGTACATTTCGATGAACATGTCATCATCATCAGAGGGTCTTGTTACAAAACACAATCTAGCACACAAGAAGTTACAAACTAGAATGATACCAATCGTTCTCCGCGGTCGCTATATATAGGCGTGAGGTAAGCTCCGCCCCCTCTCCGCCCTCGACCGACAAATAACGATCGGCCATCAGGAACCCAATAGGTTATGTCAAAAATTACATTATAATAATACATATGTAATAAAAACTACAGCAATAACAATTAATAAACTAAAAGTAATTAGATTAAAACATCGTAACTTGAAGAAAGCTATTTAAGTAAACTATATAATGGTGAGTAAGGAATAGGTCCTTTATCTGCATTCATTAATTTACAATTTGATTTGACTATAAAAACACTTTCATAACTATTAAGTAACTTTTTTGAGTTTATACATTTAGCTAAAATAACATTTTTATCTAAATCATGCTGATTACTAAGGACATGTTCTGCTACACTTGATTTTTCAGGTCTTTCATATTTAATATGGGCAAGATGTTCTTTATATCTGGTTACAATTTTTCTTTTTGTTTGACCTATATACATCTCGTTACAAGTACTACAAATTATCTTATAAATACCTGATTTTTCCAACATTGGAATTTTATCTTTCGGGTTACATAATAAATGCTTGAGTTTATTTTGAGTTTTATAGGCTATCTTAACATTTACCTTTTTAAAAATAGAGTCTAACCCTTTTGTTAAAATATTATCGAAAGGTAAACTAATAAAATTACATTGTTTAACTTCTTTTTGAAGAGTGGTAGTTGTGTTCAAAACATATTTTAATCTTTGTTTTCTAACAATATTATCTATAATTTTGGTATCAAAATCGTTATATCTAGCCACTCCTTTGATATAATTAATTTCCTTATAAAATCGTCTAGGACTAAGTGGTACATTGATAGCTCTGTTAACCAAACTGTTAAATGCTGCTATTTTATGTGTATAACAATGGTTGGAACTATTTAAAATATATCTGTTATTGTTAGTAGGTTTCCTGTAAATATCAAATTCAATTTTTTCATGATTTTTAATACACAGAATATCTAAAAATGGTAAACGATTATTAGTTTCTAATTCATAAGTAAACTTAATGGAATTATGTATACTATTAAGTTGGTTTACAAAAACATCAACATTACATTTACTGCTATCAAAGATCGCAAAAACATCGTCAACATATCTTAACCAAATCCTAGGAAAATAAGTAATACTATTCACTTACTACTTTTTTTAAAAAAATGTTTTAACTTGCCTATAGTAGCACTTACTTTTTTTGTGTTGAGGACGGCCGTTTCGGGAGATGTGTCCCTTTGTCAACTCAGACCGTAACTGATCTCCATGTTAGATCAGTTACGGTCTGAGTTGACAAAGGGACACATCTCCCGAAACGGCCGTCCTCAACACAAAAAAAGTAAGTGCTACTATAGGCAAGTTAAAACATTTTTTAAAAAAAAGTAGTAAGTGATTACTAGTAGCTCACGCGAAGATGGAATCAACAAATGTTAATACTATTCTTTAAGTTTTCTTCAAATCTGCTCATAAAAAGCTCAGCAATGAAAGGAGACAAACTGTTACCCATAGCAGTTCCATCACATTGTTTATAAAATTCATTATTAAATTTAAAGAAATTTTGGTACATACATATTTCAGTTAATTTGACATATTCGTTTATTTTAATAGGTTCGATGTTGTTTTCTTTTAAAAAATCTTCAACAAACAATATAGTTTCTTTAACCGGAATGCTAGGAAACAACGAACTTACATCAAAAGATACCATAATATCAGTACTACTAAGTTTTATATTCTTAACAATATATATTTGTCAACAAGGTTGAGTACATGTAAATGTACATAAGGGTTTAATCTTAAGTAACTTGTTTTATTTGTTATTTTTGATTATTTTTGTGGTATTGGGGTTCTTTTCAATATTTTTATTGTAATATTCACATACTGCGAAAATTTTGTTTCCTTATTATTGTTGTTAAAAGTTATACAATTTATTTAATTGTTTCACATTTATTTGTCAGTTTAATTAACTTAGAATATTTTCCTTACTCTATATCTCATTCTAATAAAGTTAAAATATTGTTAGGCTTAGACTGAATTTACATAAAGGCTAAGCTCTATTAATAGAAGGAGTATCGATTGAAAAAAAAGTGTTATAATGAAAACTACATTTCTTTATAATTCAAGAATCAGATGTCTTAGTAGTTTGATACTTTAAACATACAAAAGTTGATTAATTCTTAAATATGTATGAAAAAATGACAAAAAATTATTCTATTGAATTTTTGGAAAACTCTTTAGTTTGAAGAGATAAGAAGTATAGGGAAACTAAAAAGTTTATATACACATATCGTTGACATTTAAGCTAAATATTGTACGTAAAAAGTGTACTTTTCAGGAAAAAAACTTAATTACTTTTAACATAAATTAACCATGTAGTTTATAATGAAAAAACTATTGTTAAATAATATGTTAGTAATGCTGAAGCACAAGTAAATGTTATATTAATTTTTTTTTAAATTAGCATAACATATGACTTTTTGCAGTTATATTCATACTTACGGAATAATATAAAATTTTTTGGATTACAATATGTGACATTTTATACTCAATATAATTTTAATACATATTTTAAAATGAAACATACTCATTTTGGTCTGAAACATTGACATTATTTTAAACATTATTTGGTGTATTCTGTAAAATATTAACATTTATAAAGGAATACATTTATATGGTAAGAAAAATAAAGTTTTAAAGATTCATAGCACTTAATTATTTAGTTATTAAGTGCACAAACTGATTATATGTTAGATAAC
This sequence comes from Prosapia bicincta, assembly GCA_036971475.1. Classification (NCBI taxonomy): domain Eukaryota; kingdom Metazoa; phylum Arthropoda; class Insecta; order Hemiptera; family Cercopidae; genus Prosapia; species Prosapia bicincta. Next base: position 302,597,120 of record JBAIZL010000002.1, on the reverse strand, counting down.
TTTGTTTTTTTGTGCACACTGTCAAAATGTTTTTCTATGTCTTTTAATTGTTCTATTTTCTATTACCTAAATCTACTATTACCTAAATCTACATTAAGTTTTATCGATTTTGTTACTGTGCTCTTTAAACCGTGCACTTATAAAGTGCATCAGCTGCAACATATCCAGCCTGGCATTGACACTAGTCAACCTACCCAATATTACCTTCCTTTTCAGTATTTGCATCAGCCACTGCCTCTAAAATAATCTCTGTCACCATAATTTTAAAATAATTTTAAAATCACTTCCCTAATAAATGTTTACTTCACAGTTATTAATAATTTAAATTATTTAACCCTCTTTAACTTATAACAAACAGGTTATTAATTTTATTAATTAATTATTACTTTAATTAATTTTTTTATTCATCACTTCTATTTAATACTGCCTTACATTTAACCAAATTTGTTTTGCAACTTTCCGTACTCTTTAGGACAAGTAATAAGTTTTAAATAAAAACTAACCTATTTCCACTACAGCATCACTAGGTTACTAAATAAATCAATTGAGCTTATTCAATTTTACAAAGGACTTATTTATTCCAGCAAAATATAATGTACAAGTAAATTATGCTTGCAAATAAACTTGTAACTCAAAAACAACATTTAACTTATAATTACTAATAATCAATTTTCACTAAATTAATTATAGATTTTTTATTCTGTTTGTTCTCTTAATGTTTACCTTATTCAATACAGTTACTTTTACTTTTATGTCATGGGTAGTTTTATTGGAATCTTTCTCTAATGAATAGTGGTGCAATATAATACAAATTTTAATAAGAAATTAATAAAAGAAGTAAGAATTAAAATGTAAATATTTTAAATAGTTTACTAAGTAATATAGATCTTTCTGTTTGGCTGAAAAAATAGAAATTAACAATGTTTGTATACTTGTGTGTTTCAGACTTCTCCAGATGTTCCTGTCGTGTTCGGACTTTAATTCGCCACACTTATCTCATATAAACCCATCACTTACTGCACAATATTCTTTCTTTTACTGATTCCCTTAATCTTCAGTAACTTTAATTGAAACTATCCTAACACTTCTTCATAATTATAAAAACTACCCTTTTCCTCTTCATATTAATTTACAAAACCTCCCTTAACTCATTCCTATTGCATCTCTCCCAAAACACATATGTACTCTTTTGCAGTTAACTTAGTCGCCTTTTTACTTCGATTTATTTTCCTTTGGGTATCAGGTATTCTCTCCCCCCATATGGTATTTCAGCTAATTAGAGTTCATTGTTTAAATGTTTGAACCATTATAACGTTAAAAATGGTGTAAGAAATTTACACTTAGTAGAAATTTAGTAGAAAACTTAGTAGAATTAATAGAAACACCGCTACTCTACTTTAACAGGTTTTTTGACTACACCAGATGTTAAACTTCTACATCCTTCTTTACTGAAATAGTTTAACTTTATAAAATAATAATGCACCCTTCACTCCTGCATGTCCCAAATTACTGATTTACAATGCTAAGCTGACAATACATTTGTTATGCTCTCATTGTTGGCTTTTGCTGTAAAATTGCAACTTGATATATTAAAACATATTTAATAGTCTCCCAATATTCTTCATGATGTTTTATAATATACTCGTATATACACTAACGCAATATAAAATAACACAAAGTTTATTATTAAATAATATTATATGTAGTGATATATTATAATAGATATGGTGATATGTTTTATTGTAATATAATTAATGAATAAAAATAATTAAATTTTTTATGTGTGGGTGTGTGTCTTTTGTTATTTTAGTTTTCATATTTAAATTTCAGTAATAAACCTACCTAGCTTTTTTGTTTGTTTGTTTTTTAGGATTGATTGTCATGTCCTTTCAGTTAGAAGAAGTGTTTACAAGTGTTGTGACAGGAAGGATTCCAGCAATGTGGGCGTCTCGTTCATATCCTTCTTTAAAGCCGTTAGGCAGTTACATCCATGATTTTCTGAGTAGGTTGGAATTTCTTCAGGTGGGTTTCTATCAAAGAAATGCAGCCTTTAAAAGTAGTCTACTTTAAGAAATGCCAGTGTATTTAAATTTATTTTTAAAAGTGTGTTCTCTCTTGCATTTATGCATTACAAAAAAATTAATGTCCACTAAGAAAAACTGATCAATATGTTCAGTTTTCAAAATAAAACTTAATATTTTTACAATGTTCAATTAAAGTATAAGTCAAACTTAATTATTACCTCTTAATTTTTATAAATCATTGCAAGTGGTAATTTTTGAAAATTAGATATTGTAGTATGAATGTGTAAAATTTTACTGTGCTGAAATTATTTTATTTAAATCAATAAATATGGCAATATATCAAAATTTCACCATAATACATGCACTAAATGAACACAGCTGCAACACTAATGCATCACTAAATCTTTGGTGATATTGAATTACACTTAAATGTAGATCTGACTTCTGTTGGTATATAGAGGGAAATTAAATTCTGTCAGTCTGAAGTATTAGATTTTAAAGTATTACGTAACTGCACAGTTTCATATTATTGGTCTTAAAGCAACATATACATCGTATTACAGGGATTAAAAAACTAGTTTGATATTGATAAAATTTGTGTTTTCTTTGGACATGTTTGAAAATCATTTTATAGTTTAAAATTTAAAAAAATAAATATATATATTTCAATTTTTTTTAAATGGCTTTTTAATTATTATTTATGAATTCTATTAAGTTTTATAATATTTTACTGAATCATCTCTCTTTTTGTAGGGATTTTTGCAAATTATTGTAATATTTTAAATTTATTTGAGTTGAGAACTTTTATCACTAAACTATTTTATGTTGTAATATATAAAGAAATTGGTTTTTAACAATTTATACCGTTTGTATATATATATATACTTTACTAATGACAAATTTTTAAATTAGCATTGGTTTGATCATGGACCTCCAGTTATTTTTTGGGTGTCTGGATTTTTCTTTACCCAAGCCTTTCTAACTGGTGCTCAGCAGAACTTTGCTCGAAAGTATAGAATTCCAATAGATCTACTCACTTTTGACTTTGAGGTAAGTTAATTAATTTTCATACAATAATAATTTTACTTATACATTACATTTTATTGCTAAAGAATGAAAAAGTTCAATATTTTAATGATAATAACTTGAATAAAACCTCTAACTTACTGAAATTGTTCAGCAGCCAAATATAGAAATGAACCTCAAAATGAACAATTTAAACAAAAGTTATAAAAATGTTTAAGTATACAGTTAGACCTCAAATTATAAAATGGAAGATTCAGTGATGAAGTTAAGTAATATAAATTATGAAACTAGACATTTCTCTCTACCTGCAGTCAAATCTCAAAGAATGGGCAATTTATTTCAGTTTGGGTGTTTCATGTCATTATCATTTGGTATTTGTGAAATAGGCAATGGGTATAAGTACAATGTGTATGAAAAAAATGAAAAATAGTAGTATGTCTTTATTTAGGCTATTTTTACCATACATCTACTGTAGTCCAGATGCGATTTTTAATGACACGCTAGTTCTCAAACTGAAAATATCAAACAACAGCAATAGACTTAAAGAATGATTCATCAAAACATGTAACAAGTGGCGATAAATTCTTGGAATTGCAATGCTAATGCATAGGCTAATGTACAGTGACAGCATATAGTATTGTACTGTACAAAACAGTACTAATATATAACCTCAATTCCCTCATTCACAATGTATAATAAAATCAATAATATAACAAACATTTCATAATTCCTTGTAGGGCATGCATATTGACACAGTTTCTAATTTGACAAATAATAGATTCATTTAGACAAATAGTTTAAGGGTTTAGTTTAAAAGAAAATACCTTGTATTCTCATTAGGCGTTCAAGCATCTTTGCAAGAGAAATTCAATGAATGTTTAAAAATACTTCAGTATTAATGTGAAGAAAATATTTAGCATATTTTTAATGAAAATTAGTTATTAATATTTTATATGCTTTCTAACTTAGCCATTAAAATTATCCCCCTTTTGCAGTCTTTCAGGGTCGCTTTTCAAGTATGGAAATATGTTGATTCTTTTTTTGTTCAGGTTTGTTTTAATTGTTTCCATAGTGTGCTATTAAAATATTCAGCTACTAAGGCCTCTTGTTAATTGCCTAAATGTTATTTTTGTTGTTGTCAAAATTTTATTTTAGTTACTAAATGTAATATTTTGTGGACAAGGCTTATCTAAAGCTGAAGAGGCTAATGAAAAAATGTTCAACTTAGTGATTTTTTCTCCTATATAAAAGTAGAAACAACAAAACAACTAAAATTAAAAATGTACATACTATATATATTTTTAAAACATATTTGAACGTAGTAAAAAATAAAATTCTGAGATAAAAATGTACATTTAACTGAAGTAAATTATTTTAGTTTATTCAGGGCTTTAAATAAATCACTATATGAATTTTGCTACTCAACCAATATTTGTTGGTTGGATATATTCTCATGCAAGTAAAGCCTTTTGGTGATTTCAGAATCTGTGTCTGCCTGAGGTTTATCACTTTTTAAAATCTTTTTTATAACATTGGCAACAATCTGTGTATATGTTACTTCACTATGTTGCAGTGATACATCTATCAGTAATTAAAACATCATACTGAAGGTATGATTTAATTTTAGGATGTAGTTATATTTAGAAAAAACTTAATTTCACCAACAAAGAGTAACTTTGCTTAATATATTATTTTTTGCCTTGAGACAATAATTCTTAGAAACCTTCATCATTGTGAAAAAGAGATGAACCTGAAGAAAAATGGCCCCTACATGGAATTTTTATGACATTATCTTATTGAGAAAGGATTTGTTTATATGTTTACTGGATATCAATTAATGCAAGGTGGAGGCTCTTTTGTTTACCAAGAAAAGGTTGAATGAAAGATAAATAGTAGAGGTCAACAATAGATAGTAGAAAAACTGTAGAAACAAAGTAAAGAGATATGACAAATAAAGAATAATGAACTGGCACAAATAGTGCTCTACTAAAAAGGATAAAACCGATCTAGGAACCACATGAACAAAGTAATCTGTATTCAAGGGAATATGATTCATTGATAAGACTGTAAGAGGCTACAGATCCTTCCAATAAAATATTAATGATTTATAGAAGTTGAAATTTTGGATCGGTTAAAGTAAATGGCCTAGCTCTGTTGAATATATTCTGAAAGAGCTGAGCATGAGGTAGACTGAAGTTAGGTATTTTCTTAGGAGAAGAGAACTCCTGAGTTTATTCTTATTACTTATGGAAAAAAAGACAAGCGGTTTTAAGACCGTTTGAATTCAAGGTGAAGCAGTGATAGTTTTTGTTACAAATAAAACAATAAAACATGTGTTCCAAAATTTGTTTTGAGGAAACATATATGAATGCTAGAAAAAATTATTTGCAAGTATTTGCTGCTCTTAAAGTATTTTATTTCTTAAGAGTATACAATCAAACATACCTGTTTATAAACAAAATATGGAAAAAATGTAAGACGCATGTAATATTGTATGTAGATGTGTCATGTAATGAAGAAGCATCTAAGACAGAATTAAGGGTTAATTATCTAATGTACAATTAGTTATGATCATAATAACTTAAGAAAAGAGATCTAACAAACTTTCATTCTTCTCCTACTTAATTACTTGTGTAAACAAAAAACATCTCCAAATGATTTTTTGAGCAGTGAACCTCAAATCTTCCCATGAATTTCTATTGAACTTTGGCAGAGCTTATAGAGAGCTTGGTGTTTAGAACTGGAGTAGAAATGTTAAGTAAATTGATTGAGGTGGAAACAAGTTAATTAAAACAAAAAAAGAAGATATTTCCCATGCTAAAAATTGTAGGCTACCGCATAATTATCCAAGAAGAGCCTTAATGAGGATAAGTAGCTCATCAGAAAGTTCAAATATGAAATATACTTTTTTTTAAATACTTCATATTTTTTTCTAGAATAAATTTTAATCATATGCAAACATCTATTGTTAACAAGTAATATTTGTGCTGGCTTGTAAGTTAAGGTTATAAACAAATAAAAACTGTACATGAACTTACAAAACAATATACTTTATTGTCATACATGTTTCAGTTACTTATGTCATCATCATCATCAGTGTTACTGAGGATGATGATGACACAAGTCATTGAAATGCATACAACAATAAAGTACTGTATATTGTTTTGTGAGTTTATGGGCAGTATTTATTTGTTTTACTCAATTGTTAAGTATTATTTCCTTATATTTCTGTTACATCATATGCAGTGTTTTTATAATGTTGTCTGAATTAAAACTTTATATTATAGGTAATGGATTCAGATTATTTTCAAAAAGCTCCAGATGATGGAGTTTATATTAAAGGTCTGTTTCTTGATGGAGCTAGATGGAACAAACAAAAAATGTGTTTGGATGAATCTTTTCCTAAAGTTCTTTATGACACTGTTCCAATTGTAAGTGATGAATTTTATGATGTTATAATTAGTATGTTGAAAAAATATTGTTGAGAAAGTTTAAAATGGAAGTAAAATTTTAAAATACAAATAGTCTAACTGTATTTCTTTCTATCTTGAATTATGAAAATTTTAACCCCATATCTGGCAAGCGGATATTACTAGAAACTTCCTAGTCTGGTAGAGTGTTTTTAACTTCTTGTAGTAGTTATTTTAAATGATCAATAAAGTATTTATTTTAAAACTAAAATATATATATATTCCTTTTCAGGAAAGCGTGTAGAATACGACGGTATAATATTAAGAAATTTTTAAAGGTTTTTTCATATTATTGGTAAATTAACAACAATTACTTTATGAAGATTTAAAATTCTGAAATTAATTAAGTAGAAATTCAAGTTCCTCTTTTCTTAAAGCTATGTAATTTTTTTGTGGTGTACAATTTAGTTTTTTATATAACATAAGACATTATTTTAAAATGCTAAAATAATTACTTATTTATCTTATTATAAACAAAAATATATTTATACCATTTTATTCTCAAAATTGCAAAAACATTATTATCACTATAAGAGAAAACAAAACTGTTATATATTTCATGTAATATATATATATATATATGTAGAATAATATATATATATATATATATATATATATATATATATATATATATATATATATATATATATATATATATATCTTGATATTTTACATTGTCCATTAGTTTTCTGTTACATGAAAGTTAAAAATATTTTATGTTATCAACTGGGCATATTTTGTCTAAATGATAAACCATGAAAATTCCAGGATACTTATTTAATTTGAAATTTATTCTATATCCTTAAAATATATGTACTTTTATACAATAAGTGGGTAATAAAAAGCTAAAACTAAAGAAATATGGAAAAAGTTGAAATTTTTCTGAATTCTGTATGCTTTTAGTAATTATGAAATGTAACAATCTTATTTTCCTGTTAAATCCCTTTTATACTGTTCATTATTATTATGTATGTAATTTGTTTTAGAACTAATAAAAAAAATTATAATTTCATTTTAAAGCAATTTAGAAGAAAGATCATATATTATAAAAATAAAATGGAAATAGTAAATAAAATTTTATAAAAACCATGTACACAAACGTATAGTTTTAGTTACCTTTTAGCCCTAAATGTCTGTAAAAATGACTCTAATGTCTTGTATGGACAAGCAGACAAATGTGTTCCAAAAATTATAATTTTATTGCCTACAATTAGTCATTATCAGAACCAAAATATGTAGAATTGTAAAATACTAGTTTATTAGTTAGCTCAAAAAAAAACGATATTTACTGTTACGAAAAATCTTATGAGGATATTAACAAATAGAAGTACACAAGAAGAAAACGCTTCTCACACTATGAATGAATGAGAAAACACAGTGTTTTAACACACATTTCAATAAGAAAAACTATTGACACATATTTACACATTCATTGGAATTTATATCTTTTGTTATTTCAAATTATTTTATTTGTAGAAGTGATTAAAAGAAATGGGGTATCACTTATAAAACATTTTATCAGACCATAATTTTTTATTGACTGACAGTCCATAAACAGTGTCTTTAAAATGCTATAGAACAGAAAAACATCATTGCAAAAAATAGTCTATAGGCAATGTATTCAGCAAGGAACTAGGAAAAACATGTTGCCAAACTAACTTTTGTATGAGCAAAATAGACCTCTAGAACATTCAAACAGAAGCAAGATGAAACTTTTACAGATTTTCTGAACATTAATATTTTTTTCAAAGATATTTTTCAGGTTAATAAATTTTCCTAATTAATAGTATGAGACGTTTTACTGTTTTCATTTTCAAATGATATTTCCTCATATTATACATTGAAATAAAAGTGTATAATCTTAGCTTTTCAATAATATAGATTTTGTTGCATTTAGCAAATACTGCAGTGTTATATTTTTAATTTGTAATTGTTGGTGTCCTGTGTGACTAGATAACCTGTGAAATGCCACCTGCCAGATGTAAGGTTAAAGTATAAAATTTACTAAATGTTGCACTAACTCTTTTGTTGTAAGAGGGAAAATTTTAAATGAATTTATTTTGTATTAATGAAAATAATTGATACTAAATATGTAATGAATGGGTTGCATTTTAAGGAGAAACATTATAATGGTTAAAAACAATAAATGATATAATTTGTAAGAGAATACCACAGAAATAGTTCAGTCAAGTTACCTTTCACCTCTATTAACAGTTTTTCATTTAAATACATTTAATAGAATTAAAACTAAAAATACCATATTATTTTTTAATTATATTTTTTAAAAGCATGTTCATAAAATAGAATATTTCTGTTTTATAGAAATTTAGTTGCTATTATCTAACCTAATTAAATTTATTCAACTTGGTCCTTCCATTCACATATTGGTCACTATAATTTATGTTTCTAAATTAATAACATTGATTTTAGAAAATTAGGAACAATTCGTAACAGTTTTTTTAGATAGATCTTTTAGAGGAAAGAACCTGTAGAATGTTTAACACTCAAGAAGGGTGAGAAACTCATAACAATATTGTATTTTTCTATAGATATGGTTGAAGCCAATAAAAAAAGATGATTTGAGACTTGCAATAGTTTACACCTGTCCTGTCTATAAAACATCAGAGAGGCGAGGTATACTGTCTACAACTGGTCACTCTACAAACTTCGTTATTGCAATGTTGTTACCAACCGAACAACCACCAGAACACTGGATCATCCGTGGTGTTGCAATGCTATGCCAGCTTTCTCAGTAGACAAGATAGTTTAAAATAAAATGTTGGTTATTGTTTTAGTTTATCCAATAATTATAATCATATGATTCTTTATTATGCAGGTACCATTTTATGTTACGTAGTAGGTCTTGGTATAATTGTGTAACCTCAATTATTTAGGTATTTTCTTTTAGAGAAAAACTTGTTTTTGCGTGTTGCTTTCAGAATTAGACTAAGTAAGAGCAATTCTGTGTTTTGTACAGGAGTATCTTTATTATTATTATTATTATTATTATTATTTTTGAGGTATTAATGCTTTAGTCAATATGACTATTACATTGAAATCATAATGGAAATGGTAATGAATAACTGTTAAGATTAGATTAAGAACTTAAATCCTCATGTTATGTAGGATCTCAGAATAGCTTACATGAAAAGCATCATGAAAATTGTCACATGTGAAGGGTCATAATTAGTTGCTTACGTATGATACACTATGGTGAAATTAACCTTTAGCTGCTATACCCTCAAAAACTTACTTTAACTACTATACAACGTCTGTCAGACGTACTTTGAAAATTTTTTACGTTCACATTTCTTTGGGGGAAAAATTTAACCCTATTTGTGTTAAATTATAAGATGTAAATAAACTAAAAAATTATAAACTGTGTTGTTCGACATAAAAATAGCCCATCACGGCTAAGTAGCAAAAAAAGTACAAATGTTTGTGTTAGATTACAAAAAAAACGTTTTATGTAAATTTGGTTAAAATATTAATCTAAAATATTTGTTTATTTAAAGAATATAAGTTGCATTGCATATATGAACAATTTTGGCATTGTATTGTTTATTATTATATTGTAAAAAAACTCCAAAGTTATGTAAATATTTTTTTCTAGAGATTTCTATAAATCAGGAAAATAATTAATATTACACTTCAATTATGAACAAAACTTACTTTATTTAGTTACAAAACAGTATACTCAACAAAATTAATTTACCATGTAGTCAATTCCAAGTCTTTGAACTACAAGTCTAGGACTTCTAGCCTATTCCAAGCAACTTGCGCACACTTTCCTAGCACACACCAAGCATATTGGCTTTTCAATCCTGCTTGGTAAGCAGGTGGCTCCTCAGTAGATGTTGTTGGAATATCCATAATATAAATTTATGTTCTAAAGGTTCATAAAGATATATATATACAATGCTATTATATACACACACAAAAATCACACAACCACTATACCACGTCAACCAGACGTCACTGTTACGGGAGAAAAGTAACACAACTACTATAATACGTCGGTCAGACGTTAAATTGACCCTAACCTATAAACAAAGAAAAGAAACGCGATGCGACTTTCACTCGTTAAAGACCGTTAATCAACTGGCAGCTAGGTGGCCAGACTGGTTTCTAGGGGGTGGGGGATGGGGAGAGAACCGAACGTAAACATCCGGGCCGTCTGTGAGACGTCAGTATAGTAGTTAAGGGTTAAGGACATAGTGATACTTTTTAACACATTCAATGTTGGTGATGAAACAGTTTAGTCTTGCCCAGCCTGCATTGGTAACAGTGAGCCCAACAGTCGGATCTAGGTAATTTTGCCAGAAGTGAGAAACTTTTTTTCTTGCTATTCCCACTAATACTGTTGTGAATTCCCTGATAGACTGTATTTGGTTCAGTTCTATACGAACTTTCACTCAGTGAAGTTTATTCCTAGGAATTGCTATCACCAGATATCATCTAAAGCATTGGTTCCCAAACTGGGGGGAGGGCGTGAAGGTAAGTCAGGGGGGAGAGACCAGTTGGAAAATAGTAAGATAAATTCTCATTCAGTAAAAATTGAAGAACTTGAATCAAAATTTAAAACTAAATTTACACCTTAGATTTTTTTTTACATAAGTAATTTTATTAACCATGATGTTCAGAAAATTCAAATGAAATGTATGCATTTATAAAAGGAATATAAGTGAAGGTTGTGCAAATTTCGTAAACCTGGAATCAAATCAACATGACAGCTTGAAAAGAATAATAGTACAAGTGTCGTGAAACAAATGATTATCGTTCAATGTGGCAACAGCGCCATAATGGAGAAATCGTCATTTTGGATAAAACACTTAAAAGTGTATCAAAGGCAGATCTTTGATTATACTCGTACTTGCTTTTTTGAAGCACCTACTTGTGTGAAAAAAAAAACATTTTCACCACTTGTTACAATAAAAACAAAATATAGCAACAAATTTGATGTTGCTTATGAATTCTGTTGTGCCTTTACTAAAATACAACCTCAAATATGTATGCTAGTGAAAAAAATTTAAGCCCATCCATTTCACAAACAGATTTCCATCTTATCAGTTAAAATTTACCTTGCGATTTAAAATTTGAAATGTTATATCTTGTTTCTTGTGAAATTATGTATAAATAAATAAATTGTGTGTGTATATATATATTGGGACATGGGAAGCTCTCATTTAAAGAAGAGGGTGGTGGTACAAAAAGTTTGGGAACCCCTTGGTCTAAAGTAAGCCAATACCACAATTCTCTTTTTTAGTAAGTTGATTTTTTTCTGGTTAAAATTATGTTGGTATGTTTTTATTAAAATCTTTCAACCTAATAAAAACTATTGGTATGGCATTTTCTATATCCCAGATAGCGATGTATTGTCAATAAATGGGTAATGTTCAAGCATAACAATATATTGTGCTAAATTGCCCAGGCAATAATATATATTGTTAACTGCATTTTGCCACTTCTATTTTATACCTGAATCACTTATTGTGTTTTGTCTACCCAAATATCCAACACGTTTTTAGGAATTAGAAAGGAAAGAAAACTTATTTGTTTTAGTTCATAAACTCTTGACCGACCATTCATAAGTGAACAAAGATTGGATGTTTCACAGCAGCATTACGGGTGGCTAGTGATTCCACTTTAGAGTGTGTTGTCTATTCATATTAAGTTTTGAAGTAGTTATTGAAATCTATAGTTTACTTAGTAAATAAATAATAGTGTTATAAAATGTTTGTTTATCGTTCAGTATTTATTTATTTCCTTGACACACACCAAAAATTCATAGATATATCTTTTAAAATTATAGTGTGATTTTTTAAATCTCTGTCTCAATGTGTTCTTCCTTCTTTTAATGTAAAAAACATTCACTTTGAAAGCATTCTCAACTGATGCTAAACATTTATAGACTGCAATTTATTTACTAGAACTAGGTAAGAGATAGGTAAGAGACTAGAACCAGCTGATAATAAAGCGCTGTTTTAATTTTGAAATTAATACTGAAAATACACTTTAATTTAGAACACTTAACTGTTATACAAAAATTACAAAATTATGGTATCCTTTTATCCAAACCTAATTAAAATCGTTTTATTCGTCATCTTGAAGTGTATGCTGCTGTTGTCAGATGATGAGTACCATATCCTGTTTCTTTAGTCCTGTCTATTATGTTAGAAATTGACATGGTTTTGAATCTCATGACTACAATCTTTGCTTGGATTAATTCCCTTGTAGCCAGAATTCATTACCTTATTTGAAAAAATGGAAGGATTTTTCAGCCTTCAGCTAACTGTCATAACCTAAGAAATCACCTCCATTCATGCTAAAATTACCACAAGGGAGTTTTTACAGCCAATTTTTGAAAGGTTTTAGTATTACATTTATTCCATAAGGAATCGCAACCATTTCAGACAGTTGATAGCTTATCTTTTTTTTCACTTTCCCTGTCAAGTAAAAATCGAAATTGTCGATTATCAACACTTATGATTGACGGACAATGAAACCATATAGGAAAACGTTGCATACAAATGTTCTAAAATGAAATTCCTCTAATTTGCTATGTAAAATAAAGGTTTATTTCTGCTACATGTTATAAGTTTTCACTGAATTGTATAAACTGGCAAGGGCTTGAAGTCTGAGTTAATAATGGGACACTTCTCCCAAAACGGCCGTCCTCAACAATCATAAAAGTAAGTGCTACTATAGGCAAGTGTAACATATTTACAAGTGTTTTTAGTTAAAAACTAGTAGTCCACGTGATGATGGAATCAATGAATAACCTAAAATTCAAACATCTGGAGAGTTTGGTCCTTTTTGTTCTAGATAATTAAGGTTCCGCTGTGGATTTTATTCCAGTGTTATTTCCATTTTAATATTATCTACATTAATATTAAACTATTCTATGATATAGGAAACATTGCATCATCTTCATATAAATTACAAAAAAAAAAAAATCAGCATTCAGACCCGTAATTTTCCTTAAACAACATTTATAAGTTTTCCCGACTAGTAACATTTTTGTTTGTTGTAATTACAATATGTCTTTCTTCAGTGAGATTTTCTTGTCGATTTATATATTTAGTAATGAATATACTCGTTGAGGTTGAAATGAAGTGGGAAAATGGAGATGATGTTCCATTAACATATTGAGTTGCTAAAAGATCTTACCAGTTTGTTTTTATAGGAATATAAACTGTAGCATTTGTGTGTATTTGATGTAGATTTCTGAAGGGAAGAAGTGGTCAGTACATCTTCCAGGAGATATGTTAAAACTTCAATTAAACTTTAACCCATCTGGATATTATTTTATCTATGATTGTGTCAATACTTTCCTATATATGTTTTTTTCTGCTTTAGAAAAATAAAATAGCATTTAGATAGAGATTTGATTAAGCAATGGGGCAGTAATTTTTGAAGTAGTGAATGTTTGTCACATACAAATTTGTTTACAAATGACGATAAATTTATACTTACAAAGTATTTTATTCTTAAGCCTTTATATTTCTAGTTCACCAAAAGTGATTTGCTTTAATTATTAACTAAACCATCAATCTTAACATCACCTGTCTGTTGTTAAACTACTACATTTTGTTTCAGATTGTTCTGCACATACCTTTTTGGAAGCTGACGGGAACAATAAGAAATGCACTTTATATTACATATGAAATGTTTATTATCAATGGAATTTTTTCAAGTTTATGTTTTACAATTTATACTTTTTTCAATAAATTTTTTTTACTTCTAATAAAACTATTATATACTTTACAAATCATCTTGAAAATGATTATATTTCTTTAGTATTGTTTCAATTTTTACTGGTTTTACTCTGATGCTTGTAACATTTTGCTTCAACAGTGAGAAAAACATTTCTTGAAAAGTTCTTAATTTTTTTTTTCAGTGTCTTGCTAAGTAAAGTAAAATTTTCAAAGATGGTTCAAAAAAATATTACATTTCTTTAACATTAAATGCTCAGTTATCGTTACATATGTGTTGTTGTTTCTTTAGCTTTTCTTTTTCTTTTCTGTTAAATTTTCATCTTGAAATGAGCAGTACTTCAATTACATAAACACAATTACTAGAAATCTTGTAATTTATATGAAGGATAAAGTAAAAAAATAATAAAATTAGATATTATGCCTAGTCTCTCATAGCAAACACAAAAAAATTAATAAGCATTCCATCAGTGTTTATATTTTGAAACATGATTAGAGACTGGAAAAATATCCATTATTTATTAAAAATTTGTAAGAAGAATTGATAATGCTTACAATCATTTCATGTGCACAACAGACTCTCATTGTGTGTCAAAACATGTCTTTCAGGAAAATAAGTGGTGCAGCCAAGACAGTTAAAAGTAAGACAACAGTAGACTTACATGAAAATGTTGCACTCAAATTGTGTGAATCCAGCTATGAAGGCAGTTTTTTAATATAGATAAATCCAGGATTTTTTAAAGCTAGTACATGATAAAACATTGGAATTTAAAGGGGTTATTAGAAAAATAGCTAAAGATGGGATAATTTTTTTCTGGGTTCCTTCAAATGGATGGGGAAATTATTTGCTATTTTGAGTTGGAAAACCCCTGTCCATTTAAGAACATTAAAATATTATCTGTTGCTATGGTGCGATAAGAACTATTGAATGACAAGTGACCTTTTATTAAAATGTCACTTGGGATTGTCAAGACATGAGAAAAATTTTTTTATTGCTTTTATACAATTGGACTGTATATTATATGATTGAAAATCAGGAAAACATTAAACAAGTGTTCCTGCAAACATTAGTTTATTACAATCTATGGAGCAGCAAATGGTTAGAAGCTGAAATATAATTTTCGCAAATTATATTGCTGATAATAATTAAATATATGGAAGACTTTTGTTATATTGAAGAAAGAATATATGAAAAAAAAAAATATTGGTTATTGTGATAATTAATCACTTTTACTTTAGTTTATGACCGATTTTTAATATTCTGATAAATGAGAATTTTCTAGATGTAATTTGGTGTGTTTATAAAGATTAGATTCATGTAACAGTTAAACAATCCATAATTTTTATCGAGATGCAGGAAATATCTATGTGAAAGTTACGGGTAAAATGTAATAGAAAGAATCCATAGAATATGATAATGGGTTGCCTCTATCAATATCGGTATAGAGAATTGGTGAGTGTTCAATTTGAGTCATGTGACATGGATGTATATAAAAATAGAATTTTGAAAATTAAACTGACTTAAATGTGCTGAAATTAAATTAAAATCTATTTGGAAAAAATATAATTTTATTTAGGGTTTCTGCAATAAAGTGCTATGCAATTGGAAAAATTCATTAAAAAATTTGTTTATTTTTAATTGAAAATGAATCAAGTAATAAAAACAACAAAAGTACTAACCCAAATATATTTTACTGCTTGCTCAAGAACTACAAATTTGTGAAAAACTTAATTACAGGATATATGGTAGACTGATAAAAGTCTAGATTTGTTGACTTTGTTTTTAATTCACTAGATTTCTTTGTATGAAAAAAAATGGAATTTAAGATATACTAATACTGTTTATAATTTGTCTCGTGTTCTTAAAAGCTTTCTATTTTTACCAAGTACAGTTTTTTAATGTTATATCAGGAGACATGAGAGTAGTTGATATACACTGTTAAATTAGTTGAACTTGGTTAAAAGTGCTCTTTTAAAAATTTAGTCATCCCGTCTTATGATCATAAATAATTTCACACCAAAGAATTATGTTGTAAATAACGTTTTATTTTTGCATGGGGGTTTTCTTCTGATCATGTGGGTTAGTTTCATAAATTGTCACCAGAATTATTATTAGACTATGAATCCTCAGTAAATAAAAAATATTTGAAGTACTTGTTGCGTTATGAATAAGTGTATCTATCATTAGATTTTTTGTTTTCTGCTGATTTTGAAGGTGTGTTTTTTACAGAGATTTTTGTTTTTCTGTTAATGGCATTTAAAAATTGATCTAATTCAAGTTAATTCAAGAAGAGAAGTTTTAGAGTATTTTATTTATGTAAGATACAAGTTGTTCATATTGCTCCTTACAATTTGATGATACCTTCACCTTACCTGTTTCAGTAATTAATTTTATGAAACAAAATTCTCAAACAAATAATATTAAGACCGTATCAGTTTGAGAGGGTATGGGTTCTTCTCTAGGAAATATGCTGTAGAAATATTTCAGTGTAGGATTCTGATGATTGAACTTCCCATGTTTAGTTGAGTTGAGAAGTTTGAGATGAAGATAAAATAGTTTTACATTGTTTTCTGAATCAAGAATTACATAGTAATTTAGTATTATGGTTTTGTGTAACGAGTTGTTTGATATTGTTGTATATGAGTTTTGTAGAATGTTTATTGTTTCTGTTGTAGAAATATTGTTTAGAAATGAGAATAGTGTTTAGTGGTAATACTGAAAAAAACAAACCCAATTCCCAGAACTAAGAATTAGGGCAGCTAATGAAATTGATAAATTAATAAAGACACATAAGGCATAAAAAATTATCAAATTAAAAATCAGTATATACAATTTTATAACCTAAAACAAAAATTAGAAAATAATAACTTATCCACACTAAAAGCAGACAAAAGGGATGCTGTGATTGTCATTAATAAACAATAATACATAAACAAAAATGAAAGATATAATGCTGATAAGTATATAGAACTAAAAAAGATCCCACTGAATCCACACTATAAAAAAAACAATTATCAATTAATAGACAAAATTCAGAATATAAAATAGACAATAACATTAAATTAATATCATTTGATGTACAGGATGATATTATCTTTAAATGAAACATAAAATAATTAATGTAATTAAACTAATATTAAATCAAAATACTTTTATTACAATAACAAAATACGTGCACAAGAAGATTGTTAAGTAATGGATTCACCTCTGTCATGCATTATGCCTGTAATATCTTTAAAATATATTGATGAAGAAATAATTAAAATTATTCAAAAATATGACAACAATGGCAGATATGTAGACAATATAGTACAGATATGTAGATGATGGATTATAAATTTCCACAAATAATGCTGTAAATCTTAACATAACGAGATAAATAATATATACAATAAAATGCAGTTTATATATGGAATAGAAACAAAATTTTTTAGATTACACTATTTATAAAGAAAATAATAATTTTAATTTTTCAATTTACAGGAAACCTACTCTCACAGATAAAATAATACCTAATTACTCCAATCATCCATATAATCAAAAATGCCAGGTTTATATAGCTTATTAGATAGAATGAATAAAATTCCTTTAAATCATATAAATAAGTTAAAAGAATTAATATTTTGTACCAAAAAACAACAACAAATGGATATAAAAAAAATTAAAAATAATATAATTAAAAAATTAGAAAATAATGTTAACAAATTAACTATACAAAAGATAATAAAATAACTATTTGGTCCAAATTCATATTTACCAGATATCAAACTAAACCGACTATATAAATTATTTAACAGTCATTGCTTATTCTTATTTTAAATTTATCAAGTTCAAAGTTGTTTTGGACAATGACTTCTTGCTCCTCCACAGTAATAGAGTTGTGCACCAAGGTCAGTAAACCACCTCCTCTTCTATCCCCTCTTGAGAGATTGAAACTTTGAAATTATTTGAACGTTGGATGGTACTTGCTGTTTTGAGGTAGGGAAGTCTCTTGAATGCAAGCAATCTTGACTTTCTTCTCCTCTATAACCTTCTTCAGCTCATCGGATTTACCCTTTATAGATCTCGTGTTCCAGTGCATAATAATTATTTCCTCTGATCCAGTTTCAGCAGAAAACCAATCTTTTGTCTTTTCGTTTTTCAACTTCCTTTCTCAGAAGGTTGTGCCAATAGATATATGCCATCTTACTTGTTTAGCTTTCGCTTTGGCCATTTTTAGAAATGAAAATGCAAAAGACCTATTTGGGCACCATAATTCAAATCTTTCTATAGATCCCACACCTCTCTGCCCCATGATAAGATTATTGCCAATGTTGTAAATATGCCGTATTGATTTAATACTATGTCTTTTTATGTTCCAAAATAAAACTTTTAATCTATCAGGATGTTGTCGCTTCGTTGAAGGTGAAACACGTCTAGAGCCCTGACAAGGTCTATTTTGGATGCTAGCTTGCATTTTTGTTTTGTTTTTTCATGTGGGGCTTTCTCTACAAAAGCTAATGCTGGCAGCGACTTTACAGTCACTGTAAAGCTATAGATGCTATATTTTTCTGCTATGACTGCTAATACAGCTATTCAAGGGCAGAACCAGGACCAACCAGCTCACAGCCGGCCATCTAGTGGCGGAGGAATATTTATTTAGATTTGGTCTTTCAAATTCTCTAATCTGTGCACTTTGTGAGGGCAAAGATGAAAGCGTAAAGCACATTTTGTTTGTCTGCAAGTACCCCATTACCAATGAGGGACTTTCTGAGAGCCGAAGTGGAAACATGGAAAGATATTCTCATAAACAAGAAGCATTGGAGGCTGGCAAGGATAATATACTGTGAACATCGGGCTACTCTTGAAGCTGTATGCCTGTGCAAAGAAGTAAAGTACTAAAATTATTTGTAGATACTAATATTAAACTAGTTTATTATATACACAATAAATTAAATATTATAATGTATACAAGTAATAAATTAAATAACTTGGATGCAAGCGGTATTTACAGTATCAAATGTACAATATGTTAAACTAAAAAGGAAAGGTATAAAGCACATTTAAAAGCATATAAAAACCTAATATATATAAATCTAATTTAGCAACACATTGTATAGATAATAATCACGATTTCCCAAAAATACATAGTATGAAATTATACTTGAAATTACTATGTAATTTCAAATGTAATGCTCAAAAAAATTAGCATTTTCAGTCATACAAAAAAATGAATACCATTCAAAATTTATAAATATATAAAAATAACATTAAAAAAACACTTATTGAGGAATTAGACAAGTAAAATCAAAACACAATACCATTTTTAGCATATTCAATGAAATCTTAAGAATAAAAGATTAAAATAAATACAGATTATTGATGGATGTTTGATCAAATAGAAAAGGTAAGAATTACTAATCTTTTAAACATAATAGGATTATATGAACAGTCCAAATGTAGTCATAGAACTATATCAGCAAGTTTTGAAAATGCTGATACTACCAATCAATGAAAAGCTTCAATTAGTAAACAAAAATAAAATACAAATTGTTGTTTCCCTATATATATGGAAACAACAATTTGTATTTTATTATATATATATATATATATATATATATATATATATATATATATATATATATATATATATATATATATATATATATAGATTTTTTGGACTAGGAGACTGACAGACTTACCTTGGTAAGAGTCCTCACTGTAGTCTTGAAATAGAAACACATAAAAGCACTTAAACAATGATATATTTCAACCACACAGTGGTCTTTGTCAATCGAAGAGAAAACACAAAAAGAAATATGAGAGAATGAAATAAAATAAATATATTATTTATTTATTATATATTATTTATTTTATTTCATTCTCTCATATTTCTTTTTGTGTTTTCTCTTCGATTGACAAAGACCACTGTGTGGTTGAAATATATCATTGTTTAAGTGCTTTTATGTGTTTCTATTTCAAGACTACAGTGTGGACTCTTACTAAGGTAAGTCTGTCAGTCTCCTAGTCCAAAAAATCTAAATAATCTTTACCAACCAAAACTAACCTATAAATATATATATATATATATATATATATATATATATATATATATATATATATATATATATATATTTCTTCGCATGAGCTACTAGTAATCACACTTTTAAAATGTTTAAAACTTGCCTATAGTAGCACTTACTTTACTTGTTGAGGACGGCCCTATCGAGAGATGTGTCCCTTTGTCAACTCAGACCGTTACGGTCTGAGTTGACAAAGGGACACATCTCTCGAAACGGCCGTCCTCAACAAGTAAAGTAAGTGCTACTATAGGCAAGTTTTAAACATTTTAAAAGTGTAAGTGATATATATATATATATATATATATATATATATATATATATATATATATATAGAAGAATTTGCTGACTATCATAGTTTATAGTAAATATGATTAGATTTTCAGCCAGTAAATGGAATCAAGCTTCTCTTTCCCTTTCCGAAAGAAGAAGCAGTATGATTACAGACATAATACAAGCAATCTTAGAGTGGATGAATTCAAGTACTAAAATATACTGTTCAGAAATATATAGAAAGATCATGGTATCAAGTGTGGGTAATCGCACTCTGATAGTTAGCCATGTTACATTAAGGCTAGGTGAAATAGAAGTAATACTAATAAAGATTAAAGAAACACAACAATTTCCTGGCTTACAAGAGTAAAGACAAGTTATGACTCATATGGACAGGTCATATTATAAGTATGTTTGCTTTCTAGGTATTAAAAAAGTGCAGACAGCAAATAATGTAATTTGTGTATACAATTTCTATGTAAGGTGTTTTCATGTGTAAAATCATGAAAATGGTCGTAATATTGTGTCCACTCATAATAAGATTTATCATATTTGAAAATGTCTTTTTCTAGTAATCAAGAATGACTTGATGGCTTCTCTCTGCTTCTGCTATTAACAGTGGATTGTTCCACTGGAATAAGTTTATTGAAGTGGTTTCTGCCCTGAAAAAAAAAAAACAACACTAAAGGCCTTGGTTGCTTGGATGGCCTTATATTGTTTTCCCGGATAAATTTTGCAGTCTTTGCTATTATTTCCTCTTGAACACTTTAAATTGTTTGTGTAGATGTCTCCAAGATTTGTATATTCATTTTAAAATTTCTCTATTTTAGCTTCATCTGGGGTATGAGATAGAAAGATTATATATGGTTTCTCTCTTTTAAGTATTAGTAGTTTTAGATGATTTTCAAGCCTAACCACAACTGTTTTATTTAATGTGACAGGCTTAATAATTTCATGTAAATGATTCCAAGAGTGTATGCAAAAATAAATGTTTCTTTAAATGATTATTCAGTAAGAAACAATAATGATATAAGAGGCACTGAAATGTTGTCTCAAATAATAAAATTAGGAATAGTAAGAGATAACAAATACCATCTCACTTTGATTGAGTAAATAAAAAGGATGACGAACATACTGTCTGAGAACTCTGGTTATTCCTGTCTCTGAATGAAGGTTATATAATCTCTATGATGTAATGAAATATTGTAACTGTTCAAAATGTTAGATCATTTAACAATTCATAAATGCTTACTTATTTTAATTGCCATCAACTACACTTTTATTTTATTAAAAATGTTTGTGATGGAGCGTTAGTATACTTTCCTGCTTACTGCTTTAATACATTAGCTTGATATTTTTTTTAGGGTTTCTTTTAATGGAAAATTAATTTTTGTCATTTTATACAAATGAAACTATACCTGGCAGCAAAGTTTATCCGGGCTGGTGGACCAAAATGGCCGAGAAAAATTTAATTTATACAAATTACACTTTTGTTATTACTTGCGACCAGACATTTGTTAACTAAAAGTTGTTAATTGTTAACTTACACTTGGAGGAAACGTTTTCGTCTTATGACTTCTTCAGCCTCGTATTTTTGCCGCTAGGAATGCTGCTGTTGTGCTTCCTCGGTACCATTTTTTTGAAAGTTAGAAGTGATGTGATCGAAGAGTATGTGTGATCTGTGCCGTGTTTGTTCATTTAAGATGTCATTTTTATGTGTGTTGCTATGTCTATATATTTCAAATTGTTCTAGTGTGTTTAATTTATGGCCTTTGTTGCATGTGTGGAGGATGCTCATGTTATTTTCCATACTTTTGCATGAGTGTTTAGTGTCCATGAGGTGATTTGCGAAGGTGGATTCAATAGTAGTGTGCAGTGCCCTTTTGTGTTCTTTATATCTTTCGACAAAAGATATATATCTATTGGACAAAAGATCTGCCTGTTTGTCCAATATAGAACTTATTGCAGTTGTTGCATTTTAGTTTGTATACTCCTGGGTTATTGTATGTGTTGGTATTGTTATTAATGCTGTATCTGATAGCTGTTAGGCTTTTATTTGTTTTTCTGTAAGCTACATTGTAACTTGCTTTTTTGAATTGGTGTGCTATATTATTTGTGAGTTTGTTTATGTATGTGAGGGTGATGAATTTTTGAGTATTGTTGAGTATTTTTCTGTGTAGTTTGTCTATTAAATAATTGTCATATCCATTTTTGTGAGCTAAATATTTGATTGTGATTAGTTCCTCTGTGTAGTTAGTTGTAGACATAGTTATTTTATTTAGTCTGTGTAGTAAATGTTTCAATGCTGCGTGTTTATGTTGTATTGGGTGGTTCAATGAATTATGTATCAATGTGTCTGTCATGGTTGGCTTGCGGTATATGTTGAATTCATGTTTGTTTTGATTTGTTGCTATGGTGAGGTCTAAGAAATTCAATGTTTTGTTGTTTTCAAATTCTGCAGTGAACTGGATATTTTTGTTTATATGTGTTTGGAGTTGTTGGCATTGTCTTATGTTTCCTCGGTATAGTATTATAACATCTTCTACATATCTGTGCCAATATATTATCTTATCTGCGTGTTTGTTGTTATTTATGATTTTATTCTGTTCTATGTGTTGTAGGAAAACTTTTGCTAGAATGCTTGAAATCGGTGAACCCATTGGTAGGCCTTGTTTCTGTGTGTAATATTTGTTGTTGTGAGTGAAGTAGTTCTGTTGTGTAATGGTGTTCAAAATGTGTATGATTTCTTTTGTGATATTTTCTGGAGTGTTGTTAAGTCTTAGATTGTCTCGTAATATGTTTAGTGTTTCTGTGACTAGGATATTGGTATATAGGTTTGTGATGTCAAACAATAGCAGGGTTGAGTTATGAGGGATTTCAATGTTCTTTATTTTGTTTACTAGATCTATTGTGTTCTTTATATTTGTGTGTGTGTCTAGTTTTATGTATTTTCTAATAGTTCTATCCATATGGTGTGCTAGTTTGTGTGCGGGTGATTGTTGGCTGTTGATTATCGGTCTTATTGGTGTTCCTTGTTAATGTAGTTTAGGAAGCGCTTGTAAGGTAGGTGCCGTAGGTCTTATTGTTTTAAGGTATTTTTTCTGTGTTTTAGATATTACGTGTTTTGCTGAAATAATTATGTTTTAAACTGTGTTGTGATGTTCGTTTGTTGGGTCTTTAATTGTTTCTGAGATGTTGTTTGTCGTAATGAATTCATTAATCTTATTCTTTAAATCCTGCGTATGTATAATAACTGTAGTATTACCTTTATCTGCTTTTACATACTTTAAATCATGTTCTCTGGCTTTTTGTTTTAGTGATTTGGCTGTCTGTATTTCATTGGTGTGTGTTATGTTCTGTTGGGTCTTGTGTGTTCTTATTGTGTTACAAATTAAATGTCTTAAGTGTTCTTGATCTTGTATTTCTGTCTGTTGAATATTGGTTTTCGTGTCAATTATAATTGCTGTTTTTGTTTTATTGTTATCTTTGTAATGTATATTATGTTTTAAGCCTTTATTTAGTAATTTTATTTCTTCAGTGGTAAATGTAATGTTAGTGTTGTTTATTGTTTTTTCATAAAAAGAGTGTTTTGGGTTTTTTATTGCTGGATTATTATTTTTCTCATTTAAAAGTTGATTTATTTTCTTTTTAGAACAGCAACAAGATTTCAATATTTAATTTATAAGATATATTGTCAAATTTCCTTTCAATAATTTTGGAATTCGTAGGCAACAGTAAATCAACCCCAAAAATAGAAAATGGCTGAAGGGTTAGCACTAGGAAATTAGATATGAGATAGTACAATTACTTGGTTTAGGTCTCCATTATCTAAAGCGAACTGCACTGCACTGACATAGTATCTCATTCGCTAGGTGACATGGTGAGGATGCTCTCAATCGTAGAATAGTGTAGCATAATTAAATAAACTGTGTTACAAATTTAATGTATTAACTGTTACTCTAATTGGGAAATTAAATAACTTTGGTTATAAATGAATTCAGTTTTTGAGTACAAGATTTACCTAACAAGGGAAATGAAAATGATTGGTCTCTAAGAAGTTGAATGGTGATAAAGTTACCAGACAAATGCATTGAGCACATAAAGTTCTTTTATAGGAAAAGAAATTACACTATGATTTTATAATTACTGAAATAATGATTCTGTATTAAACATTGATAATTGTTTATACACTGAATGAAAATGGATAATTTGCCAGTTTATTGTAAAGATCTAAGGATTGGAGGAAAAATTAGGTTTTATAGAAATAAAAATTTGAATGTAACCCTTTAATTCCGCACACTTCAAAAATATACAAAATATATTTTAAAACTTCAAATTATTTATTATATCAAATTATTTCTGGATGCTCATGTTAAAGAGGCAAAGTACAATTTACTAGAAAAATTTCAAAATATATTGCTAATGATTAACATATATTGTTTTATTAGGAATTGGCTAGTCTAAGAATATTACTGTTATTTGAACTGTTTAGTAAACTAAATGTTTTTAGATATTCATTTTAGACAAATGAGTTTCAATTCCAATGATTTTTCTTCTTTTATCCTCTTAGGCCTCTTTTATGATCTGTCACTGCATTTTAAAGGGCCGAGAATGTTTTCTTAAATAATTCTATTTATGGCAGATGATTATCTTATCCTGTAAACAAAATACCTATTTTCTTATTTTAAAACTCAGCCAAAAGTTCTGTTACTAAACAGACGTTTACATCTCCCCTATTTACTATAAAAAGACAAATCATCTCGATTGAATCATATGCTGTAGGGGCCTAGATTAGTTATCCCACATGTTCCGTATGACTGTCCCTGTACTCTGGTTTTTTGTTTAAATGAATCTAACTCAAGTATTTTTATCACTCATTTCCATAGTGTTTTGAAGTTAATGGCATATTAGAGTTTCATTTCAATGACCTATATAGCTTTTAGAAGGATTATGGTGCAAGCGTAAACCAATACTAAACACTGCGTTTGCTGCAGATTTACATGGTCAGATGATATAGGTAAGCTTTTTTCATCTTAATACTTGTTAGGTTATATGTTGTTTATAATATACTTGAGTCTAAAAGTTGGCAGAATTTTGTGTCAGGTGTACAAGGAAATCCTACAATAAGTAGTCTGAGTCGATGGACAGAGGGGTGTCTAGCTAAATTCGAGAGAGAGTATTAATTTTGTTTATGTTCTATTTAAGTAGCAACAATTACAAAATTCTGATTTCTAAATAAATGTTTAGAAATGTTTTTTAAATCATCATTTTAAATAGCTTTAGAAAATTTCACAACCAATTTCATTGCAATTATAAAAACAGATGCTAAGTAGTTGTACATGTAATTAGATCAGTGTAAAATGTTATCATACACATCTCTCATAATGTTTTTCAATTGTGATTTTGCTGATACAAATTCAATTGAAAATTTAATTAAACTATTTATAACTGGCAGTCTATAAGTATGATAATAATACAACTGATGAAACATCTTGAAACAGAGCATATAGCCAGTAATAATTTCATCTTTCGCCCTTCTCACTGTCTGTCTGTCTGTCTCTCTCTCTCTCTCTCACACACACACACACACACACATATATATATATATATATATATATATATATATATATTGATTTATTTATATATATATATATATATATATACATGATAATAAGGAAAATTACCTAAATATGATAAGGATATTTTCTTTGTTTAAAAGTTTTTTAATAAAGACATTAATGTTTTATTCAATAAAAATGAACCAGTAGAAACACTTCTTGTAAACACAATCTAAAAAAACGCTTATATAAATATTTATGTATGTGTTTAGTGGTAGTGTAACAAATTCATAATGTTTGTTTTGATATAAAGATGGATGCCAGCGCGGGTAACAGTCAAAGTTTAAAGGGCACGGCACACCCTCTTCTTGCAGCGTCACCCTGTCTGCTAGGCTCAGTCCAGGCCGTTGCTAATGGCAACCAGATGATATTGATCTTGAGGCTCCAGTGACGGAGGCTGCTACCCCTACACCCCTCTGTTCTATTATTTATCTCCGGTCTGTGCGCAAAAACTGTACGCTACACTGTATTGCCCATCAATTATATTCTTTTTAGAATCTAACAATATTTTCCCATCATTTTGACGTGTTTAAATAAATTATCTAGAACCCAGTTAGCGTAGGTTTTAATTACCAGAAGGGAAACCATTATAGCAATTAGATGCCAGATTTGTCTGCTTTATCGAAATCATGCTTTTAAAACAAATTTCTATTTAAAAAATTAAAGAATTGTCTGTAAAAGGTTTTATAACCCAATATGGTTAGGTTACAAGTAAAAGTAAGTAAGAATATATTTAGTCTATCTGTAAATTTACATTACCCAAAATATTCCACATTTAAGTTAGGTTTTAGTGTTCCTTGCTTAGGTTTTAGTGTTCGTGGCTTTTTGATATTGTGTTAAAACACACACACACACACACACACTCAAATGCAAACAAACCAACACTTATAGAAACGTGTGTAAGGAAACTAGGTAGCTAATAGGTGACGATAAAACAAGACAATAACAGTAGAAATAAACTTTTTAGATCACGTGGTAATCTCGAGAAAGCAACGAATTACAAATAACAGTTAGAAATAACCGGAATCAATTATAATTATATAAGATATAATAGTTATATAAGAGATTATGAAGAAAATGATGATTTAGTAGGACGACGACGAAATGTAGAAGCATTTCTGAGTGAGCATAGTCACAGAACTGGGAAGCAATGGATCAAAGGACAGGTGAATAGCTAAGGGCAAAGGGATAGAGAGAGTGAGAAACTCCCGGATGATCGTGTCTAAGATAGTATTTTTAAATTATCTAAGAGATCGGAACATATACAGCCTACACTTTTGTTTTGAGAGTAAATCATTACTGCTAGGGTAATTACAATGAAATTGTATAGTTCTGTATATCTCCATAATATAATATATATATATTCTGAGGACTATAGTTTTCACAGGGCAGAGAAAGATTGTGTCTTATGTTTGTCCCAGTAGCCAAGACAAAGTAACACGAAAGTACCCACAGCACGTATGTTGACGTAAAATAAGTGTGTTTAACAATATTTAATTGGTAAAAGATGAGAAGGCTTACTGTATAATAATACATCAGTAGCCTATTGTATTGCTAATAATGTAGGCTTATTGTGAATTTCACAAACCATTGAATTCAAAAACGTTTTAGCGTAAACAAACTTGATTTTAATATCTAACTAACAAATAAATAACAAAACTATTCGACACAATTACAAATTAAAAGATGTATTTTTTATAATTCAAAACACATTTCATTAAAAATATAAAATGTAAATTTTAGAAATTCAGTCTTAATTTTCAAATTATAAAGATTCTAGATAAACAATTTTAAAAAGCTAAGCCTTTAAATGTAAATTTATCTTCCACGAATTTACTTTTACAAATAGCTCAATCTTTATTGGCTTCAAGCTATAGTTAAACATAATTCAAATAGATGCATTTCGAAAACTCAATTCTGAAGGTCTCGTGTTTTTTTTTAACAACATATCTTCACTCCATTTGATAAGGGTAACGAAATTTGCCTTTAAAATTGAGAGCCCAGTTCTTGTCACATATTAACGCTGAGTTTGTTCCATCGAACCCCATACTTTACCAGACTTTTTGTTAACTATAGGTTGTTAAATTGTTAACTTACACTTGGAGGAAACGTTTTCGTCTTACTACTTCTTAAGTAATTAACAACTCGTCATGAACAGCAACAAGATTTCGATATTAAACATTATTTACGAACTGGCGGGGGTAATGTTATAATGCAAATACGTATCTCGGTTGTTTTTAATTTGTAGATTTTACTTCTAATGCAAATTAGAAACAAGTATATTAATTGTTTGTCTATCAATAAAATGAATTAAATATAATAATTGTATGTTATGCAAATATTTTTCAGATGTAAAATAAAAACATATATCGAGTGATTTTACATCGATCAAAATATCGATAATTAGAGATAGGTGTTAGCAAACTACTTTATTCTAAAATTTATTTCTGCTGTATTTGGTTTAAGACTTACAGAAGCCCTTTCTTAAGTTCACCCCTGAATATCTTGTAGAGCGTACAATTATTCATAACATTGTATGTGGAAAGTGAAATGTACATCCGTCGTGAGAAATTTATAGTATCTTATTTTCTTCTATACAAGCAAACTGGATGGTCTTCGCTAAAGCTTTATAAAATTATGTTTTGATTGAGTTTTATTTTTAAATCTGTAAAACCTTTGGGAGGGTAAATATATCTAGAGCCGTTAATGATGGCGAGTAGAATGTGGATATTCGTCTTGACAGGATCTTTTCAAGCAGAGGAACAATAATTCAGTAATAGTTCTAGTAAACTGGTAATTTGAAGCTTTTTTTCAGTATCAATGAGCAAAATAAATGGATATCTATCACACCAAATGAAAATTAACGTTGGGAATTTATAAACAGTTTTATTTACAGTGACATAGTAATCTGATCACAGGTAATAATGCCAAGCCATTTAGACAGCGTCTTTGATGCAGACAGCTTCCTGTATCCGTCTTTGTGGATGAACGAAGTGGTTGTCGTTTTATCCATTGAAAAATTAGATAACTAAGCAAAATTCTCTTGCTAGAAATTCTAAATATTTCACAAATCTACACAAATATATTATGAAATACGGTCGTCTAAGGGTATTAAAATGCCTTGATCTTCGAAACCTTGTAGAACTTTTCAATGTCATAGAATATAGTTTACTTTATCATCATGTTTAATTTTACGTTTAATATAAAGTATTGCTAAGGCACTGAAGAGAGACCATTCATTACTCACTTGAAAACTTAAAATGATTTAAGATTAATGATTCTGAGTCCCAGACATTTGTTAGTATTTCATTAAAATTCTTAACAAAAATCATTTCTGTTTATTCACACATTGATCAAATAAGTGGCACTGTAAAAGAACGTTGGAATAACTAATTTTAAATTTATGAATTGAATTTTATTTTTAAACCAAACTAAATGTTATTAAAGCATAAATTATTTATTCACAGTAATTAAAAGTTACATAGGCTGGATTCACATTAAATTGTTATGTATATACATGTATAATAAATTTAAAATATTTCAAAAACAAGAATAATTTTAATGCATATATTATTCAAAGCTTTTCGCCGATGAAACAGTACAAGCAACTCCAGGGAAATAATTATCTAACAAAAAAACATATCACCATATTTAATATATATATATATATATATATATATATATATATATATATATATATATATATATGTGTGTGTGTGTGTGTGTGTGTGTGTGTGTGTGTGTGTGTGTGTGTGTGTGTGTGTGTTTGTGTGTGATTAATTAAAACATTAGTCCTTTTCAGTTTATTTCTGCATTTAAAGAATATACTTTGTAACGAATTATGCTTTTGATAGAATATAATTGAATTAAAAGTAGCTTTAAACAATAAACTAACAAAGGATTCACGATATAGTTGAACACAATAAACTGCCACAAAGGACGTCCAGTGAGTTTAAATTGTTCTTGATATTTATACTAAATAATATTTATAAACGGAAAAAAGGCGCTCAAGATTTCAATTTTTGATCATATAAATTGAGAATACAAAAAATCGAAATCACGATTTACACATCCACTACTGTAACTAAAAGAATTATAGAAATTAGAGCGAAAGAATATTTTCCTCATTCAAAATATAATAGGCCTGAAAAATCAGCTATGGCAAGCATTGTTTGAACGTATATTTAGATGTGAAAATGTAGCCTAATCCTTTTGAAGAGTGATAAAGTTCAAGGAATTAGACTCATGGAAAACTTTATTTATATATAGATATAAAAGTAAAGTTGTTAATAACGGTTTAGGACTAATTTGAAATTCCATATTATTGTAAATTAATTTAATGTTAAATATTGTCTTTAATTCAAATTATTTAAATATGTTTGTTATTATTTAATTAATAATAATATTTGACCCAATTAACAATATATAATTATTTATTATTATAATAATTATAATATTATTATTTTATTATTGTTATAGTTTTGTAAAATTAAATATTTTTAGTTACCACATTTTGTTCATTGTAGATGTGTGTTGCAATGTAAATATGGCAACGCCCAGGATCCGGTTCTAACTTTTGTATAGGCTAAATATGACAGGTATGTTCTAGTTCTTTAGTTAAAGTTAGGCCTAAATGTTTGTAGTAGCATCACTGATGATAATGACTTAAGTCATCGAAACACGTATGATATGAAAGTTATATAATTGTGAGGTGTGTATATTTATTGTGTTTATAACCTAGACTCGCAAGCCGGCTCGAATATTATTTATAAAATAATGCAATTACTTTTAAATTGTTAAAAAACCGACTTACACTCTCTGATAACTCAAACGTGTTCCCTTTTTGTTTTTACTTCTTCAGAAGGTAAGAAACACGCGACGTAACAGGAGCAGTATTGCAATGTTCTCATAAAACTCGTGACCCTCAAATGAAAGTCGTAAAACCCAGATCTATAAACTCCTAAACTGGATGCTTGATGACGTTTACCTTTTGGCCCTTTCTCTTCAAAACGACCACTACGATTATTTCATCTCTCCTTTACATAGATCTATAATATGATATTTTTATAAATTTTAAAGTCAAACCAGAATGTAAATAGTGACATTTTATAGGGTTTTTGAACTACAGAAGTTTTAAAAAAGAGTGACAAATATAGTTATGTAATATATAACAGAAATGTAATACTATATAATACTGTAATATAGTATATAATATGCTTAGTACTCATATAAAGTGTGGATATGGAAGTAGTTTTTCCACACACACGCACACGCTCGAGCAAACACATACACATGTAGAACAAATATTCTTACACATTCTCGTTCCTTTTTTGTAACACACGAACTTATAGACACCGGCACTCACATGTAATATATATATATATATATATATATATATATATATATATATATATATATATATTTAATTGCTACCTTTAGATATATTTTAAAAATATTACATAACATATTTCATATATTATAATATGTAATATATATATATATATATATATATATATATATATATATATATATATATATATATATATATACTGATACGTATTCCTTCACGGATGGAAAAATATGATGAATAGTTATATTCTGGAGAACATCCGTTTATTCTGAAGTGCATAAAATAGCAGTTCCGACGTTTCGCAAGAATCTCATCCAGCATTGACGAGGTGAACCCAACAACAGTTGAAGTGCGAGTCAACTGTTGTTGGGTTCACCTCGTCAATGCCGGATGAGATTCTAGCGAAACGTCGGAACTACGATTTTATGCACTGCAGAATGAACGGATGTACTCCAGATTATAGCTATTCATATATATATATATATATATATATATATATATATATATATATATATATATATATATTAAATATGGTGATATGTTTTCTTGTAATATAGTTAATAAATTTAAAATATTTCAAAAACAAGAATACTTTTAATGAATATATTTATTCAAAGCTTTTCGCCGATAAAATAGTATCAGCATCTTCAGAAAATAATTATCTAATCTAATAATTATTAATAATCATTAGATAATTATTTTCCTGAAGATGCTAATACTATTTTATCGGCGAAAAGCTTTGAATAAATATATTCATTAAAAGTATTCTTGTTTTTGAAATATTTTAAATTATATATATATATATATATATATATATATATATATATATAAATATATATATATATATATATATATATATATAATACGTTTTCTTGTTTAATAATTTAAAACAACATAGGTTATTCAAATACAAGAAAATGTTCATTCGTGATGATGTTGGTACTGTTTACCAACGAAAAGCTTTGAATATAAATTAATAAATATTCTTGTATTTGAATAACTTACGTTGTTTTAATATATATATATATATATATATATATATATATATATATATATATATACACTGTATATTATATAATGTAATTTCGTTTAATCTGTAGTCTTTGTTTGTTGTAAAATATTTTTTATTTATATAATTTTATGACGTGAAAATATGATTCACATTTAAAACCCCTATATCTACATATATACAAGTAAAGGAAGGCTATTTATAAAACAAAGATACTTATTCTTAATCATGAGATAGAATATAGATTTGTGTTTGTTTCTCTCTACAAACTTCAGAATATAAAATTAAATGAGATAGTCAGTAAATTACTGCCTAATATAGGCCTTTGTTAGTAATGTGTCTAATTGCAATAGCTAAATAGGCTATTGGAGTTTTTATTCTTGTCACAATATCTTTCACCTTCAGTGAAGTAATTGATTTCCTAGCAGTTGTTGAAAATTTTTATTTTAAACATGTAAATATAAAATGGCGTATTAAAAACATTCTTTAAAAAGTAAATTCAGTAGTTATTAAAAATAAAGCTATTTCATTAGAAATAAGGCTCAAACTGTATTGCTCATTAACAGGCACTGAAACGCAACTAAGAAAAAACCGATTTCGAAAAAAACATTTTAATTTCATTAATGATCAGAAAATTTTTAAAATAAAAAAGTAGAGTAAAATAATAATGTAAACACAAATAATCGTAATTGAAGGTAAAAAAAGAACATTACATTGCGATTATTTCAGGCAACATAGATTTAATGAAAATTTGGGGTTAACCCCATTTTATCCTCTTCTTTAAAAGTTATATGCCCGTGCTAAGTGTTTCATACTCTTTAGGGGTAAAAACTACTCTAATGAGAATATTCAAAAAGTAAAGGAAAAAGCTTGTTAGAAGGTAAAAGTTTGTTTGAATACATGAAATAAATATTCCAATATGTTTTTAATGAAACTTGTAAACTTACTCAACGCTTAGAGACCCTAAAAAACAAACTCTAAAATCAAATTTGAAGAAATATTATTTGTTTTGAATTATAAGTAGATCCTATTTATAAATATAAGTAAATTTCTTGAATGTTCTGAGATAAATTGTAGCTAATTGAGAAAATTAAACCCTTAAAAAGCACCCTTAAATGAACATCATTTGTTAAAATTATGTACTAAAGTACAAACTATGTTGAAATAGTTAGTATATTAAAAATAAATGAACCATTATATTATTGAATATAATTTTTGATGTTTTATGCGTTTTAACACTTAGCTATCCCCTTTTATAATAAAAGCTGAAGACAAAAATATGTTTTAACAGTTTAAAATATTTTATATTTAACGTAAGTTTAGTAATTTCTGTCGCCGAGTCCCACGATTCCGTATTTTTGTTATTTTGTATGTTATAGTTTTCGTTAAAAAAGTGTTTAAACATTTTTTTAAATTCATATAATTATTTTCTGCTTTTAAATATTCAGTGATTAGGTTTTATTGGAAATTCGTTAAAAATAAATATTTTAAATATTTCAGTTTTTTATTATTCCAATAACCCAATATTATTGAATTATTATCCAGTGTTAAGTTATATTCAAAGCTTGAAGTCTCTAGGACGTCAGAGAGTTGGTTTAATTTCTATCGCAAAACTTGTAGGTTTACCTTACTAGAAAGCGAGATAATAAAGACATGTTTAAAATAAATAAAATAAGCTATCCATGTGACAAATTAAAGGTTTTCATTTGGAGTATTATCTTTTTCCGAGGTCAACATATTAATGTTTGCATTCCCACTACTTGATTTAAAGGTTTAGTTAAACAAAAAAATATTTTCTAAATTGGTTATTAAATTTTAAAAATGAGCTTTTATTATTCTAAATAATTACGGCTCCGTGGTTTACAATACGACGTCAGCAGTTTCATTGTCCGGGAGTTGTGTTCACATTTACCGCTCGACAACTGTTCCCCTCTGCCAGCGGCACACATCAAAACCAACCCCTAACGTTTAATGTTAAGCGAGTAGTTATTAAAAGATCCTAGAAGCCTACTTTCGTCAAATCATTGGCATTCCTGGTAATCACGCGAACAAGGAAGAACCAATAAAACTAAAATAACATTAATTTTTTTTTAGAGTTGATATTTTTAATATTTAGCAATCACTTTCTGATAATAAGTTAATCGTAATAACTGTAATAATCAGTAATTAATCGTGATAATTATTACCCACTCATAAATTCGAACTTAAAAATTACAGTAGTATTTTTGTTGTAAAACAAAAAGGTTTTTTCGAGAAGAATTATTTATCAAAACTAGTAAATCTTCAAAAATTCACTTAGCGAATTTTGTTCATTGGTTATTTAGAGTTTTAAATAACAGACGGTCATAAGCTGAAATGAATCACTTGTGCATCTCGGGGCTTGAATATGTACTTTATTCTTGAAACGCACGAGAGCTAACAATTTTTTAATGCTTAGTGGTAACCAAATAATATCGAATAACATTGTTTTGCACCAACAATAGGATTTCCATCCCGAGGGTAAAGTATGCTACTGGGCTAGGACCATCTATTTGCCATGA
The DNA here is from genome assembly GCA_036971475.1 of Prosapia bicincta. NCBI lineage: Eukaryota > Metazoa > Arthropoda > Insecta > Hemiptera > Cercopidae > Prosapia > Prosapia bicincta. The sequence goes on along the minus strand of JBAIZL010000002.1, from coordinate 302,562,035 downwards.
CGATGGAGTTTGAGGAAGAGATTAGTTTTCCCTTACTTTATGCTATCGTCATAGTTCAGAAATAAAACTAGGGTTTTGGTGGTTGTAACCTCCTTCAGAATAATAATCAAGTTTTTTTTTCTTGACTCTTTTATTGGATACAAAGTGCCTTAAATTGGCCAGATATTAAGACTTCATATTAATAAGGAAGTTTAAATATAAGGTAATTTAAGTATTATAATTAGAGATAGTTTTTGTATAAAACGAGTTGAACGTAGGTTTAGGCTGTTAATGAATATGTAAATACAACGTCTGCAAAAGCCTTCAATGGGCTCAGCTTCGTTTGGTAATAGCCGCGTAGTTGAGCAATAAAACTATCGAAGAGCTCCAAAATGGACTATCTACGGCTTATATTCAAGAGCGTATCAGAAGATAAAGTATTTAACTTTCAAAGAAATCCATAGACTCAATATTTCATTATAGAGTTTAGTTTGTGAAAAGGAAAATTTAAAGTTTCTTTTTACGATCTTATTATTTTCAATAAGTCTTTAACCTGATTTACAAAATAAATACTAGGGCCACAGGTATCATTAATTATGGAAAGTATTTACAATAAGAAGAATCTGATTCAAATTTACTCAAATTGTATGTAATTTGAGATTTATATTAATCAAATATATTAATTGACAAATAATACGCACAGCCTCTAACCACAAATATTTTTATTCTACTCTTATGTGCATTCCGGTTACAAAGTAACCCTTCTCAGAAACATGAGAAAACATACTCTATGTATTGTTTTAAATAATAAGCCACAGTAAATTGTTTTAAGTAATTAGTAATATTAATTGACATTTAATTTTGAAAATTTTGCCTCGAGGATACCAAACCTCCAGAAAGTGGCATTATTTATGCTTCAAAGTGTAGGCCTATACATTTCTTGAGAGTCAAAGTTGAATGATTTTCCCAATCAGGTAGATTAATATTTTTTATTCTCATGAGTTATCATAATTTTTTGCTTCAGTGGTTATTGCATGTTTTGAGATTTTAATTGCTACTTGAATTTTAAATTAAGTTGTTTTTCTTCTAGAATCATTCTCTCACCTTCGTCTTCAACATTCCAGGTTGTTGTTTTACACAGTAGAGTTATAAGAAATAGTGAACAAGTATATAAGTAGTAAAAAATATACTTTTTTATTACTGGATTCAATTCTACTACATCCCCTTCTCTGTTAATAAAAATGTTTATATTAGAAAAAAGATATAAGCGTCGTAGACAGAGGTAGGTTTATAAGTACAAAGTGTCTTTAAAAATCTTTTAAAAAAAAATCGGAGATGTCAAATTTTTAATAAAATACGAATTCTTCTAAAAATATGTTTCTTTTGAAAAAGTACTAACTTCGCTTTTAAAAATTATATTAGTTAGTTTAGGTTTAGAAACATAGACTTTCTCTAAAGTTGCACTTACTTTATAGTTGTATGAGGACGATCATTTTCCATTTTAATCTAGGATTTCAAAATAACGTGGATTTACTTTGAATGGAGAACACTTTATTCGGATTTCAAATAAATAAATCTCACAAAACGGCTGCTCCGATACAACAAAAGTAGCCTAATGTTTTACGATGGGATATAATTTTATAAGCTGGTAAGTGGTCTTGGCAACTAACACAAAAGGTCCTAAATTCTATCCTCGGTAGCCCCAAAAACCTTTATGCGCTTCTACAGTCACCCGTTTGACGGCCTTTAAAATAAGTATAGCGCGGACCAAGTAACAATGCACTTGGCCTTGAGAGATCGCAGTATGCAAGACGGGAGTTAATGAGTCAGTATAAATACTTTCCTACAAACATGATAAGGACTGTCAAGACACTGACTTGCATGAGAAGGTCAATATTAGACAAATTCGATGATAAATTAGCTTCAGTATGAAATAACAAACAATCTTCAAATATGTATATACATATCGTATACAGAAGTTGTTGATGTATAAAACATTCTGAATATGTAACATGTTTTAAGAAGTGTTAATACAAGAAAAATCACGCAAGGCCAAGTGGAAAGTATACACAAGGTTTTACATAAGGTAACATTGGGGGGTTGAAGCTCAGTTCTGAGCTACATCGGCCTTCTAGAATAACGTCGGATGCAGTTCTACCGTTTCCTCGTAACAACGTCGAATGCAGTTCTACCGTTTCCTCGTAAACTATCTTAATAGTGTAGTAGGAATCATTATTATAGCGTTAAAAGCGTGTAATTAGTAACTTATTTGCAAAATGAATCCAAGTTATATTCTGTTAGCAATTATTTTAAATTTAAATATTTCACCAAGCTTTACTAAAGAATGTGTTGAGAATTAGTTAGATACGCAATCCTTCCACGTCATAATACATATCTCTCCTACATCCTCTACCAGGGAATTCCATGTGCCTACCTTAGTTGTATATATCCGCAATTCTTTGTAGGCGACACTAGTCATGCTGGCCAATCGCTTTGAAAATACAGAACAAATGGTTATGCTAAATTTCTAACACTGACTAATGTAGGGTTTTATACTCATACAAGGCATGGCACTAAATTCTTTCATTGATAGTTTTATAGATTCAAATCATTTTTACTTGGTAGGGCACATTGTAGAGCACATTGTAGAATACAAATCTAGAGCACATTGTAGGTATTGGGACTTTTAAAACTGTCTCCTAAACGTTAAATAATTAAATTTCCTTCTTTTTTCTGGTATATTTTCGTTGTTTAAAGTTTATATTTGTGGCACATATAATAGTTTAGTTACAACGTTATTTAAAATCATGTAACAATAATTATGTTCTGGAAATATTTTCGGAATGAAACCTCATCAAATGTTTTTTATCGGGATAAAACTTTAACTTTGCTTCAAGTCAAAACGTCTTTCAAGCTCGGAAACTTTCTGAAAAGCTCGTACAGTTCTAAAATCGACCATGAGCCGGATGTAGAAACTTATAATTAACGACTAAGACTAACTGAAGACTTGTTACCATATATTTCAATTTTAATATTAGTTCGACAAAATGTTTATACAAAATATTAGTTATCGTTTTTCTTGATTTTGAAGCCTTAAATATAAAATATGAAAATAAGTTATTTCAAACGGACAGTTGTAGCTAGGAGGTAATTTATAATTCAATATCTTGTAATCTTACTCTTGTCTCCTAAATTCTGTCACAATATTGTAATGCCAGATACATTCTATGTCGCAAAATATATCAGTAGTAATTAGATATAGGCCTAAGTACATTAAGTATGTGGAAAGTATTGAGAAATAATTTACCTTATTAGGAAACAATATTTCTTCTATTTTTATTCCTAGGGAAGTATATTTAAGTTCTATACTTTTACCAAATTTTAGTTTTTTCAAACAAAATCATTTTACCTCAAACATATTGGAGCGTTTTGCTATCCTCGTATCACTTTTATCTATAACATTAGGCGCTCATTTTTAGGAATTATTTCTTAAAATGAAAAATAAGTTTAAATTCAGTTGAATTAAATTAAATTAAAATACATCGTTAAGATATAACATGTTGTAGTTTTATTCTTCTTAGAATATATCTATAGGGTACCATACTTAAACAAAATTAAAAAATAAAAGCCTACTTATATTTATAACTTTTCAAGTTTAAATTTTACAATTTATTACATTTAATGATTTGACAACTAATCATATTTATAAATTTTGCTTTTAAATTTAATTAATTATATGATGTTGCCGAATATACAAAAATAATAATTATATAGACTAATATAAATTAGACAATAATTTAAACATAACCTCCAAAAAACCAATAAGCGCTGACAAGAACAGCTGTTAGCGTTAACATCCTCAATCTTTTATTTACTTTCGAAAATCTTAGGACAAGTTCTTTATCTCAGGAAAATTTGCCAGAAAAAGTTATTGAAAAAATGACGTGACACTCCTAGAGCTTAATTTCTTTTCAGCCTAAAATAGCAAAACTCCTAGAATTTTAAATTTAAATCTTAAACCCTCTCGAAAATATTATCCCTCTAATTTCAATAATGCTCTTCATATTTTATAAATTATTCTAAAGTTTTATTTTAATGCAGCATTGTAATTTTTACTTCTAATGTGTGCATTAGGCAAAAATATATATTTGTTTAAAATCGTGACCTCTTTTATCTGTATGCAATCCCACATTGAATCTTTTATAGTAATATTTTCTATCTATCATGTCGTGATCTGATAATGAACCCAAAACAAATATTGCAGAAAGGACGTGACTCAAGTGGATTCAGATGGATCAAAACCAAACCAGCTCAAAATGCAAACCGACGATAGCTTGCGTCAACATTCCTTGTTTGGACAATCTGTTTGTAGACCCCGACGCAAACTCTGATTTATTTTACAAAAGCAGCAGAACGACCGTAGTTTGCACAAGTGGTTGTCACTGGGAAATGAATTAAAAAATTACTTGTTTCCCAATAAAAATATTGGTGTATAAAAAAAAACCTAATGCACCCCATGTAACTCTATACGGTTATATTTGATGATTTGACCAATGTTAAGGAGAATAAAAGTCATTTTTTTTCTTCCTTCAAGTTAGGAAATAGATTATGGTCACCTGAAATGTGAAATAAAAAGGCTCCTAGATATCAAATACTCTAGTATGTAGATAAATACCCGAAGAAGAATAGAAACTATTCAAACGCGAACAAATTTCACAGATAAAGAAGAGGGGACATGAATCCTCTTGGTCTGATGTGTGCTAGGAATTCTTTGATGGATCATATCAATACCAGTCAAAGCCTTATTTATATCGTAATTATTTATTTAATAGGTAACTAACTATTTTACAAAAAGTACAATGAAACGTTTGATTTTCCGTGAAGTAGTCATTGTTAATCAGATTTTATTTATTTAAAAAATATATTAAATAAATAGTTTTAAAATATTTCTAATCATTCGATAGTTTACTAACTACAGACTAGTTTCAGCAACGATGCTCCCATCGATAGTAATGAAATTACACTTTTTGATATGCTTAAATTATCTCATTCTTGATGAGTATAAGCACATCAGTGATGATGACAACATTATCGTCGAAATTAGTCTATATTTATTAAACTGGTGGGTTATTAGTGAGAGTTTGGATCTATTTATTTTGCATTTACATGTTAAAGGTAATCTCACTGTCTGATTAACAATGACCAACTACTTCACAGAAAATTTAAAGTTTAAAGTTACTTTCCAAAACGAAAGTAGCTCTGGAGTTTTGGTGACCTATTCGATTGTTGGGGAACGAATTACTTACGCTTGATAATAAATCCGAGTGGTTGTGTGCCCGAGCCAACAAACATATCAGCTCGTTTTCGTCGGGCATTGTCCTGTTTTAGAGTTTGAGATATTTCCGCCAATAAATACACTCGAATAAAACATTTTTATAAAAGAGGTATTACATTTCCCCTTTTTATTCTAACAGTTTTGACTGGTGCAATTTTCTTCCATTACAATAAAATGCTCTTCCAATGAAAGAGTGTAACGTCCAGTATTCTTAGAGGATAAAAATATTACATTCACAGAAGAGTTAACTGCTAAGTACTCATTGGCTTTCTTAGTCTCTAAGTAGGCTCTAATTGCCTTTCTCAGTCCCTAAGTAGGCATACATTGGCTTTCTCAGTCTCTAAGTAGGCTTGCATTGACTTTCTAGTCTTTAAGTAACCTTACATTGGCTTTCTCAGTTCCTAAGTAGGCCTACAACGGCTTTCTACTCCCTAAGTAACCTTACATTGGCTTTCTCAGTCCCTAAGTAACCTTATATTGGCTTTCTCAGTTCCTAAGTAGGCCTACATTGGCTTTCTCAGTTCCTAAGTAAGCATACATTGGCTTTCTCAGTCCCTAAGTAGGCTCACATTGAATTTCTCAGTCGCTAAGTAGGCCTACCTTGGCTTTCTCAATCCCTAAATAGACCTACATTCGCTTTTTCAGTCCCTAGGTAGGCCTACCTTGGCTTTCCGAATCCCTAAGTAGGCCTACATTGGCTTTCTCAGTCCCTAAGTAGGCCTACATTGGCTTTCTATGCAAAATAAAGGTGCGTAAGAGATTAATTTATCTTATCATTTTTACATTTTATTTAAATTTATTTTAGGAATACGTGTTTATAATTTAATAATATTTGAACTTTTAAGAGACCCCCAAAACGTTTTGCTATCAAACCAGTTGGATTAATGGTCATCGCTAATGTTTCATAAGCAAAGCTCTCGAATTTAATGAATGCTAAGCGAGCAAAGTTTATTTCACCTCTGTGATTGAAATAGGTATTTCAGTTTGGAAATATAACATTATTTTTATAAACATCCTCCCACAAAATATTTTTCGCTTTTTCAACAAAGTTAATTACTCGTATATTTACTTAATTACAGTTAATGAGTTGAACTATATTAAATTTAAATACTTTATTGTCTAAAAATGTATTTAATGCAAAAACTTACCAGTAAATTTACAACAATATCATTACCATTCACTATAAGTATGAGATAATTAACTGATATTGTATTATTAATTGAATGTTCTACTCAATTCCTGAGTTATTTGTTGCTTGGTAACGCTAGAATGCGCCAGAGCATTGCAAGTTTGTATCGTTGCCAGTTTGTTGTAAAAAAGAAATTTCTTACAACACTCCGATTGATTATCCACAATTACCAATTAGGCCTATATAGGCTGTTGGAAGTTTTCGTTAGTTAAGGCTTAGCTAGTGAGATTGTTTTGTTTTCACATATAATGCATTTTAAACAAGGTGAAAGTTGTTTAAATGTAGTAAATCATAAATAGTGGTGGATAATTATCTCCACAGAAATACAACCTCAGTAAAAACACTCCTTTATAAAGTAATTGTTTAGGAATTAAGGCACTTTGTTACT